>PVKZ01000613.1:0-704148 GCA_004027375.1 Macroglossus sobrinus | reverse complement strand
TGTACTCAAACAAACTAGTCATTGCTGTCCCTCAGAAGGAAAGCTGCCTCTCACATATAAAGAACCTTCTTCTTGGAAGATTCTGTATCTTAAAAGGTTGTTTTGAAATGTTGATGTACCATATAAGTAAAAAAATTCTCCAGGCAGATTAAATGCATATATAAATTTATAATAGCCCACTGACTCCAGTTGGCAGAGTAATAGCTTTAGGATAAGTGGCAAAACACTTTCCAAAGAAGTTTGGAGACTCTTTTTTGTCTTTCTGCCAAGTTCTCCCCACTGAATCTAATGCATATGCTTGTTTGTGTAAGATTCTAGGGAATGGTCTTTATTGAGGCTGCTAGGTAAGAAGACTCAGCTGAGGCTTATTTGAAGTCTTTACTTGGATAGGTTTTAGTTTTGCTATATTTCTAATGGCTATTTTATTGTATATACATTAACAGCAGAATGGGGGTTCTGCAGCTTTTAATTCATATTTAGTAATTTCAAATATGAAATACGTTTTATAATTTTAAATGTTCATTATGAAACAACACATATATATTGTTTTTAGGTAATAAATTTAAAAATTAAAATTTTTACTTAATCAGTGGTCTTTAATTTTTTTATTATTTAAACAATTCTTACACTTCACCTCTATTTATTGATCCTTCAATATTACAAAATATCTGTTTACTACCTACTATGTAAATGAAAAATGAGAATTCCAAAATTTCTAAGTCTTCCTACTGACCCTTCCACTTCTATTAGGCAATTTATTTTCTTCTACGTTACCAGTTTTCAATGTAATTATTATTATTAATTATTGCTAAATATTCCTTTATATAAACCTGTCAGAGCTCTAGTGGTCCTTATTTTTGAAATAATTACCTCTATCTCTTTTAACAATTTGTGAATATGGATTAGTTCAAGCATATTCATAAGAAAATATATCAGACTTACATAAATCAAATGTTAATATCAACCATCTCTAGGATCTCACCATCCCAAGTAAGATATAAATTCAGGACTGCCTGAAGTCCTATCTCCATAGCTTCCTTCCAATATCACTAAGGGAAACACACACACACACACACACACACACACACACACACACACACACACTTAAGAGTACTATATCAAGTCCTGCTTCAATTTATGTAAAAATTAGAAGGCAATAAAATATACATGCATTTAAGTGATTGCTTCTTAGGATAAAGTACTGAGTATCCACAGTAGAAGAAAGATCTTGCTTTTATTAAACATCCATTTACACATTTGATTTAAATGTTGCCATGTACATGTATTATTTTTTCAATTAAAAGTTGCAATTAACTTTAAATAAGTCATCTCTCAGTAGAGTTAATGTTTTTTAATTGAGGTGGTTGTTCCTTCTGTGAATGAGTATCTCTAGCCTAATGAAATTATCCCCTTACTTTTCTATGAAGAGAAGAAAGAAATAGCAAAAGGAACATCTAGGAAGAGACAACATAAGATCCTAACTATAGATACCACTAGTTTCTAGCCGTTAACTTTTTCCTAGATATCAAATAGATGGCCAAGTAAGTTTGGTGACTCTTAAATAAGATTAAAATCATAGTTTTTCATTTTGAAAAGGGTTTCAGAATTCATATGCTTCTTTAACACAATTGAGTTCCTGTGGTTTCAAAAGGATAAATACCTATTGCAAGGCTTAATTCAGATAGCAAGCCCCTAATTTATTCATCTGGTTGGATCCGGCTCAAATTACTGAGAAATTATTAAAACTTAGTACTCATGGCTTCCAAGTAAGCAAAATTTTGCAACTAAACTCACTTCTAAACATTAGTAGATTTGCATTACTGGGGAAAAAAAGTCATTTTATATTTTAGTACTATTTTATATCCCTTATTAATTTTTTCTGCCTAGCTTACTAGAATAAATGTCTCAGGATAACCAATGAAATTTCAAAGTTAGAACATTTGTCTTGGTGCTATAAGCATTTCACTTAACAAAAATTGTCCCTAAAATTTTATTGAAATATTTCCAGGATCAATAGAAACAGAGACGCCTCCTTTTGCCTGTGCTTCCACGATTCTGGTATAAAACCGCTGCCATTTGCACCGTACGCTAATGACAAGCTGGATGTTTGCATGAAAGCCAATATGTTCTTACACTGCTTTTTGAGACAAGTAATAATCAGTCTGTCATCAATGTCATGCTGCAATCAGGCTTTGACAAGGTTTGCAAATAACTTGAAAGGAATTGCTCATCCCTGAACACTGCAGATCAAAACCAGACCTGAACAAAAACTAAAAGTCTGCTTTGCGTCAGCTGCACAGTCTTAGAAACGTGCCGTGCATGAACAGCAGCAGAGGGAACAACCCAGCCCTAATCTCACGCCCCAAGCCTCCATTTTAATTTTTTATGGAGAAGATCTTTCCTTAGCTACTAAGCCTGGAACTCACTGTTCAGAACCATGACGTAGCCACCTGAAATGCCCAGCCTGCATGGAAGTGCTACTTGTATTGTTCTGGAAAGGGATTGGTAAAGCAAATAACATACCCATCCTCAGGGTGGTTTGGTCTCTTGACTCCTGGGCTGGAGTGGGCAGGATTTCTGATCTAGCTCAGTACCCCCATTAGTGAGAGGATCATGTGCACATGGGATTGAACCACCAATTGTTTTCTTTTCCTTCTCTCCCCTCCTCCATCCCAAGAGTGGGGTGAAGTGTACGTTGTTTATTCACTGCTGTTCCCAACACTTGTTAATCTTAGGCTTTCACAGTCATAAGAAACAAGTTAAACTTATTTAACTTTGAGAATGGTTATTTAAGTTAGGCTTATAAAATTTTGGGAACAAAATTCTTTGGAGTAAAAAAAAATTTTTAGAGTGTCAGATGATCAGAGATCTGCTCAGAGCTTTCAAACATGTTTATACTTCATGTTTGTATAAATAGCTGGACAACCACATAACATCGACTTAGGCATTCATGAATTATGCCTAAGCATGAGCACAGATTTAAGATGTGAATTGTTGATTTTATTTTAGGATAACAGAAGAATTTAGTTCAGTTATTTTGTTGTTTTTTTGCAATTAACCCTGAAATTCAGGTGCTATCGAGGGACATTTAAAGTCAAGAGAAGATGACAATAGAAGGAAAAAAACAAATACATTGTAAAAGTCCACATTCCAAAAAGAAAGATGTAAACCATATTTTAGATCTTATTGCATGTTATTACAGTCATATAAGCCATGTAGTCCTAAAAAGTATTGTCCAACAAACTGTCCATTTAATAAATATATGCAGAGAACCATAATATTGGTTCAGTACCATGTTAGATACTATGAGAGGTAAGCATAATATATAAGAATTAATCCTCATATTCTCAAGTAGTTTCAATCTAGTCAAGGAGAAGACTTTAATGTACATCAATGTATCACCATAACTTTCTGAAAGTGAATAATATAAGCACTGAAATATATGACAAGAACCACTCTGAACTATACTGAGGACTTGTCCATAAGCAATATATCTATAAGCAATTTCTATAAGCCATAATTGAATATCCTCCAACTATCCTAGTCTTATGAACTTACCTGTTACTATTTAACTATAATCCAAGTCCCACCCTCATGAATACAAAAAGTTCAGACCCCATTTCTACTGTTTCTGAGGTTCCCATAATGTGAGATGCACTTATATATCTAGGCTGTCACTTTTTACCTCTCGATTTTGACCACAGAGATGGGATTCTTCAGCAATTGCATCTGGTCCATTTATCATTGGCTCTCTTTGCTGATCCTGTTCTTTCCAGTCAATTTAACTGCCCCACCTCATGCCTCAATCCCCACTGAGAACTTGGATATATCACTACACTTTGGCTTCCTTACAGGAGTATACCTAGATCGTACTGCTTTAACAAATGGAACTGAAGCCTTAAGGATTGCATCAAGGAATTACAATGCAGAAAAGAAAAAACTTAAAATTGGTTATATATGTCTCCTAGAGTGTATTACCTATGCCTGCTCTTTATTACCAAGCTGTAATGCAAGGCTCTTCTATCTTTCTCTGTAATCAGAGACCCTTCCCTCCAACTACCTAGATCTCCAAATCTCTTGTTTCCTCAGTGCAAATCCCAAAATCAGTTAACATGGCAATGCTTCAGAGGTGTGGCCCTGCTCTGAATAAAGCCAGACTTTTACTTAATTGACAAAGTCCTTTAAACCCTCTCATCTCAAACACTTCATACACAGTAAACTTTGAATCTTGCTAAGATTTTTAACTGATGCACTGCAGAGGAAAACAAAGACTTATTTGGGGGCTTTTAATAATCTAATATAATTAGCAAGACTAAATAGGCCCTAAAACCGCTTGTTCTTTATACAAGAGTCATTAATTTTCAAATGAGAAAAATACACACTATTTGTTGAATTCTGCTTAAAAATACAATAATGCTTACCAATTTTTACATTAGTCATTCAAATACACTACAAATCTATCTTACATTTCAACAATTGTTATGTATCTGTAACTGCTAAAAGAATTTACACAGCACAGGTCTGCTACTTCCTGTGGAAAAGAGTTTTAAGTCATTGCCCATTTTATTATTAAAGCCTAATTTTTAATTGATAGTGACCTTTTAAAATAATTACATTTCTGAAAACACTACAACCTCATTCAAAGCCAAAGTTCAGTGTAGCAAATTTGGTGTACCATATTAACAGGAAAGTTTTGCAGTTTTCAATAAGTGATATTTAGGTCTGTAAATAAACATGTTTATTCTTTCCATATTTCCTAGATTCATCTTAATTTCCCTTTCCATGTTAGTACTAAAAAAAATAAGTTAAACTAAAATTCTCATTAGAGAACTCTCTTTCTTACGGAAAACTAAACTGTGATTGCAATTTAGATATTTTAGAGAAGCCGTAAGGAAATCACATTCCAATATATCAAGTATGAGTCTCTTTCATTTAAGTATCGAGCTTCTCAATTTTATTCCAAATTGTTTCATTTCAAACTTTCAAAAAATCCTAAAGAATAACTAATTATTTTAGGAAATTCAAAGGTAATTGGTCACAGAAGCAAAGACAGAGTTCTGTGGCAGCACACTCGAAACCTCAAAAAGAACTTCCATTGCTCTATAAAGTCATCTGTACAACAAATAAATTACCAAATGCCTGCTAGGGAAGTTGCTGTAGTGAAAGCTGGTGAGTCAATGACAAAAAAGAAAGCCAAGTATTGATCTTCAAGGAGCTTGTACAATATTAGAAGACACAAATGATGACAAAGGACACAAATAAATAAATAAGATAATTACACACTGTACACACTGTATTGAGTACAAAGAAAGAGAAAACAGTGTTATGATCAAGTGAAATGAAATTTGAATGTTCTTAAATTTATGAAAAAAAGTCTAAATTCAAAGAATTGAAAAATCAATTAATGCTAGTGACAACTCTCTTTTACCTATGTTACGGACAAAGATTGAAAATTTAATAGCACATTCTATAAATAAGACTAAAGAAAAGGGTATTCTGATTGTGAATGCAAATCAGTTCATCCCCTATGGAAAGTAATATGGTAATATTTATTGATATTAAGAAAACATAACTTTTGACCCATATTTCAGATCTAGAAATATGGCCTATACATTTGATTTCATCTGTACAAAATGGTATCATGTGTGTAAAAGGTTTTTCATTGTAATGTATTTTTTGTAAGGGTAATTTTAAAATATCTAAACACCTAGAAACAAAATACCAGTTTAATAAATTATACTACATCCGTATAAAATAAAATGCAATGTAACAATAACAGATTATGAGAACACAGTTTTTTAGTTTGTTTGCAGATATGGGCCAGTCTAAAAGAGGGGTAGATGAAAACAAATAAGAATGTACAGTTCACATACTATGCTAAAAAGAATATGTATAGTTTTGTTTTTATATACCTAAAATATTTCTGAAAGTGGAATAAAGTTTTTTCAGTGTACATATTTCCTTTATATTTTTAATTTTTAATTATTTAAATGTTATTTGTTTTAAAATATTGAAATATTTTATAAAGATAAAAATTCCCAGTACTGCTATCTACTATACAGTTCATATAACCAGTTCTATAAGCTACAGGGTCTGAGAGCAAAGTTCTTGAAAAATTCATTATGTCAGATTCAACTAAAATATACACATTAGAACCTATTAAGTTCAATGTACTATGCTCTTAAAATGTAAAATTAAAACATAGTCGCCGCCTTTAAAAAAATATATTTCAGTGGGGTCACTGGATATTTCTACATAAGGTAAATTGTGATCAATACTGAGTTTTCAGTTACTATACATTTCAAAATCCTCCCTGAATTACCATGAAGTATTGGGTTTCAATAATTACTAAAATATTTCTGTGTATTATTTATAAAATGTAATTTATTTAATGTAAATCTCTAATGTATTATAGGGCATATCCTTCCAATATTATTAATATAGATGTGATGACAACTGTTTATTCAAAGAACCCAGAAGAGGAATTCTAAAGAAACCTGCATTAAGCACCTTTTTAATTATGTTTATTGTTAAGATTATGTAAAAACTTTTTCCAGTCAGAAATCTGATTTTTCCACACAAATTACATAGACTCCAAATAACATGATTAGTAAATAAATAACTCTTGATCAGTCCTATTTAATTTCTGTTATCTACCATTTCATTTTAGACTCACAATTTTACTAAATGATTTTGAAAGTATAATGATGCATGCAAACTAAACATTTTTTATTATATTTGTTTAAATATGTGCAACCTTGAGAATAATGGAAGATCTATAAGGAAAAAAGTAAAAAGAGACAGAAGTATTCAAAATGAAACTACAAGGTTAGAAATATATATACCATTAAAAAAGATACACTAGAAATAACAAATGATCAAATTAATCATTTATATTTCCCCTTTTTTTCAGAGGTGGATCCAGAATTTGTGAAGCTTCGAGTGTATCTAATAGGAATAGCTTTTTAAGAATAAAATAATATATCTTTTAATGCAAATTTAGATACGGAGATTTGAAAAGGGTCCTTGCAAGTGAGAGACCCTGAAGCATAATCTTTTGCTTCACAGAAATCCACTCTGTTTCTCTTAGCAAAAAGAAATTTCCATAAACTTCATTCTCTGGTTTAATCTGAATATTTATTTTGAGGAAAGGTTGTAAATAAAGTTATATGTAATTAAAATATCAATAAAGTCATAGGTAATTAAAAGTTTTCCATCTTGCTGTCTGGATTACACTCCCACTTTTTTTAGATTTTTTTCATTTAAGAGTAGAAAATTAAATCTGCCATACCAGATTCAAAACAGACCAGAAATGTCCACTCACAGAACATAGCATCTTAAAATCCATTTTTCATACCATTCTTTTAGCCCACGTGTGAAAATTCAACAATGATTTTTTTGCATTACAAGTGGCTCCCAGTAGCAGTTCTGACAATTAACTCTCTCTACCATTGAGCATTTATTAGTATGAGAGCACACAGCTATTTTCCCTCTAAAAGTTCCCCTCCTTTCAGTCTTTACTGTGGAGATAGGCTAAATTTCCCCCGATAGTAAGGAAAAGGCAGGCATTGTAAGTTTGTTCTTTCATTATGGATGGGGAGTGGTAACCAGCTTCCACTAATTCTGGTATCCACGTATCTCAAAATATGGAAAATGATGGGGAAGAGACAAGGCAGAAGTTCTGAGAAGCATCCCCTGGTTATTGTTGCTAGGGCAACTGCTACTTGGCATCCTCCAAATAGTCATCGTCTGTCACACTTGGGGTATAATTCACAAGCATGCAACACATCTAAGTGGATTGGAAATAAAAAGTGGGGGAGGGAATGAGGATTCATGTAAATAAGTGAGAGTATTTTAAATAAGCACATAAACAAAAGTGTATGCCTAATATTTAGGGGGGAAAAAGAAGTGATAGGCACAGAAAGAATACAGTTTTGAAAATATGAGTGTCACTGCTAAATATTAGTGTTTTTCTTGTTTCATAAATTAGTTAGACTCTACCCATTCTCAATAATTCTCTACCCATCTGCCTCCTTTTATAAGAATCCCTTCTTCCTCCAAATACTAATTTTCTGTAGAATGACTTCAAACTAAATATATGCAGATTTTCCTTTTCACAATCCTTAAAAGAGCAAAGAATATTTAAAAATACTTCTTCATTGTTTATCAAAATGTCTGACTCAGAAACAGGACTAGCTTTGTCATAAGAGAAGATAAAGTATTTACTACTCAAATAATCATTGACAAAAACAGCCACGAGCTCTAAAATACCCTTGGATAAATCTAAGTTGTGCATTTAATTTCTCTTATGTCTTTATTTCTTAAAGCCAGAATGTCTGTGTAATCTTTCTAATCCCTGTTTCTTCTTCTGAACATTATAGGAGAGTTATTTCATATATTGCGGAGGGAAAGGAACCGCTGCTTAAATCATATAGTAAAAAAGAAATTTAAAAATATCTGTCATCAACCTTACATAAAACCTCAACAGTTTCAACCTCTTCTTAGCATTTACTGGTGTCAGAATCATAAAAAAGTAAAGGAAATTTATATCAATGTATCACATTTACAAAATGAGTTTAATAGCAAATGCATTTTTGGAAGCAGTGGGAAGAAGAAAAAAGAATGTTAACCAAATTGCACTGAATGAATAAAAAGAAGCATAATGAATTAAAGAGAAAGGAATACAAAAAATCAGAAAATCAACCGTTAGTAATGGCTTCACCAAAAGCTTTTATTTTCCATTTAGAAAGAAATGCTTAAGAAAGCCAAATACATACTTTTGTATAACCCAGATAATGAAACTAGACACCAAAGCAAATAAAGAAAAAATGATTGTTTAATTACTAGGCTTAACACTACATGTTGATTCAACCAAATCAGAGAGACTTCAGTATCATTTTATATGTTTACTTTTAATGGAATCGTCCAAACTTTGTGGACCAATGCACTCACTGCTTGAGACTTCAGGGAAAGGATAATCACATAATGGTAACCATAATAAAAATGATAGTTTACTTTTGCTAAGCATTTACTGACTGTCAAATACTATGATATAAACTTTATAGAGATTAATTCATTTAATGCTCACATTACAATTATGAGGAAGACATCATAGTAAATAATTTTTATGGTACGGATTAGGAATGAAAACATATAGAAGCTAGGTGACAGGCTCCAATTTGCATAACATGGAAATGGCAGTACCAGTGTAGAACCTCTGTGCTTTACATTAGTGTCACACATGTAGGGTTTTGGTTAGGCATCTCCATGGGCCTATGATTTCTTTTCACCTGGAGTGTTTCTGTGAATATAGGCTACAGCTTCCCTGTCTAATGCCCACCTCTTCACTGCAGATGCTTCTGATTGTCCTCCTTGCTGGACCTCTGGTTCCCACCCCAGATCTCTTTATACACTTACACTTGTATTGAGCCCCAATATTTCGGGTTGCAGTAACTGAGAAGCTCACCTATGTGTCATCAGCCTTTCCTTTCCCATGAAGGTTCTCTATTGGCATAATCTTGCTTAGGTAAATAATCTAATTCTTGATAATATCTCTTATCAATTCCTGCCTTGTTTCTTTGGTTTAAATGCCTTGGGTATTGGACCATTTGAATTTGCATTTCTTATATTTTGTACATAAGGAGTCTGTTTCTGGAAAAACACATACGCACATGCGCGCACACACACACACACACACACACACACACAAATAAATACTCTACCCCTTGATAAATCTTATGTCTCCATCATGCATAATACAACTGACCTGTATAACATGACCTGTACTTCACTATTAAGCATAAAAGTCTCATGGGAATAAATTCTGAGAGAGCAATGACTGAGTCTTGCTGATTTCTGTGTCTGCATTCCAAATAAATACTTAGTGCTTTTCTTTATGCACAGATTTCAATAAGTGATTGTAAACTAAATAGGATCATCTGCCAAGAAACCAGCTTTTTAATTTACATTAATGAGTATACTAATCAGGATAAGCTAGGCTGTGCACTAACAAGTGCACCCAAATCTCAGTGGCTTTTCATAGCAATAGTTTATTTTTCATGCACCAAGTCCATGCCTTGCAGATTAGCATGAGGACTCTGCTCATCATAGCCACTCACATTACAGGTTGATAGAGCCTCCATCTCAATACATGATCTCATGTGGGTGAAACAGGAAAAAAAGGAATATGGCAAAAACAAATAGCTTTCAAAACTTTCTGACCAGAAATGACATACATCATCTCCACTCACATATTAGGCAAAGTAAAACAATATGGCCACCCCTAATTTCCAAAAGTAGAAGGAAGCACTTCTATTGACCAGGAAGGAAAGATGAACTAGGAATTTGTGAATGACCTAATAACTATGGCAAAGGACATGGTCTTTTTGCATTTTTACAGAGCAGCTCCTTACATGAGAGCAAATGTGGTTAGTTTATGTTAGCCCCCAAATTGTATGGCAAGCACTGGGGAGAGAAAAGGCAAAACAGGAGATGCAGATTTAAAGGCTATGTCAAGTTCAAGCTGGGTGGTGCAATCACAGTAGAGGAAATGAGGAAAAAAGATAGCAAAAAAAAATCAGTCACCATTAGCAAGTTTTATTCAAGGGCAAGAACCTAGTCTCTGCGGCAAGAGTTTTAGAGACATTTAGTAGTTTAGTCTGCTCAGGCTGCAATAACAAAAAATACCAGACTGAGTGGCTTAAACAACAAACATTTATTTCTCATGTTTCTAAAGGCTGGGAAGTCCAAGATCAAGACACTGGCATATTCAAGGTCTGAGGGTTGGCTTCCTGGGTCATGGACAGCCATCTTCTTATGTGTCCTCACATGTGAAAAGCAAGCTAGAGAGCTCTCTGGAGTCTCTTTTATAAGGGCACTAATACCATTCATAAGGGTTCCAACCACATTAATTAATCACTTCCCCCTAGTCCCCACTAATACCATCACATTGGGGAACAGGAACACAAACAGTTCATGACACTTGGATATCTGTCATACTTCATAGCATAAGACACGAAAAGAGACTATCAATAAATCAGAAAGCAATGTGCCCTACCCAAAATGTCTCTGAGTGAAACAAAGATATGACATTATCTACATTCATTTCTCCTCTGAGACGTTTGTGAATTTTATGAAGTCAAGTGTCCACTTTGGGCCTAGCCTAAACCTCTTGATGTGTTTATATCCAAAAAAGTCAAGAATGTATTTGAAAAAAATAATAATCTTGTGTATGAATGATAAATGTGTGTTTGTATTTGTGAGTGTGCACATGCTTGCATGCACTTCTATTAGTAAAATCTGTCAAAGGAAGCCACAATTTCAAACAAGGGGGTGGAAAAGGAATTTCTGAACCCCTTCTGAAATGAGTGTATGAAAATAAGTCCTCTCTACAGTATACAATAATTTCCTGGAGGGGGGTGGTGTTGCATGTACTGGGAGTAAATAAACATTTGTTCAGTGATGGAATCACATTTTTATAAATTTAATTAAGGGTTAAATTTAAAGCTCACCAGATTTGTTATCCAAGATTATGCAAAAAAATAGCTTCTAAGCCTCAAATGACAAACACAGCCTAGAATTTTAAAAAGGGGGGGCATAGGTTTTAATCTATCTTTAAGTCCTTTGATTCCAATTGCATACCTTTATCTGGAAAATTCCTATTTATTTTGAGTTAAAAGTTTCCATCTCTGAAACATTGCCCATTAAGCTTAGTGCTTTTCTGTGAAGCATCACAGAAAAAGTCTACCATTCAACCTACATAAGATAACTTCAAATATTTTTAAATACTCATTATATGCCCTATTAGGGATATTTTTTTCAGCTTAGTATCTCTAATTTTAATTATTTTTTTCTGTACCTTTTACTGCCTATGCTATCTTCCCTCTATTTTATCCGATTCTTCACAACCTTGTTAAATTATAATACTTGTTAAATTATAATACTAGATGCAAAATCTTAGATATAAACTAATCAATATTCATGGTTTACTTTTTCAATAAATATTTAATGAGTACTTATTATAAGCCAGATACTATAGAAAGGACTAGTGATTAAACAAGGCGCGTGGTATTTGCCTGTCTTAGAATACTGGGAATCAAAGATGGTGCCGGGATTATGGTAGAGACAACTATATTAATACTAAACTACAACTGTGGTAAGTTTACAATCAGATCATGGTGGATGAAATGTCTTTCCCTGGACATTATAATTACATTACAAAATCTAAAATTATGATGTAGGTGTTTGTGACATCCACACCAAAATTTTAATTAAAATGTAACTAGTAGTCATTCGTGTTTTTATGTAATTTGTTGACAAGGTCAGTCATAAAACTAGGCACATCTGAGGCTGAATTTTACATAATGTGTGAAAGAAGAAAAACCAGCAAAGGAAAATCTTAAAGAAAAAAGAAACATAAAATATCTCTAAATTTCTTGTAAATTGTAACTCGTGAAAAAAAAGCATATGCTCAAACAAAAAAAAATGAAAATAAAAACTTATATATGTACATATATATATTTAAAGAGCTAAGAATCTTGTTTTTCCTTGAGATAGGATTGCACAGTGAACAAGATACTAAAATAAAAATTAGAAAACTAGATACGATCTAAATAGTTTAGGCTAAAATCACTTACTCTCATTAAAGCTTAATATTCTTATCAGAAATATAGAATTTAAAATTTTTCTTCTTCCCTGATTATCATTATGAATGCTAATTTACCTCATAATATTTTGAGAATAATATGAGATAATGTATGAAAGTGTCTTTAAAAAAATAAGCCAAAACACAAAGGTAACTTTGTTTTTACAATGAAAAGAGAAATTGTGATTACAGCCATTAATGAATAATACATGTTAACTGACTCTCCCATCCTAAACAGCTATAAAATGGTATTGTCATACACAGATAGTGCAGATCTATAATCCTTAAAAAATAAATGCATGTTGGTGAACTCTATATTTACCTCAGCTTCCTATCTGGGGACACTTTACAAACTGAGCTATAGAGAAATGGAGACAAATATAGAGCAATAGTACTGCTGGGCAAACAAACAGAAATCAGGAGGATTTGGGGTTCCTGAGATGGCTGGAAATTAAGAACCAGGATATTGGGAAGGAGAGACATACATGAGGAAGGAAATTCGGAAATCTGCATGGAGTTTCCCTTGATTCTTTCATGAAATATTAAGCTGCATTTGCACAGGGTCTGACATCATGGAGTCTGAAAAAGATCTGAATGGAAGCTGAATAAAAATTCTAGACGTTTCTTAGTGCTGAAAGTACTAGAGTTCTAACCAGTCAGAGTAGGTAAACCTCACTGAAAAACTATGGACTTTCAGACTTCAGAAAGACCAAGTTTTAGGAGTAGGTCTCTTCTAGACATATCTAAGCCTTGACAGAATTATGTTAATCTGTGAGTAAATTAATCACTTGCCAGAACAAAACTTAATATTCTTTAAAAAAGACTTCATGATTTTGATTTCAGTAAAGTAATATCCACAGTGTCCAGTATACAAACAAAAATACTAGGCATGTGAATATTTAGAGATGAACAAAAAATAGATAGTCAATGGACACAGACATAGAGATGATACAGATAGTAGAATTATGAGACAGAGACATTGATATAACTATAATAAATATAGTCAAGATTTAAAGGGCAAATGGACATAATAAATAAAAAGGTGGAATATCTTAGTAGAGAAATGTCAACTATAAAAAATATGTTCTAAAAATACAGTATCTGAAATGAAAACAATCAGATTGAATTAAAGACAGGCCATAAAAACTATGCAAATTGAAGCACAAATTATAAATGAATGAAAACAGAAAAAGACCTCAATAATCTATAGGTTAATATGAAGCACAGATAAATATGTGTAAAAATGTTTTTTTAAAAAACATCAGCCTACATACCAACAACATCAAAGAACCACAGTTCAGATAAACATAAAGAAAAGCATACTTAAGCACCTCGATGTCAAATAGATAAAACTCAAAAATAAATAGAAAATTCTTACAAGCAGCCAAATAAAAAAGACACATTATATACAGGAAAAATATTAAAACCACTGACTTTCTAAATAGGACACTTTGCATTCCAGAAGACAATGGAAAAATATTTTTAAATGTTGAAATAAAAACATCAATCTAAAAATTCAATACATTGCACAAAAAAAAATCCTTCAAAATAAAAGAAAAAACATTTTTTAAACAAATGCTGAGAGAATTTCTCACCAGCAGACTCAATTCAATCAATGTTAAATCAAGTTCTTTTGAAGAAATACATACCATATAGAAACTCAAATTTATTTGAAGAAATGAAGGGTACGAATGATTAATATATGGGTAAATATAAAATGTGCTTTTGTACTAAAGATATATTGGATACTACCAAAATTAAAATAATTGTTCATCTAAAACACCTGCTGAAAAAGTGAAAAGGCACCCACAAGTTGGGGAAAATATTCAGAATACTTGTAGCTAGCACAGGAATTGTATCCAGTATATGCAAAGACTTCTTACAACTTAGTAATAACAATGAAAGAATCAAAATTTTTAAATGGGCATAAGACTTGAATAAATACCTCACAAGATGATATACAAAAGGCCAATAAGTATGTAAAAATAAAGTACTCCACATCATTAGTCATCAAAGAAATTTAAATTCAAGCCACAATGAAACATCACTTCACAAACTAGAATGGTTATAATAAAAATATTTGACAACCTGAAATATTGGCCTTTTGTAGCAACCAAAAATTCTCATACCTGGTAGAAAACCATTCAACTATTTCATATAAAGTTAAACACATATCTACCCTTTGATTTAGCAATCCATCCCTTTATTTGTCCAGGTAAATAAAAACATGCCAACCAAAAGATTTCTAGAAGAATATTCTTAGAAATTTTATTCATAATATCTCAAAACTAGAAATAATATAGATATTCATTAGCAGTAAAATGGTTAAACAAATAGGGTGTTTATACAATGGGATACTATTCAATAATAAAAAATAAAAAAACTACTGATACACTCAAGAACTTGGAAGATTCCAAAAATATTTCATTTATATGAATTTCTACAAAAAGACAAAACTAATGAATCCATGATAGAGATCAAACAATAGTTGCCTCTGAGGCATTCATTGACTAAGAAGGAAAAGCAAGAGAGTTCCTGGGGTGATGAAAACATTCTGTCTCCATGGGGGTGTGGGCAACACAGATGTATGCATTTGTCACACACTTTATTCTTAAGAAAAGTGTATTTCCATGAATAAAAATTATACCTAAAAAAGCGTTGTTTTGTTTTTGTTTTGTTTTTAATAGAAGGTAGAATTATATATTAGGAAGCTACTAAGAGATAGCACATTGCAACAATTCTTGGAAAGTCAGAATCAAATTATAATTTTGTTGTTTTAGTGACCACATAACTCAATTTTGTGTTCTCTTCCTCAGAAAATATTCTTCTTCTTCCTGTCAGTCAGCAAGTAAATATTTGATGAGCATCTACTATATACAAGATACTGTAATCTCAAATTTTGTATGGCAGATAGTTAGCTGGTTAATTAAACTATAAGTTGTTTGAACTTAGTGTTGCCTTTATCATATATGAGAACATTAGAAAAATTAAAATGAAAAAAATCAACTGCTGGAAAATTTTTCTGTCAGTGATAAAATGGTTGGGGAGATATTTTTTTAACGTGGGTAATTCTTAGCTTCATTAAATAACTGAACTCTTTCAATCTTCATGTTGAATTTTTTTCAACTCTCAGAGTTTGGTGGATAAGAAAAAACAAGACTCGTTAAGAATAGTTTTACTTCACTGTATCATTAGCCATGCCTCATAGGCAGTTTAAAATTTAAGCCTTCTGAGAAGAGCTTGATAAATGGGCAGATTTTGAATTCTAATCTTGAACATTCTGTTTTAGCAAGACAATGCAGCCAGGTTCTTTAATAGCATTACAGAGAGCTATGTTTTAGAAATAAATACAGAAAAAAAAACTGTGAAAAAAGGGAAAGTCTATATGGAAAATTGCTGTAGGCAGAGTGCTTATATCCCCCCAAACTTCATATGCTGAAGTCTAACCCCCAAAGTGATGATATTTGGAGGTGGGGCCTTTGAGATGTGATTAGGTTATAAAGACAAAGCCCTCTTTTATCAGGATTTAATGTCCTTATAAAAGAGACCCCAGAGAGATTCCTTCGCCCCTTTCCACCATGTGAGGACCCAGTGAAAACAGCAATCTATGAACCAAGCAGTGAACCTGTTGGCTCCTTGATCTTGGACTTCCCAGCCTCCAGAACTGTGAGAAATGAATTTCTGTTGTTTATAAGGCACCCAGGCTATGATATTCTGTTATAGCAGTCTAAGTAAAGACTGAGATCATCATAGGCAAAAAGCATGTCTGTATGAATTATTTCTCTCTTCCGAGGATTTACACCTCCCTCTTGGTTCTCTTTTGTCTCTACATCAGCCTCCAGAGGCACTAAATTGTCTCCTTGCTGCAAGACCCAGAAATGAACAAAAGTTTCTTTTTCATCTAGGTCCATGAAGAACATGAAATACTTTTCTTAACAAAGAAAAGCTAAAAATTGAAAATTACTTTACTAAGAACTGAGGAGAAAGTAAAGGAAAATAAAGAAAATAAAAATTTAGAAAAGCCTTAGTCTAATAAAATACAGATCTCTGATCCAAACATAGTTAAACTGAAGCGACAAGTTAACTGTTCTAACTTATCAACATTCAGGCCAGAGTTTTGCTCACTTCCTCCAACACATTCTACTGATTAGACATTTATTTGTTTTTTGTTGTCGTTGTTGTTGTTTTAAGATAAAAAAAAACACTCCTTTTAAACTTACAAATTATTCCTTAGAGAAGTGAAGTCCATCACAAAATTTAACCAGGTAACCTTACGTTTTTCTTTTTTTGCTTTTTTCCTAATACAAAGCTGAGATCATAGGGGAGAAGAAGCGTTGAAAAAAAAAAAAACATTCTGGAGCAAGAAAAACAGCAGGGAAAGAGGTCAGATTCTAAACTTTTAGAAATTCCTTACATGCCCATGCTTCAGGCCTGAAGTGCCTTTTACAAAACAACTAGTCCTGCTTTTTTTCACTCAGAGTCTTTCTTTAGCCTCATACATTGAAAGATTCTCTCTTTCCTCTAGCTTTTTAAATTCTCTTTGAATGACCTCTTCTGAACAGTGACTGAGTTGGCCAGTCTGTGACTTACTCTCCTGTAAGGTTCCTCTCATTTGATTAGCTTTAATCCCCACAGTGTGGCCTTTCCAACCTGATCTTGGCCTAGACCCCAAAAACACTGAACTAGAGCTCGCTCTGGGCTAAGGGCTCCTTCTTGTCTGGAGGTTGACTCAGATGCATGAGGAGATGAAAAATAGACCTGGATGAGCAGAACCAGTATTGGGGCACTGAGTATGTGAGTAAGGGCTGTGTCTGGGGATTCTAAGTTGAAAAGGAATAAAGGAAGTGAAGTGGGAGACTGTTAGAATTTTGTCAGACCCTGGGAGTTACATCTGCCCACAACATATCAAATAATTTGTTTTCTCTAATGACGTAAATGCCAGAGGTTTCTGACCTCAGAAGTATTTAAATTATCCTGGTTCCCCACGCACCTCTCTGCTTTTCTTCTCTCACCTTGAATGTATTTTTTTTCACGTTTCTAAGGTCTAATCCTTGCTTTCTGCTCTTCTCTCTATATCCTCTATTTAAATCATTCTTCTATTTACACATTCACAAATTCTGTCCCTATGTTTTTGATTTCTAACTCCATAGTGTGTATTCAGCACTATTTGTACCATCACTATTTTCCTTAGAAACAAACGCCATTTGACCTGTGGTTTCCAACAGCTACCTTCCCCTTGCTGATAGAATTATTTGCTGACAAATTTATTTGAGAGACTTTACATCCAAAGCATATGTTTTCTTTTTCCAGTTTCTTACATACTGCCATCTGGTTTCTGTTCCTGCTTTATCTCCATCTACATTCTCTCTTGGATCTCTTTGTTGCATTAAAAGCTATGAAGGCTGCTTCACTGAAGACCATGAAATACTTTTAGTAAACTCCCCTAATTCCCATGGTGCTTAGACCAAAAAGAGCAGGGGTGTGTTATTAAGGAAAGTAGTACTAATAAGGCCAGGTATAAATTGGACAGGTCAAGTTAACATGGTCCTACTACATCACAGACACTTTATTTAAATGCTGAAGAAATAAAGGTGGAGGGGGAAAATGGATTGTTAAATTCTTGGATGATTGATGAATTTTCAAAAATAATTCAAAAAATTATAATGTGAGTTTTTTCTGGGTGAACTTTAGTTCTAAAACTTCTTTTGCAAAGGTCTTACAGAAATATCTTTCTAATAATCTTAATATCAACAAAACTAAGCCCATTAGTTCCCCTTCAATTGTCCCTGAAAATGTATTTTATGTTTCAGTAATCCAACTCTTCTCATACTTTTTCTCTTTCTTACGTCCTTTCATGTATAATTAATCACCAGGACTTAACATTTTCTGAGGTCTGAGTACTACACTGGTAATGCTTCTCGTAGAATTGATTTATTGAGTTGAGGTTTGCTTTGTAAGTCTATATAATAACGATGTAGCATTATTAATGTCAGAAAACTAAAATTTAAGGTTAAGATAATTAGAAAATACAAAGTGAGATATTTCATGTTGAAAAAGAAATGATCCATGCACACAAAAAAAATGATTTAACAATTATGAAACTTTCTGAACCTAACAAAAGGAGAAATTAATGTTTTATAATCATAAGACAAGGGAGGATTTCAATAACATAGAAAGTAAACAATATAGCATTCAAAGACAATACACATTTAGTTGAAACACATGAAAAAATACTTAGGAAAAAAATATCATATACAAACTCACAAAGGAAGATTCAAAAAGTAATTATTTCATGCATACAAGTTATATTTACTATTAAAGAAAAAATAAAATTGAATACTCTCACAAGTGAAAAAGCCAAAATAAATAAAATCCTCCTCACAAACTAGGAAGATAATACTTTCTTACTCTGATAGTGCATATTCATTGGAAGTCCAAGATGTATATTATATGAGCCTGAAACAGCTAATGAAAAACATTACACATTTTCCTATTAAAGTCAGAAACAGGATTATAATTTCACAGCTACAACCCATCACTATACTAAAAGTTTTAGCCAATGTAATAAAAAAAGAAATAAAATTTAAAAAAAATTTTAAATATTATTAATATATGTAAGAGAAAAACTACCATATTTATAATAGTTAGAACCAATAAGTGAGTTTAGCATTATGAGGATTAAAGTACAATTTATAAATATCAATAGCTTCCCTACATTTTACCAACAATCACTTCCATAGTAATAACAAGAAAAGTAAAGTACTTAGGAATACACCTTATAAGAAAAATAAGTATTCAACTTATGACAGCAGAAAAAATTCAGAGTAGATTCTCAAAAACAAAATAAAAAGATATGTTGAAACTTATGAAATTAAAAATTCAAAGATGACCAACAAAAGTAAAACCAGATTATATGAAAAGATTTAGATTAATAACAAAAATATTATGTAAGACTAATCCAGAAAAAATAAGAGAAAGGTTAAATAAAATATTTATTTATTAAGAATTTTAAAAAGTATATTTACAGAGAGAATAAATATTTTAAGTCATAAGAGAATATTGTGGTTTCTAAAGAGAATATTATAAAAGTACATAGAATGCCATAATCATTCCTGAATAGAGATGTAATATCTTTATTGATAGTAAGTCTCAACATAGTTTTTTCCTAATATTAAAAAGTCTTTGCAATGTAAATCATTATCCAGCAGGATTTTATAAAATTTTGCACCTGATTCTAAATTTTGTGTAAAAGATAAATTTGCAAAAATATCTAATATATATCTGAAGATGAACAAACAGAAGATTCTATCCTACTAAATGTCAAAAGATATTAAAGCATACTTTTAAAAGAACTGTGGTATTGATGTAAGAATAGACAACAAAACCTGTAAAACTAAATAGAACATTCAGAAAGGGACCCATACATATAATTAAATATTATTTGAAAAATGATGGTATTTCAAATCATTGAAGAATGGAAAATTAGCAAACTATTTAGACAAAAAAATAGTTCATCTCACTTCAGGCTCTTCACAAAAATAAATTTTAGATGGATTTAAGAAAAATATAAAACTCCTATAGTTTAATAACAAAGTATAGAACAATGCTTTCTTAAATGTAGGCTAGGGTAAATAAGATTTAAAAAGTTAAAATTTTACAAAGTGTTGATATATTGACTAAACAAAAATCAATAGTATGAGTTCCACTAATATGTCACTAATAAAGCTAAATAATATGCAAAGACAAGGGAGAATACTTGCATTGGTCGTGATGCTAAAATATCAAAAGCAGTACTTCTCAAACTCTCTGATGGAGAGCCTTTTTTTTTCCTACTTTAAATCCTTGACATACCAATACATTTATAGAATACAATAAAAATAAATTACCAGAAAAATAAAATTAAAAGAACATATAAAATGTGTTTTTCTTAAGTAAGATAATATAGCCATAAAATTAACTCAGTCCACTTACTTTCAATTTCTCTACATACCTATTTGTGGGCCATAATAAACCATCAATGGAGCAACACTGTTCCAGAGATCACATGCTAAACTGAACAGATCTTAAAATATCCTACAAATTGGTATGAACATGGCAAAGAGCCAAACATAAAAATGAATCAAGTGTATTAACATGGAAGTCACAAAAAAGCACAAGTACTCAACACATGAAAATATGCTAATACATCCTGGTAATCTGGCCTATGTAAACTAAATTAACAAGATCCTTTAAAAGTTTGCTAACATCAAGTCCTACAGAAACTTGTAGAGAAAATTGGCCTCTATACATTGCTGATGAGAAAATAAATTGGCACAGCCACTTTGGGAACTATTTGATATTATCTGTTAAAATTAACCAGATACCACCAAACCAAAACTCTGTAACACCTCATATTTAATTCATCTAATGCTCTGGAGGGAAACTTGCATATTTGCACCTAGAGACATACAAAGATGTTTATTTCATGATTATTTATAAAAGCAATAAACTGAAAGGGAAAAACTCCTACAAGTCCTCAACAGAAGACTATGAAACATTTATGTGATAGAATACAAATTAAAACTTGTTAGATTTATTACATTAACATTTTTATTCTTTTTTTTTTTTAGAATGGAAAAAAATCCCCATAGTACTCTATGGGTAAAATATGCATGTAAACACCAAGAAAAAGTATTGAGAGCATACATTCCAAACTCATGAAAGTAGTTATATCACATGAAGACATGAAACAAGGAAAAGAAAATTAAGCTTGGAGGTAACACCCACGGGAAGATTTATTTTTATAAGGATATATCAAAATTTTTTAAAAGAGAAGATTCTCCTGTAGTCCTTGTATGGCTAGGCAATTGTATAACAAGATTTTTGGGTATGAAAATCTCAAGTTAAAAAGGTACAATAATAAATTTGTTAAATACTTTAGTTGGTCCTGTTCACTATTCCTCCTCAAGCCAAGACGGGTTCTTGAGAGAGGCAGCAAACCAGGATTTTCATCTGTTGACCTTATGCCAGTACTTGCTAATAGCTTGCCTGTCTTTAATAGAATGATGAGCTCCTGATCACACAGTATATCTTAGAGATAAACTTCTAATTAAATGATAAATTGATAAGAAAATAATTCCACTAAATATTTGAACTGGTATAGTGAAAAGTGTATAAAATCCATTTCACATTTTTTGGTAGACAGAGTACCCATTTAATGTATCATAGTCAAGAACAATTCATAGATAAAAGAGGTAGATTTTCTCAAGCAATTTATTACTGATTAAAAGCAGAACATAGTTCCATTTAAGAATTATTGCAATTTCCAAGTTAGTAAAATTACAAACAACTAAACTAATATTTTTTTCTATCTTTATGCGAGGTGTAATTGACATTTATTTTTATGCTTTTATTTTTTTAATCTCCCAGACCCACCACACTGAGAGCCACAATAAAGTAGAGAATTACTGCTTTATTCTCAGAACCCAGCACAGTGCTCAGCAGGCAATGGGTGCTCAACAAGTATGTATTGATTGATTAAACAATTGAGTAAAAGAGACATAAAGGATAAGAAAGAATCCCAAAGCTGAAATGAGAACAAAATAATCGTGAAAAAAGCATAAAGATAGAAGGACAGATGGAGAAATTGTATTAAATTTGAAAAATAAAAACAATAAAACAAATTTGGAAAAATTTAGTACTCTTTAAAAAAAAGGGAAAGATTTTATAGATGAACATGCTAGGTTATCATCCATAATTACTTTTTTTCAGAATTATAAAGACAGAATAGCATTCTAGAATCTCTTTTATAAAACATAACTATCACTGTTATATCATATATCAATGCAATTTAATATACAAATGCAAAAATGGATTTTAAATTTATATTATATTTTCTCACAGTCTAATAAATAGTGTTTTATACTCTCTGTGAACTTTTCTTGAGCGAGTGAAAGAATTTCACTTCTCTTGGATGTGCATGAGGCCAGCTAGTTTTTCAGTAGATTAAAAAAAAAGTAGAGGACAACAAAAAGAAAGAAGGAAGTATCAACTTGTTTTTGTAATTTGTTGATATGATATAAATAACAGTAATGTGCCATATTGTTCATACAGGCATCATTTTGGGTCTGAGGATGGAGTTATAAAGTTGAAAAGTCAAATATTGGTACTTTGTGGACACATAAAGTTAGTTTTTCTGCCTTTCCTGTCTTTTTGTTATATCTGTATCAGTCAATATTCAGTTGCAGAGAAGAGAATCTACTCTACCTATTATAACCAGAAGGTCATTAAGTGTGACACAGGATCATTAGAAGGGCTGAAGAACCAACTTTGATTGTTTCCAGGAACCATTCATGAAGCTACATTGCATAATTGCACCATCGAGGGAGCTACAGTCCCTGACACAATCCAGAAGCTATAAAGCAGAAAAGTGCATATGAAATTGGGACGATGTTCCTACATCTGCCAGCTCCAAGACTACACTGCACCTGCCAATATCTGGACCAATAAAATGTTTTTTGATATTCTGACTACCTAGACATGTGACTTAATTTGAAATCAAAATTTTGTATTAATTCCTCTTATCAAAAGACTGTAAATCACATCACAAAAAGAACTATACATATATACCTAGAATTATATATAGATAGAACTATATATAATCACATCCAAAATTATATAACAACTACATATGTACAGTTCCAATATGTTATATATGATATTGTATATTACATATTAAATAATATAATATATATAACATATATATGGTATAGATGGGGTCACATAAGAGAAAAAAGTTCAAATACTGCTTAAAAATATAGAAACAAAAAATAACATCCAGAATACATAATTATTATTTCATAATAATTTTCTCTTTTTAAATTTAAAAACATATATTTTCCAATTTTAGGTTTTAGAAAATATTTATAAGGATAAAACTCATTTAAGCAGACTACTTTAACAGTTATTAGCATCTATGTGTACAAAGTAGTTTCTCTACATTATGAGATCCTTCAACATAATATGAAAAGGTAACTCTTAAATAATCTTATTTTCATATGAGACCATAAATTTGAATGGTGTGGATGTCCAATTTTCTACAAATTGAAAAACAGCATAGCTTCTATGTTTCCGCTTATGCTTTAAATTTATTTTAATTTTAAAACTTTATTAATTTCAATAATGATATTATAACCTCAAGAAACTAAAATTATCACTTACTTGTAAAGATACCACTTTACCTCAAAAATGCATCAAGATATTAAAATAAAATGAGAAAATACTTATTCTATATCTGACAACTATAGCTTTTGAAATAATAGTGATAATGAGGTAAGTTATATTTTTTATTCTGTCTCCAGGTCTAAGTAAGTCTCTTGCTTCATCCTTAAAGAAATAGTGAGAGTGATGGTTCTCAGATCTTCCTGCCTCAACTGTCTTCAATTAGTGATGATGGCTCAAAATGACTGAAATTTTTCGTGGAGAATGCAGGGAAAGGATTAGGCACATGTTCCTCCAGGAAGAGATTCTCAAATTCTCAACTCTTGTTGCACATAAGAATGTATTTGATATTAAATACCAATATTTAGATCTCATCCCTAGAGAATTTGACTTAATTTGTCTAGGGTGGGGCCTTGGCCGTACTGTAGGTATTATCTTAGAACTCTCTGAGCGAATCTAACGTACAGCTAAGGTTGAAAAACGTTGCCCAAAGATAATAGAGCTCACTTGTGTGTAGTTTGAAAAGCCCCTTAGATGATTTTCATGTCTCTTTTTTAAAGGGGACATTCTAAGAATTAACTGTCCATGAACCAAAAATCTCTCACTTCTCTCTCTCTCTCTCTCTCTCCCCCTCTCTTTCCTTCCCTCTCCCTTCACTCTCCCTCTTCCTCTCCTTCTCTCTTTCTTTCCCCATGTCCCTCTTCCCCTGTGCCCCACTCTCAAAGATTGAATCCCCAATTTAAATAGGTACTTTCCATCTCATAGTTGGAAAAATTTGGTGTGGAACAGCATGCTTTCTTTAACATTAGGACTAAATCTGGAAAAATGTGGCCCAATATGATTGTCAACCAGAAATTTCCAAAAGAATATGGACAAACAAACAAGCCTGTGACCCCAAGGTTGAACTTAAATGGTGTTTCAGGCTCCAAGATCCTCCAGGACACTGGACTCTCTGCCTCAGTGGCCTGTGTATTCTAGACAACAAAGGTTACTTGAGAGCCAGACCTTACCATTTGCTATGCCAGCTCTCGATTCTATTTCATGTATGCTCCAGATTACAAAACTCCTTCCTTGCAGAATTGTGTGGTTATTAGATACCTGGTTAATATTTCTACATCTCTTTTCTCATCTATAAAATAAACAGACTAGATAATTACCAAAATCGATTCCTGTACCAATAATTTACATTTCTTCTATGTAAGAAGTGATTAATTATTGTTACAACCTTTAAAACCCCAGTGACAAGTATTAAGTTAAATTAAAGGTTTGGGATTTTTTTCTGCCTTCTAAGTCAATCATAGACTCTCATATTTTTCTCCTCTACTTCCAGCTGGTTTGCCTTGCCATTTTCTTTTCTGAAATAGTTTGGCGCAGATCATTTCTATATAAGAAAATTAAGGGCTTAGTTTGAAGCACAGAGGATAGGAAATAAAGAGTTAAGTAAGAAAAAAAGAGAAGAGTGTGATCATAAACACAAAATGCACATTTTTAAAGATGGGAACTTGCAATAATGAGATGTCTGCAAGGTTAAATAGCTAAGTACTAAGTTCAGAGATTTCTAGTTACATGGACATTTGAATTTGTCAATGGATTGCATACTCTCTGCCAGCCCCCAACCACAGAAAGATGCCACATGTTCTTCTATTCCTTTGACAACTCCCCTTAGCCCTTCTCCTCCTGCAGAGTCATGAGTAATAACCCCAAAGCCCCTGCAAAGATGTCCCTCACCCCCACTGTGGGCAGGTGCAATCATTCAAAATATATACAAATTCCACAAAGACAAGATCATGACAGCATTGCAATGGATCTCCTCATTGCTAAACAAGTTAAATCCACATGACCTATATTCATGAACAGATTAGCTCAAAAGGAAAAATGAAAACTAGTGACAGTAAATCTTGCAGTAAACATAAGATCTCACAAATAAATAAAATCCCTATGTGTAGAAAACTTGGAGTTATAATGAGAATGTCTGATAAAATGAAAAAAAAGAAAGGTTAGAATCAAAATATAAAATTTGGGGGCAATTGATATAAAAAATTTTTTGATATTTTAAATATATCTCTGCCCTGGATTAACTCAGCGAGGAAGGTTGCATCAGTAGCCAAGTGACAGATACAAACTACATTTGGAGAGTCAAATAATTCTGTTTTGATTGATTATTTACAAAGATAAAATTTTTTTTTAATTTCAAAGGTGAATAAGCAAAAATATCCCTTTACTTCAATCCCCCCAGTTCATCTTTAATAGTTACAAAGTGGTATTCTAAAATATGTGTGTATATACATCATATATTTTAAATGTTCATATTTCATGTATTTATTATAGTCTCTAACCTAAATGTGTATTTGCACCTATACACACTCGTATGCTTTTGATACAAATGGGTTCATATTTTATACCCTATGCACCCTTCCTTGTTGGTTTTTTTTTTTTTAATTGAATCTAGTTCCACTTCCTGGGGTTAAATGCTGGCTCTATCACTTAATACTGTTGTGAGCTTAAGATGTGTTGCTCAAAATCTCTGTGCTTCAGTTTCTAAATCAAGAAGTGGAGATAATAGTCGTACATACCTCAAAGTTGTTATGAGGATTAAATGAAAAACTATATTACAAGATCTTGGAATAGTATTGGTACATCAAAGTGCCATGTAAATGTTAGCTATATTTTTTTTATAATCATCATCAACATCACCATCATCTTCTTCATCATCACACATAGTGGATGATAGTTATGAGTCATCAAGGCACTTCTGATGACTCACAACCATGCCCCTTACTGGTAGTTGCTCTGGGCTGCAGGGAAATACCATATACCAAGTCATGCTCACATTCCAGGGCAGAGTCCACAGCCAATGATTGGCTGATGTGGGGACATATGCTTAGCCTCTGTAAGCTCAATCTGGAAAATTCTGAAGGGTCAACCATATCCAGAGATCTTTGTAGGCTTATGAACCAGCTTTTCCCTTTGCTCACTTCTATTTTCTTCATTCATTTTACACTTACAGATGTAAATTCTGAGACCACTCACCAATTTATGTGCTGCATTTGATTTCTTGTCTCAGTTTGTTTCTAGTTTGTTTCTCAGTGTATTTCATACAGCCATAGCCATGTTCACAGCAGCATTATTCACAGTAGCTAAAATAGAAGTAACCTGTGTCCACCATTGGATGAAAAAATAAACAAAATGTAGTACATATATACAATGGAATATTATTCAACCTTAAAAAGAAAAAAGATTTTGACAAATGCTACAACATGGGTGAATCTTGAGGACACTATGTTAAGTGAAAAAAAGCCAGTCACTAAAAAGATAAATACTGTATGGTTTCACTTACAAGAGGTACTTAAAACAGTCAAATTCATAGGCCAGAAAGTAGAATGGTGGTTGCCAGGGGTTAAGGAGAGGGAGAAATATGGAGTTATTGTTTAATGAATACAAAATTTCAGGTTTTCAAGATAAAAAGAGTTACAGATATGGATGGTGGTAATGATTGTACAATATTATGAATATATTTAATACAACTGAACTAGATACCTAAAAATGGTTGATAGTAAATTTTATGTTATGTGTATTTTATCAGAATAAGAAAATTTAGGGGAAAGTCAAATGCCAATAAAAAAATAGAAATATTTTATTTTCATGATTTCTTTCTTTCCTGCTCTCAATCTGGTCCTCTTCCATATCTTTGATTTCTGAAGGACAACAACATGTATCCACTTACACAGATAAGAAACCCCATATTCATCCTTGAATTTTTCTCTTTCTCATTTTTAATATCCAATCCATTAAAAATTTTTTAAATTAAACATTCTCATCTCTCTGGAACACCTGACATCCCCTTCCATGCTGCAGTTTATATGAAGTCATCAAAACATTGTGCTGGTGGTACTCAGTGCAGTAGTTTTAATCAATTGTTACATCATAAAATTAAACATAAGCACTTTTCTAGCTCCTTAGGAAATACCTTCCCGAATGATTTGGGCCAACCACTAATTTTGGGATGGAAACAAGCCATAAAATATAAACAAAATAACCATTTGAAATATGACATGTGATTCCTAGTTGAAACCATTTATTTGAATTATGGCTTAAAAGATGATTAGCAAAAAAGACAAAAAAACGAAGAATGATCTTTGATTTCTTTATCTTTTAAAAAATTTTATACCAATGTTCATAGCAGCATTATTCACAGTGGCCAGGACATGGAAGCAATCAAACTATCCTACCATAGATAATTGGCTAAAGAAACTGTGGTACATATATACAATGGAATATTACTCAGCTATAAGAAGAAATGAAATACTACCATTTGCGATAACATGGATGAACCTCAAGATAATCATGCTAAGTGAAATAAGCAAGACAGAAAAAGTTGAAAATCACATGATATTACTCATATTTGAGATATAAACTTGAAAGCAACAAATGAGCAGGACAAACAAATAGAGATTCATGGACATGGACTACAGAGGTTACCAGAGGATAGGAGATGGGGGAGGCGGGGGAGGTAGATGGAGTAAAGAGGTTCAAATGTAGCGGGTAGGAGGAGGGAGAAAGAGATAAAGGGGATCAAATATATGGTAGCTGAAGGAAACTAGACTTTGGGTGGTAAACACACAATAGAGTATACAGATGTCAAATTATAATGTACACCTGAAAATTACATAATTATATTAACTAATGTTACCTCAATAAAAATAAAATTTAAAAAATAAAATAAAAATAATAAAAAATAAATTTGTATTTTTATATATATTTATGTAAAAATAAAACTTTCTATAGAGGTGACTGAGGCTATCTCATTATCATTCAGAAATGATAGACTATAAAATAAGTACCTTATGAAAGGGGTTTGTTCAAAGATGTATATGAAAGACACTTCATACTTCTAAAAAGCCCCAAAATAGAAAGTGAAAATGTGAATGGCATATGTGGCAACATTTTGGTGTATTTAATAATAAAGACATAATAATATTAATAATAATAATAATAATAATAATAATAATAAATGACAATAAAGGCTGGAGAAAATATTTGTTCTGTCAAAATTCACATTTTAGAGGCTTTAAGGTTTCACATTTAAAATTTAAAGACTCCTTTTCACTTGTGATTTATGTGATGCTTTGGTAAACATATCACTTATTCTAGGCTTCCAGTTGCCCAAGTTGCACACGTTTTTAGATTTAAGCCTAATATATATTTTTTTCAATTTAAGAAAAACAGAAGCTAGATTTAATCCCTGCTTCAACAGTTTTTGGATGTACAGCTTTGGAAATGTAGATGATTTATTGTGCATCTCTGACCCTTGAGGAATGCTAATACTTACCTTGAACTATTTGTGAGGTAATCGCAAAAATAAAAATATAAAAGTCACCTCACAGTCCTTACCAGTTAGGCACTCAATAAATAATGGCTCTTAATATTTAATATTGGGTGTTTGTTTTTAAGCTTTTGCTTGCAATCATGGGTAGAATTACCCTGTTTAATTTTGCAAAGCCAAATAGGTATAATTTATAGGGACCAAAATAAGATACAGATTGAGGTAATTTATTATTATTATTGTTGTTGTTGTTGTTGTTGTTGTTGTTGTTGTTGTTGTTGTTGTTGTTATTGTTATCAGTATCTATAGAAGACCGTGGTTTCTAAGGTCATAAAAAGGTTATTTTATCAGAAAGAGGTAGTAGGAACATGGATTCTAATCTATTGCAATAAAGTAGTAAGAGTTCAAGTGCATCAGTTTATTGCAGATAACTGATAATTGAAATTTGAATTTGAGATGTTTAAATTGAACAAGACAATAAAGACAACATAAACTATCCTTTTCTTTTTTCAGACTGTAAGGACTGAGCCTCAAGAAGTTTAATGATTTCACACAACTACACAACAGATTAGAAGAGAAGGTAGAAAATACATTTTTTAAACTTCCGGCCCAACACTCTTTCTAGTACTGCATCATGCAAATAAAGAGAAAACTTATTCCCAAATTATTTGCTTAGTTTACATTCAGAGTATTTTGGATAGAAAATGTTTAGGTTATTTGGAAAACATCATCACAGAGATATAAACCGTTGGCTATGCTTGCAAATATCTTGGAGAAACTTAAACATTGGTTAAATTTCTGAGAAAAAAAAACTTAACTCCTCTCACTTATTAGTTAGATATCTAGGAATAAATGTAAATCTTGTCTAACATGCTGTTTCAGTGAACATAGTGACTCCATAATATATATTCTGTTTTTATGCTTGATATGAAAAGCTATGTGACCATGAACTTTGCTCTCTACGAAAGAATATGTGATCTAATGAGAAGAAAACCTATTATAAGACCAATGCAATTCAAAGAAGTTTCTGAGATATGGATACACATAAGATGTTATGAGAGTAAACAGCAACAATATTTACTTGTGGTCAAATTATTACTTATTATATAGATTTTCAGGTTAAGAAATTAATAGAAAAAATATCCAGATGTCTATGCAGATAACAATAAAATTAACATCACCTTAAATTTCTTTTTGTGAAATAGTACTATTTTCTTAGAAAAACAAAAACATGTTGATATTATTTCCATAATCTTTTATTATTATTCCATGCTCCTTTGAGAAAACAGTGAAAATCTGTTTCTAAACTGCCAGCTAATATAATTTATATTCCTACCTTCAGAAAACATACCCAACTTCAATCAAAAGGTTATTTTCCACACTTTCTTTAAAAATATGAGCAGAAATTTCAACCAAGAACAAAAGAGAAAGCCAGGCAGCTGTTTGGGTTATTACTGAATAATTATGATGCTCATCACTATTGTTTTCTTTTAATGTTAATTTCAAATATGCTAGGCACTGTGAAGTGCACTGGTAAATACAGCATTTTAAGAAATCTTTGGACTGAAATACATATTTTATTTGAAAAAATTTTTTAAAACAACCAGATGATACAGCATAATTTCCTCTTGTTTAGTGGGGATGTAGCCATCTATTAATCTAAAGTAAAAAAAATAGCAAATGGGTTTTTTTGGAGCTGTGCTAAATCAACTGTATCTCACAAAATCATGACAAATAAACAAATTTAATTATTTTTCTAAATGCCAATATCCTAGTCTTCTTGTAGCATTTCATGCTCTTTATGAGTCTCTACTTTTATTATAAAAAAATAATGACATCACATAATAGTTAATGATGTTATATGCCCTTTTATCTTTTAGGTCAATGAATATAACAAAACATTAATATTCATTCAAATCAAAAGATAATTTATGAGTATTTTAATTTTTTTACATTTTATCTTAATTGAAGTCTTCTATAATCCATCAAAATATTAGAGAAACTGAACTAAAATTAGTATATGAGCACCTAAATATTTTCGCAAGGAAATTCATTATATTTATCTTATTTTCTCAACACTCAACATATCTATTGTTTAGAAAAAGTATTGGTGAAGAAAATAGTATAAAGAAAAAACTGATTAAGAAAGAACTCTACCAAAAAAAAAAAGGGGCAAGAGACATTTTCACAGCTAGCTAGCCCTTGTAAAATCAGGACAGAGGAAAGATCAAGCAAAAGGAGTAAATTTTAAATTCAAATGGGAAGAAAAAGTGAAAGTGGAAGATAGCACATAACCTGAACTGATTGAGTTCTATTTTGAAATTAAGATTTGAATAAAGAGGAAAATCATACTCTTTCTTCAAGAATTGATTCATTATTTCACCAATATTTCTGAAGCCCTACAGATGCTCCACACTGTTCTAATTTACGTAGGTACAGGAAAGAATAAAAACAAAACCCTTGTTCTGTGAGTTTTATGTTATAGTGGGTAGAAAGGGATAGTAAAAAAAAAAAAATTAAAGCAACCTAATATATCCAGGGGAAAAATAAAGCAAAATATAAGAATCAAGAATATGGCCAGGAGTTGATCTGAAAAGTCTTCTCTAAGCAGATACTTGAATGAAGTGAGGGAGTGAAGCTTGCTGATTTATGAGTAAAATGGAAAATAGGAGATTCTTTATGAGAGCCAAAAAAACATATATAGAAGTATACATGTAATAATTTTCAAACTAGAAAGTAAATACAAAGAAAAAACAGGTAAGAGGAAATTTCAGCATTTGTTAAGAAATGGAACTACTCATATATCTAAATAAAGAATCAAAAATTAGGTTGTGGCTAAAAATTAGATTGTAAATAAAACAAAATTTTTAGGGGGAATAGTAGAGTTAAAGTATAAAGACACTTAAAATTAATATCAAAATTTAGATTTCTAGATATACACAAACAAAAATGCATAAATTTATATATAAATAAAATAGAGGAATATATAAACAGAAATAAGAGGCACACTTTTGTGCTTTTAGAAACAATAATATTTTCCTAATAAGGGTACGAATATTAATTATTCAAGGGTATGTATGGTGATTTGTTTTTAGGCCAATTTTCTCCTATCCTCTCGACAAATTTTAAAATGTTATTTTTTCATCTTTAAAAAAACATGCAGTGTGAGGTTGAGAGACAGAGAAGCGTGTTCTCAGCAGATGTGCAATGCTAGCATGTTGTGAATATTCAACAAATATTAAGTGACATTGAAATATGAATTGATGGATAATGAATCACTTTAGGGAATTATCCTGCCAAAATGTTTTGGAAGATCCATGAAATGTTTGACAAATCCAAAGGATCCCAAGATTTGCTTTTGCTGAGATTTATTTATTTATTTGGGGGTCTGGGGAGACTGGCTCTGATTTTTCATCTGGCTCATTATGTCCTTCTGTTACAGGGTAATTCATGTCCAAATCATATTATTTTAACTTTTGCCTTCTTAGTGGTTATATAATTGGTAAAACAGAACATCTAGAAAAATTGCCTCTTTTTATTAAGTACAGAAATAAAATTGATTAAGCAAAAACTTAATTATAGTAATGGGATCGACCCACAGGTGGGGAATGAGCACTGGAGCAGGACAGATATATTGCTTTTACAGAGTTTATAACGAAGAACGTTATCTTATTTAGCATTTACTTAAATAAAGAGAAAAAGTCCACAACTTATAAAAAATTTTATGTCTATTTTATTTTGATTACATTTAAACTAACTGTTAGGATCTTTGCCTAAAACCTATATGGAGACTTTAGCATAATATTTTAAGCATTATCTCACTTTAAAGACCAAAAAGTTTTAGCCTATTTTCTGCAACTTTAACACCCCCTGACACATTTATGTATATCCATCACTAGAATTATGTAAATTTTCTCATAATGCTTATAATATGGAAAGTGTATGATTAATCAGAATTCTTAAAGTTGCAAATTGCAAAAGGCAGTTTAAGGAAAAAGATGCGATTCCTCATTAGGACATAAGGATTGCTAATAGGATTGCTTAATAGTAAAGGGGGTCAAATGTATGGTGACAGAATGAAAGTTGACTTTGGGTGGTGAGCATGCAATGCAATATGCAAAGGATGTACTACAGAATTGTACACTTGAAACCTACATAATTTTATTAACCTATGTCACCCCAGTAAATTTAATTAAAAAATAATAATAATGCAGCCAAATATCAGGTAGGACTGAAGGAGCATTAGAAGATGATTGGCCACTAGGACCAGCCTCTCTGCTTCTGATTCTGCTTCTCTCTGTGCATTTACTTTATCTCTGTGTTGTGAAATTTTTTGTTTATTTTTGTTTGTTTATTTGTTTGTTTATTTTGGTATACTAGTATTTTTTGTTTCTACTCAATTTATATGATGGCAGAAGAACAGAGACATCATTGAATAGTATATGGTAGAATTTAAGCCATATTGGAGAGATGGACTCCCTTGATTCTAAATCCTAATTCTCAAGGAAGTAATTTGGGCCCAGACAAGGTAGATGTTCAATCATTTCTCAATTAATTCTGGCCAAGGATTTAGGGTATCATTGTATAAATATGGCTGCAACATGCTAATATTATGGATATGACGAAGTCTGAAGTAAGTGGGAAAAATTAAATAGATCATTATGAATGAATCAGGAGTTCCCCAGAAGAATCTGTTTTATTATATAAGTGAAGTTTGTCTAAAAGTATTTTTCTCAAGTACTTTACTCTTCATAGTCATAATTTTTAGGTCATCTTTTCACCATTCAAAATCCAGTTTCTGATTCATCTCTTAAATCTTCATGTTAATGGAGAAATGATCATCGAACATAGCAATCCTCCTAGAAATAATATCTATAAACTGATACAATTACAAACATATCTCCCTGAGGATCTGGAGATTGATACATGATAGGCAAATTGTGGAGCAGAGCCAAACTTGGGGAAAGAAATCAGAACAGACTGAATTTTTATTTTATTTTATTTCATTTTATTTGCTGTCTTGCCCTGAGGGCAGCCTCAGTCACAGTGGCAGTGGTATAGGGATGGTTTAAATACTCATAGAAAGCCCACTGATTCACTGGCTGAAGAAAATAAGGCAAGAAGCACAGAGCAACTAGAGTTACCAGAGAGTGAGAGCAGAATAGAAAGGAGAAAGCCAGAGAAAGAACCCAATTTTTGTGCTTAAACTCAGCCCGAGTCTCTGGCTAACCACTAAACTACATATTGAATGGAACAAATGGAAAGCAGCTCACAGATGTGGTTTAAGGAAGTGATCTGAGATCCAAGCTGCCAGCCACAACAGACATGCCTGTTTGCACTCTAAGTCTAATCAAGTTAATTGCCTGCTAAAACAAAAGCACCAACACTTTTTGGAACAATATAACAGAATCCAGATTCTCCACAACCTAATATTCAGAATGTCCAAGATACAGTTCAATATTATTCACATATAAATACCCAGAGGAAATATCTCAAGGGAAAAGACTATAAACAGATGTCAACCCCGAAGTTGGGATTTTTAGGCTGCACTTTAAAGAAGTTATAATTATGTGATATAAAGTGACATAGAAAAATTAGACATCATAAACGAAAACATAAGGTATCTCTGCAAATATTGAAAACTGGAAATTTTTAGAGCTGAAAACAGCAAAACTTGTTTTAAAAAATCCACTGGGAAGGCTTAGGAGAAAGAGAAATTAAAGGGTCAGTAAATTTGAAAACTTTAAGAGAACACTTCCAATCTGAAGAAATATATCCCCTACAACATACTTATTAATTTTAAAAAATGAGTAACTTTACAGTAGGTAAAATGGCAAATATAATTGTAACCAAGTGATAGAGTTAATATCACCAGTAAGAAGACACAGACAACTTCTACCTCCTAATATTACATGCTAAGAAGAATACAGAATCTCTTCTACAATTTTCTTTCTTAAAATGAATAACCTGAATTTATTGTGAGGAGACATAGACAAACCAAAATCAAGAGATAGCCTACAAAATATTTGGCCAGTGTTCTTCAAATGTGTCAAGGACATCAATGACAAAGACTGAGGGCTCTTCCAAAATAAGAGAGACAAAGGGAACATGACAACTAACTTCAAAGTGTGACCCTGGGTTCCATAAAGAAGACATTAGTAGAAATTTGAATAAGGCCTGGAAATTTGTTAACAGTATTACACCAATGTTAATACTGTGATTTACTAATTATATGCAGTTATGTGTGTATTGTTAAGAAATATATTCTCCAAATTTATAATTTTAATGAAATTCCAATCAAAATCCCAGCATGTTTTTGCAGAAGTTGACAAGATAACTCTAAAATTTTATGGAAATGCAAATAAACAAGAATAACCAAAGCAGTTTTTTTAAAAAAGAAAAAATTGAAGAATTTTAATGTTCTGATTTTAAGACTTACTATAAATATACAATAATCAAGAGAATGTAATATTGTGAAAAAATAAATAGATAGATAAATGGAAAAAATAGAGTACATAAATAGATTCAAGCATAATAGCCAAATGATACTCAAAAAGGTCTTTGATTAGGGGAAAAATACATGTTGTTTTTTCAAAATAATGTTACAACAACTAGATATTTATATGGGGGGAAATGAACTTTGATTCTTCCTTAACACTGTATACAACACTTAACAAAAAAAAGGATTTCTAGACCTAAGTATCAAAACTAAAAAACACTCACTCCTAAAAAACATAAGAAAGCAATGTCTTTGTGTCTTTGAGATAGGTAAATATGTTCAATAGAATGCAAATGCTTGAACCATTTTTTCAAATAATAAATTAAACTTTATCAAAATTAAAAGATGAAGCTCCAAAATGGGCATTTAGTATATATAACCAGGGAATCACCCTACTTCAGACTTTCTTCATGATTTTTTCCATCTTTGAGACCTAGTTTTCCAAATGCCCAATTTAGTAGATGCTGACAAAGCAATTTTTGCTCACTACTGATGGGAAGTAATATTTCCTGAGCTAGGTTTACCCATGTATAATGTTTTCTGTTGGCAACTTCCTTCTAAGCTTAATGTTCAGAAAGGATTCTTTCTACTCAATGCTCATATCATTCTCACTAAGATTAAAACACACAGCAAACATCTGCACTGATGCAAAGGCTGGAAAGAGACAAGGAAGGATAGGTTTTATAGTTCTTTCTATCTGACCACTGAGCATGACCAATGTTCTGCCTTGTAGTACAGATGAAAATTCAAAAGTGAGGACTAGAAGACATTTTCAAAAAAAGGAGAGAAGATGATTCTCCTCATTGGGAAACCTTTGAATGTAGCAATAAATGATCTCAAGATGGTTTAAGTTAATATTAGGAGAGCGAAAACCTGAACACAGGTGGCACATGCTCTTGAGAGAAAGTGTCTAGCAAATGGCAACATGTTGAACAGAATCCCATTACATCTCTGACACTCAAGGCATTTTTCCATTTTCTGGCTCAGCAGTAACTCACAAAGCTTTTGCACAAGCAATTTTTCAAAGCTTTGTAAGTTTTGAAAATGTGTATATAATTCCTATTTTTTGCACTTTATTATATTAAGATACCAGAACACGAGAGTTTCTGTTTTTAAATAAACATAATTTTAATGTCATGGAATCCTGCTGACTATTTCTTAAGAGTCCCCCCACTCTCTGCCTTGCTTAAATGATTTACACTGTTTTCCTAAGAGCAAACCTATTCCAACATTAAAAGGTTCCAATTAGATATGTAACTCCAAACCCATGAATTTTGAGAGGGTTCTGAACTTGCCAAAACAATTTCTCTTTAGACTCAATACTTGGATTACACACTCCCACTGCATATTTAAAAGCCTTTACTATAAAGGTTTCCTATAACAAAAGGGAGATGAAAAGATACTGTAATTATTCACAGAACATATTCCAGCCATCACTGCTGATGAAATATGATATCCACGACATTCCTCCACTGTAAATAAGGCAGTGATTCAGAGGAGTGCTATTAGCTATGGAAAACCCATTCTTACCCTTATTAACACATAAAACAATAGCTTTCATCTCAGAGTACTCTGCCTCTCAGTCTAAAATATACTAAATCTAAACTGGGAATAAAAGTAAATAACAGGTCAATTTCAGCTATTTATATTTTTAACTCAAGTGGAAACTTTGGGTGCTTTTCCTCTAATAACATGGCCAGGCCAATATCTTTCCCACTTGGAAAACAAAAATTGATCCTCAAGCAGATCGATGCTTTTCAGTAGGTGGGCCTTGGCTGGGAATCTAGGTTAGAGGGAAGGCTGATTCCTCAGTGAGGGCTGACCTCGCCAGTCTGGAAACTGTCCTAGCAGTTTCTTGTGAGGACTATGAGGCATAGATGGCTCTCATTGTTTGCAGTGTGTGGAAAGCCACATCAGCTCTGAACTGGATACTGAACACAGAAATTAAAATGAAGTACACACGATACCTAAATGTAGTTTGAAGCCTGTAGAGTGATGCTACCCTTGCATTCATTCTGATAAGCTGTCCTTGAGACTGCATATAAACATATTCTGATAGCAACAGAAATGCTGTTAAATGGACAAACATTTGATGAGAGGAGTTTCACCACTCACTGGGTGCTGCTTTTCAGAAAATCTGTCTTTGCCACTGGCAATCCTTTACAAAAAGAGCCATGCACGCATGGCGTCTCTTGGTTTAATAAGGCCTCTAAGCTGCCAGTGCAATTATTAAGGCTTTCAAAAGTGGCATGAGTAGCTTTAGTGCCCAGAGATCTTTCCCCTGAATTTATTACAAGGCAACTGATGTACAAAAGTGGGGGGAAGATGGCAAGCTGACCACATGCCATTTCTCGTATGCCATCTGAACCTGCTGCTACATGATTTTTCTTGCAACCCATGTTGTAATTAGTCATGACCTCGTCAGACTTAGAAAACCTGCATCCATTTTAGCCACTTGCTGAAAGCACACAGAACTGCTAAAGATAAAATTTCCAAGAATATATTAAAACAAAACTGCTAACTCAGCCAAATTTCCTACACACTTGGAAAGCCTGTAAAACAGCAGGCCAACATTAATACTCAGAGAGAGGAGTAGATAGTATAACTAAGTAGAAGCTGCTGTTTAAATGTCAAGGTTTTGAAAAATAGGGGACTGTTTACATGAATGCCAGTTATCTTTTAGTGGTCACAATGAGCTGTCTCAACTTACCTTTGGCTTATTTTTAATGTTGAAAATTAAGATCGCAATTTCCTGATTATGTCAATTTTACATATTTTTCTAGGTTGAAATGTAATTTTGAAAATAAGGTTAAAATTTCTGAGAAAATCCCATGTGTTTCAGTTATAGAAAAATTCTACTCTAAACATTCCCCAACACTGAGAAATACTTACTACACGGAAAGGAGTAGATAACTATTACTGATATCAACAAGTAATTTGTGGGTTATTCCATATCTTCATGTCTTTTTCTGGGCACTGCATTTATATAAATCATTTTTATCTATTCCTTGCTTATTTCCAAATATATTCCTTCATAGCTCAAAAGGATCTTTGTTGTCTCCATACAATATGTGGGACCCAGCTCTTAGCTTTTCATCCCTTTCACAGTTATAACTTCAGATTGTAGGTCCTCGAATAAAGTCACTATTTTCTATTTACCTGATACTATTCTTGGCAAATCGGGTGTCACAGAAAAAAAGTATTTATTTAACAGAACCAGAAACTATATTCCTCACACATTTAATATTTAGTTTGAAAAAGCATTTAAAAATGAAAAAATATTTAATTACTCCACAAATAAATAATACCAGTTGAACACTTGTTATTACTAGTACAACACATTTAACCACTTTTATTTCTATCTTGTACTTTTCTTGACTGTTGTGGCATGTTTTGTGTGTGTGTGTATATATATATATATATATATATATATATATATATATATATATATATATATATATAAATTGCTCAACTAGTTTGAGATAACTAACTTCATCTTATATGTTTTCTTTTTTTTCCTCCTAAAAACCCATACCAAGACTGGATACTAATTCTGTGAAGCTGAACTGAAATGCAACTGAAGAATTTCAGGGTTTCTTCATGAAAGATGGCCTTTGCCATTTGAATAAGCATCAACAAAATATGTCAATTATTTGATGAGATATTCATTTTTTAATACCTAAGTAATACTTCTATATGATTAATAAACTTTCAAAAAATGTTCTCAATACTGGGGAGAAAATGGTAGTGAAAAAGAGAAAGATCTTTCTGTGTATTCGTTACAAAGAACAAACAGGTTAAGAAGAGGGATTATTGATTAATTCAAATTTTAAAGATTATTAACAGCAATGTATCAAAGTTCTTTATGTTTAAGCAGTTGCTAAAAATAAAGAGATTTCAGATAGTAAGAACCTAGATTTGTGAAATTTGGCTTTTCTGCCAAAAAAAAGAAAGAAAAAGAAAACAATAAAAATTATTCTAACCTTGAATGGATTTACTAATCTAGATATCAGATTGTGTCAAATTGATAGTTCCACCAGAAAGATGAAATTACAAACAATCCCATATAGAATAAGCATATATCAGGGAGTCCGAAGGTCTGTTTAATAAACCTGGTCCCATCATTCATTATCTGTTGAGTTTGTATAGTCTAATCTCAGGCCCAGGGGGGGTCTTTTTAATATAGCTAAAGGTTATGTTTACGATTATGTTTTTCCTTCTTTATAATTACTACATTAGCTGATTTAGCAAAGATGTTTTTGGAAGATTTTGTTTTAAAGAAGGTAATGGAAAGAAAATATATGAGAAATGGATTTGTTTTGGGATAACCCACACTTGTGTATATGAGTACATGTATTACATGTGTGCATTTTGTGTGTTCTTTCATTTGTTTGCTTTGTTTCCTGCCTTTTTCTGCTTTTTAGCATTTCTTACTTTCAAAAACTTAAAAGTGCCAAAAGAATCACATTTATATGAAAGGATTTTTTGGAGCATTATTGCCAACATTGATTTGAAGCTGGAGTTTACAAAATCTTCACAGAGCCTATTTTAATGAGGTTTCCAGCCTTAATAAAAAGAGTGTGGTTGCTTAACCGAAATGACCTGCCAAAACTTTTTTAGGTTCATCCATAGTTACACTGAATATTAAAAATATTGAATAATAGATTGAAGCAGGAGCATAAATTTTCATCTAAAAGTAGTTGTTCTTTAATTTTAAGAACAAGTGCTTTCAGAGCATATGTAGAAACAACTAATAATTCTTATTAAGTAACATTATTTACTACAGGTATAATTTGTGGTAGTTAACATTTTGCAAAATCGAATTTGCTTAAGTTTTGAGTAAAATTATTTATTTTGGGCTCTATGAATAAAAGGGCTCCAGTATTAATAATGAAGATTTTACAAGTTGGTAATACAAACTAGCTTTATTCTTAAATTCTTTTTTTTTAAAAAAAGTGAAAGCATATTTGCTTCCAGATGGAAGGTAATTAACAAAAAAATTGCTTTATCCATAAAGACAGTTTCCTCTTAAGTTTCAGTAAGTCCACCCAAATATATAAATTCCCTTTCAACAAGTTAAAGTTGAACTGATATTGGAGAAAAATTAAATAAGAATTAGTTGTTTTTCTTCCTTTATTCAAATCATGGGGGGGAAAGGATATGATAAATAAAAAATTGTCTTTGTTATTCACATTATTTCTTTGTGCAAGATGTTTGTTAGAATGAGAATCAGGCTGTCTAGTGACAAAATTATGTGACAACCTGCATAATTATGTTGCATATATGTGAGACTAGTTATGAATGATTAGACGGTAGTTCAAAGTTAGAACTTCTTTATTTTAGAAGAGCCAACGACTATGAAATGAATGGGATTGTTTGCGGCAGCGAAAATATTTCCAAATTGCAAAATTAGACTGCCAGTATCAAAAAGACTTAAGCTGAGTAGCATTATTTACCTCCCTCCATTAATGACAGGAGCTAAATAAAAGAATCTGCATAAACACTACAGTATAAGTCACTGCTAAGTATGGCGCAACTTAAATTATTTCTGTTCAAGTGCCTTTCAAGTGTCAATTAATTGCCTCCATTTCAAATGCACACCTTTTCCCCAATTATCAAATTAAAATTTGAGCTGAATCAATGAGCACAATGATAGTTTAATTATATTAAACCACATGAAATAAACAGTGAGGAAGTGTTTGTGCAGATGGGCACCTGAGTCTGTCACCTCCAGGCATAGCCAATGACAAGTATCATTCTCTCGGTAAATAAAACTGCTTTATTTTACTGTCGCTGATGTGTCCCTGCTTTTAAAGTTAGGAGAATGGGTTGAGATAGAGAGATTTAAGGGAATTACAGAAGGAGAAATTGCAGACACAGATGTATTTTTTTTCTAAGGGCACCAGGTGTTTTAAATGCCACCAGAAGGGTGCTCCAGGCAATTCCGTGCTGTCCAAGATAGCTTGGCATAGATTATCTGAAAGCTTTTGTGTCTTTTCAGCTTTTGATTAAAGGCCAGTGTCAGGACTCCTCTGGGCTTTTGCTTGGTACAGTAAAGCTGAGGGATTTTTTTTTTAAGCTGCTGCCAAAAAGATGCCAGTTAGGATAATTACATTTCAATTTAAATTGGTAATTTTATGAAAATTTAAACCAGAATATGTGTCACCCAAATCTCCTCACTTTCATTCCTCTCAAACTTGCACACACACACACACACACACACACACACACCCCTCTTGTTTTGGGGGAGACAATGACAGCAGTCCACCAGAACCTTCCCATGACCCAGAGATATGTGCCAGGAATTAAACAGATGAGAGAAAATTGAACAGAGCCTGTTTTCTCTGTCCAAATTTATTTTCTAGCTTGGATTTATCACTAGTATACATTGGAACCATCCCAGGGCATCCTAGCTTCTAGTATCTTTTTCCCGTGGATGCCAGCAAAAGAAGCTTTAGACCATAACTGTAGTATTTAAGACATTGTTTTCCATTCACAGTCAAGCTTTGTATTTGTTAACAGGATGTAGAAAAGGAATCAAACCTACTTAGAGTCTCTCACCCTCTTGGTGAAAAGAGTGGGGACACAAGTGGCTAGATGAACCTTGAATTTTCTGTCTGCCACTTTCTTTTTCCAGGACACATAAGCAAGCTTGGCAGCACCAACAAAGTGGAAGTAATGTTCCTTTGTTTAGAATGCAGTGTGTACGAACATTTACATAATAAAATACACACACAAATAACAGATGGTGAAGAGCCACTCATTTCGCCACATGTTGTAAGCACGATACCGTTCCTTGATGATCTCATTTCTCTTACTTCTGCCTACAGATGTCTACCAGCTATTTAACCTCAGGGGTTACTCAGATGGTGAAAGGTTTGAAGACAGGCACAAATCTGTCTACAGAATTTTTTTTTTTTTTTTGCCACATCAGGTATAAATGCTCTTTCAGGGTAAGAGTTATCAACCCACAAAAATGCTTTCCTCTGGTTAAAGGACCAAATAATAAACTCTTTTCCCATGACACTTGTTGGGCAGACACCTTCTACAAAAGAGAATAGTAAATACTGTCAACATGCTGACTCCGAAAGAAGTCTTTTCCCTCTAACCTTTTATTCTGAGCAGAAAGTGGCTTATTAATAATCTCAGTTATTAAATGAATAGCCTTCTTGTGTGGATACGAAGAAGGGCCTTCTGAAATGAGTGGAAGTCTCCCAGATGCTGTTTGCTCACATGTCCAATCTGTAATTAGAGTTAAGCCTCAAATGTGTGGTAATAGATACGTTGTATAGATTTAACTGCCACTTCCCTCCCTAATTTACACTTAGATAACACTTTTCCTCTCAAAAGCACAAATTACATTCCTTTTAATTAGCTCCCAATGTACTTTAATAAAGTACATTGAGAATGCACATTATTAACCTATTAATATGTGAACGCACATTATGCAAAAGCTCATAATCATTAATTAAATATTGCAACACATAAGGAGAGCATTATCATACCCATTTCACAGAAATAAATGCATGTTAAATAATTTGGACAATGACTGATCTAGAATAAGAATCCACATTGATCTGTTTAGGATTCATCATTCCTTCTAAGAGAACATATCTTTGACTAAATTATCTTATTACTTTTTACATAAAGTGAATTATTATTTTTTAGCAACAATTATAAAAAAGAGGGTGATACATTTAAAAATCAATTAGTACTTTAGTTTAGGGAAATATCATGTTTTAACAAGTACCTACATCTCACATTTTACATATGGGGGCTATAATAATTTAATATCAACATGAGTATAAGCCAACAAATATGGATATTAAAAATAATCTGCCTAAGATTAATATCATAAGGAAAGAACAATAAACTGTATTTGAAATGACTAAAAACAAACAACTTTATCTGTCATAGAATACCTAGAAAACAATATTCAGAAATCGTCTTAGTGACTGGCCATAATGTGAATGAAAACAAAAAGATCAGAATGATTTTTGGAAAAGAAAAACAAACTGAAAAGAGAGTTCATTTAGACATACTTCTGAGGGCTGATTGAGGGATGATCTATTGAACATAGTTATATTCCAGATTAGCAGATGATCCCTTCACAATCAGAAGAAAAACAGTGATAACAAAATAGGAAGGAAGGACAGGAGAGTAAAGGAAGCAGGAAAAACTAGCTTGTAAGACGGTTGAACAAGGGGTGATAAAAGGGTCTTCTCCCTTACAAGGAACTTGAGGCAAAGAAAAGAAAATGAAAAAGCAATGAAAAGCTTGTGAGAGCAGAAAAAGAAAAACAAAAACTGATAATCTGATAGAATTTACCAGCAAGCACTCTACCAGCTGTTCACTTATTCAATTGCAGCTCTTACGGGAAAACAAAACAACACTGTATTTCTGAGGATAGATATTTCACTTGTTTATTTTAGTCACTTCATGGTGGCTTTTTCTAGGCAGTAAGTAGCAAAAGACCCTTACTCTAATCTAGGTATTTTTGTATTTTTGCATAATTCCACATGATTTTTGTCACCACCAATGCCTCTATGTTCCATCCTTTTTACTTTCAGCTGTTATAGACAACAACTGGGATAAAACATTTAAGGTAAACTTTCTTTTTGGTTTACACACAAATCAAACAACCACCAGCCACTGATATAAGAGATGAAAGAAATTTGTGTTGTGACACAGATGTGCCAAATGCTAAATAAAATTCCAGTTCTCAGCTTCTGTATTCTTCTATGGCACCTTCCCAGAAAATAAGCAAGGAAAGCTAGACTGTTAAGGGATGTATATTAAACTCAGCAGGAATCAGGTAAATTCCAAACTATAAACTGGGGTCCTCCATTAAATTTGGAGCTTTTCTTAGCTAAACAATGAAGCTAATCATCTTTTTCTTCTCCACGGAGTTTATGGGGACTCCTTACAGAAGCAGAAATTGGCCCATTAGCATCTTCACACAAATTTTACTGCCAGTATCCTTTATCCCAGTCTGTAACTTGTCTTGTATTATCCTCCTTTCTCATTGTCTGCTCTCCCATCCTGAGCTCAGTCTCAAAGAAAGGAAGTTCTGTAACTAATGTCTGCTGGTTGTGATGTCAAGCACTATGCTTATTGCTTGCATGTGTGTTCGTGTGTTCATTTATTTACTCCTTTCAATAGTGTTTTATAACAGGACTCCTTTTACCCAGCTAGGAGGGAACTGTAATAATCTGTAAAAGCTTGAGCTCAAGGACAGGACTGGGAATGACTTGTAACCCTTCACGTGCCTGACAGACTGGACTTCCTACACAGTGCTGTTATCATAATCTTCCTCGACCAGAAATTCTCAGTAACCCTACACTTTCTTTGCTGTTTGGAGCATTCTCCTGGAATGCCTTCAATTCCCTGCTAACCTCACCCACTGCATTCCAAACCTTCATACAACTTATCTGGTTGTGATCTCCAACTAACTCCTGCCCCAGGTTCTCCTGTTCACTCTAATCTCCCCTGCTTCTTCTGAACAACTGCCTCTATAGCTTCAAAATAGAGATGCACTTTTTTTTTTTTTAACATTCTCAGCACCTAAACCTGAAAGTTTTTTGGCTTATCTCTGTTGTTATTTCTTGTCAGTTAGATATAGAATGTTTAAATTACAAAGTGAGGGTGGTTGAACTGAACTCAATATTTTCACATTGCATTGGTTGTATAAAGATGAAAAGTTTTACTTAAATGATACATATATACACATGTAGAAACACAAAGACATGCAACCCAAAATATCAGGGATTCCTTGAACAAAGATAGAAATAATGTCAATTCGTAAAAATGGTTGATTATTTATATAGGCACTTTATTTGTACCTGATTTTAGTCAAAGATTGTTTTCTTTGTTTTCACTTAAAATATTTTCCTCATTTCTTTCCTTGAAATCTTCTTTTAGTACTGTTCTTTTTTCCATCATTTATTTCTAATGCAGCCTTCTCCAAGCACTATTTTGTCTAAATTTCTGGAGTCCTGCTGGCAATCACATTGAAAAAGTAATATTTGAGACTGACTCATAGCTCTGCTATCCAGTTGTTACTTACCATAGCATTTATCTATGGTGACCACTACTCTTTATTTCTGTTATTTTTACAAAATAACAATTACGTGGAAAATTGTAGATTCCTTTCAATGTAGAGCCCTAGGTAAAACTTTGAAATTCAGGCTAATCTGAATTCAAAAATTAATTTAGCTCTTACCCTCTTGTATATCCACAAATATTGGCAGTAAACTCCATTATGAGATATATTCTCACACAGAAACTTTAACTTTAGCTGGTTATCAGAAACATGGAGTCCCTTAGCTTCTAAATATGCATCTTGAGCTGTGTATTTTAGATATGCCTTCTCTAGGGTAATTCTCTACACTTTTCCAGTTTTTTCTATCTTATTCTGTGCCCAGGATGATCTCTGTAGATTAGAGGTCCCAAAGCCCTAAGTCCTAGTCTGTGGCCAGTTAAAAACCAGGCCACACAGCAGGAGGTGAGTGGTGGGCAGCAAGCAAACGAAGCTTCATCTGTATTTGCAGCTGCTCCCCAGCGACACTGCCTCAGTTCCATCTCAGATCATCAGGCATTAGGTTATCGTAAGAGCACCAGTCTCTCATGCCAAAAAGTTTGGGGACTGCTGGCACCCTCACTCTGCACTTCCAGTTTGTTCAGCTGCAGGAGACAAGGAAAGTAAAATGAATGAAGTAGGAGTATCTATTCTCGAGTCTTCCTCCTTTCTTGGCTGACCATTAGCAGAGGTTATGCTCCTCTAATCAAAAGATATTTCTTGGCAGATGTACCTTTCCTATAATTATTGCTCTTAGAGGCTTTCAGTGACTGCTCCCTCTCCTCACCCCTCTGGTTTCATTAGTGATGATAAAGCCTTCTCAATATTACTAGTCATCAGGTGCTTCATCACACTTTATCAGTTACCTCTGATGTTCTTTCTCCATTCTGCTGTAAAAAAAAAAAACAAACAAACAAACAAACAAAAAAAAAACTATTCACTAACTCATTTCTATTACCTTGCTTTGAATGTACTATCTACTTCCTTCCGGAACACTGACACTTGTTTATTTTCTATAACATACTCAATTTTCTATCTCACAGCCCTAATTCAATAATCGAACATTTACAGAGTTAATTAATAATCACAAAAATTGAAAAAAAAATTTAAATAGAAAGATAACGGTAATTTTTTAAAAATCACCCAATCTAAAGCCACAAGACTTTTTTCATTTCCTCTTTCTATGTATCTACTAAGGATCTTTAAATGTTGTGTTTTTTTAGTTCAGTCTAATAAACAGTATAGCTGGAACCAAAATTAAAAAAGAATAGTATTTAATGTAAGCTTAAATTTTAATTTTTAATAGCTATATTTTATATTCACTTAAATAATCAAGTATTACTCTTTTTTTCAGTAAAGCTGTTTAAAATGACCCCATATATATAGTTAAAATTGTGTGAAAGCAATAACATATTTCATAATTGCTATAAAGTTACTGAAGCATTTCTTTTATTAGCAACTTTAAGACTATGAGTAGAATAACATTTAGTATCTGAAATTTTGTTTTCTCAGAAATATCTATATTCCACACGTTTGGTCAGAAGAATCAAACTCAAAATATTGTTTTTCAAGAGAGATGAATGACTCATTCTCTTTAGCATTATTATCATACTAATGATTCTACAAAATTGCTCTTAAACTTTAAGGGGGAATACCTAAAGAGAATCAAGTTTCCAGAGAAATCTCTGCATGCTTCAGTGGTAGAACAGGCAAGATTCTTGGAATTAAATATCCTGCATAGTTACTTAGTTGATATTGTACCTTTATGAAAGTACTTGCAAGAATTTTCAGCCCTTGAAAACTCTGACTAAATACTGATGGCATCATGGATTAAATATTTTCCAAGGATTTACCTAAATTTTTTCTTTTCTTCCAAGAAAAATGAAAAATATTGGAACTGCTTCATGACAACTTTAAAATGCTTTCATTAACCAAAAATAAAATGTAGTTACCACACAAAAAATGTATAAGAGGAAAGAAAACTGAAGGAAACTCTTTCTTAGGCCTCTGCTCCTATGACTATTGGGAATCCACCCACAACAGATCAGTGTAAGAAATATTCTTTACTATATCATCTCTTCCTTCTTCACCACCCGTACTGAGTTTTCTCCATTTTCCCTCCAGATTCATTGACAGCTCCTCTGTGCCCTAGGCTTTGCCTTAGAGACTAACACCATAAATTTTATCACCTAGGCATCATTGCTCTCTGGTTTCTGGATAGGACATTATGTGTGAGTACAGAGGACACTGGCAGATGGTACCCAGGGGATTTTTTTCCCCACACCCTTTATGCTTCACTGCCATGGTTCAGCCACTGGTTATGTCCCTGCAATCTTGCTAGGCAATGCTTCGCCCTCCACATCACTTCAATAACACATTTCCTCTGCCTGACTTTAATCTTTTTAATTATGGTAAGAGCACAGCATGAGATCTGCTTTCTTGACAAACTTTTAAGTATACAATATGGTATTATTAACTATAGGGACAGTGTCACACAGCAGATTTCTAGAAGATATTCATCTTCCATGGCTAAAACTTTAGATCCATTGAACAGGAACGTCTCATTTACCCCCACCCTTAGCCCCTGGCAACTAGCATTCTGCTTGTTTTTTTGAGTTTGACAATTTTATATACTTAATATAATCAAAATTATGTGACTGGCTTATGTTACTAAACCTACTATCCTCTAAATTCATCCGTATTGTCACATATGGCAAGATTTCCTTCTTTTCTTAAGGCTGAATATTTCATTGTATGTATATACCACATTTTCTTTATCCATTAACCAGTTGGTGGACATTTAAGTTGTCTCTGTGCCTTGGCTCTTGTGAATAATGCTGCAATGCAAGATACAGAAGATATCTCTTCTGTATCTGTTTTTCAATTCTGTTGGTTATATACCCTGACATGGAATTGCTAGATTATGTGGTAGTTGTATTTTAATTTTTTGAGGAATCTCCATACTCTTTGCCACAGTGGCTGCAATGGTTTACATTCCCACCAATAGTACACAATGGTTTCAATTTATCCACACTTTGTTGACACTTATTTTTTGTTTTTTGTTTTGTTTTTTTACAACAGCTACTCTAACAAGTATAAAGTGATATCTTATTGTTGTTTTGATTTGCATTTTAATAATAATTAATGATATTGAACATTTTTATATATCTATTGGCCATTTGTATGTCTTCTTTGGGGAAGTATCTATTCGAATTATTTGTCCATTTTTAAATCGGGTCATTTGTTTTCCTGTTATTAAGTTGTAGCAGTTCCTTATATTTTTTGGATATTAACCTCATTATCAGATATATGTAGTTTACAAATATTTTCTCCATTCTGTAAGTTGCCTTTTCATTGTGTTGATTGTTTCTTTTGCTGTGCAGATGCTTTTTAGTTTGATGTAGTCTAACTTGTTTATTTTTGTTTTTCTTCTTGTGTTTTTGGTGTCATATCCAAGAAAGTACTGCCAAGACCAATGTCACAAAGTTTTTTCTTTATGTTTTCTTCTAGGAAGAAATAATACATCCTCTTTCAATCTCTTCTTCTTACTGCTTTCAGGCACCAACAATACGTTCATAGTCCCTGGCCACTATCCCTAGTATGCTGTAATGGACTTGTTGTGTTTTTTTCTGCCTAGAAGTAGTTCCAAGTAGAGATGGAACTATGGTGAGTGGTCATCTACTCTGGCAGCAGCAAGAAGTAGATTATTTTTGCCAAAAGGATCTCCTCATGTTCTTAAGTTTTCCTTTCATGCTACCACATATTCACTTGCCCATCATTTTTCCTAGCTCTTATTGCTTTAATATATTGCTCTTGTTAAGAATTTAGAAAGATAAATTTTTTTTTATATAGCCAGCACAATATCTAACAGCTGCCAAAATGAATAGGGCAGCACTGCAATGGAACCATGAAATTGTCAGTGTCAGGAGAGTAGGTATCCAAAGTAGAATTTCAAAATAAATAGTTCATCTCCTACCACCTTTTCTGTTCTTTTCTCCTTGTTTACTACTCACATTTCCAAGTAGTCTGCATGTGCAATGTAAAAAGATTAGACAATCTTTATTTGAAAAGAAAATACATTGATGAAACACTATGGCAAAGTCATATTTTAGGAGGACATACTAGGTAGGGATATACATAGTAGATAGTGACAGAGATTGCATTCTAAACTAGTTATCTACTAGTTGTTTTCAATTATCTTTGTCCTTTGGGTAGAAATGCATCTGATAAGAAAATGAAAGACTCAGAGTCATACAAATATTTCTGGTTTCCTTTTATTTCTTGCACTAAACACAGTAAGGTCAAGGGAACTTTCAGAGCTTAATGTTACAGTTGTAAGTCCACTGTAGACTATACCATTAAACCTATGCTGGTGAGTAAGTGTTTTTCCTCTACAGCCAGGCTCAGAGCATTTAGATAGGTAACAAAGACAAGACCCAAACTGAAGACACTCAGAACCAGCAGACTGGTGAATCAACACACTGCTCAGTCCAGAGCATATTACAAGAAAAAAGGGGAAAAACAGATCCCTTATATGGCTTTCCTAGAAGACAAAACTATTCTCCATATTATCCATATTTCTTTCCTGTGCAATGAATCAGAGGCCCCCAAGCTCTTTTTTTTAATATTCCCCCATTTGTTGACATTTATATTACACTTGTTGACATTTATGTTATCAATTACAATTTGTTCTGTTTTTCTCAATAGCCTCTACATTATTGATCTGTCAACTTTGAAAACACAATAGCACAACTTTCATTCCACAGATTTGCATAAGGCTAATTAGGCCCTCCAAAGTATAACAAAGTCATATACTGAAAATATATTGTTAGATATCTATTATTGGAGGATGTAAATATAATGTTTAAGAGCCCAGATTCTGAAATCATGCTGCCTGTGTTTGAATCCTGCTCTACTACTTATTAGGTTTGTGACCTTGAACAGATTAATCTTTCTGTGCATCAGTTTTTCATTTCATCACCTTTAAAATGGATATAATGGTAATACCTGCCTCAGTGTACCATTCTAAGTATTAAATTGGTTAGAACAATGCCTGATAATAGTAAGCAGAGGGGGAGAAATGATATAAAAGATCTAGACAAGTTCCCAACGCTAAAATTATGATTGGCTTTTTCACAGTAAAGACCAAAGCCTTAGCCTAGTTTTGCCTGATGGCACCCCCAACTTCAACCATTAGGGAAACTACAAGAATAAAAGTCTTGAAGTGCTTATAAAATATTTAGGCCCTGAAGTGACTTTGCCACTGAAAAATCAGAGTTAATATTTCCCAATATAGTGTGCTTACTCTTGAGAGAATCAAGGATAGCAGGCCCAAGGTAAAAACTCATTACACAATGAGTAAGGTAGTGCCTCTTATTTTCTTCCCTCTTCTCCTCCAGCCTCATCAAGTTATAGAAAAAAGAATTAAGGCCATTGTGCACTATTCTTATTCTAACTCTGCCTGATCTTGAGAAGGGGTCAATTGCAAAGTATCATATGAATTGAGTTTGGAATAGTGAGGTGAGCTTGAAGAATCTGTCTTGGGAAGGATTAATTTCATAGGCCCTGTTGATTTGCTTAGAAGATATGAATCATGGCAAACATATGAATGGCTAGAAAATACAGAGTAACAGATCCTATTGGGAGAAATAATTTTTCCCAAGGGATAATGTCTTAAAAATTGAGAAGCTGGAGATCATTTATAAAGATTGAAAGTGAGCTCCATAGCCTCAACAAGGACATTTAAAGAGCAATACATAGATAACTCTGGGTATATTAGCTCAGAGAGTAATTTAGTTTCATTGTATATTTCTGGAAGAGACTATAGACAAAGGTTTAATATTATGAGATTTGTAAACTAGCCTGAAGCACAGAAGACATGCTAAATGAAAAAAGAGAGAGATCTATGTTGGATAAAATTTAAATGTATGAGATGATACCTAAATTTAAAGTGGGATATAAGCTGGAGGCTTTACATTTTTTCTGTGTGTGTGTGTAGCTTAATTTATTTCACTGTTTAATAACTCTTCTAAAATGATCTACTAAAATATAAGATCATTTTCCAAAGCAAATAAGAATAACAACAGAAGCAAAATATTAGGAAAATATATGAGTCTTGAACTTGGCTCAATTTCACTGGGTGCTAAGCAACACTCAAATCTCTGCAATAATGGCCAAGCCTGAGTTTCATTGACCCTTGCAAGAACAGTGTCAGGAGTAGTACCTGGTATAAGTTTAGCGGACCATTGATCTATAGAAACAATACCCTACTTAAATTACTGCTGATTATTTTGGAGTGACAAACTGCAAAGTACCCTGAAATAAACAAACACATAAATATATAGACTCATTTACGCTGGAATTTAATGTCAAACCAAGATAGCATATAAACAAAAGTAATCACTTTGCTAAAATATGAAGAACCAGATTAAACCTTGGAAATTGTGAATGGTGCTTTCTAGGGGTATGGCTACCTATTCCTTCAGCCCATGTAATATAGTAAACAAAATGTCCGATCAAAATATAGGATTTTTAAAGTTCCATAATGCAAAGAGATGGTCTCTACTTCTTTGGTTTGCATATTTCCTTTCTCTTTGTTCATAGCTATGTAAATTGCTAGTGTGACTTCGACATCACTTCTCAAATCCCATTCCATTTGAATTCTCCTGGTATGCCCTTTGTGTTACCTTACTAATAGGCCTAAGAGATCAAAGTGGGTTAGTTTTCTTTCCAATTGATATTCATCTTCTAATTCCATCATTGTCCCAGCTATAGAGCCAAGTGAAAGACTAAGCCAACCCTAGCTAAAGAAATAGAAATATTTCAAAGGTAGCACAACAGGCTGAGGTCAGTGAAGAATGAAGTTATAGTGGGAACTGTGTGAACTCCTAAATGCAACTACAAATTAGGCAATGCAAATCTTTAGTTGATTCCTTAGAGGTTAAAAGAAAGAAGGAAAGAAAGAGGAAGGAAGGACGGAAAGAAGGAAGGAAAGAAGGAAGAAAGGAAGGAAGGAAGGAAGGAAGGAAGGAAGGAAGGAAGGAAGGAAAGAAGGAAGGAAGGAAGGAAGGAAGGAAGGAAGGAAGGAAGGAAGGAAGGAAGGAAGGAAGGAAGGGAGGGAGGGAGGAAGGGAGGAGGGTGGGGTGGGAAAGAATAGAAGGGAAGAGAAGGGAAGGGAAGGAAAAACATTACAGTTGCTACCATTGGGATATAAAAATTTTGCACTGGAATTTCTAGGTAAGATAATTATTTGCTTGGAATGCAGAGAGTTAGAAAAACTTGAACTCTAAGTTATATCTGGCCATTACTAGCTGTGTAACTTCTTTGATTGTCATTTTCTTTTGGAGGATGAAAATTCTTTTTCAATAAAGAAACAGAGAAGTTAACTAGAATGTTTTCTTAAAATCTCTCAGGAAAGCACCAAGAAGAAACAAGTGAGAGATAATAAGTGACTGAGTACAGGTAGGGAAAAAAATTGGATAAAGAAATTATGCCGTTATAATAGAAATTTCTAAACTGAACAGGGAAGAATGAATGATGGAAAGCTCCATCAGTGAGGCATATACATTCAGTGAGTCACTAAATCACTCTGAGATTTTTTTCTTCATCTATGAAGGAACATACAGACATCTACTGTTTTGCTATGTGACAGTTCTGTGAGATTCCAAGGAGATAATATTTTAAAGCACTTGACAAATTATGATATTGTTTTCAATATTTTCTGCACCTTTACCTCTTCCTCTATTAAATACAAGTAGAATACTGAAATTCTCTGGTCTTTTCCCCATTTTACCATCTTTCTCATTCTTGATTTGGAAGAATCCTCCATTTGTAAGGTAGTCATTACTTCCTATTCAACTATTCTGTGGAAGGAATGTTCCTGCTACCTACATGAAGCATTTGGCTTCAGACATTCTAAAGGTCTTTAGGGAGGTTTTAGAGCTCAACCTTTTTAACGCTCTAAGCCTGTGACTATTCACAAATGTCAACTTCATTTTGAGGGATTTTAGACAGGTCAGCTATGAGCATAATTTAACATTATTTGGCACTGCAGGATCAATTGCAATTAGATCCTACAAGACTATAACTCTACTCACTGCTACATGTTGGCACCAGATATTTATATCAGGTAACATAACCTGGAGTTATGAGCCAACTGTAAGTAAAGGACATGGAATGGAAAGCTCAAAATTATTGAGAACATTCTTTGGTACAATACCTAAGAGAGGTCCTTAAGTTATTTACTTCTCACAACCACTTCATGATATAGGTATTTTAATCTCCATGTTACTAACTATGAAACTGAGACCAGGAAGGAGAAACAATTTGCCCAAAGTCTGTAAAGACATTGAACAGAAAAGGGAGATTTGAATTTGTAGGTAAATGTCTCTTAATAAAATTTATCTAGATTTAAATATGTAGATGGTTAGAACTGAGTTTTATAAATTGAATATTTACCATTAAAAAATAAATATTTAAAGGTAACTCAACTAAGAAAATATTTTTAAGACATCATAAAAATTATACTTAGAAAAAAATAACTTTGAAAATTATATATGAAAGAGTTCTAATAATCACATAGCAACATTTAATTGAATATTATGAAGAAAATACTTGCTATAAATACCAGAAATTGTAATTATCTATAAGATCCAAGAAGAAAGAAGTTTCAACTCAAGGCATTTAAACTGGGTTCCACAGACTTTGTCACACTTTTAATGGCACTAAAATTTTATACAAAAGTTCATGTTTATATGCCTTTGGTTCTAGAGGGAGGGTCCATAGCCTTAGTCCTAAAATGTCCATCATCCAAGTAGAAATAATAATTACTTTTGATAAATAAATAAATAAATAAATAAAATTGCTCTTAACAAAATACTTAGCAGTCCCTCTTTTTTTTTCTGGTCTTCTAAATATTTTAAAGTAAGTGGTCAAGCCAAAGAAAAAAAATGTGGTTTTTATGCTTTTTGATGAAGCAATGAAGTATGTTGTCCATTTAGGATTAGGCCTGGTTTTCTCCCATGGGGTAGATATTTTACTTAACAATAGAACCCAGTGGAGACTCACTCATTTAAAAATGCAATATATATATATATATATATATATACATATATGTTTATATGGTTTCAAATATGAGCCTATATGGAAATTCATTCATGATTAAATCAAAGGAGCAAAATAAATCTGAGTTTATAGCCTGACATATAAACAACTCTTCTTAGATCTCTCAGAGATGTAAGATCACAGGCAAACTACCATCCCAAAAGTTGGAGAGATAGGCAGGTGGATATAAAGAATCACAACTTACCGAAACAGATACACCAGCAGAAACTCCCAAGAGAACTAATACTAGGGTAGGAAAACTTGAACTATGATTGCATTGCTAGAGGCTGAATGTGGACAAGTCTGAACGTTAAAAATTCCAGGAGAGCTGTTTGGGGCAGCCATCACACTTTCATGAGTTTTACTTCCAGAAGATCTACCCGTTTCTTACAATGAATATTGGAGAAAAATCTGCTCACATTCCAGGTGCATAAAGGTGGGGAGGGAAATAACCATTTTGAAATATGCCAGAGCGTTCCATTCTTTCCAACAAGGCCTGCTCTCAAGAGAGACTATTTTACCAGAGCCTACTTTCCCTGGGGAAGAAAAATATCCAGCTCCAACCCCTTCTAGCCATCCTGTTCCACTTAAGAGATGGGAGATGGTGTATTGAGGAAAACTGAGAAGCACTTGTTAATTTCACAGCTCAGAGACACATGCTCATCAAAGGATTGAGACCTACTCATGGGACTATAGAATGCTCCTCCTTCCCCACTTCTTACCTCCGTGTCACTGAAGGCCTTTTTAATTACCCAGTACATCATGTCCAGCTTTCAACAAAAAATTACAAGGCATACTAAAAGGCAAAAATCACACTTTAAAAAGAATAAATAGCATCAGAACAGACTCAGATATAGCATAGATATTGGAATTATTGGACCAAAATTTAAAATAATTATGATTAATATGCTAAAGGCTTTAATAGAAAAAATAGACAACATGACTGAACAGATAGGTAATTTTAAAAAATATGTGGAAATTTTAGGACAGAATCAAAAATAAATATTATATATCAATAACATGGCAATAAAAATAAAGAAGGCCTTTAAACATTCTCATTGGTAGATTTGGCATTGCTAAGAAAAGAATCTCTGATCTTGAGAGTATACCAATAGAAACTGCCAAAATTTAAAAACAAAGAGGAAAAAGACTGAAAAACAATGGAACAGAATATCTAAGAGAAACTTACATCATGTTATTAAACAATGTTATTCCAATAAATTTAATTTTTTAAAAAAAAGAGTATCTAAGAACTATGGGACAACTACAAAAGGAACCACATGTGAGTGATAAAAATACCAGAAAAACATGAAGGAAAGGAACAGAAGAATTTTTACAGCAACTATGACTGAGAATTTTTCCAAATTAATGTTAGACACAAAATCCCAGATACAAGAAACTCAGAGAACACCAAGCAAGAACTTAAAAGTCAACAAAAAAAAAGCTTATTTTAAAAATGAGCAAAAGACCTGAACAGACAAAGAAGATACGCAGATAGCAAATAAGCGTATGCAAAGATATCCAACATCATAGATCATTAGGGAAATTGCAAATTAAAATAAAAATGATATTCTACTACATACCTATTAGAATGGCCAAAATGCAGAACACTGGCAACACCAAATGTCCTTCAATAGGTAAAGGGGTAAGTAAAACTGTTGCATCTAGACAATGGAATATTATCCAGAACTAAAAAGAAATGTGCTATCGATACATCAAAAGACATGAAGGAACATTAAACACATATTATTAAGTGAAAGAAGCCCATCTAAAAAAGGCTACAAATTCTATTTTTCTAACTACATGACATTTTGGAAAAGCAAAGTTATGGAGATGGTGAAAAGAACAGAAATTTCCATGGGTTAATGGGGACGGAGAGATGACTAGGCAGAACACAGAGGATATGTGAGACAGTGAAGCTATTCTACATGAAATTGTAATGATTGATATATGTCATTAAACATTTGTCAAACCTATAGGATACGCAACACCAGAAGTGAACACTAATGTAAACTCTGGACTTTGGCTGATAATAATATGTCATTGTAGGTTAATTGATTGTTACAAGGGTACCATTCTGGTCAGGATTTAGACAGTAGTAGAGACTATGCAAATGTTAAGGCAGGAACTACACGAGAATTCTCTGGAATTTTCACTCAATTTTGTTGTGAATCTAAAACTGCCCTTAAAAAATCTATTTAAAATGGTTCTGCTAAATAAGGGAAAATTTAAGTCTTAGGATACATTACGAAGACATACTGAGGTGAAACCTGAGCAGCAGAGCTAGCCTGGAAAGCTGAGGAGAAAAGAGGAAACATTAAATTTGATATGCAGCAAACACAAGGAGAGATTCTCTTCAAAACGCACAAAACTGGCAAGGCCAGCAAAATCTGTAAATAATTGTAATAGTTACAAACCAAAAGATGATTTTCCATAGTGTGTGGAAAAAATAAATTAGCCTTTTAAATTAGGATCATGAAAGCTTAGCAAATTCACAAATGGTAGAATGACTGGAAAGGAAACCTATGCGGCTGTGTATCACACTTAGACCTAAATATATATGAACATCCCTATTATTTGGCTTTGACTCATCCTCTATAATTGCTTCTCTATATTCTCTGTCCCTCTGGCATTCCCTATTTAATGAAAGTTTGAATAAGACCTCGTACTAGAGAGTTATTTTGAAAATAAGGAAGATGTCTGCCATTAAAATGATCTCTTATAAAAATATTTTTTAAACTTATGTTAGTAAAAAGGATTTGTTTTTCAAACAAATTCTGATATTGCAATAGCATAAAAAGCTAATCTTTCAAATATGAAAGTATTCTCATTATGTTACTTCTTCAGCAAGAAGAGTGAAAAACAAAATTTCTAAGGTGATGATACACTCCTATAGGGCCAATGTTGAAAACTCTGAAAATAAGTAAAAATTAAACTGAGCAACAAAAGGCAGCAATTTAGGTTAGGTCAAGAAAAAGAAATGTAAGTAGGTTTTGTGAAGTTGTACTAAACCACCTACAAATACAACTGAAAATGTTCTTTAGAAAGAATCAAGATAAATTTAGTAGCCATTAGTAGACCCATGCATTTTTAAAAACATGACTAGACTGATGTCTCATTAAACTAAATCCATTTTGATATTCTCACTTTAGTCAAGTTCAAACTTCACACTTTTTCACATTTTCTTCCCATTAAGGACTTTGTCATCTTTTCCAGATTATCTGCCTTCATTTATCTTTTCCTATGCTTTTCATTCCTCAAAACATGACTCAAAACAACACCTCAGAGAAAAATTTTCTTCTGTCTTGCAACACTTACCACTCTTCTACCTTGCATCTCATTCTGCAATTTATTCTTTTTTGCAGATGATGTTCAATAAAGTTGTCCATGTGTGTGTGCACATAGGCATATTTTTCCAACAGTGTTATCCAAGGAACTTATCAGAGGACTATTTCTACCATACCTTTCACACCTCTTATAACAGGGCTCCAATACAAAAGAAAATGTTGCTGAACCAATGACTGTTGTAACACTATTTTAATTATTGTGATAAAAACATAATTAGCACTTATGGATCACATTAGAGCTTAACAAAAGCTTTCAGACACACCAGTTCATATGCCTATTATTTTATAATATATAGTTAGCTGAAATTTATCTATTGACAATTAAAGTGTATAATAATAATGATTTGTATTTAGCTTTGAAGTGTGGGTTTCTTTTTACCTTTATGTTTGAAGATACCCTGGGAATTCATAACATTGCAAACTGATAATTTATCATTTGGAAGGTTGCTCAGCAATTCCATTATTCTCTGCTTAAAATAAGTCTGATATGTACACTATCTACTGCCATTCTGATTTTTAATTTGAGTCAGTCTTTTCTTCCATCCTTGGGTGATTATAATTTAAAAATTTTAGTGTTTAAAAGCCCAAACAGGAACTACAATGTAAATCCTTACACTCTCTTCTCTTTTACTTTTGGCATGCTTTAGATAGTAAGCAGAAGAGTCAAAGGAGTAGATGAGGAATGAACACACCTGCCTAGGGAGCTCTCACCAGTGGTCATCTAAATCCAAAACTGAGAGCAGCCTCCATAAAGACAAAGAGTGGGCACTTGATGATGAAAAAATGAACCGATTGGTTACAGTTAGAGAAAATATTTTCTAAAACTAGCTTAAAGGTATTCTATGATGACTAATAAATACTGTACAATCCAAAAATAAAAGTAATATAACAGGAACATTCTTTACAAATGGCCCTCTGTTAAAAGGGATAGAAAATTCATATTATGCATTTTCCTCAAATTAAGAACAACTAAAATTTTTAAAACTTTTCTTCATACAAATATTAACTAAGGGAGATAAAAGGAGTGATGTTTATATGTAGTTTAATACATTGTCTTAATAAATGTTTTGTTGATGAATAAAGTTGGGTTGAACTCATAATAAGAAAGTAAAAGAAATGCTGTGTCATGCCATATCTTTAACCTCACTTCCCCTCAGCTGGTAAAACTATGGATTAAGAAGAGGGGAGAACAGAAATGGAAGTTGGGTCTCAAAAGAAGAAAAGCTAAAGTATTTTTTTAAAATAGTAATGTCTAATAGTCATATTTTTCTTAAAATTGTATTTTATTATGTTTGCATAGTTAATACATTTTACATTTTCAAAATTCAAAAGATATTATTATCTCATTTTTGCTTTTTAACACAAATAATAAAATACTATCTCTATTTACACAGAACTGATTAGTATTTAGTACCAAATGTTGGAGTTCTTCATATGTCAGTATAATAAAATTTCCCTTATTATTTTAAATAGCTTTTTGAATATGTGCAATGTATTTACTCCATCCTCAAAAGTTCATCCTCATGAATGAACTTTACATTATTTTAAGTCTTTGACCTCAGCAAAAAACGTTATTCCCTAAAGAGTTTGATATATATATATATATAGATAGATAGATAGAGATATAAATGATATAGATCTAGATCTAGATATAGATGATATAGATAGATATAGATATAGATATATAGATAAATATAGATATAGATATAGATATAGATGATATAAATATAAATATAGATATAGATTAGATATAGATATAGATATAGATATACTTTTTCATATAGATATACTTTTGCATATAGATATACTTTTGCATATAGATACACTTTTGCATATAGATACACTTAGACACAGTTAAGGTCCTAGAAGTAGAACTGCTGGATCAACAGTTATGCACATTGTTAACTTTGGAAGATATTGACAAGTTATTAAGGAATTGTACCAATTTAAACCTTCACACATAATATAAAAAAGTGCTTTCTTTTCACACCTTTGACAACATAGTGGATAATTAAAACTGAGTCTCTGTGAAACATTTACATGCAAGTAGTACAATAGAATAATTATAATTTGTAATTATCATATGACAAGTGTTATTGAGAATTTTCTCATGCTTACAAATCACTTGTAATTTCTGTTCACATCTTTTGTCCATTTTTTTTCTCGGTTTTTGGCATTTTATTAATTGCAAGAGCACATCAGTGAGTTCAACATATTTTTTCTCAATTTTTAATTTGCCTTTTGACTTCCCTTTGTGTAGTAGGTAATTGAACTTTTTCATTTATGGGAGAGATTTATGAATTCAAGAGATACTTTCTCTATTTGTAATTTCTCTTTTGACTTTTCTTTGGGTGGTTGTTGCTAAGCAGTACTTTATATAAAAACTGAAATAAATTTATTTATCTATTTATCTATCTATTTATTTATTTATTTACTTACTTTGGAAATCATACACACTCCAACATTTTTAAAATACTTTTTTCTTCCTATTTTTCTAGAATTTATGATTTTCTTTAATAAATTGAAATATTTCATCCTTTTAGAGTTTATTAGCACCATCTTCATTTTTTTCAAGACTGTTACCTTTTTATCCCAACACAATTTTTGATAATTCAATCTTTTCCCCACTGACTAAAAATGACAATTTGTCATATATTAAAGTCCCAACTGTATAGGTCTGTTATTAAACTTTCTGTTCCTCTCCCTAGGTATATATTTATTTCAATGCCATTACTTCAATTTCAACTATCAGAGTTTTATATGAAATTGAAAGTGTGTAATACCTCATTGCCCTTTTTTCTCTCAATTTTTCAATTTAGATTTGCTCTTTTGCCATATAAACTTTATAATCAAAATTTTAAATTTATATTTTTATTAGGATTGCTTTAGATTTATAGATTACCTTAGAAACATTATTCTCTTTATAATGTTGAGGTTTTTCTCTACAAGAATATGTGCCACCATTTTATTTGTTCAAGATGCATTTTGTATCTCAGAGTATCATTTTCAAGTTTTCTTTACATATATCTTGCATATTTTTTGTTACCCCAGTTGTTGTATTTTATTTAGTAGTCAATTTTAGTATGGGATTTTCTTCTGTTATAGCTTCTAACTAGTCTACTATATAAGTATATATAATGATGGGTATTGATTTTTGTATATTAATTTTACATCCAGACACTTCTCTGAATTCTCTCACTCTGACTTTTCAGTTGTTTCTTCAAGATTCTCCATGTATGAAGTATTAGTCAACAAATAAGATAATTTTATGTTCTCTTCAAAAATGTTAACTTCATAATATGTTCATGTTTCTTACTTGCATTCACTAGCATTTCTGAGGTGTAAATGGTTTTTCAAGACAAAAACAATTATAGAAAGTAACAAGTAAATAAAAAAACCCATAAGTCATAAAAATATGATTGATAAATTTTAACTTCTAAAAATGTTTAAGATAGCAAAATTAACTATAAAGTCACAAGACAAATTAAAATAGTAGAAAAATATATATTGAACTCATTAAAGTGTTCCTACAAACCAGAAAACCCAACAACCAGGTAAAAAAAAAAAATGGGCAAAAGTTGTGAGTATAAAGTTATGGAAAATAAAATAAAATAATTCCAAACATGAAAAGATGTTCAATACCACTTTTCAAGTGATAATTACAAATTCAAACTACTTTAACCAAGTGTTTTGGTAAAGATCAAAAGTTTTAATAAGTATGTAAAAAAACAATTACGTTTAATGCCAGTGAAGGTTAAGTAATAGCCATAATATTTTTCTGCTCCCTGATTTATTTGGGAATAATTCCAGATTCCAGGTTGAGGAAGATAAATTTTGGTATTCATATATTAGATTTTGTTAAATGTTTCTATCCAAAATGGGTGTTAAATTTTATCAAACATCTTGTCAGCACACTTGCTGATTATCTGCTATTTATTATTCCAATGCCATTACAGTAATTAAGACATCATATATCAAACTCTACAGAACAGAGTTAAAAAAGTACTCTGAAAAAAATTTCTAACAATGGATAATTACATTAATAAACTAGAAAAGCAATAAACTACTGGAAACAATATATGATCTACCCCTTATTCACAAGCCTGATACAGATCAAGAAAAATAAAGAATACCATGATCTCAAAGTTTTTTTTCACAGTTGATATTAGATACCTTTTACTTCGAGCTTCTGAACTAAATTATTCATTTTTATACTCAGACATTTCCCTTGGCTCACCTCACTGAAGTTACCCTTTGCCTTTCTGGATTTAAACTACTTGTTAACCCCACCCCACCCCACTTTCATACAAATGTACTCTTAACACAACTGTCTGACACTACAGTCACCTCTGTCTTAATGCAGCCCAAAGTCCAGGCAGTGAAACTATTTTGACACAGCAATACCTCAATAAAAAGTACCTGGTAAGCAGGGTGTAGCTTCTCTGCATACATCAATATTGATGTACTCATATAATACAATATATAATGTGAACTGTAGTTATCTGTTTTACTGTCCTTAAAGGTCTAGCACCCCTATATTCAGAGTTTTATTTTCTTTATCTGTTTTTTGTTGTTGTTGTTTTGTTTGTTTTTACTATGTAAAATTTCTTCTTCTCTCATGCAAAAGGAAAAGTATGAGAATATCAGTCAGAGAACTTTCTGTTATATAATAATTACTCTGTTGATTTCTAGCAGAGCTTACTAAAGAAGTGGAAAAACATTCGCAATGGTAGGTTATGAGTAATAGAGGCCTAAATTTAGATTAGGTCTAATTTTATTGTCTTGCCATGAATGATATTGTTTTTGTGCCACATAGCTGGTCAAAGCTACACTTATTCTTGAACAATTTCTAATAGGTGTTCCAAATAACTGTAGGGTTGGCTCAGTCCCCGTTAACAAGATGCTACTGAGCAATCTATCTTTAGAGAAATCTATTTAGTTGTTTAGTTTATGGATGATACAATCAGTTCAAGTGGTATAAGTAGTATATAAATACAAAAATCATTATAATATATCATCTACTGATCAGTTAAGAGCTCCAAGCTTTCTTATACTACAAGGAAGCAATTCCTTGTGGTTTATCTTGCTTTTAGGGGATGCTTTTGACTGTATTTAAGTCATCCATCACCATGTCTATTTTAAAAGTAGCGGTTTTTAACAGGCCTGATGATAAATGCCTAATATTGATATTTTAACTAAAACTAGGAATATAATCCCATTTATCTAACTCATTGTTTTATAATGGCACAGTGTATAGCATTTGAGTAAAACTTAATTTTAGTTTCTGTTCTCATTTCCAAAGCCTTTCTAGCATGAGATATAACCCGACTGTTATCCAAATGTACCATTTTCATACTGATTTCAAAGATCTGTAGCTATGTTTACAAAGATTTAGCATTTGAGGACAAAACTATGGTGTCTGTGATTAAGAACTACAGAATTATAAACAAACTCTCTAAATATGCAGAACTCTGAAAATATAATAACTTTTACATGAATTTTTTAGTACATACTTGTCAGATTTTATATAATGTTAGTTAACCTAGAATATACTTATATTATAATTTTAAAAATCACTTAATTAATATTCTATATAAACCAGACCGATTAAATTGTAATTTCTAGTTATAATGATGAAATTTAGAAAAGGTTCTTATGGCTTTGGGTGATGACCTTTAAAAAGAGACTCAGCTATCTTTAACGCCATCTCCATGGCTCTAAGAATCAATAGTGAAGAAAGGGAAGGTACAGCTCAAGAGCAGAGTTGAGGGCCACAATAATATCACACAAGTCCAGGTAAGAAAATGAAAACTGTAATGACAGAGATGACTGGTAGCCATTATCTCAAAAGCTATAGCTTCAGAAAACTCAATTGTCTTATGCACAGACCTAGAAGACAAAGAACTTCATTATATCTTATTGGGTTTTAAGTCCTTAGAATGAAGGTATAGAAATGAGTACCAACTAAAAATAACACTCAATCTTCAAATAAGATCTTTGTCTTTATTTCAAGTATAAAATAAGAAACATTGTGCTTTTTAGTGTCAACATTAATATGGATAATTTGATTTAATTGAGAAATCTACTTCACTGGATGTTCAATTTTCAAATTCAGAAATAACATAAACTCACTGCCTTAGAAATATATGGGGATGAGTTATGGCAACGGGATTGCCAATGAAGCAAAGGGTGAAGAATAGAAGATTTTTATGCTTCGCAAACACTATTCTTTGATTTGATTTTACTGTCTTGCCATGAATGATATTGTTTATGTGCAATATAGCTTGTCAAAGCTACACCTATTCTTAATTCTTGAACAATTTGCTACAGATTGTTGCAAATTTTAAATATATATATATATATATATATATATTAAATCCACAATTGTTTTTATAAAGAAGCAAGCATATAAAAATCTCTCGAAATAAAATTATAAAATTTTCATCAGTTTATATAATGCATAGACTCATGTTTAGTACCTTTTCTCTTGCAGAGGACCATGTTGTATGAAGAAAGTCATGATTACTGTGACTATTCCAAACCAGCTCTCGAGTTGTTCCAGAATGTCCCATAAATATATTTGTAATAAGTACATTTTTTTATGCGCTTATGTACATCAAGCTCGCATGCTTAATTGTCATACACCAGATAACTTGTAATAGTTGTCCTAATCTGACCTGGAGATATGTAGCATCTTGATCCACGTTCTTCTCATTGAGCATTTATTTATACTAGCAGCATGTCAAGGACACAAAAGTTCCTTCTCACAAAAACAAAAACCACATCCAGATGGTCAAGATCTCTTCCAGAAGAGTATGGTTAACAGAAACACAGACCAACCAAAAAAATTAAAAGATATTGTCCATGCATTGTCAAAAGAAGTCCTCTAACAAAGAAACGAAAGAGGTCTAAGAAATCAACACAGCCTACCTGAGGTGTCTTTCCTCTCTTTTTTTTGGTGTTTGGCTGGATTTTCGGCTGTTGAAAATTCCAGGTCTCTTGTTTTCAAAGAGCCGCCTGTGTTGGCTTGTCTTTCAGACTCTCATGTTGCAAAATCTGAAATTCTGTTGCAATAAACACCAGATTTCAAAAGAAAAGCAATGGAAATTGTGCAGAGATTAAACTGCATTTTTATAGCAACAGTCAGTAGTAGCATGAGTACGTGTCTAAACAAAGCCCCCTCTTCCAATATAATATTAGATTGAGAAAGAGACTTGTGGTTTATTTATGTAGAAGCAGGCATGGATTTTGAGGGTGCATTTAGGGAAAAAAAACATATTTAGGCTTGGGAGAAAGAGATGGATGTCTTTTGTATAAACACAAAAATGTATATCCTTTGAATCCCTCCTGAAGGAACCATATACAGATAACATTAGAACTGTGTTATTCCAGAGTAATCCTCAGCCAAATGTAGTTAAAAGTAATTGAGCATAATGAGAGCAAATCTGACACAACATAAGTAATATATTTCACATACAAAAAAATTAAATCTAAGGTAAATAAGAACACAGTATTTTAAGAATAAGTTTTTTCCCTTGATGCTCATTTAATTTGAAATTAGAAATGGTGACTTCAAAATAACAGTATCTAATCAATTAGCTTCCCAGCCTTCCGCTGTCTCAGTAAAAGGCCAGCTGATGGAAGTAAGTGTAATTGTACCGTGGTATTGGGGTGAGCATGGAGATCATTCACAGGCTACACACAAGCCACTCTTTAAAAAAATAGGCCAAAATGTCAGTCAACTGTTACAATTCAAAGCAAGATGGAGATTCTATTGCTAGTTTTTAAAAAGAGCAAAAAGTGTTTCTGATTTTTTCTTCTAGAGAAAAATAGAAGAGTGTTAGAATGATTTCATGGTTATAAGATATAAACTATTAAAACTCGCTTGGGGAAAAAGAATTGTGAATATTAATAGACTGGGGTGGATCATAACTTCTGAATCACAACTGGAACAAAAAATGCAGATCACTGGATCATAAACCTTTAATATGAAATTTTCCATCAGAGTAAGTTAAAAAAATTATGGTTTATTTTTACATAATTTATAAATACCAATTTATTGAGTGAATTATTAATTCAAAATGAAAAAGAATTTGTATATTGCAATTCTGTTCATGAAATGAATCCCTATTACAAAAAGCTCACAAACATTTGAAAAAATGTATTTGAAGTGAAATGACAGCCAGACTTGGGGTTAGGTTTCTGAGGTGCTAGTTCTGACTTCTTCACTAAATTGCTAAGTGACCTTCTACAAGCCATTTTAGGGCCTTAGTTTTCTGAATTTCCTGATAGGCAAATGAATTGTATTGCCATTGCCAGCTCTAACACCAAAATGGTTGGGTTGCTCAAGACTATGAAGTTGGAAAACTCTTCCTATTACTTGGTACGTGGACAACTTCACCAATTTTGCAGTGCTATGTATCTTAGAGAGGGTGCCCTAGAAGCAGTTTCTACAATAAGAATTCTTGTGCAAGAGATTTCTTATCAGGACATTTCCAAGAGACACATACAAGGGAGTAAGGAAAGCAAGGTAAGAACGAGAGAAACCAAGAGTGAAGCTTCACCTCAATCTGGTTCTTGTGGGCTCAGGAACACGGCCTGCACTGCCTGCAGACATGGCCCACTTTGAAGGTAAGAGACTAAAGATTTTGTATCCCTACAACAGTCACCCAATTTCCCAAATCTGGGGGCAAGGTAGCTCTAATCACCCAAGATCTAAGCAGCAGCACCTGCAGCAGCCAGTAAAAGAAATTCCCAGAGATCCAAAAGAGGCACCAAGGGTATATTACATTTTGATGAGCCACATATTTAAAACCCTTGAACTTAAGAAATACCTTTTTGTAAATCAGTTTCTTCAAACGGGATATCATTGTACAGAACTCTAAGTTCCCTCACTTTATGTTTTACTGTACAGATGCTATGATTCTTCTAAAATTCTCTGCTTGATCTTTGCTGATTTATTATAAAGTTCACCTTCTCCTCTATTTTCTGAGGAAGGATCAGGAGCCCTTACTTATCTTGCTAATCACAAGGCCATCTGGGGAGATGGTCTTAGGATGTACTCTTGTATTATAAAAATATATGTATTACAACCAAAGAAGGGTGTGGAGCCTTAGGTACTAACAATTGAGTGCTTCTCCCTTTTCTCCCTGAAATGCAATTATTATGTATAAATTCTGAGACACTGTCTTCTTTCTCTGAAGAAAGGGTGAACTTCATCACAAGTATATATTATGCTAAGAAAGTACCTTTCAGAAGAAAATGGGAAACCCAGATAGCAACTTCAAGTTTTCCTTTCAAAATAAAAAAAGAAGTGAAGCAATAGATGTCCATCTTCGAAACCTAAAAAAAGAGAAAAAGAAAAAAGAAAAAAAAGCTTTTGGAGTCTAAGATTACCATTCACTTTACTGTAATGCATTCTCTCGTAAGAGATTGTGAGGTGATACAGTGGCTGCTAGCTTCCAAGTTTTCCCATCTAACCACCATAGCCCAGTGTAAACCCTGGGAGAATATGAGTCATTTTCCTTTTAAGCGTCTAGAATAGAATTTCTCTGGTTTTCATTTCCTTTGAGGTAAAGCACATTATTTTTGGACACACTTGCGTTGTTTCCACCAGAATGCCTCCCTCCTAGCGCTGATTTTTATTTCCATTATCATGGCGAGAAAGAGTAGATCACAAAGTTACATGTAAAAAGAGTTTTTCTAACAAGAAGAGGAAATTAGTTTCAAACTTATATAATTTTTTAAAACTAATATTGTCTATTAATGAAATTAACATAAAATTTTTAAAGATTTTAAATTCTATTTAAATACATATGATTTGGTCCTAATTTAGTTGGAGGATAGACTTTATGTAATTGACATATTCCTAGACTTGTGAAGGTTTTCCTTTTCTTTTTCTTTCCTTTTTTTTGGGGGGAAGGGCATGAATTTACATAAAGAATGTAACTATTCTTCAGTTTTGAAGTGTATTTAAAAGTCTAAAAGCTTTAGAACATTAGCAATGGATTTCATTTCATAGTTGGTGAATTTCACAGTTACTTTGATGTCCAGGGTTTGTTTTCTGGCTAGGACATTAGTGGTAAGTTGAATGTTTGTCCAATATAGTTAATACTTTCCTAACGATTGTATTTTCATTGTATCCTCTCATACTAAAATAATGCCACTTCGCAATAGTAGAAGGCGCTAACAGTATGATATGAATCGCAATGGTGTTCCATGGCACTACTCGACCTTGTTTTTGGGCTCCTATATAGAAGTCATGCACATTTATTCAATGTTGAAATGTCTCATAAATCTCAATCCAAAAGCAAGTTTTATTTTTCTTAACCTTCAATCTTTAAATGAGAAGGAGAGGGGTGCATTTTTCCGCCGCAGAGCACACTCCAGAAACAAATATGCTGCATCTGTTTTTGCTGGCCTGGATGGGGTCCTGTAGGGTCACGCATTACTTTAGATTTCGAAACTGACAGTCTTCAGGCTAGTAGTTCTCCCTGGTGCAGAGCAGCAGACAATCATGTATATAGAGGTTTTATTTTCCAGTAACGTTCATTTAGGATTTTTTACTGGATCCATTAAGCTTGCAAGTTTATGAATTCTATTGAAGCAATTATCTCCCCAATTCGGAAGGAGCCGTTGGAATTCCACAGGTCAGTCCCCCACAGCCAGCGAGTTTCCCTCATCACAGACCATCACAGAGGCATTTTTGTGGTTTATTTGGAAGGCATTTTCATGCTAAATCTCATTTTTCAATACTTTGCAATTTCTTTGAAAGCTTTCATTAGCGTTAAAGTGGAGTTAAGAGAGTTTATCCTTTTTTTTTTTTTAAGAGATTCATGCATGAAAAAAGTATTCCTAGGGTTTAGTGACTGGATAATATCAAATTAGGCCATGATAAAATATAGTCGAAGCCCAGCATTTCAAATTGAAGGACCATATGAAAGCATTGAATGCTGATATTTAGATGCTGAAGAATATACAGGGATTATTTCACATTCACAGAGGATTTTCTTTCTAACCCTGCTTTCCCTACATCATCCATTCCCCAAACACAAAGATGCGCACATCCTTTTGAAGTATGTGAAGGTGAAATCATAGCAGGCATGCCCCCTCAGTCTATGCCTGTGGGCATGATTTTAAACAGAAACCTAGAGGGACTTTATTTCTGTTAAAATGCACAGACAGGATCATGTTTTTAAAATCTGCAGCACAAGAACTCAATAAAAGCCCGATTGGTACATGTTTATATGTATGTACAAACACATACAGAAACTTACTAATATAAATATATAATATATTTATGCTACTGGCAGAGCCGGGCAATTAAACAATGTGCAATTGGGTGTGTAAAACCAAGGTCCAGTCAACAGATGTGAGTGTATTTGAGGGGAAAGCTGCCAACTCATGCTATAACGCAATATGCTTGTACTTAGAAAATACATCGCACATGAAAGAAACAAAAGAAAAGTGTGCTTTCTTTGTTCTTTTTCAAAAGGAGATTGTTTTCTGGTATTGTTTTTATTATAGGAGAAAAAGCAATAAGATCTAATTGCCAGGAAACATGCATACAGCATGAGACTTGGGAATCTGAGTTCTTGAAAGCCATATCCAGAGATTTTCTCTAATACCTTTATTTTTCACAGTGTCTTTCCCCAAGGGGACAAAATATTTCTACAGCCTTTATCTCTTTAAGCCTCACATGATCGTTGTCAGGGAGTCAGGCAGGCTAGGACTTCTGTAGATTCCACTAGTGAAACAGACAGACAATGGCTGTTACAGTGACTTGTCTGAAATTATAGAACAAGTCGGGGGCACAGCTGGTGAAAGGATCTGGGTCTGCTGTTTGCCAGAGCTTTCTTTTACCCAACAGAACATATTGCCTAAAGCTGAGAATTCCCACAGTGTCCTTGATTACGTAGCTTCAAATTATAGTTCACTTTAGAGATTCCTATTAAAAATCGGATATGGCAGCAGGCCTGGAAATCATTTAGGAGACCCCAGGTTTCAAGCAAGTCGGAGATTTAAGAAGCAGACCTGGAGGGATGGAGCCTCTTCAATATAGCTGGAGATGGAATGTCTAAACAGCTGTCTCCTGGCTCTTTCAACATGGAGGGCATCATGCTAGGTGCTATGCTGGGTAATCAAAAAGATACAGAAGGTATTCCTTGGGCATTTATTTACTTACTTCTTTATTTACTTTTACAAGTGGCTTCTTGTGAAAGCTTCGTCTCTTCTTTTAAATTGCCGGAGAAGACAGATTAAGAATGGGAAGATATATCGCTATTCTAGAAGCCTAAGGGCAGCTTGAAATGAACTCCCTCATAAAGTGGAGGGAAGGGCTTCTCTCCTGGGAAAGATTCAGGAGGCTCTCTCTTGTCTCACTAGGATTTTTTAAGACATAGTCTAGTAGGGATAGACTTTTCCCTCATGAATTATTGATACTCTAAAGCAGTTTTAATTGTTTTTCCTTGCAGTGCTATATAGAGAAACCGAATAATGATTCTCACTGCAATATTAGCATATATTTTAAGCGTGCCATAATACCAGTGGGAAAGTATCTAATTTTCCTGAAACATTATGCTTCTTTAACTTCGAGAAATATGATTTAAATTAGTAATAAAGATGAGAAGTAATCTAACTTAGATTATAAAATTACTTCCTGTGCTGGAATATTCTGTAGAAACATTTTTTAAAAATACATTTATGTAAGATTTAATTTAATCATTGAAAAGCATAATTAAAAACTAAAATATGGAAATTTTACTTAAGATAAATGTTACTACAATATGAAGGTCTTTTCTTGGCCACAGATATTAAAAAATTAAGGAAAAATAGTCTTAGAATATGTAAAGATTTGAAACACTGAAATATATTTATTAAATTAATAGTTTTCTTAATAGGCACCGATCTTAACAATATTTTAAGTGAATATTTTTAATATAAACTTTTGACCTCAAGTCCTTTAAATTATTCAAAATTATCAAGAGCTGCAAAGTACCTTTATGTGGATTATATTTATTGCTATTTATTATATTAGAAATTAAAACTGAGAAAGTTTTGGAATATTTATTAATTGATTAAAAGTAAACAGATTGTATGTTAATATAAATAATACTGTTTTGAAAAAGTGTGCTAGTTTCTAAATAAATATATTATAGAAAAGAGTGACATTGTTCTACATTTTTATAAATATCTTTATTGGCTGGCTTAATCATCTAGCTGTATTTGCATATCTGCTTTTGCCTTCTATCTGTTGTGAAGTCATAAAAAATGTAGCTTCTAGAAAACTACTGTAAACTTGTGAGAGAATGAAAGTGGAAAAGACAAATAGCATGTTGGTGTTGATATAGAAAGAGTTTTAACCTTGTGGATCCCTGCCAAGCTTTCGTGCACCTTCAGATCAAATTTTGAAAACAGCTGACAAAAAGAACCCCAGACAGAAATGTTTCAGACCTCCTTCCTATTTCTGGTGTTATCATCAGCCACTCTCTTCACTTTGGGCTCAAGGTTCTCATTTGCAAATTGTAAGTATTAGATCAGATTATCTCTGAGGTCACTTCTACATCTCAATGTCCTCAACAGCTGTTTTCACCATCATGTTAATTCATATCCACAAATATATTTTTGCATGAGATTACAATTATAAGTAAGGTGGAAAAAGTAGATTATAAATAAATATGGATATATTGAATACTAGTCATTATTACTATGCAGATGATTCTTTGGACTCTGGTGTCAATTCAGCTTGTTTTATTGGAGAAGTGAAGACAAATATCTAATCTCTACCTCCTTTAACCACTGAGGTAACCATCAAGGTGGATGACTCTCATTCTCCTCATACTTGTGTTTTGGATAGACAAAGAGCTCTTGCTGGAATTAAACATGCTTGCACACAAACCAGCTCTCCTATTTAGTAACTATGTGGTGTTGGTTAAGTAACATAACCTCTCCAAGTGCTGTGTTTTTCAACAATTAAAAGCTAATCATAGGTGGTAAGAATGCAAAATGGTACAGCCACTTTAGAAGAAAATTTGGCCGTTGTTATCTCACAAAAGAGATTATACTCTTCCCCTATGATCTAGCAGTCATACTCCTTGGTAGCTGAAAACTTAGGTCCACAAAAAATCTGTTCATGAATGTTTATAGCAGTTTTATTCATAACTTCTAAAACTTGGAAGCAACCAAGATGTTCTTCAGTAGATGAATGGACAAACTGGTACATACAGACAATGGAATAGTATTCAGTCCTAAAAAAAAAATGAGCCAGCAAGCCATGAAAAGACACAGAGGAACTATGAATGCATATTACTAAGTGAAAGAATAAAAAGGCTACATAGTGTATGATTCCAAATATATGACACTCTGGAAAAGGCAAAACAATGGAGATAGTAAAAAGACCAAAGAAGGCTGATTGTTAGAAGCAGAAAGAGATGAATGAGTGAAGCACAGAGGATTTGGGGGGGCAGTGAAAATACTTTGTATGGTACCATAATGATAGAAAAATGTCATTATATATTTACCCAAATCCATAGAATGTACAACACCAAGGGTGAACTGTAATGTAAATGACAGACTCTAAGTGGTTATGATGTATTAATGTAGACTCATCAGATGTAACAAATGTATCACTCTGGTTGGGGATGTTCATAGTGGGAGAGGCTGTGAAAGTGTGGAGACAGGACATACATGGGAAATCTCTGTACCGTCTCCTCAATTTTACTGTAAATAAAAATTCTTAATTAAATTTTTTTAATTCAAAAGAAAATAATAATAGTCTCATCTAATTTTTATAAGAACTGCATGATATAATCCACAGAAAGCACTTAGCATAGCATAGTACCTAGGAAAAATTAAGCACTCGTCAATTGTGTCATGTTCACAAAAATTTCCTCCTACATCTCCTGTGGTATAGTTGTTTAGAATATTATGTCATTATTTTTTCTAACTCTTAAGATAACTTAATTTTCAAGCATAATTATGCTCAATATTATAAACCTTTACCACAAAGCAAAGCAAAAATACCAAATATCTATATTCACGCTGTCAAGGAACAACCACCCTTGATATTTTGATGTATACTTCTAGCTTTTTTCATTTTATGTTCATATTCATTTTTATATAGTGTTTTATTACACATGAAGATTTTATAATCTACTTATCCCTCTTTTTAATGTTATCAAATAATTTTTCATGCCAATAAATTCTCCTAAAACTAGAGTTTTACACTATTAGTTAAAACATATCATAAGAATGTTCCTAATTTACTCAATTATTTTTTAGCTTGGACAGGTAAATTTCAGGCTTTTTATTATTGACTAATTCTAGTCATACATTTCATTTCTTATACAATTTGTTTGAGTATGTCAGTGTTTTAAATACAAATACTTCACCTTCTTTGAGTTTATATCAAATTTTTCCTTAGGGCTCAGTTTTAAGCCTCAATTTTGTCTCTTCCTAAACTCTTTCCCTGAATGATCTCATCTATTTTGTTAGCTTTATTAAGTCTTCCAAATTTATATATCGAACTCTGAACTTTCTTTTGAGATCCAGACTGATGTATCCTTCTCCCTACTTTATGTCTCTATTTGGATGTATCACAAGCATTTAAAATATAACATGTCTAAATCTGACTCTTCATTTTTCTCTTCTCTTAAATCTTTTTCTGCTTCATTTTTCCTTCCCATAAGTAAAAGTAAAAAATTCTTCTTAAGCTGCTAAGTCAAGAAGATGGAAACCATTTTTAGTGCCTACCTTTCTATCCCTTCCTATAATCCATCCTCCTTAACTGTCTAATACCATCATTTTCTGTATGTTGTTGTTACTAAGAAAAGCTTCCTTGTCAGAGGAGGGGATTTAGCTTTTACAATCCAAGGTCTATAATTGTACATCTTTTACATAATGTCATTTTTAAAGTATTCTTAAAAGTTTGTAAATCATAAGAATCTCATTATCATGTGCAATAGGGATATCAAATTAAAACAGGCAGTTCTATTGTCAAAAGGATGGAAAGATTTGCAAATAATTAAAGAAATAGAAGCTGATTTGGTATGGCTTAGAGAGTAAAGGGTCTTGCTTTGATGTCAACATTTATTTGAGGGAGCCTTAAAAGTATATTGACATAAGAAGAATAGAACTATCTATTGATGTGTATGAAGCTTCATGATCTTGTGATAACTGCTATGCAAAAAAATCTCTAAAAGTCTATAATTTTCCCTCTTATACATGGAAAAATAGAAATTTTCCTTTCCATAAATTCCATACCGCATACTTCACTAGTTTATACACTTTAATCCAGTCAAAATAACCAACATTTAACACTAGGACAAACAACATATTCTGGAAATAAGAAGCAATATAAACATTTCCTAGCTTGGCCAAGAGTGTGATACAATTCTTTCATTATATGAATGTTAACTATTTCCTGAGAAAACAAATTGGTTTATCTTTGCCTTCCTCATCAGGAAGTCAATAAACTATATTACATGATTTCTTAAATTTAAAGTAAATAAGTAAAAAACTGAATTTGTATGCTTTAAATGTATTGTCCCTTAAAGAAAAAGAATTCTTCTATGAACGTTCAGGAAAAGTCAAACTGTGATGCTAAAGATTAATTCCTAGACAATACTTTAAAATGATCATTAAAATGGGATAGTCTTTAAATGTGATAGTGAAAGCTTCTTTATTTAATACTTGGTATATAAATAGAGAAGAATTATAAGCATCCTCATTTGTATAATAGTCCTATAATAAAGGTAAATTTTTCAAGGAATTAGATTGGTGTGTTAATTTCAGCTTAAAGAAACTATGCATCTTCTCTTCTATCTTATCACAGTGAGAAATATCAGTTAGCTTTTAATGCATCACAAATCAACTCAAAATTTAGTGGTTTCAAATAACAATAATTTTATTCTTTAATATGAAATAACAGATTAACAGAGCAGTTTTTCTTGTTTACATTGTCTCAGCTGAAGCCAGATGGTCTAGGATGGCCTCAGGCAGTTGACTCAGCATTACCTGAGGTGATGGAGATGTTCTGGCTATCACTTTCAACATGCCAGCCTGGGATTGTTCACATGGTGGTATTTGCAGAGTTCCAACTACAGTAAATGAGAGTAGGTTTTTATATGCAAGTCCTTTATAGGTTCCTATATGCAAGTCCTTTAGAGCCTCTGCTTGTGTCATAGTTGTTAATACCTCATTGGCCAAAGCAAGTCACATGACCAAGCCCAGATTCAAGAGTTGGATTCAAGAAATAGACTCCTCCTCTTGATGGGAGGAGCTATAAGATCTAATTGCAAAGAAATATGTTAAATAGATGAAATATTTGAAGCAATTTTTGCAATCTACCACAAACTGCCTTCTGGCCACAAATTATTCTTCCTATGTATAAAATATGCTTGTCCTTCCCAGATACCAAAAGTCTCATTCAGTTTTGGGGAATTTATGGTACCTGGCTTGAAGTCCAGGTTCTTGCGATCTGCTTCTAGTCTAGATGTGAATATAACTCACTGGATGCAGCTGCTCTTCACCGAGGTAACTATGAGTGAAACATAAATTCTCTGCTGCCAACCAACTTGATATAAGAGGATAATATGGGAGTAAGATAACTGCAATAGCTGCTTCTAATCAAAAAGGAGAGAAAAGGACAGCATTTCCATGAATTAAAATTATGAGAATATAAATATATGTGTTCAATGAAATTAAATTAACATTTTTTAAAAGATCTTTTTGTGAACTGCAGGCAGTGCTGCAAATTATGTGAACTTAGTTATTCCATTTTCCTTATCTTGATAAAATTATAAAATGTTGTCTCTGACAAACCTTTGATAGTAATTTCGATCGTGTTGTTTCATAAGACTAATTTAAATGTAATTTCCAGAATCCTTAATTGACTTTTAGACCTTGAGATAGTATTAAATTAAGTTAATGAATGAGTAATCCTTCTAAATAAAGTGGAAAGTTCAACAAGTTGTATGCATCATCTTATAATATGCTAAGTTAATATCATCTTATAATATGACAAATTAAAGTTGAAAGCCTTAATTTGTCATCTAACCATATGTTTAAATAGGTTTGTGTAGACTTATCCAAGTCATTAGATAAATAAAGCTTTGGTATAATAAAGAAAAGAGGTCTTATAATTCAAAGTTGGTCTTGAAGCATTTAATCTTTTCTTAAAAAGAGATGAATATCTATATTCTGCCCAAATAGCAGAGTTTCTGTAACTTGTCAGAATTCTCTCACCTCAGATACTAAGGACTTACCATGCTTATAAATCATTTGATAATATATAATAAAAGTTTCCCAATTCTGAAAGAATTAAAGTTACATTATTAAGTTACCTTCTACAATGTCATTTTAATATGTTTTCACTCTAACACAGTAATCAAGACTGTGATAATTTACCTATGACTTATGCTTGTATATTGGTATAATGTCAAACATCCTCTCATCAAATTTTTTTATATTGCCTTTACCAAACTTAGGGTACCAAATTCAGAATTATAAAATTGTTCAGATGTTTTTATGCCCTCACTCTCTTATGAAATAACATTTTCTCATTTACTTTCTAAAAGAGGAGTGGCTTTAAAATAATTAGGTAGGTTTGGTATTCACTATATGTTAAGTAGATCAACACTACTGTGTGAGAGAGCCACTCTAGTTGTCAAACTATCAGTTCAAGAAGAATTATCAAGTTAAATAGAGAAGCTGAGCCTCCTCTCAGTCAGACATTATTAATATAAACAAGGTCTCATAATCATATATGCTCTCAGGACGAATTGGAGCATTCTTACATTTGTGGGCATAGCCTGGCACAAGGTTGCTAGGATAAATAGATTCTTTAAAATATTTTGTTTCTACATTTATATACTCTTCTCAGCTCATGGTGCATATTAATAAATTTTACTAGATGGTTCAGAGGTTGTGCATTTATAACATATTATGAATGCCATTGGTGTTCATAATATGTTAGCATACTCAGGGTAATCATTAACTTGATTCTCTCTCAGGAATTTTGACTTATGCCCATAAAGGCAATTCAAATCTCCCCAGTGTTCATATTTTTTGTGACTATTATAAAATTAATTAAGACCATTCAGTCTTATCATCAACAAGTGGACTCTGCTTTTTCCCCCATGTTAGTCAAAAGACCAGGATATATAAACTGTAGGGAGAAATTACGGGTTTTTTTGGAGGAAGCATAAAAAATGATAGTCTCAGTAAAGGACAATATTAGCCACTGTCTACCCTTGGTATTGAAAGAAATGGATTTGTGTTTCCAGAATTCTCAATATAAGTACACTGGCCACCATAAGCAGATACCTGTCAGACTTTACCAGAAGAATACATCAAGATTTCCAAAACACCTTTGGTCCAGGAGCTGATGACTTCTTACACCAGACAGATGACTCAATTCCTATGGGATAAGAATTAATTATGCAAGGCTAAATGAAACTGGCAAAAGGAATCTAATTGGTATTTTTAACTAAAATATTAATGGCATTGTTTATAATGTTAAATTCTGGTGATCATATGGGACAAATGTTTTTCTTTTTCATCAATACCTAACCCTCCTTCTAGTGAAATAAATTTGTACAAACTGGAATGAAACATTTTTTTCATTGTACAAATTGACCACTCAGGATTTGTAAAAGATATTCTATAAGAAATCTTAATATAGGTATTAACTCTATAAAGGAAAAGATGATAATTATTTAGAATAATAATGTATATTGATAGTCTTGTCTGGAAAACTGTTCAAAGTTCAAAACATTCAAAATACCTTTACTGAGTTTCTATATTTTTTCATGGTATAATATAGTTATTTACTTAACTGTATAACTATAAAGCCTACTTCCTACAAGAAAATAATTGACTTTTAAAAATGTAAGAAATATTATATTTAAAAGCAAATCTTATTTAATTAGTTATAGCGAGTCCACAATTAAATAAAAGGGACAGTATGGAAATAATGCACACAAAATTCTTTCAAGAAATTCTTCTGTGAATACTCAGGAACTTGTGGATCCCTATCCTTACATGTAATAAAGAATATAACTTCCTGGCAAATCAGGGACATTGGCAAACTTAAGAATCTCAACAAAGGAGAATTTCCCTACAGTTAAAGGTACTATAAATAAAAACCATTAGAGGCATTTTGAATGGTTCCCGGTTCCACTTCTTGGAATACATGAACCGATAGAAGTAATAAAATTATTTCTGGCAAATAAATATGATTGAAAAATATATGTTACTATGGGTTTTACAAAGCTAACAGATGGAAATAAATTCCCCAACCATAATGTTGTATGGCTCTAGCTATGTTAAACATCATAACTAGGACATCTTAAATATTTATCAGATATTGTTACCCTTATCAAATAAATCAGTTCTAATAAAGTAGTACATAAAATTAATACTACTAAATCCCAAAACTGGAAAACAATTTTTTGGGGGTCATATGTGTGCATTAGGGAAAGAATCTGACCACATTGAGAGCTTGGCCTTACCCCTTCTTACCTAAATTTCTTTAAAATTTTTAAAATCATTCCCAAGACATGGTTTATGATTTAGAGATAGGCTTTGAAAGGAAGAAAATTTCTCTCATCAGCCTCCACTACAAAGGGAACTAAGAGCATCGTAGTTGCTCTAAAATTCAATACCTGAGACAGGCTTCCAACAAGGGAGTGAGCCAGAAACTTCCAGTTTAGTTTTTTTTGACAAAATTGACCCAGAAGTTATCTAATCAGCGTTTTTGATGGTCAAGTAATAATTTGAACTATGCATACAGGTTCTCTGATTATTCTATAAGCCCAAACAAAAGCTAGATTCCTTTACATGACTCCAATATAAAACCTTCACTCAGCAATCAGAGTTATCTATGCAGATCTTATTTTTTATATGTAAAAATGATTTATTTCAATACGTTAGTTTTTCACTGTAGTTGTGTTTGCATACATAAGTATAGATAGGGGTACAATTTCCGACTATATGAAATCAACATAATCCAATGTGTCTTCCATGATCAATCTCACTTTGCCAGTTTTACCTCTTGTTATAGTCAGAATAAAGGCCCACCCCAAAGATGTCCGTGTCCTAATCTCCAGAACCTGTGAATATGTTAGGTTATATGACAAAGGGAAATTCAGGTTGTAAATGGATCAAGGTTGCTAATCAGTTGACCTTCAGATGAGATTTCCCTGAATTATGTGAGCGGGCCCAATGTCATCACAAGTGGGCTGAGGAAGAGTCAGAGTCAAAAAGGTATTCAAAGATGCTATATTGCTGACTTTGAAGGTGGAAGAGATAGCCATAAGCCAACGAATGCCAGTGGCCTCAAGAAGCTGGAAAAGACATGGAAATATATTCTCCCTAAGAAACTCCAGAAAAGATCACAGGTCTGATGTCTTGATTTTAGCCCTTTGAGACCCACTTCAGACTTCTGACCTCAAAAACTGGAAGATAATAATCATGTATTATTTTAAGAACTAACATGTGGTAATTTGTGACAGTAGCTGTGGAAAATGAATATGCTCTCATATTTCTAATAGCCATCAGAATAAAATGCAAACTCCCTCCCATGTACTAAAAGGCATTGCACAAACAAGCCTCTCCCGGCTCCCTCACCTCACTTTGCCATTCTTCTCTTTGGTGACTCTGCTCAAGCAACACTGATATTCCCTCATTACTTTGAACTTGCAAAGTTCTACCTCAGAGTCTTTGTACTTGCTGCCCCTTTGTCTAGAATGCTTATTTCCCTGCTCTTTGTCATACTGGCTTTCTCATTATCGTCAAGTTGTGGGTTAAGAGTAACCTTCACAATAACACCTCAGTGACTATGCTATGAAAATAAATATCACACACATACAGAGTTGTCCCTTTATCCTCGTTGTTCTTTTATTGCATTCATTATTATTTAACGTCAACTTATTCATTAGTTTATCTTTATTTCTCACTCCCACAAATATAAGCTTCACCGAATTGGAGACAAACGTGTTCTCTGTTGAATACCCAGAACTAAAATAGAATCTTGTACACATGAAAAGGTCTGTAATAAGTGAAGTCAATAAGCAGAGTGTTTAAGCAACATCAAATGATGTATTTCTCAAAATAACTGTATGTGTTCATTTTCAATTCTGTTCCTTCTGAACATGCTATTCATTCTTTGTTCTCTGTGCTTGTCTAGACAATTCCAATGCAATCTTTACATTTAATTTAAATATGGTTTTCTGTGTGAAGTTTTTGCTGACTGGTGGCCTTCAGTTATTTCAGTTATTTACTGCTGTCTAACAAAACTCCCAAAACACAGTGGCTTAAAACAACCATGGTTTTGTTCTTTCTCAAGTGTCTTGGTTTGATTCGGCTTAACTGGGTGGTTCTTCACTCCATGTGCAGCAGCCATTCACTCTTGGAAGCTGAGATGGCTGGCATGGGGCTAAAAGGACAAATAAGGCTTAACTCAAATGTCCCGTGATCTGGCATGTTTTTCAGGTGGTTTTTCAACGTGGCCAGCATGGGTTTGCTCACAGCACCACGGTGGCAGGCTGGTTATACTTCTTTGTGACAACTGGTTTCAAGAGAGAACAGGAAAGATACCAGCCTTTTAAAACCTAGACCCTGAATGGAACTGACATCACAACACTTCTGCCACATTCTATTGGTCAAAGCAAGTAACAAATCCAGACCAAAGGGAGATGTGATGCTTAATGTTAGGTGTCAACTTGAATGAGTCTCAGGATGCTTAGGTATTTGGTCAAACATTACTCTGTTTCTGTATGTGCTTTTGAATGACAATAATGTGAATCAGCAGACTGAGTAAAGCAGACAGCTCTTCCTAATGTGGGTGGGCCTCACCCATCACTTGAACGTCTGTATAGAACAAAAAGATTGACTCTCTCAATAAGAAGAGATTCTCCCTGCCCTCCAGCCTTTGAACAAGGATATCAACTTTTATTTCCTGCTTTTATGCTCAAACTGAAATGTGTCCTGGGTCTTGAGTATGCTGGCCTTCACACCAAACTAAGCCGTAACTATCCTGAGTCTCCCACTTGCTGACTTGTCTTGTAAATCTTAGGATTTGTCAGACAATATATCAACATGAGCCAGTTCCTTATAATAAATCTCTTTAGTGAGATCGGTTACTCTTTTCAAATGACACAGACTTTTTTTGTCACTTTGAGCATGCCAAGTTCTTCTACCTCAGGGCCTTTGCACTTGTCACTCCTTTGTCTAGAGCACTCATTTCCTTCCCCCTTTTCAGATTGTCTCTGTCTTGTTCTTCATGTTGCCTTTAAATTGAATTCTTTAAATGATCTTTTAAATAAATAAATGAATAGATAGATAGATAGATAGATAGAAAGATAGATAAGTTATTGATTCTGTTTCCCTGGAGAACCCTGACTAATGCAGAAGAGGAAAGACATTCCCTTTATTGAAGGATGGCACACCAAGTGTGTATAAGAAGGGCAGAAACTGCTACCAGCCATCTTTGGAGAGGAGTTAAAGTATACACCACTTATTTTCCCTTTTCTTTAAAGATCCACAGCACCCCATGCTCTTCTGTTATGCTTTTCATTATGTGCCTCTACAATTTGATTATTTGTCTATCTTTATTACTTTTGTACTTTAAAGGTAGAAACTGAGTCTCATATATCACTATATTGGTAGCACCTGGCCTCAATATCATATTTAATAATATTTGTTGGATGGATAAATGGCTGAACAAAATATGTACCCTATATTCACAAAATTTATACTGAGTTTTTATCAACTTTATTTCCTATAAACTCCTACTTACTTACCTTGTACTCTCTCTGACAAATATGCTACACTATTTCTTTAGGATAGCATTCTCACATGCAAGACCTCCAAATAATCTAGAATATAGAACCAATGATTTATAATTATTATGCAGGATCGGTCCTTCATTTGGGCAAAAGGGCAATAATCCAGCTCTAATTAACATTGTCCCATAAAATATTTGATAAGATAAATTTTATCAATTATAAAATCATTTTTATACTTAGAAATTTTTTAAATCACATTCTCTAAATAGGTATAATTTTTTTTAAAAAAAACTGTTTAACATATTCTTTCATATAGACTTTATGCTGAATGTGATCTCTTTTATATCTGGAGAAATTAACTTCCAGAGCTCAGAACTCCTCCGTAGTATAAAGAAGACCCGTTGTATACTTCTTAGAAAGATCGCGGGTGGGTGAACACCCCTCACTTCTACTTCCCTCTATCCCCTTATCACTATTTTTGAGCTCTGCATCTTTAACAAAGAAAAGACACTTTCAGAGCTTTAAAAGAGACTAAACTTTGTTTTACCAAGGACAATACTGGCAACTTTCCAGAAACCCGGAGGCCATGGCTCATTTGCAAATCATGTACATATATTTGCATGAATTTTATTTTGATTAGTAGCCTCAACCCATGATGGTACTTAGGATGAATGAAGCATTTTACATATATGAATAAATGAAGATGATTTAGCTAATGGCTGTCTTGTCCCTATTCCTCCAATTTTAACTTTCCTCATCCTTCCCCTTCTTGTTATTCTTTCTCTTTAAATCTAGAGTGTATATTTTCTTTTCCTTTAACATATTGATACTATATAGGTGGTAGAACAAAATTGCCCTGCTTTTGTGTTTTATTGACCCATTTAAACTAGAACAACTGTGTCAAAAATCATTGTGACTCAAAGATTTTTGCAAAGTTCTTTATCTGATCTAGCATCAATTGTCATTTTAGGGGGCTGAGTCAGTGGAGTATACAAAGCTTGATAACTTAGCAATTTTATTTTGAAGAGCTGTCCATAAGTACGCCATAAACTGAAATACAGCCTTAAGGACAAATATATTAAATGTTCTAAAGTATATGAAAGTACTAAAATAGGATCTAAATAAGAATTAGTTCCCTATTAATGGCTTTTTCTTTTCCCTAAACTTTAAAATTTTCCTGAATGTAAGTGTGTGTGTGTGTGTGTGTGTGTGTATCTGTGTGTGTGTGTCTGTGTTGTGTGTGTCTAAGGTAGGATTAGTTGATAGAGAATAATACAAAGGGTCATTAATTAATTGGGATAAAGAATAATGACGATGGCATAAGATGGCTGTTTTCAGAAAAATAAGGGGAAGACCAAGTCATGAAGTGAAATCAGAAAACTCTAGCAAGCACAGGAGTTTGATGAAGTGGGGGTGACCAGTTTAAAGATCAACCATAATTTTTAAATAAGTCTCTAAATGTTATCAAAAAATCTATATTCGTTTATTGTAGTTAATTGTTAATTTAAAAAATTATTTTATATAGATATTGATAATGATAGAGATACAGAGATAGACAGAGACAGAGACAGAGATAGAGATAGAGATAGAGATAGAGATGATAGAGAGATAGAGAGAGAGAGAGAGAGAGATAGAGAGAGAGAGAGAGAGATGATAGAGATATAGTTTTCATGCAAATTTTGCCCAGAGAATAAAAGGCAGTCAATTCTAGATTTGGAGAAATATGGTTTTTTCTTTCCCTACATTGGCTGCTTTATTTTGTATTCTTTTTTCTTTCCTCTTTCCTGTTCTTTTCTCTCTTATTTTATTCTCCTATACTCTAACATACTCAAATCTTTGCTATTGTTCAGTGTAGCCAGATCTCCTATAAGTAATGATATATTCATTTTTGTATTAGTTATTATTGAGTAAGGCCAAGTTTACTTGTGAAAATAATATTTACTCTTCTTATGTTTGAAGCAATGGAAAAAGTATTAAATTATTTCAGAATATGATTAATGTCTTCCATTTATAAGTTATAAGAATGATAATATAGTTCTAACTATTTAAGATTTAAAAATCTATAAATATTATAGAAAACTAAATTAATGTTACAAAGTAATAGAAATATTAAAAATTATAGCTTAAAGTGAATTTGAGAGTTGAATCAGTTAAGGTTTAATCAGAGAAGTAGAACCACGAGGAATAAGAGATTCATTATAAAGATTAGATTTCACACAATTACAGGAGCTGGTGAAGAAGTCTATAGAAAGATGTGTTCCCTGTGTCAGATGTCCCAGAGGTTATTGCTAGTCACCTAAGCCAGCAGTTGGGAAGCACAGCTTCACTGGATAGAGTAGTATAGAGTGGAAATAAACTAGAGTCCATTCAAATGTACTGGAACCTATGAAGATAAACGAGAACTCACATCTAAGTCTCACAGCCTCTGACCTACCATAAGTGACCTGTAGGAGGACCTGGTGCCCTTTGCCACAGAGCAATGTCCTCGCTCCAGAACTTGTACGTACTGATGTGGAAGAGCCAGTAGGAATCTGGGGGGCTTGTCGGCCTGGCTGCTGCTGCATATCAAGATAGCCAGCAGATTCACTGCAATGTGAGAAAGCTGCAGTGGTATCTGGTGCCCTACCCTGACTTTCAGAAAGTAGGGCCTGCTGATTCACTTCCATCCTCCACATCTCATGTGGTTGCAGCTTTTCAAATTTCTCTCATAACCCATCCTAACCTGGGACCCTACTAGGAGGATGGAACCTAAGTTGACTTAACCTAAGTTGACACACAAAAAAAGACACCACAATAAACCTCTTGACCACCTTTGACACATATGTCCATCTTTAAACTCTATTCAACATCCAATTAAAAACAATACTTAAGTCATGCTTCTGGGGAATATGATGCAAACTCCCTTCTTCAGTTAATTACAAGCCAAATCTCTCCCAAGAAGAAGGGAGAGTCCCTTATGTGTATTTGGGTGATTGCCATCTTGTAGTTGAGTCCTTCTTGCCCTTTGAAGCATATATTTTTTTAATTATTTGAATATTATAGATATTAATCCTTTGTCATCTGTTTACACATATTCTCTTTTCTTATATGTTTTCTTTAATTAATTTTTCCAATAAATTGTTATGAAATTTTTACTTTTTAGTGGAAATAGTTTTGTCTGCTTTCCTTTTCTTGTAGAACTTTTGGTTTTTCTAGTAAAGAATTTCTTCTCCCTAACTTTACATGTTTAATCCTAAATTCTTTTGAAATATTTTAACTGTTAGGAATATTTTAATTGTTCAGAATATTAGAAGGATATCTAGATAGGGACAGAGGAAATGATGTTTACACTACTGATATTACACCAAAATATATGCTTCTATTTTGTTCATGTCAATGTGCCTGGTGTCCAGGGCAGTGCTTGGTCCAAAGTAAGGACTAAATGAATGTCTGTTGAATACGTGATGATGTATGGGATTTTGTAAGGTTTGAGGCATAAATTGGAAAATCATACCATAAATAACTGAATCTTTTTGGGGGAGAGGCTAGAAATCCCTGCCCTATTCCTTCTCAATACTGGGTACCAATGTTAGGAAATTGTACACATAGTAAAAAATTGTAATTACTTTCCTCTGCGAGCTTATCATTTTTTTAGAAACATAGACACATATACATATACATATACATATACATATACATATACATATACATATACATACACATATACATGCACACAAAAAGCATATGTGTTCAGCTTCATAACAACATGTGATTGAAATAGATAAAAGATTGTAATGTAACATTTTATCCTGAGAATTTATAACAAATGAGTGACATGTATTATCTTATTCAGAGAGTAAGTCTGATGATTTAAGACTAAGACTCAAAACAGAATTCAAAGCGAAGAAAAAGATTCAGGATATAAGAGTAAGACTCAAGAAGAAAATTGAAGCCAAGAAGAAGAGGCGGAGTTTTAGGAGGTAAGAAAATAATTATATAAACAACAATAACAAAACAAAAAATTGGAGGTGAAAATTATCATATTTACTGGACAGGTTAGCTAACACAAAGGTTTTGTACTCAAGCAGGGGTCTCCAAACCCCGGGGCCCATGGACCAGTACAGGTCAATGGCCTATTAGGAACCGGGCCACACAGCAGGAGGTGAGCAGCGGGCTAGTGAGTGAAGCTTCATCTGTCTTTGCAGCCACTCCTCAGAGCTAGCAACACGGCTTTAGCTCCACTTCAGACCATCAGGCATTAGATTCTCATAGGAGCACCGGTCACTAGTGCCAAAAAGGATGGGGACCATTACCTAACGAATAGTGACTATTCATGATTAGATCTATCATTACATTTAACAATTAAATATGCTCACTGCCATGTGAATGAAGAGAGAACAGAAATGACTTCAATGTTGTCTGGGGTACTTCGTGTTCTGTATCTACTGCTTCTCAGCTGTACATCTGCATTTGGGTGTCAGTCGCCCAAAGGACCAAACACACACAGTCAGCAGAAAGCACTGGAATGACACATATTGTGTCTAGTCTCACAGTTAAATATATTCAAATCCCAGATTACAGATGACATAAAGATCCAGTAAACCTCCCTCCCAGAATAAAAATGATAAATTCTCCAGATTGGAACAAAATTAAGGACTATAGTGTTGTTAATCCCCAGGATATTTAGCGAAAATAGATGTGTACATTTCAAAAACTCTAAGCCCTTTGGTGAATTTATGTAGCATATGTTATTTTTCACTTATTCTTCAGGTTGAACTCATTTAAAAACAATGGAAATAAAAAAAGAAAAAAAATTGTTTATCTTTTCTTATCTTCTTTCTAGGTATGTCCTGCCAATTTAATTCCCATTTTGACTCTTTTGTGATCATCATGAGCAGTGAAGAGAATGACTCTCTAATAGAGTGTTCTGTACACTGTGTCCTTCTTATAAGATAGAATGTTTCATAATAGCGGTTTATTATGATATAAATAATTATCTGAAATTTCAGTACACAAAGCCTGAATCTGTGAAAGTACAATTATATTGGCTAGGGACATAGCAAAATTAAAGAAGACCTGGTTTGAACCTGGGCATCTATTTGAAGTTTGGCCAACAAACAATCAGCAAGGAAATGAAATAGAGGAACGTACATAAAACAGAATCAGACTTTACTACCAACAACAGCTCCCGAGCTGATTATGAGTCTTCAAGTAGGTGGGTATTTGCAGTGTAACCTGCCCAAATTCTACAACTTTCCCTCAAAACTGCCTTTTAGATAAAACTGTAATATATGGATAAAAGTCATTTACTTCAGATGACTGTTGATTGATTTATAAATATAGTAAACATTTAGTTCATGACTCTATACTGAAGTTAAAATGTGTGATGAAGTTGTAATATTTTAGAGTTTCTCTCCTATCTAGACTCCATGGACATGCAGAAAACATAACCTCAAATTCTGAAAAACAGCAATTTGAAGTACACAGTTTTAAATATCACTAGGGTATATGTTTTAGTAGAGCCAGCCTCTGCTTAGACATTAGCTGTGATTATCAGATCCTGCTTTTAGAAGGCTAACTACAGTCTGCCTCCCTTTCTGATTTGTATCCCCTTGAAAATAAACAAGAAGCCATAATCAAGGAATGTCATATCCAGAAGAAAAGTTAACGGTTTTTGAGGCCTCATTTTAGAGACAAACCAATCATGACCCTAAGAAGTTTAAAGAGTTGTTCTATGTCGCACAGGTCATGAGAGACAAAGGAGGAAGGACATTTCTTGGGAATCCCAGGGGTGATTTTTCCAGTAGACCTAGATGCCTAGAATAGGAGTCATCAGGTTTGGAAAAGGAGTCATTGGAAGCTGGGAGGTTTGCCAAGGCCAGATCGACAATAAAAGCGAATTAATTTTCAAGAGTAGGTACTCCTTCTTATTCTCTTTTAATGGACTTCATTTTTTTCTCTCAATATTATGTCCAGTGACTATAAGTTATCTACTGGGAAGACTTCCCAGAGCGGGAAATAAAGTCAGGTGCACATACTCCTAAACTAGCCAGGTTGGTATACATTTGGCAGCTGGTAGATTTTAAAGAAATGAGAAAGCATAGATAAATTTCTCCTGCAATCTAATCCAAATTGTTTCTTTTATATTATCAACCTTCTGCTATGCCAAGCCTTCTTATCAAAAATGCTTATGCCAAGCAAATGAGTTAAAATGTTGCTTTGTCTTTTTTAGCATTTCTTTTCTTTACTCTAGCACTTGGTCTGAAACTCTAATCTGAAAACCACTGAAAATTGTTTCAACTTTTTGTTTGACAAATTATGCTACATTGGGTAACCATTTATAAACTTTCTTGTGTAAGTATCTAAGTGCAAAATGGATGTGTTGGATCAAAAGTTAAGATCATTTTAAATATGGTCAAAACATCTATAAAAGTTACACCTATTTATATTTCCACCAGCAATGCAGATTGCATTTCCACCAACGATTCATTAAAAAAAAAATTAAATAGTGTGCATAGCATGCTAGCATTAATTTTCTCAGAAAGATATATACATGCTTATGTGGGCAGAGAATATCTCTGGAGCAATATATAGAAAACCAGAAGCAAATTTGCATCTGAGAAGACATATGCTGGACTCAGAGACAGGGCGAGGAAGACAACCTTCTTTTACATAACATGTCATTGAGTAACTCTGATTACTTTTGGTTTTTACCATCTGTATGTGTTAGCAATTTAAAAATAGTAATATCTGAAAACTGAAAAAAAAAATCATAGTAAATGGAAATTGTAAGCAAAGGAGAATAAAATCAAAGACCTGTCAGTGAATCATTCCTCAAACAGCCATGAAGGCTGCAAATGCAATTGTTGCTTGTAACTGTCAATGAACAGCCAGAGGGCGACATGATCAGGACCTGCTGTGTTGGCATCCACCCCTTGGGTGACTGGTAATTTCCTTTTCCCCTGGTAGACTTTCACTCTCCCTTGCAGGAACCCTGAGGCACATTAGTAGCACAAAGAGTTTCTGGAAGGCCCTGTTAGTAGTGAGTCTTTCTCAGAAAGGCAAAACACAAAACAAGACCAAAACAAAACCTAACTCGTGGGCAATCATTTTTATCACTGTGAGTTCCTAGAAATCACCTAACACTCTAGATTATATTTTTCCATGAGATGAACATCATAATTATAGTATGAATTATTTATTTATGTATTTTTATAACAAATAAATAAGAATTATAAAGAATTTTAAACATGAATGGAAAGTGAAATCACCTGTAATATCACCTTAGTGATAAATTAATGTTAGTATTTTGACTTTTCATATGTATAAATGCATACATTATATATTATACATGCTCTGTATGCTTTTTAAATTTTTACATGAATATTTATATTATGTTTTAATGTATATACTGCATTTATTTTTTATATACTTAGATAATGCTTTTTAGAAAACATTTTTGCAAATAGATACAACTAGTGATCTCAGGGAATGCTTTCAGAGAAAATGAAAAATATGTTAAGGTCAGAGGTATTTAGGATTATTCTATTTTCTGTGATTACCGAGTTTTCTTTGGACAGTGTTTGGTAGGTTTCGATATTAGGTTCTGCTAGCTTTATAAAAGCAATTTGGAAGCCTCCGTAGTGTGTGTGTGTGTGTGTGTGTGTGTGTGTGTGTGTGTGTGTGTGTGTGTAACAATGTAGAAAGCACTGCAATGAAAGTGCAGTGCTTTCTAATTTTCTCCAATACTGTCTGGATACAAAACCTTTTATGGAAGTAGATTTATGACAGATTTTTAAAACTTCTTCAAAGGTTATTGTTATATTTAGTTACCTATTCTTTCTTGGCTTCCTTTTAATAATACATAACTATCTATAACCTATCCAATTCAAGGAAATTACCAAATATATATTTTTAATCTTCTCTTGAGTTTTCATACTTGCTTTCTCATTTTCAAATACTTTGCGGGTGGGGATGGTAAATTACTTTTGTTCTTTTTAACCTGATTGCAAATGTATATTCAATTGACACTTTCTAGAACTGATTCTTGAACTTACTTACAATTAACAACTTACTTAGATTTATAATTCTACTCTTGAATATTTCTAATTCTATTATCATCTTTATTACTTCTTCTGAAGTATTAATTTCCTAAATGCATGAGTTAAATGTTTTTCTTTTTTTCTTTTATTTTTAAATACTGAAGGCTTTTAGAGATAGGTTTCATTATTGATCTGTATTGAACATTACTTCATACAGCAAGGGTATAATTGTGTAAATCTCTAAAAATCTTTGAAACATTTGCAATTTAAAAATTATGTTTGAAGCCATATAAAATGTACCAGCTATATTGATTATAGAAAAATCTCCAAAGTATTATAAACATATAGAGTATAAATCATAACACTAATATAATAAATTTGACCCATAAGAAGAATATAGCAATGATAAATAAGGTAATAAATTATCAAAAAGTTTACCCTGTAAGACTTTAGAAGAACATTTGGAAATAAACTTTAATGTAGCAAAAAAAATTTCTTTACTATATTTGTTAATGATGTATGGAAGCTCAAAGCTGAGATCCTATTGTCAACAAAAAAAAATACCTCCAGTAAATCTGAATATTAAAATACCTCACTAAGAAATTTTTCATAACATTTTAGAGAGAATTCTGAATATAATCTATTTTCATTTTTTTATTATTTTACTTCCTTCTTACACATACACTTCTTAATGCATAATGTAATTTCAGCTTTGAAAATAAAAACAAATGATACACAGTGACATGAGGATTGTGATGAAATGAATACATCACTAAAGCTCTCCTTTGGTGAAATATAGCTATCAAGTTTTAATAAAACTACTGTCTATAAACTGTCAACTCATCATCTAAACCTGGTGCCAACAACTGCAGCATGAAATGCTATGTTTACTTGTTGGAAAGTATTCAATATAATCCACTCAGGTCTTTAATGAGCAAATAAATAAAGGTGGTAAGAATTTAACTACAGAATTTTATATGGCAATATCAAATAATCAGACTAACCAAATGGGTCATTTAAGAACTAATTTGTACCGTTGTGATTTATGTACATTTTGTATCTATTTTCTTAACTGTAGGTTCTTGAGGGATTGTTGTAAACAACTGACTTTATTCTCAATAAACTGCTATTTTTTTCTTCTGAGTATGAAATGGATAGTAAGCAAAGTTTAACATAAAATGAGAGAACGTATGATAAAAATAGATTAAGTTTTTAAAAAAGAAGTCTTTTTTCTACCTTGTCTTACATTTTCCTTTTAAAGAAATATTAATTCTTGTTAGTTTATAGCAAAAATTTGAAGAAGCACAAATTTATAGTCAAATAATTGCTATTATATCTTATAATATTGCTGGAATTATGAAATGTACTACTATTACACTATTACACTCAAGTGTACTACTATTACACTCAATAAGATAGATGAAATATAAACATTTACAGCCTTTTTTTTTTTTTAGTTTTTTCAGTTACTAACCCTCAGAAATTACAGGAATTTATTTGAAGGTATGTTTACATTAATTTCATGATCTAAGCACTATTGCAAAAATGCAGGTAATGGACAAGCAATCATTAAATGTCAAAGCAGTTGTTTGCCATTTTTATTCAGTAGAATTTTTAAAACATGGCATCTTTAAATGTAAGACAAGAATGTTATTTAAATCAGGAGGGAGTGTCACTTCTTCCTAATATTGTTGTCAAACAACTACTCTAATATAATATAACATGTAATTCTGAAATGCCATAGATTAATAAGAGACATTCAAATTCTGCAGTGCAAATTGGATTTTACCTCTGGTTATGACTTCCTTTTCTACGGCCTTTGGTTTTGTTTCTTAACTCTTATGTGTGGGAATTGACATATTTTCTTATGTAATAGAAATAACAAAGAGAAGACAGAAATTCACAACACAATAAGGAAGTGGGAAATAGTTATTCATTCATTTATATTTAGTTAATAAACAACCCACATTGTATATTTTTTTACTAAATTTTAGAAGAGTGGTGGATCCACAAACTAGAAATTAATTCTAGCCAAGAGTTTATTTCATAATAGGTATAAGATATTATGAGTAGGGTAGAGACTAAATGATTTCTCAGTATACCATAAATTAAAGTACAATGTCAACATATACATACTAACTGCAGATATATAAGATTTGTAATAAAATAAATTCAAGAAAAAAGTTATCTTTAATCTTCCAGCAAATCTTTAAATTCATAAGAAGGAACTACTATTTTAAACTCTAGGTTAATTAACCATCTTCATTTTGCTTAAAAACAATGTTTTTTGTGGATTTTAAAACAAATTTTACAGTAATATCTAAATCTAATTTTAAGAATTTCCAGTATTGCCCAAAGAAGATTAAATCTCTGACCTAATCACTACTGTAAAAGAAATTGACTTTAATTGGAATCTTTGACATCTTCCTCTCCTTAACGTTCTTTAGTGAATCAAAAAAATAAAATCTAAATTATCAATCTGTATTCTTCACCCAAAGTTAAATATTTTTTCATCACCAAATATTTGACCCCTTTTACCTATATTTATGGTATATTATTGAAGTGTCTACTTGAAACTTATTTGATTTTATTAACCAATGTCATCCTATAATTTTAATTTTAAAAAAGAAATAAAATTTCCATGTTGAAAATTCTAAAAAAATAATAAAATTAAATTTATTATCATTCTGGACTTCAAAGCCCTCAACTCAATATTTCCAAACATCTAGGCCTCCATTTATGTCTGTCCAACACTAACCCTTGCTCTCATCTAAGGCCATGTGGTATCCCAAGCCAACAAGGTATGGCTTGTTATTTCCTCCCACAGAAACATGGGCTCTATCACTATTTATCATGGTTGTACTCACTCCTGAAGGCCTACCTTAAATCACACAATCATGATGCCTTTTTATTTCCTCCCAATCAGACACAATCATCTCCTGGAATTCTATAAGATGTTTTTACATTTCTGTAATAGTAGCATTTATCACACTGTTTTGTTTCATAGCTACTTCCTTCATTGTTTTTGCTAACAGTGTGCAAATTTTAAAAAGGCGAAGACTGAATTTTATTCATCTTTGCATCTTTAAATAAGGCTTACCCAGTACCTTTTGGCATATTTCACGCTAATTTTTTTGTTCCAAATCAGTAGTATTTAATATATTGGAAAAATAAAAGTGATTATCACTTGATGTTCATTTTTTAGGATTCTTCTGAAAATAAGAATTGAGATTCTGAAATTTCAGAAATACTTTGTTTAAAATCATGAATGACAAACCATGAGCCAAATCTGGACCTCCCTCTGTATTGTACAGCCAGTGAGCTAAGAATGATTTTTGAACTGTTCAATGTTTTTAAAAAAAACATCAAATGTAGAATAATATGACATATAAAAATTACATAAAATTTAAATTTTAATGTCCATGAATAAAGGATTTTTAAAAAATCACTTTACTGAGTTATGACTGACATGTAAGAAGCTATACATATTTTATGTATACAACTTGATGAGTTTGGATAAAAGTATATACCTGTGAAACTATCACCACCAACAAGGCTATAAATATATCCGAATGTTTCCTCTCACTCTCTTTATTATTAATATCATTATTTACGAGGGGGTATTAGGACATTTAACATAAGATCAGTTCTCTTAGCAAATTTTAAATATACAATGTAGTATTATTACCTATGGGCATTGTGCTGGATAGCAGATCTCCAGAACTGATTTACCTTGCATAACTGAAACTTTGTACCCTTTGACCATCACCTCCCCATTTCCCACTCCCCACTGCCCCTGGCAACCATCATTCTACTCTCTACTTCTATGAGTTTGATTATTTTAGATTTCACATATAAGTGATAATTATACACTATTGGTGGGAATGTAAAATTGGCATAGCCATTTTGGAAAAAAAGTATGGAGGTTTCCTTAAAAATTAAAAATAGAACTGCTATATGATCTAGAAATTTCATTTCTGAAAAATTTATCCAAAACAATTGAAATCAAGATCTTGAAGAAATACCTACCTTCTCATGTTTATTATACCATTATTCCCAGTAACAAAGAGGTAGAAAGAATCTATATGACTGAATAAAGAAAATGTAAGACACACACACACACACACACACACACACACACACACACACGAACACACACGACTATTATTCAGCATTTTTAAAAAGAAGGAAATCCTGCCAATTGTGACAACATGCATGGACCTGGAAAATATTATGTCAAGTGAAATAAACCAGACACAATAAGACAAATACTACATGCTCTTATTTATATGTGGAATCTAAAATAGTCATAAATAAAGTTTTACTGGATATAGCCTTATTATATTTAGATGGGTTCTATGGCTGCTTTTGTGCCATAACAGTAAGTTTTAGCCATTATGACAAAGATTATATGGCCTACAGAGCCTGAAATATTTATTATTTGGCCCTTTTCATGAAAAATTTACTAACATCTGTTTTAGAGTATTTAGTTTACAGGTTTATCATATAGATCTTCATTTTTATGTTTCCTATAATAAAACATTAAATTATTTAGGACAGATTATGACCTTGAAAGAATAAAAAAGTGATAATAAAAAAATTAGATATCTAACTTGTACTTGAAGATTGTCTTCAAAAGTTATCCTTAATGACTGCATCACCTTGGTATATCAAGAGTACAAAATCTCACCATGTTTTTATATAAAATATGTTTTAGTTACATATAAAGCCAATAGTCAGTAAATGATCACTAAGCACATACTATGTACAGGGTGAGTAGAAGAGAGCAATTGAGAAAAGGAGACATACATATAAAAGAAATTAAATAAATCTAGGTGACAACATCAGGAAATTAAGTGGATGAAGAACAATGAGAGGGATAGGAGCCAAGATTGTCTTTCAACCCTGGGTGACTTGGAGGTTAATGGTACGTTTAGCAAATATAAAGTACACAGGAAGTAAAAGCATATTAGGGAGCATAATGTAGACAATTTTGGAAGTACTATTTTGGAGTATTCATGTGATATTCAGCAAGAGGTGTTCAACAGACAACTGTAAATATGATACTCAAGCTTGAAGCTCAAACTTTGGGTGTCATCTCCTTGCAGATAGTAGCTGAAATCAATGAACGTATAAAAACAAAGAGAAGAGTCAAGGAAAGAATCTGGTAAAATGTGTACAATATCTGCTAAGAATAAGGATTGATAGAAGAAAAATTAAATAGAAGACCATGATGAAATGAAATTTTCAAGAATATAAAGGTAATCAATGTAGTATTGTTTGTAATAAAAAGGCTGAGGACATAAAATATATAGAGTCATCGGATTTGGAAATGAGGATGTCACTGGTAGCACACTCTTAGATCCAGAGGGGTGGGATACCTTGCACCATTAGAGAGCCCTTCAAACCACGAGCATACTCACAGAACGTGGTAATGAAGATATACACAACTCTTTCTCTCAGGATTTGGCCCTCCCCTCTGGAAAGATGTGACCAGGAACCACAAACAGTTTTAATAACCCCAGAAACACTTCTGGTCATGGCTCTCCACATTCTAAACAAAGAAATCTCAATGTTATCAAAGTCTGCACGTTATGCTACCACCCAAAATGGGATGGGATGTCGGGAGGATCTGTATTACAGAAAAGTGTAGGAAAAGAATAATCAGACATCTTAATTAACTTTTCAAATATTTCCTCTTAGATCTCATGAATGAAATAAAATCTTGCATTAGAAAATGTGGTTTCCCAGTGGCACCGAAAATCCATTTTCTTTACATTCCAGTTTGTGTGAGGTACTTAAAAATTAGTGCTGTATTTGCAGGAGTCGTAATAGTGATTCATCATCTGACAATATTTCACAATTTATCCTGCCCTTACTAATATATAAGTAGGTATAGAATCAATATGCTTGAACAGTAATATTAATTTGTATAGTCTCATCTAGATGGAAGCTGAATTCTGGAATGACTAATAGTTGCATTTTTATTAAGTTTTTTATTTAAAAATGTATAATTTAATTACATTTTCTAAAAATAAAAACAAAATTTTTAGGTTTAGAAATTTTTCCTTAAAATTTTGTTTATACTTAATAATTATAACTTTCCCTTTACATTTAGCACATTTTTTTATTTTAGAAAAAAATGCATTTAATATATATAAAAATAATTTTAACTTTTCATTTGTATATGTTTAATATTTTTATTAAAATATGTTCAAATTTTATAAACTTTATATATAATTACATTTAATTTTTAATCTCTGACATTGAGAATGAGTTTGAGTTGATATCTTGATAGAAATATAAAATAGAAGAGCAAGGATCAAAAAGATAGAATCTGAAAAGAATAAGGAAATAGAAGATCTTCAAAGAGGATTGCTTAAATTTTAAAAACAGGAAATAATGAAAGGAAGCTGACTTCTGTAGAGCATGACTTACATAAACTTATAAATAGAACATTATAAATTTTTATTTTAAAAAGATGTAACTATTGATCAAAACAATGAGAATGGGCAGTATAATTATTCACAACAGGTACAGTTTAAATAAAATTGCTGCAGTTCTAATAAAGATTTTATTACTGATCAAAACAATCTAAATGAGAAACGGAGTTTTTATATCAGATCTGCAACAAATGTAACTCTGGCCAGCTATTTAGAAGATAAAAAAAATTAAATTCATTAAAACAAAAAATTGAGAAAAAAATAAAACCTCTAGTTTTATTACATTTCTTAGATTATGATTCTGGAAAATGGCTATTGTATCTCTCTCACAGTATGAGAACGGTTCCAGCTAAACACAGTCTGACTCAGATTAAAGTTTGAGATTTCCCGCTAGATGAACATAGCAGAAAATGTAATATTTTTATTATACATCCAAATAATTTCAAATAAAAGGAAATACAGGAGTTGAATATTATATTTCAGACCGTTACATGTTTCACAACCAATTTTTAAAATGAGCTTTGGCCAAATTTGTTACTGAAAACACAATTTTCAATTAAAAGTATGTGAAACTTCACTTACACAGAAATAAAAGCACACTTTCAATTATTAGACCTGAAATAAAAGAGACTGAATAATTAGCAAGTGATCAATATTATTAATGAAATATAAACACAGATGTGAAATATAATGTTCTCAAAGAATATGTTATTTGGTCAATAATTAGCCAATCATAATAATGTTTTCAAAGCACAAACAGCACAGTGATCACAGAAAATAATAGAAATGTTCCAGTTTAGTAGAAATCATCTCAAAATTTATGTTAAAATGACAAATATGTAAGAAATATTTAAAATAAGAATATTGTTACTACTTAGAATGAAAAAATTAAAATCAGCTTAACTTAATGAATAAAGTGAGAGAAGAAATTTTACACAAAATTTAAAAGCAAATAATATTTATCAGTTCAATTAGATTGCACACACACAAAAAAAAAACCCAAGCTGAAAATGACATTTATTGTGCATAATATTGAATTGTCAGAATTTGAAGAAAAGAGGGAGGTTGAAATTAACAAATATTTTACTGCTTTACATTTGCTGTTTTAAAAAGTACCCATTTTGACTTAAATGAAGGACTGAAAAGAAAATAACTGGCATTTTTAAACCTTGTATAAAAAGATTATGGAGGACAATACTCTCGTAATGTCATTAAAATGACTGGTTAAGAAGGAGGTTTACAAACTAGAATTTTGGCCAGTTATCCTGATGCATTCTTATGCCATGTGTAGCACTTAGTTTGAATTTGTTATCAAGAGACCTCAAGTGGACCCAAAGAAGTGATGAAACACTTTGAAAGAATTCAGAGACTAGATGTGATATTTTTTGCATCTGCCTAAAGATGTAATATCCTGAAAAAAAACATAAATTTTACAAACATTCTTGGAAGCATGATAGGAATGCTGATATTCAAATAAAAAAAATTCGAAAAAAATGCACTTGAAAAAATAAGAAAAACAACCAAAGAGCTTCAAACTAAAGCAAATTTTGTTCTTTGGAGAAAAATATAATAACATTTAATTTGTGTAATTCAAAATTATTTGATATTCACTGTTGAAATTTATAAATATTTTTAATTTATAAAAATAAATGTAAGTTTGATTATAACTTACATTTAAATCATTAAAATTTGCATTTTTAAAGTTTTAGAGAGACTGCTCTTATAAATCAAAAGAAATTACCTTTGAAATACATAATAAAAGTGGTATTCTAATATAATATAAACAATTATTATAAGAACATGAGAATCTTTGCATGACTGTGCAAGAGAAAATACTCATATAGGTAACCTCAAAACTGATATTAATAGAGACTAATCTCTGGACCTTACAGATTAAGGTACAGCGACAACTTTGCTATTTTCTAAACTATAGTATCCCAGCATTAAAATGTTTAAAGAAAGAAAAATTTAATAAATACTTTATTAGGCTAGATATTATTTTTTCAAATGGTGAATTGCACTATATAAATTATACAGATTTATACAATGATATTGAATATGCTTAGTATCATCTGATGTAATGGGTTATTATTTGTGACTCATAATGTTTTATCATGATATGCAAAATTTATAGTTTATTTCTAAATTTTAGTTTTAAGAACTTGTTGACAAATATATTAGCTACTGACTCAGAAGAATAAAGCTTCACTGAATTCAAATACATAGATTAATCAGAAAAAGTGATTTATTTTAATAGTGTTATAAATAAAACACAAATTATTTGAGGATATTAATTATAAAACCATAATTAGTGAATTTCCTTAAAAGGTGAGAAAAATTAATTTTATTAAATATGTATAAAATTTATTATTTATGAGTATCCTGATTTTATTCTCAAATATCACGGCCCATCAACAGAATACCCAGGCATCTACAATAATAAAGTTCACTCATCTTTGATATTTACCAGCTTTCTAAATACTAAAGATGTAAGTAAACATTCATCTATTATGTTGCTATGAAGATATATTAGTCAATATAAGAAAATAAAATATATTTTATTTAATAATTTGCTAGCACTATATATATATTATATACATATATATTATATGTATGTATATAATATATATATAATCTTTTGAATAATTAGACTCATGGCATTTGTACTACTCCTCAAGGTTCTAAAAATGTTAATGGTAGTCTTGATCACTGGTGTCTCTTAAAAAATGTTATTTCCATTCTGAATTGAGAACTAAGTCAGATTGAAAAATTGAAGAAAACATTTGTATTATAGATAAAGACTAGAAGATGGACCTTGCCTATAAAAGTCAAATGTCTACCTATACGTACTTCTTTTTGTTAGGGGTGGGTTGCGGTGGGGTCGGGTGGGGTGGGGGGCAGTAATTCTCCAGGCATGTCAGTAAGGATCCCAATATAAAATACATTCAAATTAGGATTTATTCAAGGAAAGCTAATGGAAAATTACTTACAAAAGTGAGTACAATATAAGAAAATGACACAGTACCTCAAGGCAGAATGCTTAACAGTTTTAGGCCCAAGGGCTGCCTTGAAGGAAAAAATTTTTGATAGAAAGAAAAAGGAAGCTCAAAAGAACCCACAGAAATGAATCCAGGGAAATAAACAACCCAACTCCCTCTCTTTCTTTCCTCACAATTTTTGTAGGACTCCTATTATATAAAACCAATCATAAATCAAAGAGCAAGAGAACTCATTGATGTAAACTAAATAGATTAGCCTTTCATCACATAGATTAGAACAGAGAAAGAAGGAGAGTAGATCAAATGAGGGAAAAAGTTACCTGGTACTATACATCCTTTCTCCCCTTAGAATACACTTTCATCCTTCACCATTTGGAATTTTATTCCCCACACAGAAGACAAGCAAATGTGATCAGGTAACATATAATTGTGGTAACATTAATCTGGCCATACTCCATCTGAAACCTGAAATAGTATCTGCTACACATATTCTTCATTTAGAACTTTAAAGAAGGAACTAGAGGAGTAATTAAACATTGAAATAGCTGCAACTCTCTGCTTTTATGGCTGGTAAAAAGGCCTGAGTTAGTAAACAAAGTCGTTTACCTCACAACTTATTCCATGTTCCCTTTACACTCTGCCAGCACCTCAGCTCAGACCACTCTTGATACCTACTGTCACATATTGAGTACCCTTGAAAACAGCCTCTGAGATGGTGATTCATCTGTAGGAAGTTTATTTGAACATGCTCAAGACCAACAGCTTTGAAGCAAAGAAGAAGAACAGGGCAGAAGAAGACTTTAAACAGTGATATGGTCGCAACAAAGACCTTAGCTTATCCTATGGCCAACTTTGGAGCTGGGATGGTTCTTCAGAGATGTATGTGGTATGGAGGCAGAGGTCTTAACACCTCTGTATGACCAATTTTTGGATTGGGCTGCCCCCAGGAAGGAGGCATGACTTTAGGTGGGTAGACTTCCTTTAGCTAAGAACAAGTCTTGGAAAAGACTCAGTTGAGAACTGACGGTTGCCAAGACTCCCAGTCACATGAGAAATGAGCATCTCAGTCCTAGAAGATAGACTCTGGACACTACACCATGACATCCACTATAGCCAATGTCTTTGAAGGTCACCTCGAGAGCTGCTATCTACTTCTATCTGGTATTGGCATAACAGTAAGATCTATCATTCATTGTTTTTCTTCTCCATGGTGACAAAGCAAGGGGTTATTGTTCCTGTGTTCTTTCCATATGTGAGTGATTCTTACAGATATACATAAAGTTCATCTTGGATAGTTTGATTCACATAATTGCAGGATTTTACCAGGTCAGGCATCTACTCTACCAGAGCCCAAACAAACTGGAAGTTTTTCAAATGGAAATAGTTTATGAAAGAATAGAAAGGGCATCACATTCTTCCTAAACGATGTTCAAGCTGTGATTTCTCTTATTTGAGTTTGGAAGAGTTCATACAACATGTGTTGCATAGCTCTTTGTTTTTCAAGACCCTGATTAATACTAGCAACTTTTCAGGTCTGCATAATTAAATGGGTTGAAGAAGGATGATAATGTACATATTGCCTCTGAAATCCAAAGAGGCCCACCAAACTTTGTGTCTCTTTCATTGGGTTAGATAGAATAATTCAGCTCATATTTTAGAAGGTCTATCTTACCATGAACCCCTACAAATTTCACTGATTTGACAAACCACTGAACTTTTTCAGTATTTATCTTCTATTCCTTGGCACACATATAGATTACTGGGAAATTTATGGTGCTCGTTACTTCTTGTTCACCATTTTCAATTAGCATAATGTCTTTGATGTGAAGGATTAAGATGACTTTTTAGGCCACACCCACCTCATTCTCCAGACCCATTGAATTTGAATCTGTATTTTAATAGGATTTCCAGGTTTTATATATATATATACACATATATATACACATTAAAATTTGAGAAGCAGTGCCCAAGACTATTTTACATAGGAGAGCAGATTTGACACAGCCTTGAGGCAAAATAAGATAAGTACATGTAAATATCTCTATTTAATACATAATAGTCCTATTCCTTCCCTATTATAGTCCTTAATATAAGATAATTAGCAAGGTAGAATATCTAATTAATGTTTACAATCAAACCCTGTTAGTCTTCAGTCTCATGTTCCCTATAAATTCATGAGATGAAGAATTTTTTCAAAACTGCCAACAAGCCTTCAGCATCTCCACAGGTATCCATAATTTTCTGTCCATAGCTGATATTTTTGCTTTTTCTGTATGTACATCTCTAAGTCTATAAACTGAATCCAGAAAATCCAACAATCTTATATTCATTATTGTTGCTATAATTACTAAATGTCACAGCCACTTGATCTTCCTCCATCTGCACTTCCTCTAATGACTTAATTTGATTAATTATAGTGCCACTCTATGCCATGGATTATCCATGCTCCATGCCGTTAGCAAGGAGTTGTTATCCCTGTGTTCTTTGCATTTATGAGTGATTCTATTCTATAATTCCATTATGAGGATCTTTTCTTGAAACTATTTCTTGAACCAGTTATGATATACTCAAGACGAAATATGGCAAATCTAATCCTCAATATGGTCCCAGTAAAGAACACTCTACCTGGGATATATTAGAGGGGGGAACTAAGTAAAAGGAAATCACAAAGAGACAGTGCATGCCTTAATGGGTTCCTTTGTCTTGTGTTTGGCCAATGGAAACTCATGTCTGTTAATACCTCTGGACAAAAAGAGAAAGAGAGAGAGAGAGAGAGAGAGAGAGAGAGAGAGAGAGAGAGAGGTAGTTATTTTCAGAATCTATAAGTGGATAGTGTTACAGACATGATCATCTGGAAAGAATTATTAACTTTTGGTTAAGGGTCATAGTAAGTCACAGGCACAAGAACAAATGATATTCTAAGTCCTCAATTACCCCTCCCTCTTGTCTATTTTAGGGGTTTCCATTGGCCAAACTTGACAATAAGCTAATGGACAAAGGAATTCATAGAGGTATTCCACTTAAGTCAATCACTTGAGGCAAAGTATCAAAAGTGGAAAACACATCTAAAAGGGCAAACATAACTATGATAACTATGCAGCACATCACAATTTAACATTCAGGGTACAATGAAAAATATAAGTGCCAAGAGTGAGCTACGCTTAAATCCTCAATAGACTATTTTCTACCATGATGCAAATTACAAGAGAAAAAGAAACTTGTAGTCAAAAATTTCCATGGTGGTAAAACGGAAAATAAAAAGACATGATGTTAAATTAACTTAATGGACTTTTTTCATTCTAAAAAACCAATACATTTATTCTAATAAACACTTATTCTAATGGTATAATAGGATATTATAATATGATAATCATTGACAAATACAGACATAAGCCAACAATACTTGCATGAGAAAAAGTTTAAACAGAAGCTCTTTTTAAATCTAAAACATAGTTCGTAGGTATATTAATTACAGGACGAATTTCTTTGCATCTTATGTATTGTCTCATTGCCTTTCCTGAGTTGGACCATGAGCACTTTAAGGCAGGAAGTACATCATAAAGATCTTTGTAGCCCCTGCAGTAACCAGGTGTTCAGCACCTGGTATGTGCTCATTAAATATTGAATATTTGTCACACAATTCTGCTCTTTAAAAGCTGATTGACCCCCCAACCCAAATTAGAGGGATCTCTGAGCAATTCACCTCCATTTGGATTAAATTAAGAGAAGAGCATTGGTAATATAACCTATTTGATTTTTGAAGTTTGGAATAAAGTGGGTAAAAAGGTATCATTTGTGTATAAAACAGAAGTGACATCAAATTTATTGTGTGTTTATGTGATTTTTTTCTATATTCCTCTTAAATACTGTTATTTAGCTCTTTGTAACACTTCAGAGTTTTTAACAGTGTGGCATGTGTATTCTATCACATATTTTTCATTTTTTAATATTTTTTATTTTTTAACTACAGTGGAAATAGAATATTATATTAGTTTCAGGAGTACAACATAGTGTTTAGACATTTATATAACTTACAAAGTGATCACTCCAATAAAGCTAGTACCCATCTGACACCATACAGTTATTACAATATGATCTGCAGTAATCCCTATGCTATACTTTACTTTACATGACTATTTCATAACTACCAGTTTGTAACTTTAAATCCCTTTTCCCTTTCACTTATCCTCTCAACTCTCCTCCCATCTGGCAACCATCATTTGTTCTCTGAATCTATTAGTTTATTTCTGTTTTGTTTCTTCATTTATTTTGTTCTTACATTCCACATATGAATGAGATCATATGGCATTTGTCTTTCTCTGAAGGACTTATTTCACTTAGCATACCTTTTGGTCCATTCATGTTGTTGCAGATGGCAAGATTCCATTCTTTTTTATAGGTGAGTAATGTTTCATTGTATATATGTACCACTTCTTCTTTATCCATTCATTTATCAATGGACACTTAGGTTGCTTCCGCATCTTGGCTATTGTAAATAATGCTGCAATGAACATATAGAAGCATGTGTCTTTTTGAGTTAATGTTTTGGGTTTCTTTGGATAAATACCCAGAAGTAGAATTACTGGGTCTTTCTTTGTCTCTTGTTCTAGCCTTTGTTTTAAAGTCTATTTTGTCTGTTATAAGTACTCCTACCTCAGCTTTTTGTTTGTTTGTTTTGTATTTTCATGAGATATCTTTTACCATTCCTTTACTTTTCAGTCTGTGTGTATCCTTCAATTAAAAGTGAGTCTCCTATAGGCAGCATATGTAAGGGTGTTATTTTCTTATCTATTTAGCCATTCTCTGTGACATATATGCAGTAACTATCATTTTCTTATCAATATTTTTTTTCTTCTTAAAAAAGTCCCTTTAACATTTTGTGTAATACTGGTTTCATGGTGATGAACTCCTATAGCTTTTTTCTTGTTTTGGATAATAATTATTGATTCCAAATTATAATAACCTGATATACTCATCTTCACTATAATTATATCTTTATTCACTTTTTTTAACAATCAGTTTTTTTAATCCTATTTGCCAAGTCATATGGTAGGCATTAGAAACACAAAGATAAAGCACTGTCATGTCTTCAAGGAGCTCATGGTCTAGTGAGAAAATAGTCACAAATAAAACAATTCACCATAATAAGTGTGAGGTCAAAGGAAAGCACAAAGAGCGTGAGACCTCAAGTGAAGGCACTTAGACAATTGGACCAACGAAGTTTCTCAGTCGGGGTTATCTGTGCAGAGTGTTAAGGGTGAGTGGGTGTTAACTAGGAAAAAAAGATAAGAAATATATTCAACAGAAACAACATTATGTGGAAAATTAATATGGACTACTTTACTACAAAGATTTCAAGTTGCAATCTACTATGTCTGGGATATATGTGTAATACAGGGTGTGACAGGAGATGAAAATAACCATGTAGCCAGGAACAAAATAAGCCAAGGCTTTACATGCTAAAATATTGTCCTTTAACCCAGAATTAATTGAGCTGTTGTAGAAAAAAACATGAAGTTTGAGAACAGCCTGAATCCTGAAAGACATCTACATGCTAATTAGCAATTCTTCCTCCTATATAGCGTTAAGACATAGTGGCACAATCCTTATGCTTCAGGCTCTACTTCTGTTAGAATTCAAGTTAATGACTGCCCTTCTATTTATATGTTCTCCTTCTGACAGTAGTTAACTAACTTGGTTTAATTTTCTGTTACTATCAATTTCCAAATTTTCCCAAGTAATCTTGACTGAAAATGGATATCCAGGAACTTCTCAGTCACATGGAGTCAGTTACTTGCATGATAGATTATCTTTTTCAGTAATACCAGGAAGACATTTCACAGATTTTATTCCCAGAAAACATATTTTGTGTTTAGGATTTAAGTGCTGTTATTCCCAGGCCTTGGTTCAAATTAAAGAAGAAAGAATTCAAAGCTTTAGATCAGCTTCTTAGGAAGTTTGCTCGGAAGAGAATGAAATATTTTTATATTCTCATTAAATTGTACTCTAAGAACTAACATCACAAATATGCACATTATAGATAGACATTACATGGGTGGATAGACACATAGATATACAGAGATTGATCATGATCACACTGCATCCAAACAGGAAGGAATCTCTAGAAGGCTAAGTTTGACCATTATAGGCAAAAAAAAAAGTGAATATATGAAAGAACAAGTTCCCAAAATAATTTTTAAGTGACTGTATATATAAAAGAAAAATCAGGGCAAGAAAAAATATCTATCTCATATATTTTCCTTTAAGGAATTTTTTAAAAGTGGGGAGAAGGATATGAAGACATGGAACACTACTGAGATATAATGTAGGGCAGAGGAATTACAACAGTCCTTATTATCTCAGTAAAAAGGTAAAGTAGGGTTATGTCATTAGATAATCTTATTGTCTGAATAATGAAGGTAAGACAGCATAATAGAAGATAAGTACTTAGAGAAGCTAGACACATGTTATGTAGAGAATATAAGAATTTGTAAATCCTAATGATTAGAAGCATTCTGAGCAAGTGTGAAGAGGTTAACTAAAATTAAACAGAATAACTTACTAGTGGACACATTCTACGTGTGATTAATTTCTCTAGCAAGCCTTAATAGCAGGAAACAAAATTGGAAAACAAAGATAAATTGGTGTGTAAAGTTAGGAAAGAAAATTTTAAAGACATTAAGAAAATAAATTTTATTCTCTGCTAATTACAAAACAACAAGCAACAGCTTTCAAGTAATCTGAGGTCTTACATCAGAAAATAAAATTTATAATTTATAGAATAATCTAGAAAAAATTTAATTAAGAAATGCAAGTACTATGTACATCATTGTCTTTTATATTTAAAGATAATTATTAACACTGTTATTATTCAAAAACAGAGATAAAAATGAAACTACACCTGATGAGGCCATGGGCTTTTTTTTCCCTTTTCAACAACAAAAGCGATTAACTACAGAGGTTGATGCTTTTATGTAGTAATAGCAGATTGCCTCAACAACTTTGTTCTTTAGAATGAGTGTCTTCATTGAATGTTAATAACCAAATGGTATGGGATGCACCCGATATATTTCATACATTGAAACTCTAACATCTAGTACTTTAGAATGCGAACATATGTGGAGATAGGGTCTTTAAAGAGGAGATTAAGTTAAAATGAGGTTAGGGTAGGCCCTAAACCAATCTGACTGATATCTTTATAAGAGAAAAATTTTGGACACGCAAGGAGACACCAAGGATGTGTGCACATTCAAAAAAAAACCACATGAAGATAAAGCCAAGGATAGCCATCACAAGCCAAGAACAAAGGCCCCAGAAAAACCAAACCTATTGATACCTTGATCTTGGACTTCTATCATCCAAAACTGTGAGACCATAAATTTCTGTTGTGTAAGTCACCCAGTCTGTGGTATTTTTTTATGGCAGCCCTAGCAAAACTAATACAGATTCTGGTACTGAGAAATGGGGTGTTACTGATAAAAAAAAAAATATCTAAAAATGTATTAGTGGCCTTGGGAGTAAAGGCTCAAGGCTGGAAGAGTTTCGAGGTGCATGTTAGAAAAAGGCAAGATTGTTTTAAACAAATTGTTGGTAAAAATAGAGAAGATGCTTCTGGTGAAGTCTCAAATGGAAATGAGCAACATGTTATTGGACATGAGTGGGAAGTGATCTTTGTTATAAAGAACTTGACTGACTTGTGTTCTAGTGTTTTGTGCAAAGTAGAGTTTGTGAGAAATGAAATTGGATATTTAGCTGAGAGTTTTCTAAACAAGATATCAAAGGCATGGAACAGTTCAATAGAGCTATATGGCCACAAAGCATTACCCTTCAAGACAATGGAAGAATGACTCTGAAGGTGATGCAGAGATTAGCAGGATTGCAACTGCTACCACAGGTTCAAAGGGCACAGGCCCACAGGATGAGGATGTCTCTTCCTGTTTCATTGGAGCAGGACTATCACTCTGGGCTGAGGGCACAACACTGCCACCCAGATGGACCCAGAAGATGAAGCCACCAGATCAGTGGGCTTGGAAGACAGAGCACTGAGCCAAAACGAATTACCTCAAGCATTAAAATCTAAAGGAATTTGCCCTGCTAAGCTATTGACTTGCTGGGGACACATGACAAAATCCTTCTTTCTAATTTCTCACTTTTGGAATAAAAATGGCTATCCTAAAGCTGTCACACTATTGTATTTTGTAAGCACATGACTTGTCTGGTTTCACAGGTTCACAGCTGGAGAAGAAATTCACATCAGGATGAATTACCCATACTTAATTCAGTCACAGCTGAGATGCCAACCATAGGAATCTCCAATTTTTTATAACAGGCTGCAAGGAAGCCTGCTCAACCTTTGTCCAGGACAAACACATTATCTTTATTAGATTTGACAATAGAGAAACCTGTCATCTGCTCTAGAGAAAAGACACTTTCTCTATCTTGCAAGGTTATTTGCTATCCATGCCTCCTGCAAAAGACAGTCTTGAAAAAAACTGTGAATGCCTCTGCTTACAAGAAGTTCAGAAATGAGAGACCCATGAGGAATTCTCTCCCAACAATTATTGACAGATAGTTAGAATGAGAACACTCAGGTACTCATTAAACATAAGTAAATAAGCATATAGACTTAGAAGTTAAATTGCTAGTAAAATTATGAAACCTTTGAAGTAAATGGATGAGGACCCTTATCCTAAGTAAAAAAAAATTAGTTGCTTATTAGGTATGGTGAATATGAAGTTCCTATAAAAAATATAGTGAAATTATCTAGTGGAAAATTAGAAATTGATCTAGATATCAAAGAAAAATTAAAACTGGTTACACCAATATTAGAATCATCCTTATGGCAAAGTTAACTGAAGTTTTCTTACCCTCTTTAGGAAGGTCTTCTAGCCCAATGGTCAGGAAACTAGGCCCATGGGTCAAATCCTGCCCACCACCAGTTTTGTATAGATATAAGTAAAGTTTCATTGAAACACAGCTGTATCCATTCATCCATGTGTCATCTATAGCTGCTTTCACACTACAATGGTAGAATTTAATAGTTACAATAGAGACGGTATAATCTGCAAAAGCAAAAACATTTACTTATTTACTGACTCTTTAAAGAAAAAGCTTGCTGATCACTGTTATACATTCTTGAATTTGTGCTATTATGTTTATTTATTTAGGTCTTTTCTGGACAATCAAAGCCATTTGTGAAAGTACACAAAATTAGTCTTCCTTTCCAAAGTCTTATGTCATGAAACCACACCTACATTTTCTCTGAAGCTTTGGAATTTGCCTTCCCATATTCGTGTTTACCCAAGTAATTATAATCAAGTCAAAGAATAAGTTAAGTGCTTACATGTAACACATGTAAGGAGCAAGAAAGAAAAACTTAATTCACATGAAAATAATCTGTAATGTTCTGTCAGAAAATATGGTTTAAGAAAGACTTTAAAGAAAAGTTGAAGCCTTGTAGATCAAAACTTTAGAACTGCTGAGGGCATTACATGAGCAAAGAAAAGGAAGTTGTAGAAACAAGGTGACTACTTAGAAGCAAGGAACCAATGTATGAGGTTAGGTCAAAGCAATAGGACATAAACATACTTTTTCATATTGCTTTGTGATTCAAATTCGGTAACTGCTGAAATGTCTGGGACCTGTTTTGTATGTATTATGCAGAACAAGAAGGAATAGGCAGAGTCAGCAAAAAAGAAGTCCAAGATAATCCACTATGACAAGCAAAGCAAATGGAAAGCTTGTTTGACAAAAAATAGATTCTATAGTCCAATGTCAGTTCCTAATGTTAAAGGATGCAGAGGAGATATGCATAATATGAGCATTTATCAAGGTGATGTCAAAGGATGGTGAACTGGGAACTCAGTTTAGGATTATGACTTACAAAAGGCAAAGAAAGACTTGTAATATAGTGGTCATTGCAGAAAAAAATCTATCATTAAAATTTCTTATATTAATGGAATTTCTTAATTTTGTCATAAAATTTGAAAAGCTATCCTAAAAAGAGAATATTTTGGATTTTATATCAAAATTTTTAAAGGAATTTGAGGTAAAAAAAATCTCAGCAGGGAGGTAGGTGGGTAAAAGGAGTTAAATATGTGGTGACATTAAAGAATTAAAAATTAATTAATTAATTTAAAATAAATTAATTAAATTAAATTAAATTAATCTTCCAGTTTCCCCTAGGCTATGACAAGTAATGATTGCATTAACTCTATAGTTTACTGCAAAAAAAAACTAGTCATATGATTTTTAAGAGCATTTTAAGTTACATATTAATATTTAATTCCCTTATTTTATATTTGTGGGATTATATAATTTCCATATGTGGCAGTTATGAATCTCAATCCATAAATTTGAGTGTTCAAGAAATAGTACTTTATTTTCTGTAACCCAGTTTTATTTCTGATTCCAAGTCCCTTTTCCTTAAGTCACTCAGCTTTCTCCCAACTCTATAGTTATTCCATGGTTCCAGTATCTACATTCAATGGCAAGGCATTGTGGGAGGAATCACTCTCTACTCATCAATCATTACTCTTTACAGACATCTATTCCTAACCACATGACTGTTTCAGACCATCAACTCTCTTTGGCTTCCATGCTTTGATTGGGACGCAGTCATCTCGAAAGACTGTCTCTGTTTCTTCTTACTAGAATCATCATATAGCCTTTTCTATTTAACATTTGTTTATCTTGCTCCTTCTGCAGAGATGTTTACAGAGAAGCAGAGATAATCTCTACTCTTTCAGGATTCACAGTACTCATTTTTTTTTTACTTCATTAATGCCAAAGTAATTCCTTTTATGAATCTGTGAGAGAAACGTTTCTTCAAAATGTTCTAGCTAGCTCTTTCCCTTCTTTCTTGTGGGAACTCAGCTACTCAGTGGCAAGAGTCAGTAGCTATTGAGCTGGAAAGGAACTTAGTATAACTGGCATATTTCATAAGGCTGACACCAAAGAAACAGCTCATAGAATTGCAGAATTAGTTAAAGACAAGAGAATTGAACAAATAAATAAACATTCAGAATAATAAGAGTTATATTTTTACTGTTGGACAAAATAAAATACGAATATGAAAGGAGAAAAAGGCTAGAGTAAATTTGAGGTATCATGGTTAACTTATGGTCTTTACTTACAAATAGTGATATATAGATATGCATATATGTGAGTTTGTGTACACATACACACATTTTCTAATTGTCCTCTAGGAATCCTAAAAGCAGTGGTGCCTGACAAATGACAAGTAAACACCTGGTTCTCCAAGTGTGGTTTCTAAATTCACCCACTATTTTAAGAAAATAGTGTCTTGGGAAAATGGCTTTCCAGGGCTTGGGGAGGAAAAATATAAAATTAATCTAGAACATCCTCTAATGAGATAAAGTAAGAGAGCTTACTTGAAGGTTGATAGGAACATTTAAAAACACAGAAGAGTAAACCTGAAGGTGCCACACTGATTAAATTGGGGAAAATTTAATACCAAAATAAATAATGATAATTTATTTTAGCCCATTGAAAAACAGGAATGGAAGAGAACTCTCTACCTTACAGTAGAATGCTAATTAACAATTATAGAAGGAATAGTAGAATTTCTTCTCCTAAAAAGTATACAAATACCCAATAAAGCACATCAGAAGATGTTCAATGTCATTTGTCACTATTGAAATGCAAATAAAAACCACAATGAGATAATACTTCGGACCTATTAGGATAACTAAAATAAAAAAGACATAAAATAGAGAGTGTGGTGAAAAAGTAGAGAAATCGGAAATCTTATACATTGTTGGTGGGAATGCAAAATTGTTCAGCCACTTCAGAGAACGTTCTGGCAGCTTCTCAAAAATATTAAACATGGACTTACCATATGACCAGCAATTCAACTTACAGGTATATACATATTTTTTTTAATTGAAAACATATGTCTACCCAAAAATTTATAAGCAATTGTTCATGGCAGCATTATATATAATGGCCAAAGAATGGAAACAACCTGAATGACCAACAATTGATAATGAATAAACAGTATCTATACAATAGAAAATGTGGTATAGCTACACAATTGTCCATAAAAAGGAATGAAGTATTGATTTCATGCTACAACATAGAAACTTGAAAACAGTATGCAAAATAAAAGAATTTAGTTATAAAAGGCCACTTATTGAATGATTCCATTTACATGAAATGTTCAGAATAGGTGATCTCTGGAGACAGAGAGTAGGTTAGTGGTCAAGGATGAAGGTTTGCGGGAGAGAGCTAAGGGATGTAGTCTTGTTGGAATAATGAAAATGTTCTAAAGTTAACTGTGGTGATTATTACACAACTCTGTGTGTTTAAAAAAAAAGACATTAAAGTAAACACTTTAAAAATGAGTGAATGGCATGACATGTGAATTGTATTTAAATAAAGCTGTTATAAAAGAAATCTTCCCCCAAAAAGTATAGTCCTCATTTATATTTTTATTTCTAATATTTTTTAATGAACATGCAACTTCATGAGATCCCTTAAAAAATTCTTTCCTTAAATCTTAAATCTAGAAATATGGCAATGGAACAGTGAAACTGGATTTCAAGATAACACATTCTCAGAAATTTGCTCTATAGCCCAGCTTTCCTTGCCTACACACCAAATCTAGCATTAGTCCTGGAAACGATGGTAAGTGGATCTTATGACAGGTAACACGGAAAAAGTGGCATACAGCTTTGTTACATCACAAGCAAATTCCAGCCGTTGTACCCTGTAGTTACAACTATTGGTTACATCTTGCTCTATCACTAAAGTTAACCACATGTACAGTTTTAAACTTTTCTTTGTTCAAGTAGCATTCTTTTAAATGTGTAAACTGAATCTAAAATAGTCTTTGAAAAAGTATTTGAACATCTCCTGTTTGTCATGTAGCTTCTTTGACTTAAGGCCAGTTATGCTATGTTATAATTATTCTGAATGTACAACTGATGAGTGCGAAAAAATCGCCATGCTTATTACATTGTTCATGAAAACTTCACACTTTCTAGAAAGCTTTTCCATTCTGAAAATATATTTTCAATAAGACTGCATAATGTCAGCTATCTAAAACACAGTAATTTCTAACCAATGAGTAAGGTAGAAACATGAAATTTGTCACTATTTCATTCTGCTGTTAATTTTTTTTTAAAGCAAGAAAACCTAGTCACTTCTTTGTGGCTCATGTATATAAGGTATAAACATAATAATTTTAATAACATTACTAATGATTTTATACAAAGCAGAATATAATTCTGGATGACCTTTTCTGTCACGTCTTCTAGTAGAAATTTGTAACTAAGATCCACATCTCAGGCAAATCTTAGAAATTCTTTATCTTCATTGCTGAAAATTCTGAGCAGTAATATAAAGCAATATAAAGTTTTGACAAATTCTTGATTAATTAGCCTCCATCAATTCAGAACTAGAAAAAACTATCTTCTTAAATCATTTATTCAGCGTCTACTGTTTTGAGGTTTAATTAATGAGAACCAAATATGTTTTGATTGGACATTCTGCTCATAATACATTTTTACAAGATGTGAAATAAACTAGTAAGACATTTTCTTGAAAGGTACATGTCCTAACTGATATTCTAATTATAAGTAAATAATTAAAAATCAAAATATTTTTAAAGCAGTTTAATGCTATAAATGCTATTTTCTTACTTCAATTACTTAAAGTTCTTGATCACTCTATGAATATGAAATTTTCTTATAATTAATTAGTAAATAAAATATCGATATATTTCAACTGATTAATGGATTTTGAACATAAAAAACATTTAAGGGGATTTTGTACTTCCAACTTATATATGGTATGCTCTAGTCATCTATAATGCATATTCAGATGTCAAAAATAAATTCAAATAATATACTTGTTTGTGTTCTTAAAGTTGATTGAATGTGATGATAACCTATGTGTATAAATGATTGTTAATAACATATTATTTGAGTATGAAAAAATGATACTGTATTAGGCATTCAGTGTTTGGTATCACAAATACAAAAGCCAAACCCAAGGCTGATGAGCTATTTGTTGCCAATTACCGAGACCAAAGTCAAACTTTGGCACAATCAAAGCCATGGTAAAGCATGTCACTCAACATTCTTTGAAAACTTGCCAGGCATTGGAGAGGCCACCCGGACATTCCAGAGAAGGTGTGAACTTTACAAATACACATACACACAGGGAGGTATTCTTAGTGTTCTTTACTTGATGTAGCCAACATCATCAATTTTTATTTTTTTGTAAACCACAAAAATTTGTAAACAATATCTACATTTTCTTATAAATCCAGTTTCAAGAGACAACAATATCTGCAAACTGTAATAGAGACTTTTTAGTCTACTCACTTCCACTTTTCCATTCACTACCCTTTTTACTGTATTCCATTCAGTTATTAAAATCAACTAGTTAATATCAACTAAGCTGTTGAAATAGACACCTGTAGAATGCAAATTAGATTTGGTTCTCTGTTTATATCCACATTGGACACATAGGAAAATTCAGAGCTCCTAGTTGTTAGGTTTCCAAAGAGAAAGTGAAAAGCATGAATCTATGTGACTTAAATGGTTTTGAATATATTTTGGAGAAGACATTTATTCTATCCTTTTGTACACATTAACTCTTGAAGGTAAAATACCCATTCTTGAAATTAACACTCTCTTTTCCTAACCTTGTCCATTTTATGCCCATGTACCTCTGCAAAATGCAGCATTTCAATTGACATCAAAGCAAGTTCTAAATCCTCATGCCTTCTGCTAACTGGGAATGGAGCAGATTTCAATAGAATTCTATTCTATTGGCTTCATTATAGACATATTTTATTTCAAACGCTGTCAATACTTAAGGCAAGGAGAGAAGAATTTCCAGAGTAAACTACATCTTAAACTCTGAACCACAAAAGTGAACATACAGGGAATAGATCTATTTAACGGTTTTGTCAATATCAGCTTTAGTAATGCCACTGGGTTTTATAAAATTTTTAGGACTTAGTTTATTGGGGGTTTTTTAATAGAAGCTTTGCTGCTAAATTTAAGCTACTGTTATCAATCAGAAGCTGGAAGTATTTTTAAAAGTCTGAGTTATTTTCTACAGCATGCCACCCTGAATGTGTCTGATCTCATCTGATCTAGGAAGCTAAGCAGGGCCAGGCCTTGTTAGTACTTGGATGGGAGACCACCTAAGAATACCAGGTGCTGTAGGCATTTAAAAAAAAAAACTCTGAGTTACTGAGTTAACATTTCACAAGAGTTTAAGGGTTATAACTTGCTCCCCCACCACCACCCAAGAGTGTCCATGGAAATACTCCCATTCTGCCTTTTGAATCCCCAACAAGATATATCTATTGTGTCTTATTGCTGACCAAAACTCTTTCTGAGCTCCTCTAATCATATTTTCTTTGGCATGGAGCAACTCTGAAAAGGATATGAGACGAATAAAAAAAATTCATGAATTTTTACAAAGTAAACCCATGGGTTTGTTTTAAAAACAAACACCAAGTGTTGTTTCAGGAAAGTCTTGCCTTTTCAGGAGAAGATGTAAGGGAAAAACATTTTCAACATCACTATCATGTATTGGTTTTATAACGCTCTGTCCAAACATAACCCTTCTTATTTTCTCTTTTTAAGGAAAAATATGTATGTGAATATATATATATATATATATATATATGTATATATATATATACATATGTATATATACACACAGTTACATACATACATATGTGTACATGCATGTAAATACATACATTATATGAGTGTTTAAAATAATACTAACTTAACAAAAAGCAGCATGAAACATCAACACTGAGCAAATATATATGGATTAAATCAGAGTTTAGAAAAATAGTTCCCAGAATATCAAGGCTCTAAAAAAAGTCTCCTTAACCTGGTAGAAAACGAGATTAGCCCCACACTGGCCAATTGAGTATTCTAGCAAAGCAAAGTGAATTAAGTAACATATAAAAGAAAAGTGCCATGAAATGTGTCACTTTGGGGAGTCATGTATGCAGTTCTATCACATTGCTATATATTTCAGTAACTAAAAATTTATTTATTAGAAAATAAAATCTTATAATGGAGAACCAACTAAGATTCATTGATCAGTTCTAATCTTTGGAATGACCATGAATTATAGTTTAGCAATTTTTTTCATACAAAAGGATTCTTCTGGAACTTTGCATCCTAATTATCTCTTACTAAATTTATATGACAGTACTCAAGTTATCTTCTTTTCCAAGAAATGTTGATTCTGAGTTCCTTCCTCTGTGTTCCCCAACCACCCACTATATGCCTTATTATTAAATTTTTTCTCATCTTATAATTTTATGTTTAACTATTTTCTCTATTGAATTATAATTATTTTGAAAATGTAGGTGTGTCTTCTCCATTTTTGTATATACAGTGCATAAACCAAAGTAGCATCTCATTCAATGTTCATTGAATAAATTCATAGTGGTGATGCCAGGAAAAGACAAAGCATGTAAAAACTACGATTAACAGTGTGCTTAACATGAACCCAGCTGCACACATATTTTACTCATTTATTTCTCAGATCCGCACAGTAAAGAAGCTATTACTGTGCTCGGGTTTAAAAAGACTGAGTACCATGCCCTAGTCTTCACAACTAATAAGTGATGGAGTTTAGAATTTAAATCCAGCAATTCTTGATTCCAAAGGTCGCTGTTCTCTTCTTAAAACCTGTCTGTGGGGGTAAAGTCAGCTTTAGGAAGTAGATTTGAGAATTCAAATAAACTTGCAAAGTTCTATGGAGACTGCCAAAAAACAGCTTTACACCCTTAACCCACCATGCTTTTATTTCTTGTTTATCCTTGTGTCTTCAAACACTACCTTTTCCAATACTTTCCTCCTTCTGATGTAGGATAATTTCTTTGACCCAAACTTGGATTCCCTCCTCTTTGAAGGTTCATGAGAACTCCATTCTTCTACTAGTTTTTAAATGCAGAGGGTTAACATTATAGCATTCATTTCATGGCACATTATCATCATTGGCCCACACAAACCCACAGTTGCTGTATAATTCCATTACATTCCCATAGCCAATGCCTTTTCTTCTCCTACCGCAGGCAAATATTCTAATGAATTTAACATGGATTTTGTTGGTATATGTTTATTCAAAATGCATGCTTTGGGTACACAGATATTTTTAATTTATATTAATTAATTTTGTTGTATTTTTATTCTTTTTTACTTTTTAATAAACAATATATTTTAAATATAAATCTTTTTTGATATGTATACATTTAATACATTGCTCCATAGTATGCATCTAATTTTCTATCAGAACCATCTAGAAACATTCTTACCTACCTTGCTTGTCCTATTTTCAAAGCATATAGGAACCAAATAAATGGGAAGGGAAATAAATTCAGTGTTACTTAATCTTTCCCAAAGGAGATTAAAGAAAGTTATATATAATATGTTATATTAATGAAACACTTTGAGTGTGCTTACACTGCAAATGCTCAGAACACTCACATATTCATATTTAAGAACATAACATACAACATGAGGTAGAAAAATTAAAAAGAATATGAGATAATAAAATAATATGAACTAGAAATAGGTTATGGAGAGGCTACAAGAACTGGGATGAAAGTCGTGAAGTTTTCTGTTTTGTTCTGTTTTTTTAATCATTTGTAAATAGTAGCATTTACTTTGGAGACAAAGAACAGTGATTTAAACAAGTTTTATAAATTTTTTTTATGTTCTTAATTTCATCATTCTTTAAAAAGTTAGTTTAAGGAACACTAACTATGATAGACATTTTAATCGAATTTTGAAAACCCAGCAGGTTTAAAGTTATCCAGATTTATTACTGAGGAAACTAAGATATTGAGTGATATGTAAAAAGTTATAGAACTAAGGCAAGGTGAGAATTATTCAAACCTAGAGTAGGATGAGCACAAGCTTCGGTCAGAATTATTTGGCTCAAATCTCAACTCTGCTATTATCAATTCTCTGACATTTGGTAAGTTACCTACACACTCTTTATCTTAATTCTTCACCTGTAGAATGAAGTTATTGATGCCTATCTAAAGAATCACTGTGGATATTAGTGATGATATACATGGTGTTCAGCACAATGTCTGAACATAACTGGCATTTATTTATTCAATCATTTATTCATTAATTTATTCTGACCAAGCTCTTACAATTCATAGAAGAAACGGCATCAGAACCCATACCTTTGAGACATAAAGTCAGAATTTGTTCTAGATTAGGTACATCTTTAACTAATCAACATACAATATGCTTACTATATGCTTCTAAAGCATCTGATGTCCGATCTAATATAGCTTGTGTCTTTATCTGTGTCTGCTTTTTCTTCTTAATATCTACCGACCAGAGTAATCTTACTTTACTACCAGAATAATCCCCTTCCAGCCTTTTGACCTTTATCATGTTATTAATTTTCTCAGAGAAGCAACATGTTCACAACCTAGACCCGACCTGCTTTCAAATTCATCTGCTTTTAATGCTTGGGCTTCAGCTTGGGAAAGGTCTGGTATTTATCTTGCCTTCACTTTTACTCATCAATTCACTTGTTTCCACGTGGCAAATTCTCCAACTCTTTGTTTCAAATTGTCATCCATTCTTCAAGGACAATAAACCTTTTGTCTTCCCTTCAATTTTATGTGTACAGGACAGAGATCCTTTGAACCTTTGTACTTTGGACAAAGTTTTTTTTTTCTCTTTTTACATGGTAATTTATATAGAACTTCAAATTGTAGATATTAAGATTCTTAACTCTTAACTCATTCTTCCTGGCTAATTAAAGCTTCTTGAAATCAAAAACTGTCTTATTCATTTCTTGTCAGCTGCTTCACATAGTATGTACGACCTTATACACAGTTGGTACTTAGTAAATATTAGTTGAACATAATTAAATTAAAAGCTTAAAGGTTTTTGTTCTCGGGCTGCTGGAATTGTGTTTCTGAAACTATTTCAATCTTTCAGGTAACTTATATAAAAACAAAGTTAACTTTCAAGAAGATGATCAAGAACAATTGATGAATAAAAGAGTTAAGCTTTCAGGAAGCAGTGACAGCATTTATTTTCTTCACCAGCCAAGACAGATTCAACAATGCAATTAAAAGCTATTGAAGTGAGCTGGGATCCTTGGTGAAACAACATTGCATAATATCTCACAGAGGCTCTAAGTCACCACAGTACAGTGGGTTAAAGCATTTTCCACTTGGAATCCAAGGTAACTTAAAAGGATTATTGATTTTTTTCCTCTACTTATAAATGAGACTCACATATTAGGAGTGAGAGCTGCAGACACAACATAATGACCTTTCTACTTGGCTTCTTTTTTCTAACATAAACAGAATTACTTTCAGTGGTTAAGAGGATATTAAGTAGTAAATCTTGTAATTGTGTGTGTGTGACTGTCTATACCTTGAGAGCAAAAATTAAAAATCAGATTTTTCATTTTAAAAACATCAGTTCTGTTCATTTAGCGTTAGAAATCTCACCATAAAATTGTATGTTTTCTTCCTGCTCTGGTGTTGAAGTCTTATGTTTGTTCATGCCTCAGCAATAATACACAAGTTCAGCTTGACTTTATCAAAGATATATGACCTTGCCTGACCTTGTTTCAGATGTAAGATTTAAAATAAAATTATTGACTCTTGCCATGTTATCTTAAGGAAAATATTCTACTATACCAAACAGTGGGGGAGCCCATATTAAAGTTGTCCCCAAAGCTAGGAGGTTGATGGTCATTAAAATCAGATTTTGTTTTGTACCTGTCAGATTTAGCCATCATGATTTAATTAGGAATTTTCTGAAAACAAGTTGAGGCTTGATGGGTTTCCTGTTTTTTGTTGCTAGTTCCTTTTTTAAGTATTTAAAATAACTATTTTCTCCAACTTTTCACTCTTTGGGGGGGTGACCTTCGAAGTAATTTTTGAGTTTGTTTTTGTTTTGTCTTGTTTTGTTTTCCCCCTGGCTATTCAGTGAGGTCTATTATCCCCTATAACACTAGACTGGTAATATGCTCCTGTGTGTCGGCTACACCTAACTCACTACAAGTAATCAGGGACATTTTTAGGATTTTGAAAGGTACTAAGTAGATATTTACTATGTGTAAACATACTATACCAGACAGAGAGAAAGTGAGAGAGAAAGAACCAGTTGTTATGTCTCAAGTTCTCTCATTGAAAATCTGTTCAGTTCAGTTTGTTCAGCAACAAATATATATTTCACAGACTATGTAAGAATCATTCTGTTAGATACTGGCATTACAAAGATAATAATATTCAGCAATTTACCCAGCACTAATTGTGTGCCAAACACAGAGCTAAGTGTCATATATATTTTTTCCTCTCACTTTATCTTCACATCATCACTATAAGGTAAGTACTGGGATAACCCACATTTTCTGTATGGAGAAAGTGGGGTTCAGAGAGTTAAGTAACTTAGCTAAGGTGACAGAGCCTGTTAAGTGCCAAAATGGGTAAGTTTTTTTGATTCCAAACATTTGGTTCTAACTGAAAATACTTCTATGAATAAGAAAGTCTTTGTGTAAGTGGTTGGGAGAAAATGGAAGTAACTTTTAAAAGTTTGAAAAGAGCCTTCAATTCTGGCAAGGAATTCATTTTTAAAGATAAGAAAACAGGTTCAGAGAATTTTTAACTTCCTAAGCTTATAAACTTGATGTGTCCGTTACCAATTTGTAATGTCCACTCAGCTTCAAATGCACTCTACTCACTACTCAGAAAAAGAAATAGAACCTGTGTATTCGTTTTCCAGGCCGCTATGACAATGTACTACAGACTAAATGGCTTAAACAACAGAATTTATTTTCTCACAATCCTGGAGGCTAGAAGTCCAAGATCAAGGTGTCAGCAGGATTGATTTTATTCTGAGACCTCTCTCCGTGGCTTGCGGTCAGACTTCTCTTTGTGTCTTTAGTTGGCCTTTTCTCTGTGTGTGTCTGTGTCCTAATCTCTTTTTAAAAGAACACCAGTCAACACCTACTACAATGATCTTATTTAACCTTAATTACCTCTTTAGAGACCACAACTCAAAGTCGCATTCTTAGGTACTAGAAATTAGGGCTTCAACACAGGAATCTGCAGGGGACACAGTTCCACCCATAACACCCTGTAAATATGTTTCTTTTGCAGCCCGCATGGTATCAGGCTTTGTCAGTAGAAGGTGCTTTGTCAGTAGGAAGAGGGGTTTTTCTTCCTGATTCTGGTGTGTTTCTTTAGACAGGCTTCTGCAGCACAGGCAGCACCGCTTCTACAGTACCAGGCTCCTGCAGCATGTGTGCTGTCTGCAGCCCATGGTTCCAGCAGCCCCCATCAGGCAGTAGCACATAGCAAGTCCCCACAGACACCTCTACCAGCTTCCTCCCTGGGGGCTTTTTAGTGATGAGCCACAAGCATGACACCTACTGTGAATAACTTCTCCAGGCACCCTCTTGGTTAGCTATACAGCAGAATCCAGCTAGCCCAGTACTTCCCATTAAAAATTTTGCCAGACATACCATAGGGGCAGCTTCACAGAGAATTCTATGAATTCTCCAGCACCTCTCCAGGTCAGCTACCCCTAGCATCCTAGAGAATGGCTTCCCAGCAAACGCTGCCAACATGGCACCTCCCTCTGCATGGCTTCCCCTGGAACCTGCCCAGAACCTTCTTGGATGGCCTTGTAACCTCAGCTAATATCTCTACCAGTGATCCATGGCTGCAATCTTACCAGTGAAGTCTGGATCTCTGTCCTGGGGTAAAAGAAATTTTCTAGATTTGTTCCTTCCTTAAGTTATTCTTTCTTATCCCTAGGGGTAGTGGTTGTTTCCTGTATCTGCTATTTCTCTATTCTCCAGAATATTTTGCTCTGCACTCATCAGTCTTTTGTTATTCCAATACCATTAATAATTATTTATATTAATTGATTCTTCTTCAAATTACTTTATGGTTTCTGTCTCTTGGTTATACCCTGATACAACTGATAAGTTTCAGGCCCATTACTGAGATATTCCTAAAAAAAATGCATAAATGCTGTAAACATTGACATGAACATGTAAAACTGTCCTTCTTTCCAGAGGATAAAATCATTTATCTAGAAAACCCAATAGAATCACTAGGAAAGCTAATAGAACTAATGAGAATATTCAATAAATTGGTCATCTTATGCAAATAAATAGCATTCTTTATGTCCCCAATAAACATAGAAATATAAAAGAAAAAAATAGCTACCTATTCTTACATCAACAAACTTGTAAAGAATCTAAGAGTTAAATTAACAAAGAATGCATAAGATTATTACAGAAGAATTTTAAATAAAGGATAAAAATATGACATCAACAAAGAGAAATATATATGCTTATAAATAAGATTAATATACATTGTAAAGAAGTCAATTCACTGCAAATTAAATTCAATAAGATTTACTCAGAATCTCAAAAAAAGTTTAGGGGAATTTGAAAAAATATGTTTCAATAAAAAAATAATGATTGATAAATCATCTTTAAAAAACAGATACAAAGAATAAAGACAGAGTTTAACAAATATTAATAAAAGTTAAATCCAAAATAATTAAAATAATATGATATTGCAGAATGGAAAAGCAGATCACTAAAACCGAATGCAGAAATAAAACTACGTATGTATAGAAAATTGATATATAGTAAGAGTGAAAAATAGAGGAAGGTGAATAGAATACATTATTATGTAGACGACCTAGGGAGAGCTGGCACATTCAATAGAGAAAGAAAAGCTGAACTCATACCTGATACTATGCACAAAGTAAAATTCAGAAGAATCATTGAGCTAAATATAAAAGGCAAATTTATAGACCAAATAGAAGAAAATGCAGTAAAATATCTTTATGGCTAAAGAAAGACTTCAAGAAACACAAATGGACTGTATTAAAATTTGAATTTTCTATTTAAAAAAGGCTACTATAGATCAAGTTAAACAAGTAGATTATAGACTGAGGAAATATTTGCAATATCTATAACTGACAATAGATTAATAGCTGAAATATACCAAAAGCTCCTGAGAAACAAATAAAATGACAGAAAACTAAATAGAAATCATAGACAAGAAATATAAATAGGCAATTCATAAAAGGATATGCTGAAGCATATTACAAGAGGCTCAAAATCACTAATAATCAGAAAAATAAAAATTTAAAGAATACCACTTTAAATTGATCAAAATGACAACAATTAAAAACCTGAATTATATCAAATACTGTCAAGAATATGCACAACCAGTGGGAATGTAAAATGAATTAATTATTATCAAATGAAATCTTGAATTTTGTATGCATTTGACCTGTGATACAATGATCCTGTCCTTAGGTAAGTGTATTTTAAATATTGTTGTACAAGTCCGTAAGAGGACATATACAAAGATTTATCATCTAGACATTGTTTGCACTAATAGAAAGTTAGAGATAAACTAATTGTTTATTCCTAAAGAGATCATTAATTGAATTGTGACTGCTGCATACTAGAGAACACCATGCAGCAGGCAGAAGCAACAAATTTGGCAACATGGAGAGATCTTAAAATTAGAGACTTAAATAAATATAGTAAAAATATAGCACACTGCCATTTATAAAAATTTATAAACAACTAAAACTATATATTTTTTTAGGATTGAAATTTTGTAAGAATATATATATAACTTCAAGAATGAATGCCTTAAAAAACAATAATCAAAATGGTATAGTTCTGGCAAAAAGACACAAATAGACCAATAGAATAGAGAGTCCAGAAATAAACACTTATGTGTACAGTGGAATAATCTTCAATAAGGATGCGAAGACCACTCAAGAGGGAAGTGACAAATGATTCTGGGAAAACTATATGTCCACATGCAAAAGAATGAAAATGAACCTTTACCTTATACCATATAAAAATTAACTCAAAATGAACTGAAGCCATAAAACTCCTACAAGAAATAATAGAAAAAAAAAACCTTATGACATTGGATTTGGCAATGATTTATTTGATATTAACCAAAAGCACAGGCAATAAAAGCAAAAATAAACACATGGGATTATATCCAGCTTAAAAACTGGATCAAAAATATAATCAAAATATACTCAATACCACTAATCATAACAGAAATGCAAATCAAAATCAAAATGAGATATCACCTCACACCCATTAGAATGACTACTATTTTAAAAAATAAGAAAAAAATAACAGGTGTTGATGAAAACATGCAATAGTTAGAACACTTGTGTATTATCAGTGGGATTGTAAAATAGTGCAACTGCTATGGAGGACAGTATAGAGATTCTACAAAATAATAAACAGAAGTGCCATATGATCCAGCACTTGCACTTCTAGGTATGTATTCAAAAAAATTAAAAGCAGGGTCTCAACAAGACACATTTGTACTCTCGTGTTCACAGCAGCACTTCACAATAACCAAGAAGAGAAAACAATCCCAAATAACCATCAATGGATAAACAAAATGTGGAACATACATACAGTGGGTGATGATTCATCCTTTAAAAGGACAGAAATCTTATCACATTCTACAATATGGATGAACCTGGAAGATATTATGCTAAGTGAAATAAGCCAGTTACAAATCACAAAAACTTCATAATTCTACTTGTATGAGTTACCCCAAATAGTCAAATTCATAAAAACAAAAAGTAGGATATTGGTTCCCAGAGACTGGAGCAAGAAGTGAAAAGGGAGTTGTTACTTAATGTTATTTAATCTATGTTAATGTTATTTAATCTATTTCATAACAATATGAGTATATTTAAAACTACTGAACTGTACACTTAAAAATAGATAAAAGGATAAGTTTTCTTATGTGTTTTTACTACAGTGGGAAAATATAAATACTAAGACATAGGGAAACAGGAAATAAAGTCCAAAAGTAACAAAAAAAAAACAATGAAAAGAGAGAAATTAATGATAAAAAGAAGTTTCTTGAATAAACTGATAATAAATCCCTATAAATTTAAGAATATAATTAAATTTCCTACAAAAATTCCCCAAAAATATATAATAAAATTTAATATAAGATAAAATAAAATAAAACAAAAGAAAGTAAAAAGCTATAGGAATAAATGAGATCACCTATGGAGAGATTTATAACTGGAGAAAACAAAGCTGATCTCAATGAGAAATATAATAGAGGAAGAATAACCAGCAAAGAAGCTATAAAGAACAAAAAAGTAAAGGAAAATTGTGGATGTGTGATACAGACTCAAAAAATAGGAGTGAGCAAAACTATAGCCTATGAATCAATCTGACCCTTCTTCTGCTCCTTGACTCTAAACTCCTACCCTGCCTGTTTTTGCACACCCTAAGAATGGTTTTTATGTTACAGCACAAAAGTTGAGTAGTTGCAGCAGAAAGTGCATAGAAAACAAAGCCTAAAATACTTTTTATGTAGCGCTTTACAGAAAATGTTTAACGATCCCTGCAAAAAAAAAAAAAAGAATGATTTTTAAAAAGAGGAATTGGTGAACATCAAATAATATTGTTAAACAAAATAAAATGAGGACAAAAATATAACCATCGGTTGTCTTGGATTCTGTGTCTATTGAATGGGAGTTTTACATCACTGAATTGTAGATAGGTAAAAGTCTAACCTTTTTCTCTCTAAAATTGAATTTTACCAACTCTTGAACTACCATTATCAAAATTCAAGATATAATCAGTCACGTTTCCATTGCATTTTCCACAGATTCTTTTGAATATTCAATCTGTCTTAGAGTTCCCACAGTTCTCCCACCTGGGGTGATCTAAGTCCCAAGCAGTTTGCTCATCATTGTAGATTTGGAAGGTTTGCATGGTCCATGACAGCATTCTGTTCTCCGCCGACCTTTACCAAGATGAACATTTTTCATGGGTCTTTGATTGTTGGCATTCACTTCTGGTATATTATTTATCCTTCAATCACCAGTTTAATTTCAGGCACATTCTATCCTCATCATACCAATTATGATGCCAGGTCAAGTCTTCCAGGTCATTCTCAGTCCTTTTTTTACCCTTCTCACACTTGAGCACTGAGAAATTCTGGTATACTCCATCATGTACCATAATGGACAAGCAGAAATCTGAGACAGCTTGTACATGTACTGACATTCTGCTATTCAAGAAGTTTCTATGGGGCCTTGACTTCACACTAGACTACTCCAAGAAAGCAAGGCACTAGTCCTTTCTAATTTCGTTCTACAAAACCTATCAGAAATGTAGAAGTTCATGTCTGGGCTTACGACTTGCTTAGAGACTTCCCCAAGGTCTGACTCTTCTTTCCCTCTCACAATTCTGAAGCTTTCCTCAATTTCAACATCTCTTCCAAAGGAGAAAAATACTAATTCTTATGATTTTGATATTCTTTTAAAATTCTATTTTATTTGGCAAAATAGGATCGGGAGAGGTGACATTATAACATATTCCACATGTGTTTAAAAATTAATAAATGAATATTATTTTTAAAACTTAATGCCCATACACTCAACAATTTAAATGAAATAAACAAGTTTTTTCTAAGAGACACAAACTGCTAAAACTCTTGTAAAAAGACATAGATAACTTGGATAGCCCTATATATTAAATAAAGTAAATTTTTAGATAATACTCTTTTCCAAACAAAACCCAGTTTCAGATGTCTTGACTGAATTCTATCCCATAATGAGAAAAAAATAACAGCAATTCTCACAAACTCTTCCAGAAAACTAAAGAAGATTGAAGACTCCTTAGCTTCTTCTATAAGGCCAAGATTACACTGATAGCAAAACTAGACAAAAACATTACAAGATTTTTAAAAAAAGCAAAAGAATATATTCTCCAAAAACATGGATACAAATATTCTAAGTTTTAGCAAATCAAATTTAACAGTACATGAAAATGATAATACATCATAACCAAGTTGTATTTATCCTTGGAATGCAAGGTTAGTTTCATATTTTTAAAAAATTAATCCATGTAATTTGCCATATTAGCAAACTTAAAACAAAAACATATAGCTTTCTCAATAGATACAGAAAAACATTTAATAAATTACAGCATCCACTTCTGATCTACTAGAGATGGAAGGGAACTTCCATGCACTGATAAAAGTCATCTAAAAAAAACCCTACAGCTAACATCATACTTAATGGTAAAGTCAGATTAGGAGCAGAACGTGAATTCTGTTGATATCCGATTAAAAACTAAGACTTTATCTAACTGACCAGAGATTGTAAATTGATTTCACTTCTAATGCCAACTCTGATAAACTGAATTGGCAAGGATTCTGAGCAAGGGAGTTTTAATGCAAAAGCAATGTGAGATGACATGTACATGATATTCATTTTTCATTAAATTTATTGGTGTGACATTCATTAATAAGATTATATGTTTCAAGTATACAATTCTTTAATACATCATCTGTATATTGCATTGTGTATTCACTACCCCAAGTCTAGTCTCCTTTCATCACCATATATTTAACCCCCTTTACCCTGCTCAACCTCCTCCCAAACTCCCCTACTCCCTCTGGTAACCACCACACTGTTATCTGTGTCTATATTTTTGTTTCCTTTTGTTTGTCCATTGGTTGCTTTCTGTTTTATATACCACATATGAGTGAAATCATATGGTTCTTGTCTTTTTCCATCTGACTTATTCTGCTTAGAATTATACTTTCAAGATTCAACCATGTTGTTGCAACATAGCTGAGTAATATTCCATTGTATATATGTACCACATAATCTTTATTCAATCATCTGTCAAAGGGCACTTAAGTTGTTTCCATCTCTTGGCTATCATAAATAATACTGCAATGAACATAAGAGCACATAAATATTTACTGATGAATGTTTTAAAATGTTTCAGGTAGATACCCAAAAGAGGGATTACTGGGTCATATGACAGCTCTATTCTTAATTTTTTGAGGACCCTCCATACCATTTTTCATAGTGGCTGCACCAATGCACATTCCCACCAGCAGTGTATGAGGGTTCCTTTTTCTCCACATTCTTCTAATATCTGTTATTTCTTATTAAGTGTATGAGCTCTTTTTATATTTTAAATATTAATTCATTATCATAGTACTGATTGCTCTAGCCAGAGCAATCAGGCAAAAGAAAAAAGTAAAAGGCACCCAAATTGGGAATGAAGAAGTAAAATTGTCACTTATTGCAGATGACATGATTCTTTATATAGAAAACCCTAAAGACTCCACCAAAAAAAAAACTACTAGGAAGAATAAACAAATAACAATAAAATTGCAGGATACAAAATCAAAGTTCAAAATCCACTGTGTTCTCATATGCTAAGAATGAAATTTCAGAAGAAGAAAAGGAAAAAAATTCCATTTTCAATAAAAAGAATAAAATACCTAGGAATAAACTTAAAGAAAGGACCTATGTGCTGAAAACTACAAGATATTATTGAAAGAAATTTAAGAAGACACAAAGAAATAGATATTTTATGTTCATAGACTGAAAGAATCAACATAGTTCAAATGGCCATATTGCCTAAAGCAATGTGCAGATTTAATAAGCTCTCCATCAAAATCTCAAAGGCATCTTTCAAAGAAATGTATATGAGGAAGAAGGAAGGAGGTAGATGGGGTAAAAGAAGTCAAATATAAGGGAGAAGGAGGATGGTGAAGTAGGTAAAAGGGATCAAATATATGGTAGCTGAAGGAAACTGGACTTTGGGTAGTAAACACACAATAGAATATACAGATGTTAAATTATAATGTACACCTGAAAATTATATAACTGTATTAACCAATGTTACTTCAATAAACTTAATTTAAAAAAAAAGAAATGTACATGATATTCTTTCTAAAAACAATGGGAAGTCACTGACAGTAAGTATGGGAGTTGCATCAATAGAGAATACTAGAATCTAAAACTTGAGAGGACATGAAAATATTAATTTGTGTTTTAGAAAAAACATACTGATGAGAGAATGCAGAATAACTCTTTATAAGAGACTGAATATGAAACTATGTATCATAATGTATGCAATAATGGGGTGTATAAAGAGAGACATAGATTGTTTATGCCATTGAGGATCAAAGAAGAGATATATGCCAACCATACTAAAGAACCAAATGGTTCTTAGACTAAGAATTCAGAAGAATTCAATGAAAGGTTTTTGTCATAGCTAAAATCTAAGCTCTGCCTTCAGAATCTAAATTAACGTTTCTCTGCAACCACGTCCTTTGACCCTCCACTTAATACATAACACTTGATATTTCTCAGCCGTGCAATGCTATCTCCTGTTGTCACACTTTACAGATGTGACTTACCCCCAGTGAAATATCTTTATTCTCATTTCATTTTAATAATGATAATAATAACAACATCAATAATAATAATGAGTTAAGAATATGGTTTATTTTAATATGCCAGGCTGGGCACATATTTTAAATGTAATCCCTGCATATTTTTCCAGATACACTCCAGATAAAGCCTCTCCAAAGCCTTTTCATTTCTAAACTAATATAATTTGGTAACTTTTTCTGAGACCCCCTAGAATCCTTTGCATACTTCTTTCAGAATAATACATTTATTCCACTTTCTTGTTACCATTTTCTTGTCTGTTTCTCTTACAGGGTTGTGAATGCTGATCTTTAGGATAAAGATGTATGACCTTGATGTGTCTTGCACATTGTACAATGTTAACCCTGAAAGTTGGATACTTTATCAATGTCAATTTCTAATTCCAATGACTAGTTTGCAGTCATCTTGATACTATATTGTTTTACTTTTCTGGGTACTGACAGTTTAAATTATTCTCTTTTCCTTCTTTTGTATGCATAGATGGGTACTTAACTCAGAAACTGCATAATTACAGTTTCCTTAACACTTATAAAAATCAATATTTTTACTCTACTTGTTTAATATGCGTTATTCCTAGAAGTCTTCATTGTAATTGCTGTTATGTTGACTTTCCCTTTTCTAACATTCCTTATCATGTTTGGAATGCAATTATTAGAACTTTGATCATATCCGTATAACATCTAAAATTCATTTACTTTAAAATCTTACTTCATACGTATTTTTCAATACTCAAAGAATGGTATTGAAATCTCAACAAAGATTCTACTATCCCAGTGAGAATAAATCTCTACTTTAAAAGCTAGAGTTATTAGAGTGAAAGTAATTTTCTATATATCTCTTTGTAAGTAATTACATTATTTTTACACTGCTTTACCAATATTAGAGAAAATACTTGAACTCTGTTGCCTTAACATTACTCTAGGCATGAAACAAGAGAAAATGTAATCATAATATTGGCAGCTCTGTTTAAACACCCTTCAGAGAAGTTTGGATCAGGATTCATACTGTGTCTGAAAGTAGATATTTAGAAATTGCTTTGAATTATATGACACCTCTCTTCTCCCAAGGAGCTTATTCTGATAGTATTTATTCTGTGGCATTTCAAATAATTGATTTGTTTCTGTGTGCATGTCCAGAGGCCCAAGGACATGGCCATGTTTTTCACAGACCTAATAAGTAAAATTAACTGGAGGCAAAAACCAATGAAGGTAAGCTAATGCAATCAGGTGGGAGGAATGAAGACTCAGCATGTTGTATGTCATTCATCTCCTAAACTATTTTTCTGTGCTGCAAGAAAAAATGAAGATATATAAGTTATTGAATTTTTTATTTCCATTCCTGATCCTATGCTGACTCAGTAACTAACACTGGGGAAGGAGTAACTAAACTTTTTGCAGTTGCAATACACTTATTTTGGTCAGGTGTGTTTTAACAGCATTACCTGCCAGACATTACAGTGACTAATGAGGTCATATTGTAATAAATTTAAATTCCTTAGATGGTGAGAAGTCAATCATAACTTATATCTTCCTTAGTGGACAAAAGAGACCTCCTGCCACAACTTCATTCTAGCCCCATCCTAATGTTACTTGACCCGTAAAAATTTCCAGGATTCTCTAATAAACCTTTGCCTCAGGAGAAGTTTACTATATTGCCTGGACTGAGGCATCAATGATCAAAGATCTAATATAATAACAGAAGTTGGAACAGAAAATTTAAATTTTTAGTTTTCAGTAACTATATTTCATAAGACATTTGTATAGTTATATTTATTTAAATTATAAAACACTGTAACCAAAAAAAAAGCAAGCACTCTAAAGTCACCATTTATGTTGTTTTAGTCTAAATCTAGAGACTATTTTTCTCCCAATAAAGTATTTGTTTCATCTTAAATAAATGTCAAAAGTCGACACATTTCCTATAAGTATATCTCTCAGCACTACTGTTTGCCCAAGCTGTCAACATCAGAATCAGAGAAGAAAAAAGTAAAATATCATGATGCTCATGTGCACATTTATTTTGTATAAGTTAATGGTGACTCAATTCCGCTTGAAATGAAATGCAATTAATATATTAACATAAAATGTTATCTATCATCTTGTTAAAATCTTAGCATTAAAAAATAACACACCAGTTTAATAAAACTCCTTTTTTAAACACAGGCCATTCTACATTTATTAACAGTTCGATGGGACTATGCCCAAGGCCAATATCTAGGCTCTGATCTCAAATTTTTACCAAATCTCTGCCAGCGGAAGCAATAGATCTACTGTTGCCTGCCAGTTCAGTTCAGGCCTCACCTCCACTTCTAACTGCTCTGATGTCCTTAGGATCCCATGCAGCCCACATATGATTTTTGCTGCATATTTTGGGGTTTGTTATAACCTTTTAAAAATGTAAAAAACTATTCTTTGCTTGAGGGTAGTACAAAGATAGACTGTGAAGTGGATTTGATACATGGGCTACAGTTCACAAACTCTTGTTATAGAGTCAATGAATCCCAATGAAAGTCTAAGCAAGTTCTTATGGAAATTTATATACAAAAGTCATAAGTAGCTAAAGTCTGAAAAAGAAAAAATTGAAAGACTTACACTACCTGGGTTAGAGACTTATTTTCAATCTCTAATAATCAAGTTAGTTTGGGATTAGTGTAAAGCTAGTTATACAGATCATTGAAACTATAAAGGAAGTCCTCAAAAAGACCCATGCATTTGTGGTCAATTGATTTTGATAAAGATGCCAAGGTAATTCCACAAAAGATAATCTTTCAATAAATAGTGCTAAAACAATTTGGATATCCATTTGAGGTAAGAAAAAAAAACATCATCCTTAGTTTGGGGAAAAAAATAGGAGTGAATTATGGATTAGGCAAAGATTCTTATATAGAACACAAAAATCATGAACTGTAAAAAAGTCAAGAAAATATTAGAGTTCATTAAAATGTAAAACCATTGTTCTTTCTAAGACACTATTTAGAAAGTGGAACAACAAGCAACAAAGTGATAAAATATATTTGCAAAAAAATATGTCTGACAAATAACTTCCATTCAGAACAAGAATAAGCAAAACAAGGCCCATGTGCTATCTGACTTGCTATATGTTTTTTGTAAATAAAATTGTATTGATAACATAGTCATAGTCATCCATTTATGTCTTATATGTGTTTGTATTCATGATATAAGGCTAGAGTTAAATATTTGCAACAGAAATCATATAGCTCACAAAGCTTAAAATACCCACTCTGGCCCTTTAAAGTAAAAGTTTGCCAATCTCTGATTATAAAAGAATTTGTGTGGCATAATAAAATGAATAATCCACTTTTTAAAAAATAATAAAAAGATTTGAACAGACACTTCACAAATAAAGATATATGAATAGCCAATAAACATGAAAATCTGATCAATATCATTAATGATTAGATAAATACAAATTCAAACCACAATGAGATGCCACTATATAACCACTAAAATGGATCAAATTAAAGACTTTCATTTTCTTTTTCATTTCATAGGAGCAAATGAAATTTTCAAGTATTGCTAGTGAGAATATAAAATGGTACTGTCACTTTTGATAATTTAATAATTTCTTAAAAGACCAAACCTGACATACAATTTGGTCATTCTCCTTCTAGAGAAATAAAATAATGTGGTCATATAAAGATATATTTGTGCATGCTCATAAGTTTTATATATTATAATCCAAAACTAGAAATTATACAAATGTCTACCAGTAGCAGCAGGGATAAACACATTGTGGCACATATATTCAGTGGAGTATAACTCAGCAATAAAAAGAGTATATGCAACTCAATTAAGAGACAAAAAGCCCTATTTTCAAAAGTGGGCAAATAAGTGAATCTCATAATATTTATGCTGAGTGAAAGAAATGAAAGAAGCTAGATAATAAGCATACATATCATATTGTATGATCTTTTTATATAAAATTTTAAAAAATGAAAATAATCTAAAATGACAGAGCAAATTAGTGGGTATGTGGGATGGGAGAGAGTAAGGGAAGGATTACAAAATGGCATAAAGAACTTTTGAGAGTGATAGAAATGCTCATCATCTTGACTGTTGTAATGGTTTCATGGTTGTATACATACGTCAGAACACATCAAAGTTTACACTTTCAGATGCCGCTTCATTGTACAATTTCACCTCAATGAAGTTGTATAAAAATGAAATATTTTTAAAGTAATACTTTCATAGTTACAATTTATCCAACATGAATATATCATTCTTGGAGTGTTATTCGTAAGGGAAACATAATTTTAGTGACATTCGGCCTAGCTACTCAGATTGTTGTCTGAGAACCAACAATTCTGACATTGACTGAAAGCTCAGCTGCCACCCCAGAGCTTTTGATCAGAATATGCATTTTGAAAAGGTCTCCAGGTGACTTACATGCACATTAGAGTTTGAGAAACCTTGTTCAAGACACAGCAGCTGTGTCACAAATAAAAAGTAAAAATCAATACAAATATCTCTCAGCAGAGATATTACTTAAGAGATTCACTTATCATACCTTGGGTATTACTAGATAATTCTAAAATACCTTTCATTCTGATTCCACAGTTCCATTTTATTGCCTTTTTTTTCATTAGGGCTGCCACCATTTTTCATATAAGTGTTTTTTATCTAGTATCCCCCCACACCTCTGTAATCTCCTCATAATTAATCATAAATGTTCATATTCTTTCAAGGAATATAAAATTACCTCCAGAAATCATTAACAGAAATAAATGAAGAGAAAAACTCAACCATATAAAAACTACCCATTTAATTCTTCTAAAATAAACTTTCAGTATAACAAAAAAGTACAAAGAGACAACATAGAAATAAAGATTTGAAGAGAAATTCATAACACAAAACAAGTACATTGAGAAAAGGGCACACACCAAAAATATGTTGCTTTACTTTATATAACTTTTTATAAATTATACTGTGTTCTCACATTTTTTTATTTATTTAATCTTTTCTATAAAATCTGTAGCGATAAGAAGTTAAATGTTATTATCACCATTTTCCAAACAGCTGAGTAATTTTCCCAGTGTCACTAGGCTGGGATTCAAATCCAATTGTTTCAGTTTTCAGCCTAGTGTTCCCTCTACCAGCTCACACTGCCTGTGTGAAATGCCCTTGCAAGACACACTGAAGATCTCTTTCAAGTTCACATATAAGGAATTCAGTTGTGACTAAAACAAATGTCCTGAGGCATTTGCTCTCATGGTGAGCCAAAATCTGAAAGAGTTTGATGTTAAAATCAAAATGACCTTTGAGTTAAAAAGCATATAAACACATCTTTCTCTCAAAAATTTTGATTGTCTTTTCACTCAAAATGAAAGAACATGCATGGTTAAATTTTATTTGTTAAAAACATAGAACTTCTGGGCAGAAAGATTTTTTTGTTAATTGAGTTTTTTAAAATCAAATTGTTAATTCTAGTGATTTTTAAATGTCATATTTTAAAAGGTACTGTTCTCAGACTTCTTTCTGCTCACCAATAAAATCTCCCCCCTTTAGGTAAATTTACTATATTTTTATTATCTTTTATCCTGGAGTCAACCAAACAAATATCTTTTGCATTTTTTTCTTCTTAAATGATGGTTCCCCTTGATTTCTTATTAAAGGGTTTGACAGAAATAGATAAAAAGGACACCTAGAAAAGAACTTTTCTGTTTCTGAAAGTCATCAAATTTCAAATGTAAACTTGGAAAAGTATAAATGTATATTTATGTTAAGTATAAAAATAAAAAAATGAGTACAGAGCAAGCACAAAGGCAGATGTTTTTTTTTCTCCTTTTGTTTTAGTTCGTTGCGAGGGGGGTTGTTTTGTTTTGTTTTTACATTTGGTCAGCTGGCACACTGCACAGTAGTAACTTGAGATTTTTTTTCTCTTCTCATTTCAGTTGTTTTTAGATGTGTCCTAAATTAGCTTTTCTTTAAGCCTTAAAGAAAGTTGGCATCCATTCCCCAAACAGAACAATAGTTCCTCTTGAATGAGAGTGCCAGCTTCATATATTATTTGTCCTGTTTCTAGCAGGAAAATACGAGTGCCTGCTTAGAAAAATCAGTCACTGGGTCTTAGATTGGTGAAGGGGTGGCTAGCTTCAGTTGTCATCTTTAACTTGTGAGAAACTTGAACTGTTTCTCTCTTTTCATATCTCCATTTATTCATTTTAGACTTTTGTAGATGCTTCACCTTTTCTTCATGACAAGAATGAGCCCGTCTTTGGAATGCTCCAAGAACTGGGGACACGTTTAGCCTGTGAATGATTCTTAGTTGGCCCAATTCCACTTTGGCTAATTACATTCTGTTCCTCAAAAAAAAAAATCTCTTTGCATTTTCATTTGGAGATGAAAAAGATTCTTTTTCAACCTCTTCTTCTGAGCTAAACCCTCAAAAAGCTCAACCTTCAAAAGCCCAGCACGATCCGTCTGAAGTTGCCTAAGGACAAATGCCCACAGTGTGGGAGGATCCAAAAGAACACAACCATTCCCAGAGGATGAAGTGGCCATCCTCGCACCCAGCCCAAAATCAGTATTCAAAGAAAAATATATGATCATCTGGCTGCAGAAGTTTGGCCTTTGCTTTAAAAGACATTTTTCCTTACCAAGAAATAGTGATGACATACTTGAGGATCCACAATGAATACCATCCAAGAGGGCCAGGAATACCCTGGAAACACATTGTCTGTTTCTTTTTTTGAAAATGAAAAGCATTGAAAGTAATCCAAAAGTCAAATTCTTACAGTTTCTAAACTCTTTGATGATACTTGTTGCATGCTCCAAATGTGCCTAGCATGCTAAAGACTTTCATTGAAATATACACATCTTATCATGATGTCTCTTTTATTGCTATAATGTTTATAACAAGGGCTCTTCGCTTATATTTCAATTGCATGAAACAATGTGAAATTTGCTGTTGTTATTTTAGCTTTATTTCAGAAGTCTCGAAAACACTTGTCTCTGCAAGATTTCCTGGATGTTAAAGCACAGGAAATTACTTTAAGTTCTGCTGACTCGACATTTACACATTTTTCTTGTGATGAAATATTTGTTTGCTTTAAAACCAAAAGACGTAATGTAACTGAAACAATATAGAATTATACTAATTATGGTCTAAGTTGACAGATTTAGATGGAATCATACTTTATGTCTGTTCTTGTAGTATATATAGTCATTATCTATCAAGTATTCACATGTAGGTTGAGAATTTTCACACCATCAAAACTCCAAACCAACATCTTTTTTTAAAAGAAAGTAAACTTCAAAAGGTTTACATGTTTAGTTTGGATAGCACCACCAGGAAGTGATCCATGAACAAATTCATTTTGCCAGTCTTTGTGACTAGAAAGTTCCTATGGTTAAGCATTTTTTGGAAGGCTACATCTTAATTTTAGGTGGGCTAAAAATAGATTTGTGGGAAGTTTATTGTTGGTGTCACACTTTTACATTTTCTTTCACAAGTTTTGTATAAAAGTAAAATTGCACTTGTCTCTGTCTTATAAATAGTCTTAAGAGGATGGGATAAATCAAAATAGATTTTTTTTCCCTCAGTTATCAGTGATGATAAGGTCTTAGGGAATATAGTTTTACATGATGAAGAAGAGGGGAGACACTAGAAAATCTTCCAATTTTCAGTTAACATTAAGCTCTCTTATACAAAAATAAATAAATAAAAGTAGCAAAAATTCTTACTGAGCTCAATAATAGGACAGAAAAGGAGTAGACAAGCTTCTACTTGGAATAATAGAAGATAATCTACGTTTAGAAAAATGACAATATGTGAATCACATAGACTGCTCCCAGAAGGTAGTAGCATGATAAGGAAGGGCACTTTTTTAAAGCCATTTTGCCTGTGTACCAATACGAGTCTTTGATTTTAACATCTTGGAAATCTATACCTCAAGAATTAAAGAAACCAAGCTAGGTGTGTTCATAGAAAGGCATTCACAATTAATAAATTATGAGTTTATTTCTATTTAAGATTTAAAAAATCAGACATCTTTACCTGAAAATGTAAATACATTTGGAAAATGTAGGTAAAATCAAAAAAAGTACTTGAAGAAGATGGACATAGTAAAAGCCAAGCCTTAAAATATTTGACTTAAATGTCACTCTGCTACTTGAAAGTATTCATTAATAAAAAAAACTCATTAATAAAAAAAAAGAAAGAAACATTTTTTATAGTGTGTAGTAAATTTGTGATATTCGTGACTCAAAAAAGAAGAAAATAATCTATGTTCTAGATGTGTATAAATTATTACACTTAAGATACACTGCAAGCAATAGAAGTTAATAAAATAGGGTTGTAAAGTTTAGTTGTAGTCTTAGGCCTTTTACAACTATATTATAAATATCAGTTACCTAAAATACTTTAGTTTTATTCTCAAAGAAAAAAAAAAGACTTGATGTAGGAGAGCTTTTTGTCCTTCTAGAATTCTAGTGCCTATAAGACAAAATTCTGATGATAAAAGAAGCACTGAGGAACAATAGGTGATGGAATGTAGATAAATTGAGCAATACTGAAGAACAGAAATTCCAGAATGTTGTAGATGCCACTGGATCTTTTATTGCTGTCTCTTCACCACTAGTCCTTAGGGCACTTTTTGTACTTGGAAGAATCCTAGATACTTCACAAATATACTTTTCTTTTATAATCTTGGTTCCTATCCAAATAATAAACATCAAGAGTTTTTCAGTAGTCCTATCCTGCATTTTTTAAGTTTCTAAGGATACATAAAATAATAGCCAGACTTCTGTTCCTAATACAAAGTACCAACATCCCTCAGAAGGACCAGTCTATATAAATTGGTCCTTGACATTTTGTTACTTTCTCCCCGAATCTCATCAAGATAACAAAATGAATGTCTAGTAAAACTAAAGCTATGTAGGATCCTTAGTGATTTTCTTAGTTATTTTGACCAAGAGATAAATTTTTTTTTCCTTCTCTTCATACTGGAAAATTTGACACAAAGAACGGATTTCCACTTCAACATGAAATAACCATGGAAGGAGCTGCAGGTTATTTGTCAGTTTTCTCAGCTACATGTGACTCTTAAAGATAACATAATTTTGACAGCATCAACACAAAGGGAACAAAAGAAAATGTTATTATGCCAGTGACCTCTACTGCAAGGTGAGCATAGAAATTTGTGATTTAAAATGCCAAAATGCTTTAACAATATTACAGTCACCTCATTCTTAATTTCACTTACTCGCTCAATTTTAGTTATGTCATTTAGGTGATTTAACACAGTAACATGAAAATTTAAACAGTGCCATTTGGGACACACTAAACTATCTTTCATGAGTGATGTAATTATTTCAAATTGTAAACTGTACAGCAAAGGATATACTTACATGAATATTAGCCTGAGTATTTTGGCTTCAATTTCAACTTTGTAATAGATGCAGCAAATTTTTCCTATCTAAATTCTTTTAAAGGCAGAATGTCTTCATAATGAGCAAAAAGCTGGATATCTGGACATTCTCTGGAGGTAAAACACAGACAAGTGTCCAAATGCAAGCTTTTCCATTTATATGTGGCAGAGTTTAAATATAACCAAGCCATTTAGCTTTTTCTTAATGAAAGATGTGGGTATAACTACTCTTGTTAGGACTTTATTATTCTACCTGCTTGGCATATAGCATCCTGGGCCAATTGTGGAAGAATCTATGATGGAGTATTGATTAAGCAACCTCTGGTGTTCACATGGGTTGGTGAGATTTAGTTGTATCTGGCTTATAAAACAAGAGAGACTATAATGAGATGAGGGTGCAAAGTCATAGAGAATTCAAATATATATATATATATATATACGCGTATATATATATATATATATACACATATACATATATGTGTATATACACACACGCACATACACTCACACACATGGATTGTAGATTGGCAGATGACAAGATTGATATTTTAGGCAAAGTGACATCTTGAAAAATGCATAGACAAGAGAATAAAAGGCGTAAAAAACAAGTTCAAGCAGAAAAAAAGCAAGAAGAAAAAAATTAATAAAAACTGCAAAATAAGGGGAAGAGGCTGTCACTAAGCTTCTCAAGAGTAGGGACAGCCAAAACCTAAGTCAAAACAGTCAGAAGCACATTGGAAAGAGGTAAGAAAGCTAAGTTAAATTATGATGTAAGTTATTTCATGGAATTAGTCACTAGTAAACTTTTTTACATGGAACTAGTGACATTCTCTGCTCTCCTTCCTTCCTCAGAATAACTATTTGAAGGAGAAAGGGGAACTAACACTTCCCAAAGGTACACTCTGAGCCTGGCGAAGTGTTACATGGACAACGTACTGTCTTGTTCAATCCTCATGATGATGGAAGGTGAAGATGCTTGGAGTGTCTGTGAAGATGGGGGATACACTGTACAGAGATTCTCAAGGATGACAATTTTCCCTTCCAAGCAAGATAGTAACTAATAATTTACCTGATTCCTTAGAATATGATGGTCAAAATGTATATTTCATTCCTGGGATAGAATTAAAAAGAAGAAGGGTACAAGCTGATGAACCCTAACTTTAGAAATGAAAGCTAAGAACAGATATCTAATATGAACTTCAAGACAGCAGGAAAGGAAATGAATTGGAATCTCTAGAAAAGGCACACAAAATATTTTTTTTTAAATAACATTTAACTTCTAATGCTCTGATGGCCTGTTTTTCTTTTTTAATATATAAATTTATTTATTTAAATTAGTTTCAAGTATACAGTACATTGGTTAGACATTTATATAGTTCATAAAATGATCCCTCCAATTGCTTCCTCCCTCCCTGGCCCTCTACTTAGCCATCATATAATGCTAACTGCATTCCCTCTGCCGTGCTCCCCATCCCTGTGCCCAACTATCAACTACTCATTTATACTTTTTTAATCCTTCACCCCATTCTCCCAGCCCCCCAACACCTCCCCTTTGTTCGTCACCAAATTTTTCACTATATTTGTGAGTCTGTTTCTGATTAGTTTGTTCTTTTTGTTCCTTAGATTCTGCAAATAAGTGAAATCATATGGTATTTATCTTTCTCTGTCCGATTTATTTCACTCAGCAAAATAACCTCTAGGTCTATGCATGTTGTTACAAATGGTAGGATTTCATTTTTTTAATGGCTGAGTAATATTCCATTGTATAAACCATAACTTCTTTATCTAATCATTTGTTGTGCATTTAGTTTGCTTCCATATCTTGCATATTATAAATTGTGCTGCCAGGAAAATTGCAGTGCATAGATCTTTACAAATTGTTTTGCTTTTCTTTGGATAAATACCCAGAAGTGCAATTGCTAGGTCAAAAGATATATCCATTTTTAATTTTTTGAGAAACTTCCATAGTGTTTTCCAAAGCAGCTATACCAACTTGCAATACCACCAACAATGTATGAGGGTTCCCTTTTCTCCACATCTTCATCAACACTTGCTGTTTTTTTATTTATTGATGATAGCCATGGCCTGTATTATTTGTGATTTCTTGTCTACTTTAATGAAGCAATTAGCTTTAAAACAACAACAAAAAAAGGCCTTATTCTTTTAGTCATAAAATAGATCGACAGTTGGAGAAATTCTAATTCAATGCAGTTTGGAGAACAACATCACCAAAGGCAACCCAAGGAGAAAGAGACACTGACTGACAGACTGACTGACAGACAAACAGACAGAGACAGTGAGAGCAACGGCAACAGCAACAGCAACAGCAAGAGAGAAAGGCAGGCTCCTGGACTTAAAGCAAAAAGAATAGGCCTGGGGTTTAAGACTTTGCCCAAAGTCTAAACAGAACAGTCTGTGAACTTCTTAGTAACCCATGAAGCAGACTTTACATCATATTTCTGTTTAGAAAAGTTAAGGTCACAGAAGTTTTGTGAGGTACCCAAGGTCACACACCTAGCAAATGGTGCAGCTAGAATCCAAGCACAGCTGTGATCCACTCCAAAGCTCATCATTCTCCTTTATCACAATGTCTGGCAGATGAGAATTTTAAGCCAATAACAAGAAAATATAACCAAAAGCAGCAGAGAACATTTGGAATATGTAGCAAAAATATTCTTAACATACATTAGTACAATCATTTAATTGAAACAAAATAAAAATATTATAAAATTTAAAAAAATATTACAGCATATTTGTTAATCTAATGAAGTGCAATCAGTATAAGAATAAAATTTTGATAAAACACTTTAATTTAGCATGAGAAAGACTGTTATGCATGAAATAAATCAGCAAATATTTTTTAGTAACATGTTGGGAAGAACTAAATTCTTTTGTCACTGAGTGGGATCTTTTTTATAGCCCATTTTTATCATGCCTAAGCTTTACTGGACATATTCACTGTAGTTTGGGGAATACAAAGAACACTGTACTGGAGTTCTGACCCTAGCTTGTTATAAGATCTATAATAAATCATTTCAAGGAATGTCTGGACCTGAATTTTCTAACTTACAAAAGGAGGCACTTGGCCTAGATTAATGGTTATCATATTTTGTTTTGTTATAGAACTCATTTTTCCAAATAAATTCTTAAGTTGATTTCAAATAAGTAATGCTAATAAAATTGCAGCATGATAAATATCAAGAAAAGAAAGATATTTTTCCTTGAGCACTTAGATTTATGTTGTAGAGTAGGCCTTGCCTTAAAACATGTGTGAAAATGTTACTAAAATGAAATATATTTCAGCATTTCACATATTGTATTTCAAAAAGGCCTAATTTTTGGAAATAGTGCTTCTAATAAAATTCTCTGGCTAATGATGATATGGAATGATGAACATTTCACTTCCCTTTTGGAGAGTTACAAACTATGTCTCGTGTTAAGAAATCAGTGAAATTCTGAAGAAAATAAACTTGCTTATTCACATGTATCACAAGCAACCTCAGGTCACTTTCCTTCTTTTCACTTGAAGCAAATGTTCCAAGGAGCATGCTTTTAAATATGGAGTGCAAGCTCCCAAGTTTAAAGATCTTAATCTCTGTACAGAATCTGAAATGACACCTGCTACATAATTGCCCCTTGATGAGTATCATTCTCATGAATTTAAAGTTGAATTCCATAAGCACAGAAATAGCTGAACACAAACCATGACATAGTTAAGGTCTCTTTTAAAAAGTGGAAAGGAGTTGTTGATGATACAGAGAATAGTCAAATCTCAGAGAAAACAAATTTGAGATAATGTGGATATACATCCTCAATAAGGAAAATACTTTGAAAATTCTTCTAATCTCCCCTTTTCTCCTTGGCTTCCAGCTAAGACTTTGTCCTTTGATCCATCTTCTCTCTACTTCTTAGCCTTTCCTTCAGTCAAGGTCAGAAGGGGAAATATCTCAAGTAAGAGGAAATGCTAGAATCTCGGTAGCTGCTCCAAGTCTATTCTCTTCTTCTACTAGACCTTGGCATTCCCACTGGCACTATCCTCATCAGCTTTTATTGTGGCTTTTGTCACAAGAGATTCTCTTCATCTCAGTGCTTTTGATGGAGCTCCAGTATGGCCTAAGACTATTTTCCACCAAAGGGGATTGATGTTCTTTAAGTCCATTTTGTACAGAGGTTATTTTCCACCATTCATATGCACCTCTAAAATTGCTGAGCGAAAGGAGAAGGGTCATGTTTTATAGAAAAGACTGCTATTGCCTCATTTCTGCAAATGGAAAATAATTAATAAGAAATTGGACAGGGCTGTTTGTTTTAGAAATGGAAAACAAAGAAAAAACAACTTCTTTTTCTGTATTGGGCCATGATGACCAAAACTTTAATTCTAAACCATTGATGGTGCTATGAAAGAAAGAAGTAGGCAAACCAAAATAAAGGGAGGCAAGGTTCAGGACAGGATCCAGCATCAAAAAGGGAGTTTTATCCCCAACACTTCAGCTGCTTACATCCCAAGCTGACCCTGGTGACAACCGCAATCATTAGTTTGGGAAGATTCCTCTTCCTCTTGCTAAAAGATAGGCGTGTTGGGCAGACTTCTGTTTTCCATGACAGTAAAAGAAGATGAATTGTTGCCAAGCCAAGTTGAAAATGTGTAGTTGTCACAGAAACACTTTAGTACACAGGGTTGACTTTCATAGTATTATTGACAGAGCACTCTACTTTTGGTATAGAATGTGATTGGTAAGCTGGCCTTGAGGCTGAAACTGCAACTGTAACACAAACCCTAGCCCTTTGGAACAGGACTGGTTCAAAATGGAGATTGCATTTATTTTCAGAAAAAAAAACATACTGAGGTTTCTCTAATCCAGAATAGTTTAAATATAGGAAATGTTCCAGACAATAGCAATCAAAATGATGAATGAGTTAGATTTATTTCATTCACGTGGAAAAATAAATGAAGCATAAGTTACCCAAGAGAAATTTGCTGAGAAAAAAAAAACAGTTTAGGAAAGTTATGTGATGGTCTACAGAAAGTGAAAGGCGCAGACCTCAAGGCTAAAGAAATAACTAAATGTGATTCAAGTGTTACTAGTACAGATAAGAAGAATGTTCACAGAGTCAAATAGAAGCTGCCTCCCTTACTGAAAAGGTACCAGAGAAACTACTCCTATTTGAATACAATCAATGACTCCAAACCAGGTGAAAATTTAGAGATAGACTCTAATAGCATTGAAAGAGATAAAACCATCTAACTTGAGAGCCAAGAACAATTCCTCTACATTTTCTAGATAAGTCATTTGACTCATCTGGGTCATAGTCTTCCATAAATATTGGACTCACCAATTTGTTACCACTTCTTCCCACCATTGAAAAAGCTTGTATGAGACATGACTGTTTGGGTGGCAAGCTGCTTGTGCTTTTTTCTACTCATCTGAAAAATCAGTAGATGTATACAAAACAATTTAAAAATCATAATTAACTGATTTCTAATACCAAATTAATAGGAATCTCACATATCCTTAACAGTCTCAATATTATGCAGTTGAAATATGTGAGCAACATACATAATTTTAAATTTTCGAGTAGCTGTACTTTTTAGAAGGTAAAAAGAAACAAGTAAAATCCACTTAATAATACATTTTATTTAATTCAATATATCCAAAATATTATAATTTCACCAGCCACATTTCAATGCTCAGTAAGCAATTATGATCAGTATTCTGTATCATATACGGCAGAAAGTAAGAAAAAAGTAGACATAATGCAAAGAAAAAATTTTACACATGGCTCAATGAAGGAAACTTTCTTTTGACTTGAGGCAATGAACATAATTATTGTATTGAGTGCTCTGTGAGGAGGGGAAGGAAGACAACAGGCACTGTGTGTGGTGAAGTAAGAATACCATCAAAATAAACGAATTCCTTTGTGCGATTTAAAGATAGGTTAATTTTAGAATAAAATTACTTTCTTTATATCCCTTCTTAATGATCAATTAAAAATACATCAAAACATAATTTTAAAAATCTTTACAATTGGCAGCTTCAATGATGTTAAGATGTGAGAAGAAAATAAAATGTTATAATCAAAATTATAAATAAAATGATCAAGAGTAGCACTTAAATGATGCACTTAAAAACATTTCTAGGACAGTTGAAGATGCCTGGATTCAGAATACCAGTTGCAGACCTTCATTCAGAAATATACCAACAATTTATTTCTTTATTTAATAAAGATTTCTTTATATTTACTCTGTATCAGGAGCTTTTCTAGGCCCTGGGGACAAGAGGAACAAAAGTAGGTAAAATCTATAATCCTTAAAAACAAATATTCTCAGATAGATACATAAATTCACTTGCTTACCGAAGTTTTGTATAACAATTTTTTTTAAACTTCCTTTTCTCATCAACAACTGATACGACCTAGAGTTTGTTTTCTTAAGGGAAAATGTTCAATCTGATTGTTAGCCTCAAGAATTCCGGAACCTGTTTTATCTATCATCTACTTCAGTATATAGCTGAGTGCCTTATACATTATTCAATGATGGTATTGAATCAAGCTAAATGAAATCAAATTGAAATACATTAAACTTAATTTAATTATATAAAATAAAATCAATGTTATCTCATTGCTAAATATCCTAACTCAAAAACCAGGAATATCTCCATTAAAAATTAATAACAAAACCAGACAAAGACATTACAAGAAAGGAAAACTAAAAGCCAATATCTCATATAAGTGCACAAATTGTTAACACAATATTAGCAAAAAGAGTCATATTCTATGACTAAGTGTAATTTACATATATGACTGGTTCAACAAGTGTTAATGAATTAATGTAATTAATCATATAAACAGGCAAAAGAAGAAAATTCATGTGATCACATCAATTGATGTAAAAGAAAAAGTACTTAACACATCCTAACATCAAATACCAATTCATGATTAAAAACTCTCAGCAAACAGAGAATGAGGAGAACTTCCTCAAATTGATAAAGAATATCTATAAAGAACCTATAGTTCATTGCACTCAAATGTGGGGAACAAGATGCTTTCCCACTAAGACTGGGTACAAAGCAAGAATATTTTCTCTCACAACTCCTTCTTAGCATTGTACTAATAGAACATAGCTAAGGAAATAAGGGAAAAAATTGAAATAGAATGTATATAGTCTTTGAAGAAGGAAACAAAATTGTCTTTGTATAAAGGTGATATATGGCCTATGGAAGATCCAAAATAATCATTAGCAACAACAACAACAGCAACAACAAAAAACTCCTGGAATAAATAAGTGATATAGCAAAAGTACAGGATACAAGGTTAATAAAAAAGTCAACTGCTTTCTTATACACTAACATAAAAATTGGAATTTGAAATTAAAACTACAATCCCATTTACATTAGCACAAAGAATAATGCAATACTGAGATACAAATCTAACAAAATAGGCACAGAAAAACTACAAAACTCTGATCAAAGAAATTAAGAAATATCTAAATAAATGGATATTCCATGTTCGTGGATAGAAAGACTCAATATTGTTAAGATGTTAATTCTTCCCAACTTGATCTATAGTTTCAAGGTAATCCAAATCAATGTCTCAGAAAGCTGTTTTTTGGCAATCTATAACCCCATTCAAGAGTTTATGTGGGAAGATGAAACACCCAGAATAGTCAACAGTTTATTAAAGATGAAGAACAAGTTAGAAGACTGGCACTGCCTGACTTCAAGATTTAATAAAAATGCTCCTCAACTTATGATGGGCTTAGGTCTTGATAAACCCATTGTAAATGAAAATATCATAAGTTGAAAATACATTTTAATACTACACTGTAAAGTATTGGTTGTTACTCCTGCACTTGTATGGCCGACTAGGAGCTGCTGGTTGCTACCACTGCCCAGCATCACAAGACAATTTTGTGCTGCATATTGCTAGTCTGAGAAATGGTCAAAATTCAAAATTCAAAGTATGGTTTCTACTGAACAGCTTTCATACCTGCAATCCATTCTCCACTCTATCTCATCATTCCCTAATCCAAGACACTGTTCTGATTGCCTTTCGGTGATGTTCTGAGGCTCCAGTGATTTAATTTCACCTTTAGGGTCCTTCATAATTAGGACTCTGTTTAACACTCCACTCTATTTTCCTACTTTTTTCCCTGCTTTCCTACTACTGCCTCCCACTATGCTAAACTGCCTTCGGTTCCTCAAACACCTATGGTACTTGCTCACATGTGTCATTCCTCTATCCTGTTTTCATTGTCACTCTAACTCCAGAGTTTGGCCTAAATAGTTCTCTTTTAAGACACCTTCTCTAAATTTTCAAATCCCAGATAGCCCTTTCTCCTATATAATGCCACAGAGCCTTTAACTTCTGCTCTCAAAACTCATAACACACATTTTTAAATTTCCCAATTACTTATTGTTAATCAAACTACAAGCACTTCAAAAGTAATGAGAATATCTATACTATTATTCCCTACCCAAAAATATCTAGGACAATGACTAACACTAAGAAAATATTTGATAGATAGATTGATTGATGGAAATATAGATTAATGGTTGAAGTAACTCAGAAAAAACTTGAAAGGTGGGAAATCTGTTTAAACTTAGATGTTTGAAAAAAAAACTCTCTGGGCTCAGTTACTGCTCACCTAGTTCTTTTGATTCTAATTCATTTTCCCAGAAATGGCCTTGGTTTCTATGTGTGTGAAAAATTCATAAAGAATACCCACTGTATCCCAGGTTTAAAGTGTGGATTTTCCAGGAGAGTATTATTTCTTTAGGTTGCAATAGTCATGTTAATCACCTAATACCATGTATGAACTACACATGAATGGACAGGACCAAAATTCCAAGACATCAAAGCACTCAAGCTTGATAATAACAGATTGGAAGTAATCAGAGAATGGTTAAGGAAGGAATTGTCAGCAACTGAGGGATAATAGTAGGAATTAACCAGTACCTGTCATGGTGCTATAACCACAAATTCAATATAAGATGTGTAAATAGCTATACAAGCCAGAATGCACCCTGGCCCAGGCTGCCTTACATTTGACAATGGGAAAGTCCAAGAAGATTTCAAAGCTTTAGGAAACAGATCTAGAGTAGATTAGGAAAGTTGGAGTATTAGTAGCAGCAAAATATATGGAATAACAGAGGTGAGAGCAAAGATATTTTACCATGTTTATGTGCAGGAGAGGACTGAAAAACAAAAACACAAAATGAAAAACTTGGAAAATCAAAGGTACATACACTATTTTCTCCAATTCAGCTTTTTCATTCAAAAGCAACAATAGCCAAATTGCTTCAAAATATTTTATTTTTACTTTTTCTTTTGGTGATTTTTTTTCTTTGGTTGTATTTAAAATTAAATTAAAATCCTATACATAAAAACTACAACTAAATAAGTTACTTTGAAAATGTATAATTATAATGTCTTATATTACAAAGAAATAGGCACCAAAATGGCATTAATGATAAAGTCAATGTTAACACAATTAGAATAGTTTGTTATTTGACTTCTACTCTAAAGCCTATTACATTACTCATTAATGACTTTTTTTGTAAATGAAGACACTATATAAGAAGGAATAGTCGTTAATATTTCATTAATTTTGAAATTCTACCATTACGTACATCTTTCTTCACTAATGTCATCTCCACTTATATCATTCACAAAATTATTGGGTTAGGAAACAACTGTGCTTTATTTCTGTCCCAAATAATCTAGCTGTAAAGACCCAAATTACCAGATTGCTGCAAATCTTCCACTTGGTCTTTTCTGCAGAGGTTTGACCTACCACATGTTCAACATCATTGAAAACCCCTTGAGTCCAAGAGTGTGATTCAGCTTTTCTTTTTTATCTCATGTGTGCTGCATAGTAATAAGTGAAAGAAATTGTCATCATAAGTGCCCAAAAAGCATTTGTTTTATAAATGAATAAACCAGAACCAGGAGTAGGAGAAATAAGTCCTTAATCTTTTGCTTACCTTATGCCAGGTATTATGCCTAGATGAATGGGATGGATTAGAACATACTTGACCACCTATCTTTACCCATAATATCAAGCTACTGAAGTGCTAATTTCTGAAAGGTGTACGATAACCTGAAATATCTTTTAATTCTTTCGTTGATTTACTCCTAGTTCTACATTTTCTCATTATCTCTCATTTCCTACAGCCATTTGTGCACGTAATTGCTTTTAAACTATAAAGTTTTTGTTACAAATAGTGCTTTCTTGGATAAAAGAGATTGTACTTGACAGATAATAATATTAAATTATTTAATAACTTCTTATCTTTAAATAAATTATAAAAAATGCAGTTCATTAGTTTATTTTTAGTTCTCAGACTTTGTATAAGCAGTTAATAGACAGGAAGGAATTACAGCAAACTCATTTCTGCCTCAGGCATTAGAACTGAGCTCCTCTCCCAGCACTGAATATTTATTTGAAATTCCATGCAGAGCCAAGTGCCAATTACATTAAAACAATCTAGACATTTTTATAAATCGAAAAACCCATTCACTGGGTAAGCTGGACTCCAAAATCTATTGAAATAGTGATTTCAGACAAGTCTGCAGTACTTGTTTCCTTGCGTAATATACTCAATGAACTAAACAACTCAGATGCAAAATTTTGTGTGAAAAATTATATTAGGTAGCCATAGATGGAAATATCTAACATCTCATCTTGTTTCTCTTAACTCAAAAACATTAAGTATCATGAGACAAAATCTGTAATATCCCTCAAAGACTAATAAGACTAATTCTTCCTGATTTTAAAAAACAGGCTTGTTTATTTAAATTAACAAAAAATGAGAATCTGCTTAAGTGTTTTCTGTTCATTACTTTAACTCTTACATTTAACTAGATTTTATTCTTTAGATTTTTGTGTATGTGTTTACTTTTTTTGATTTTGTTTTTACTCAATGCAAATACACTCCATCAAATTTCCTTACCATATTTCCATTTGCTTCGTAAAAATAAGTTAAAGCAGATGTATATAGACTTGAACAAAACTCATTGTAGAAACACATAAGATTTTAGTAAGAAATGTAACTGTTTTTATGAAATATATCTTTTTTAAATTTGTAGACACATTTTAGAAACTATTCTTGGCTTGTAGATATACTACCTACTTTTTTAAAACAGATTTATCTATTTAATTACACTGTTTATATCCATTGTGACATTCGCTATCATTTCATGACATAATTTCTAAATTTTCAGCACATAAGCAGTCTCCCATTAGGTATATTTATTCAAATTTGGATACTATGACAAATATAATTTCACTACAGCCATAGAAAAACTTTGAGTCATACATTTGTTTTCCTTAAGGCTCTACATAGTAGTGGCTGGCTGCTCTTCATTTAAGTATAAATGTTCAAAGCTGTAACTTTTCTTTACAGCAGAGTTGAACAAAATTTTTAAAACATTATTTTAAAAGATATTTTCTGAGCAACATTTAAATGAATGAATGCCTTTGGTGAATGCTATTATTGATTCATAACATTTATTTTTAATGCATTTTGCAGCCTGGTGTTGTGTTCCACATTGTACACAGTCTTTGGCTAAGGCCTGAAGTCGAAGTTGCCATGGCTGCTTATCTCTGCCTGGGCATTGATTCTTTTTCTCTTTCAGCAACTGTTTAATCACTACATGTAGGTTGTTTGAAAGAATCAGAGAAAGAAAGTTTTCCTTTCCAAACTCCTACTCTTATAATTATTTCCAAGTTTGTATTAGTCAGGGTTCACCAGAGAAACAGAACCAATAGAAATATGTGTATATATGAATAAATATATAAAAAATATATATAATATTTTTCCACTGGATTATTGATGGGGCTTTCAGCTCCCATCCAATAATAGTTCTTATTCTCTTCTTTCCAACCCAGACATGAAATTTGGCCTCTTATTTCTTGAATTGCACTATAATAATAATAATAAACAAATAAAAATGAACATGCAAAACATATAGTAGACTTTACTGAAGATTTGTGCATCCGAGTTCTACAGCAAAGTGATGCAAACATCTTAAAATTAAATATTATATATCCTTGGTCTTAAAATATTTCAGCCATTTGTCCAGCTTTATTTACCACTGTAACCTCAGCCCATTTCTCATATACATGCTCACTATTTTCCATAATTTCAAGTTAATTTCTTATGCAAAGGGATTTAGCAATATTTTTTAAAACTTTTTCTTTTGCTAACTCTTTTCCTGAAAGTCTCACTTCCAAGGCCTAGGCAGTCTGTTGTTTTCCTTACAAAGGCAATTCCCTTCCTATTAAAAAAAAATAGTGTCATGAGTTAACACAATAATTTTTTTTATTATATATGTTTAACAGTTTATAATGTCTTTAAAATAAAGATTATATAACCTTATTGACATTGTATATTTTCATTATGAAAATAGCTGCATAGTTACAAATTTCACTCAGTGGAAAAATGGTGACTTAAACAAGTCAGGGTGTTTGCTTTTCTCATTTAAAGGGAGTTCAGAGCTAGACTGGCATAGCGGGTCTGAATGTATTCAGGAATCTTCATACCACTCAGATGTCTTTAACACATGCTTGCCACCCCACAGTCACAAGATGAGTGCCTCATCCAGAGCATTACATCAATGTCCCAGGCAGGAAGGTACATAAAAGGCAGAGGCGTGTGTCAACTTAATCTGTCTGCATTTTAAAGAGATTTCACAGATGCACCGCCAGGAAGTTCCACTCATATCTCATTAGCTAGATCTGTTTCACATGGGAACCCCTAGCTTCAAGGGAGGAATATTATTACCCTCATCTAAATTGAGGTTCTGTTGTTAGTGAGAAAAAAATCATGACTAGGAGGTCATAGCATCTGACACAATGTAAGTTCTAGCTCTTACAATTTCAAAGAAAACCTATCTATTCTTTAGTTCATAATAATAATCAGACCATATGGTTTTGGCATATTGTTTTGTAACCCGATATACCCCCTGCTATCGAAATAATTAAACAGCAGGCTACTAGCAATGGTCAGTAAGGATGAGTCTTCTGATGGTTCCCAGGTGCAGGTCTTGGGTAGGGTTCTCAACCTCAGCACTGTTATGTTTTGGTCATAAAAATTCTTGGTTGTGGGAGGGCTGTCCTGTGAAGCATGCTTGGCTTCTATACACTAAAAGCTGGTAGTATTTCTTATCCCTAGTTTTGACAATCAAAAATATCTCTAGGCATTGCCCATATCTTCTAAAGAACTATATCATTCCTGATTGAGAACCATTATCTTGGATTGATGGAGTTTTTGTAGTAGCGTTAGAATCAATCACCCAGAGATCTTTTACAAAAGATGCTACTCCCAAATTTCTGGTTCAGTTAGATATCATTTGAAGCTTACTAATTTTTTTTCAGAAAGGTCCTCAAGTGATTTTAATGCATAACCATGTTTGGGAATCATTAAATCATGTCTTTATATCAAGATAAAGTTTGCAACTCTGGTAGGTGATAAAAAGGAAAAAGCTAGGTAGGCTCACTTGGGAACAGGCCTGAGTGGAGAAGCTGGCTGTTGGGATCAGCTACAAAGGGCATAGCAAATGGACTGAATTATGGTGTTCAAGGGAAAAGGGTGCTCTCAGGATGATACTTACAAACACGAGGAATTTTTACAACTATTGTTTATCTTTTTTAATATAATTGGACAAGAAACAATATTAAATGTTTAAAAATTTGAGAGAAAGATGTAAAATTATTATTTCCAGATTTTATAATTTTATACTTAAAAACAAAGTAGTCAATAGAAAAACAAGAAAATTCACTAAATAGATGAGAATGAAGTTAATCTACAGAAAAACGTATGTTGTATATGCTCATACGTACACTATTATACTAACAGTCAACAACTAGTTAGAAGATACAACAACAGACTCCATTTACAATGACAATGAAAAGAGAGACTATCTAGAAATAAACTTAAAAACAAATTAAAATTTATATTAGCCACTTTGGAAAACAGTCTGGAGGTTCCTCAAAAAATTAAAAATAGATCTACCTTTTGACAAGGCAATTGTACTTTTGGGTATTTACAAAAAAAAAAACACTAATTCATAAAGATCTATGCACCCCTATGTTCATGGAAGCACTATTTATAATACCCAAGATTTGGAAGCAACCTAAATGCCCATCTATGGATGATTAGATAAAGGAGTTATGGTTCATATATACAATGGAATATTACTCAGTCATAAAATAAAATAAAATCCTACCATTTGCAATGACATGGATGGACCTAGAAGTTATTATGCTGAGTGCAATAAGTCAAACAGAGAAAGGTAAATACCATATGATTTCACTTATATGTGGAATCTAAGGAAAAAAAGAATAAACTAATCATGAATATAGAGAACAATTTCGTGACTGCCAGAAGGCAGGGATTTGGGAGAAAGGGGTGAAAGAAGTACAAATTAGCAGTTGATAGATGGTCACTTGGATGGGGCACATGGCATAGAGAATGTAGTCAGCAGTAATACAACGGCTAGGTGTAGAGCCAGCAGGGAGAAAGAGCAATCAGGGTTATCATTTCACAAACTATATAAATGTCTAACCAATGTAGTGTATACTAGAAACTAATAATAAAATAAATGCTAAAAAAAAAAGTACATATTTAGGAGACTAAAGTATTATTGGACTTAAATGAAAAGCTGAATAAATAAAATTATAAGTAATATTCTTGGATAGGAAGATTTATTATCATCAGAATGAATGTTCTCCCTGAGCTAATCCTATAGAATTATTTGGTACCCCAGCAAACTCACTAGCTGGATTTATTTTTTAATTAATAAGGCAATTCTAAAGGTTATGAACAAAACAACAAAGGAAGAACAATGTGGCAGATTTCACTACCAGATATTAAAATATATTTAAAACTTCAATAATCTAAAGTATAGTGTTAAGGCTTGAGTTAACAGAATCATGAAGAGAACAAACTAAGATAAAAAAATAAACAAAATACAAAGAATTTAAAATATGATTAAATTAGCATTTCAAATCAGTAGAAAAAATGTTTATTCAATACATGAGATCAAATTAAAATGTCAAAAACAAAACCAAAAGTACTAAAAACATATAAGTAAAATTTTGTTTTAGACCTTTACCAACAAAGGACCTTTTAAAGCATAATATAAAACCTGGAAGCCATTAAATAAAGGACAAATACAATTGACTCTATAAAAATTAAAATTAAAATTTGCATTAAAATACCACCATGAACAGAATCAAAAGGCAAATGTCAAATTGAGGAGAAAAATGCAATTTATGAACAAAGAACACATTTCTATAGTTTATAAACAACTTTATAAATCAACAAGATACACCTGCCAATGCTATTGAAAATGGGCAAAAGATATAATGTTAAAGTTCATAGATATAAAAATAAAAGCAACTTAAAAATGTGAAATATGCAAAACTTTTAAAATAAATATGTGAAAATATACCGAAACAATATTTTCTACCTACTCGACAAAGATTCAAAAGTGTGGCAATAATGGGAAAATCTGGACTCTCATTGCTCATGCCTATTTTGTGGGCAATTTTAAAGAACCTATCAAAATTATCTTTGCACATACTCTTTGACTCAATAGTTTCACTTTAGAAATTTTCCTAGCAGGTACAATGAAAATGATTGTATTAGTTTCCTACTGCTGCTGTAATAAATTGTCACAAATTTAAAACATATATATTTATTATCTCACAGTTCTGGAGGTGAAGTCCAATGAGTTAGGTTTTTGGCTTAGAATCTCAAAAGACTGAAATCACTGTTTTGGCTAAACTAGGCTCCATTCTCAAGGCTCCAGGGAAAAATTATCTCCTGCTAATTCAAGTGATTAAGTGGTTAACAGAATTCAGATCACCACGGTTATAGGAATGAAAGCTTTTCTTTTTTGATGACTGTCAGCTGAGAATCATTACCAACTGCTATAGACTCCCTTCCTCTTTCTTAAGAGCTAGAGCACTGGGTCTTCTCATGCTCCAGGTCTCTTCTGCCTCTACTTTCGTGGTTGCATCTTTCTAACGAACTCTTCTGCCTTCCTTTTCTGATTTTCAGGACCTATGTAATTACAGGTGACCCTCATGAATAATTTAAGATCATCTCCCTATTTTAAGGTCCATAACCATAATATCAACTCCCTTTTACCATGTGTCCTAACATGCACAGGCCTAACTAGAGGGTGAAGATCATGAAGATTAAATTTTGCCCATCACAATAACATATATTCAAAACTACTTATGGAGACATTGCTTGCAATCGTATAAACTTAATGAAAACAACCTCAATACACACCAAAAGGAATTGATTAAAATATGGGATGTCACACAATAGCTTATTATTCAGTTGTAAGTAAAAATTGAGAAAGAGATCTTTTTTCCCAGATACAAAGCTCTCCAAGACTTGTTATTAAGTGATAAAAGCAAGGAGTAGAAGTATAATATTATATATTATGCTATATTTTTCTGTGAAAAGAAAACAAAAAAAATAAAGATCATATTTTTGCTTTTTTTAAAGACATTTTGAGCAAAATAAAAGACAAAAAATGGCTTGTAACTTTCATAAAATACAATTTAATTTCAGCAAAATTTTGTAAAGACAGTTAAATTTCAGTGTATACCTTTCTTTTTCACAATTATAGATTTTAGCTAAAAGAGTAAAACTGGGCTAAAATTAAAATTAGTCATGGAATTGCCTACAAAGAGGGCTATATAATCTTTTGCAGGTTCTAAACAAGTATCCATTTTCCCCTTTAGTTCCTTATGCATGCTATTATTATGAGTGGTCTGCTGCTAAGAATTTAATGATAACTAAATAAAACTGTAAAGTATTACATTAAATTAGATTATAACATTATTTCTTGCATCAAACCAATAGTTTTGAGAAAAACATATTACAAAGTTGAATTATAATTTTTAAGCCTCAAATGCAAAACAATAAATTCAAATTCCAGCAAGTGGCACTTTTTGACACCTCCAAAATATATGGGGAATTTTCTATAATCTCTCTAAACAATTATAAGTTTACTTTTATTTTATTTATGTATAAATCTATGTAGTATGTATGTATTGGTTTATTTTTGATAACAAGATCATGTATCCTTGTTTCTCTTCTTATTGTCTATTTGCCTAGCTTATCAATATGCAGGCTCAATGCATCCAAGGTCAAAAATATTTCCTTATTCTACCCCGTCCCAAACCCTAAGTGTAACTCTTTTCCTGATATCTCTATTTCTGTTAACATATTTATCTTGGTTTACTAGGATTGCTATAATAAAATACCACAAACTGAGTGGCTTAACCATGTGAAAAATAACATAAAACAGACCCACTTTAAAATGGAGCCAAGCTGCCATTCCAAAGAAACTGCCTTGCACATCGTATGTCTTAAACCTTTGAAAAGTTAAAATAGGGCAAAATAACCTTTGGACTGGGCCTAAGGCAACACTGTGTCCCAAAGAACTGCAAGGATAACAAAAAAAGCAGATATCATGACTACAGGGCTGAAAATTAAAACATTGTTTAGAATTAGTGTCACTAAGTTAGCTTATCTGCGCCAACAGAAATGTCTCCTTTCTTTTCATATAATTGTTCCTTTTCTCATTCTCATAAATACCCCTTGGCTTTGTTTCCTAATCCAAACACTATTTGGGCTTCTACCTGAATCAGTGCTTCCCAAATAGCTATTCTTTTTTATTTTTATCCAAATAAATACTTGTTGCCTCTCACTTTGGCCTTTTATTATTGGTTAACAAAAAACAGAAATTCATTTTATCACAATTCTGGAGACTAGAAGTCTAAGATCTAGGTGCTGGCAGTATTGGTTTCCTATCAGGCCCCTCTCCTTGGCTTGCAGGTGGCCATTCTTCTGCTTCCTCTTCACACGGTTGTCCCTCTGTTCATGTGTCCCTGGTCTCTCTCCTTATTTTCTCTCCTTATAGAACACAAGTCAGACTGGATGAGAGCCCACCCCAACAGCCTTGGTTTAATTTAATTACCTCCGTAAAGGCCCTCAGCATATAAATTTTGAGAGAACACAAACAGGCTTATAACTACCCAAAAATACTAATTACCCCAAACTCAAATTCTTTCTGACTCTTTTCTCTACATCTTTCTGTTCAAATGTTTTGTATAAATTCTACTGTGACATTTTCCCCTACTCTCCATATCTTCTCTGATGCAGATTTTATACTCTCCAACACTCTTACACATTTGCTGCCAGATCTGTCTTTCCAAAACTTAGCAGTAATAATGCAACCTTGACTCAAAAACCTATAATGACTCCTAAATTATTACCTAACAATTGCCTAATAACTTAGATTGCTTTTTAAAGATGTCCTTCAATTGCCTTTTATGGCCTTTCCTGATCTCCTTCCAAGAGGTCTCTAACATTATGTTCCTTGACTTCTCTGTGGAATCTTTAGTTTCCAGAACAGTGTATTTTATATTATGGGTGAAAACTAGTGGTGGATCACGAAACTAATTTTTACCAGCATCTTAGAAGCCAAAGAAAGGAATTAAATGAAATGAAATATATCAAGATAATGTTAAAAAGAGTACCTAAACATTCATACACGTTATAAAGTTTTAGTTCAGACTCTTTTATTGTAATTCCTTGAGAATTTCCTGAGCTTTTTATTTTATGCCTCTCTGCATATTTTCAAAAAGATACGATTACTTTATAAATAATTAGATTGTGCAGCATATGAATATAAATTACACCGATTTCCCCAAGTAATAATTGAATTCTATGCACACAAGTCCCTGTTTTTGGAAATCTCTCCTCCAACTACTGACTGGCAGGTGGGTTCAGAACCTACAAGTGGGCCACATGACAACTGTGTGCAGCAGCATGACAGCAGTAAAAGCATTAAGATCGTCATATTTCTTAGCATTTATTAGATGTCAAAACCTCCTAAGCACCCATCACTGGGTAATTTTTAACTTAACACTGAATGGACCTGAGCTAGTCATCATGTAAGGCGTTACTATAATTACTTAAAGAGATTTTGTCTAATCATTAACTGAGCCAGAGTGCTACAAACCAAGGGACAAAATGAAGACCTAGGAGTGAAAATCTCCCTGAATACTGGGAACGGAAGTGAAGTCTGTTGCAGCAATAGACTCGGTGGGATGGGAGGGCCTTTTTTTGACAGGGTAAGGCAAAAACAACAAAATAGCAGGTCCAGAGAAAAGAGGGTCATGAACAACAGCAAGTAATTCCTGAGGTGTTTACTCTTCAAAGGAAATAGAAAAAGAAAACATTGCTGAATAATTAAAAGTAGTTTAAAATAATTGTATAAATCCATTAATGTTTCACAGTCACCTCTGATTGTCCCAGAAACAAAGTGGACTGAGTTGGGTCATCTCTTCCCTGACATTTTGGGTGACAGTAGAGAGCATCAAGGCAGAGAGGGGTTTGTCTCACACAAATAAAAACAGGGATATATGTATAAAGATTTTTTTCTTTTTAAAAAACATAGAAACATTGGATGAGGAATGAAATCTAGTTCAAGTCACCTATAGAGTGTCACCTAGACTTTTATGGCATTGAAAGTTTCAGCCACACAAGATTTGTGCCTGAGAGAAAACATACAGATCATCAAGAAATCAAGAAGATACACTTCAAATTACAAAAAAATATATATATTTTTTATTGTGTTCATTTTTGTCAACACACTTAGAAGAAAAGTGCTTAGACATTTGTCATTTCTCTTTATTTTAAACATGTCTTTAAGATATTGTTTTCCACTTCTACTAATGAACAGTGGTTCTCAAATGCATAAGAATGACCTAGAAACTTGTCATAAATGCATACTGAAGGCCATACTCAAGAAGAGTCTGATTTTAAAACTTGTTCTCTTGCCCTGCCTAGCTGCTCCTATCACCATCAAGAATTTTTTTATAAAAGGAGGTATCCAGACCATATTTTGAGAAATAGTGAAGTGGATGCTGCTTAATTCCACCCCTTATTTATACAAACCAGTTTAGGATATTTACCAGACCTAAGAGGCACCAAAATCACCCATATGACTAAGAATAAATCTCTCACTGGCTAGTAGATTCTCTTATTATCTAGTCTAATTATTCCCTAATAAGAATTACTAAAAAGCTATACCAAAATATTGGATATTATCTTCAGAAGGTCAGTTTATCTGCCTATATCAATTTGGAGCAGCCTTCTAATACTGACACAGTAGTGACTCATTATATTTTTAAGCATTTCCTCAGAGCATCTGCATCAGAATCACCAGAGATTGCTATTAACACTGAAGATTTTTGGTACTTACTTCAGACCTACTCAGCCAAAAGTTCTGGGTCATGGCTTAAGTATCTGAATTTTTAACAAACACTAGACTTTCCTGTATACTACTGTTAACTGCCCACTAATGAAGATTCAGAAGTTAAGTGTATTTGCAATTTCTACTTAGCTATTCTTTCTACAACTTTGGGGCTAATACATAGCACTACAATAATGGGAAGTGAAATGGGGGGGCGGGGGATAAAGGAATGAAAGGAAAAGAGTTAAATCTAAGGGAGATTCTCAAATGAAGGTCTAAATGTGAGACTACTGGCACAAAGAGTTTCCTACTTTCACAGTTTTGCCATCACATCCAACTAAGGTTTTATTACTAATTTCTTAAGGTGAAGGGTGTGTTCGTTTCTGGAAGGACTTTTACTCCCCCATCATATTTCAATATTGGTATTAAAATTTCCCCTGGGTAGCTGTATCTATGGTCACTTGGGATGGTGTAGAAATGACAGAGACAAGCCTGCCCTATAGAACTTGAAAAGTTTGATTAAACTTATCTCAGATAACTACCATTATTGTCATGAATTTAAGCAAAAAGAAATCTTAAGCTTAGTTTAATTGAATTAACTTTGAGCAAGGTATATGTATTTGCTTTGCAGTACTACATTTAAAATTTTCTGAGTTTCCCTCCTGTTCCTAGGGTTACAGTGCTTTCTACATGGGGCACCTGAGCCTGTACTCCTCATGGAAGCAATTTCCAATCCTCTAACCCAGGGATCAGGTGGACCAGATGTCACAGTGTCTTGTGCCTATACGGCAGCCCAAGCTCCATCCTAGCATCCGTTCCAGGAGTACAGCCTGGCAAGCGTAGCACTCTTACTAACTAGCATGGTAGATTTTTGTTTTGGAGGTTCTGTTTGATTGTTTTCTGCATGGTTGCATGAAAGTGAACAACCAGAATAGTACTGACACACAGAGTATAACTGTCACTCACATTGTCGGGCACAGGAAGAGTTCAATGTTTAGAGCAAACCCTTTGCCTTGAGCCACAGGTGAACCATTGTGATGACTTGTGAACATTTCTGTAGTGCAGCATACAGTCTACAGCACCCATGAGCAGCATGGGTGACAACAGTCATCCTTTGTCCTGTGCACCCCCCACTGCTGTCACTCGGCGTAGTCACCTCAACCCCTCTGAGGATCCTCACCACACATGAGGTAACCCTCCAGGAGTTGCCACCACATGTCCTCCAAGGACTTTGAGACCATTTTTTCCTTAACACTAATAGACTGTTATATCCTCTTTGGTTCTGCTGGATGTAGTGATGCCATGCTCTCCTGGATTGGTCTTAACAGATGGCTGACAAGGGATAGACATTCCTTGTACAAAGGAGATAATTCTTATCACTCCAGAGACCCTTTGCTGGTGGCAGTGTGTGGAAAGCAAAGATGGAGTCAACGGTTTATAAAAGCAGTGATTATAGACTAAAGAATTCAAGAGCAGACATGATTAGAAGATGTGCTCATCCAGAATTACACTATGAAATTAGAAAGAGAAACTACAACAAGACAAAATAATAAGTGACCGTTCACAGTATCCTGCATACCTGAATAAGATATGCTCATATTATCACCAACAAGGCACAATACAACTTTGGGAGAGAGAGAGTAGAGGCTGATACTTATGGGCAGCATGATGGATGATGCAGCCCTGTAAGTGATGATGTAGTCCATAGTACACAAGTGCTGGGGACGGGGGCAGGTATTGCTTCAATATAAACAGGTTCAAAAGAGCCATGACACTATGAGTAATAACTATTATTAGCCTTTTCCCATGTTGGGAGAAATAAAATTAGCCAAGAATGATGCATTTGACAATAAAGAAATGTTTTCTAGACTTGGACATAAAGAAATGGTACTTAGACCCTATAATGAATTTTCACGTGTAGTGATTGGACAATAAACAAATAAGTACTTCTCAACTCCATTATTTTAAATCATCATCGATAATCACTATTCTTCATTTGGGCCCATAAATTTTAGAAAAGATTTGTAATCAAATTCTCATATAAACGAATGTCTACAAAAATATCTACCTGAACGACCCCAAACACTAGTGTTGGCCTTCATTCCCAGTTCCCTCCCAGTTCATCTCTCTGTTTTCTGTCTCTGTCTCTGTCTCTGTCTCTGTCTCTCTCCTCTCTCCTCTCTCCTCTCTCTCTCTCTCTCTCTTCTCTGCCTTCTGCTCCCTGCTTCCCACCTCTACTTTAATTGAATCTCACAACCAGCACTGAGGCAAGAGAGGAGAGCTCCACTGTGGTCTTATCTGGTGACTTTACAGAACCTTGATAAACATTTATGGTGCACAATAGATGGAATCTAGAAAATTATGTCCTGATTTTTTTTTAAACAACCATTGTTAAAATTTGGAAGCTTACCACAAGGAGCATATGCAAATCTTCCTAATGAACAAGTTAAAGTCTTCTCATTCTGATAAAGCTAGATTGCTGCCCAGACACCCAAAGGTTGGACCAGATGGTTGAAATAGTGTGGGCTGAGAGACTATTTTTAACATTTCAAGTTATTCTTGTGCTGGAAAAAGTATTGAGGTTGCTCAGAGTTGCACATATGCGGATGAAGACTTCTGATTGTAAGATACTGAAGCTTTAAAACATCGAAAGTTGAGGGTGATTTAAAGCCATAATTTAGCTCTGGAAGTAAACGCTGTGGAATGCAAACATCTTTAATTAACACTGAGATAGCATAGATAAAGATACAATCCATGCCTAAATAGTGTATTTCTTAAAATCTTGCTTATGATTATATTTTTTTCTAAGACATATCTACATATAATTTGAGATTAATAAGTACTCCGTTAAAGTTTTAATAAACATATCTGTATTCTGTTGAAAATATCTGACTGTTATGCTGAATGATTTGTGTTTTCCTGCATCACAATACCCTGAACTTAAGGAATATAGAACTGCTAAGGTTATTGATTTAGTGAAAGCCATTAATTTGGCAAAATGCTTTGGAGAAATCAATTGCTGGAAGTTTGGATTTAAAATCCAAACCCTTCTTATCAACATACAGATGAAGAGTCTTTCAGAGTCCATTGTTGTCTTAAGAAGACATAAACTCCAGCCCAATTTCTAAATATTGCTCTCTCATCCTTTCTTGTCTCCTGTTCTATCAACCCTTATCTTTCTGCTCCCAATAAATTCTACTGTTCACATCTGGTAAGAGTCAAAAACAAATGGTATTCAGCAGAAACCAAGATAACCAATAAGTCAAGGTCATGGTCCCAAAGAAAGCCCCTTTACATTTCTCTTTATGAGAATAAGGCAGCTGGGGTTGGGTGGGGAAGGGAGGGAATAGGTTTCACAAAATGAGAAATGGAAAACATATTGTATTGCATTTAAAATGGATGATTTGAATACAGAGAAAATGCCTTTCTCCCTCAGTTCATTCTTCTTCCACAATGAAGGCATGAAACTTTAGAGGGAGTCAAGAGGGCCATAAGATATGAGAAAGTTTTCAACTATTTCAAATCACTATCCATATGTGGATTTTAAAAACCATTACTCCTATGAGATTGTTTTTAATTTCTAAGACTCCATAGGGCATTCTTTGGTCTTATATCCTGTATTCCCCCTTTGTTTGGCTCTTATAATGTAATACAGAAGCTCTATAGTTCATTCTGATGACTACCTTAATGTACTCGGGAATATGATCTTCATCTCAGAAGGACTAGATGTAACATTTGATACAAAGGTCACCACTGCTATCTTGTTTATGAATTATGATTTTTAATAGCCCTTCTGCCTGACTCTTTACCCCTACCACCCATATATGCCAAGCATGAAAAGAAGATCTGTTCTTTTGGCAGGCTGAAATATAAAATACTAGAGTTTTTGTTTAAATAAAAATCATTTTTAATGATGCCTCTCATTAGTTCAATTAGCTCATATAGAAACTTGATGGAAGCTATAATTTGATACTATTGTTCCATTGCTCATTTAAAAATATTTTTAAATATATTTTCAATTTATATAGTGATAAAATATTTTATACTAAAATTTCCTCTCCATCAAAGAGTTTGGTTAATTTTCAAATATTTACTGAAAATCTCTAAGCCACCAAGACATGATGGCCATAGAGAAGAAAGATCTATGATCCCTGCTCCACCCTTCCTAGTTGGGCTCAGTGAGAAGTGATACTCTCACAAAAAATAATAATGACAATAAATAAGTTTTGAAAATTAAACATAGACTGGTCCCTAGTTTTGCAAATGTAATAACATGTGGCCAAGCTGATCATAACGGAATGAGTAAACTAAAGAGCACAAGCTCCATCTCACTGAGTAACCACTATTGACTCCAGTTAATATTTGCCATGAGGAATATGTCCCTTAATTTGCCAGTTTTTCTGGCTTTTCAAAAATGTAACATCAGATTTTGTATGTGGACTATATCAATTTATAAATCTTAGCTTGATTTTTAATAACCACCATTTTATGAACAAACTAAAAACATATGCAAGCCAGATATAGATAACAAGCCATCAGTTTGCCAGCCCTAGTCTAGACTAGTGACTTCTAACCTTGCTGATTACCAGCATCACTAAGTTATTTGTGGTTTCTATATTTAACATATATCTATCTATTTTCCTTCCCGTTCCACTTATTTACTGGGATGTAATGGGGTTTTTTTATTACTTTGTTTCACAGAAAATGCCCCTGAACCAATGGAAATACACTTCCTTAAGCACATGATCATGATGCAAAGTTACAAGAAATAAGCCCTGATACAAATCCATATATACAGAAGACAACAATTTTGGGAGGATGAGAAAAGATAAATACACATGCAGGCACATGATTGAAAGGAAAAATACCAAAATGTCTCCAGTATATAACTCTGGGTAGTGAGAGGATAGGTAAATTTTTTAAAAATAAATCTCTGTACTTCTGGTGATAAATTTTATATATATATATATATATATATATATATATATATATATATATAGCCATTGAAAAACTTTTAAGAGTACACTTATAGGAATAAAAGAGCGGCGATGTATGGAGAGAAAGGAATCAGGGGAAATCCTTTTTTTTTCCTGCAAAAGAAAGACAAGATTAATTGTTAATGCCTTTCGAATTAAATTTTTTAAATTTATTTATTTAAATTATTTTCAAGTATACAATAATTGGTTAGACATCTATACAGTTCATAAAACAATCCCCCCAATTGCTTCCTCCCTTCCCTGGCCCTCCACTTAGCAATCATAATAATACTAACTGCATTCCCTCTGCCGTGCTCCCCATCCCTGTGCTCACCTATCAACTACTAATTTGTACTTCTTTAACCCTTTGCCTCATTCTATCAGCTTCCCAACCCCCTCCTCTCTGTCTATTATCAAATTGTCCACTATATTTGTAAGTCTATTTCTGATTAGTTTGTTCTTTTTGTTCCTTAGATTCCACATATATGTGAAATCATATGGCATTTAGCTTTCTCTATCAGACTTATTTCACTTAGCATAATAACCTCTAGGTCTATCCATGTCGCTGCAAATGCTAGGATTTCATTTTTTTTTAATGACTGACTAATATTTCACTGTGTATATGAGCCATAACTTCTTTATCCAAACGTCTGTTGATGGGCATTTAGGTTGCTTCCATATCTTGGGTATTGTAATTGTGCTGCCATGAACATTGGGGTGCATAGATCTTTATGAATTACTGTTTTAGTTTTCTTTGGATGACTACCCAGAAGTGCAATTGCTAAGTTAAAAAGTAGACCCATTTTTAATTTTTTGAGCAAACACAATTTATTTCATCCTTTTTAAGAGTTATAAATACTGTAAGAAAAAAAAACTAATTTTCACCAACAAATAAATGCACAATTCAGTGCATTTTTCTTTTAAGAGGTTGCTACTCATTAGTCACTGAGCTGTCCCCATCCTGGTACCACAGAAGTAAGAGGTTGCTCTGAGAGTCTGACCAGCATGTCCTACATGGCTCCATCTTTCATGCTTATATCCTTTGAGTGTTTGAGGCCCTTTGTTTGGAGACCCACCATCATTACGTTAAGGACCACATTTCTTTTACATGCGCAGTTAACATTAACAAGTTGGAGAAAAATATGCTTTGGCTGAGAATTCTCAAAAGAGAGCCCCCACAGAATGGGCAGACCCATCTGTAGAAATCCTCATGCGCTGGTCATTTGATGTGCCTTCATTCCTCTGAGCTTCATCACTTCCTAAAATCAAATGTATATATCTTGGCAAAACAGTGTTATCATACGCATTTAAAAATCATTTTGAATAAATTAAGGTACAAAGAGACTAATGAAGATAATCAGGCACATAAATTATATTACATTTTCAGGTTTACTATTATATTTTAAATTTGTTTCTTTTTAGAATTAATCCCTTATTTTTTCTTATGATAACCCCTGCTACCATCCTTTTCCACAACCTCTTTCTCTTCTACTTTTTCTCTTTCTTTTTCACCATTTTTTCTTCCATTTTTCTCCTTGAATGCTTCCAAAGGTAGCTAGGCATGAATACAAATCCATATTTATACACCTCATCATTCACAATAAGTGAAGGATAAGGACAAACAAATACATACATATTCATAGACACAAACACATATCTTTTAATATTTCATGCATTGCTTAAATGAGGATCTGACTACAAGATAACAAAATACCTAAGAATGACTTAAACAAATTTTTCTCAAATAACAAGAAGTCCAAAGGTACACATTTTTTAGCATTAACTTGGCTGTTCTGAGATACCAGGTACCCAGGCTCTTTCTCATACTTCTCCTCCACCATTTTAACAGTATTGACTTTCATCTTCTTGCTAGTCTCTCCATGATTACAGGCTCTAGTTCATGCTGAAATCCCAGAAAATACATCTACACTACTAAAATATATATATATATATATATATATATATAAACTGCAGTATCACTGCTTTGCCTGTCACTGAGAATAACATAGCTTTTCCAAAAACCCCTGCAGACATTTATTTTGATCTCATTGGTTAGATTTTAACCTTTCAGACCATTAGAACTATGTCACGTGGCCAAACCTAGCTGCAAATGAAGTTGGGAAAGATGTATACCTAGAGATATTGCTGTATCACACTAAACTGATGTTTTGCTAACAGTAAGAAAAGGAAGATAGATATGAAGTAAGCAAATAAAGTATTTGCCATCTTGACTTATTTAAAAGGTAGCAAAAGCATTCTGTATTCTCATATACACCAACTCAACAATGCTAACAGAGGACTCAGTAAGAACCTTAGAAACCTATTTTAAAAATAACTTAATCTATAACCAGCATAATGGTTGTTCTTAGTGGAGTGGGTACTTTTGAAGTGCTTTGGTGCTTTTTAAGAAAACTGTCTTAATATGTAAAATTTTTCCTCGCCAAAATGGTAATACTCAAAGAAAGCATTTGCTTTGCAAAGACAAACTTGAGCCCCAATTATTCATATTTTACCAATTCAAAGCCAATATAGTACGAATGTTCTATTATTACATTGCTTTAAAACAAAGATTGATAGTTAATTCAGAATGCTAAATTTAGATATTGAAGTTGGATATTTAATAGCACACAAACAGTATTAAAACTCCCATTGAAATGACAAATGATTTCATTGCAAATCCTTTATAGCAGCAGTCTCCAACCTTTCTGGCACCAGGGACCACTGTTTCTATGAAAATCTAATGTCTGATGATCTGAGGTGGAGCTTAGGCCATGATGCTAGTGCTGCAGAGCAGCTGCGCATACAGATGAAGCTTTGCTTGTTGGTCCGCCGTTCATCTCCTGATGTGTGGTGCCAGTCTGTGGCCCAGTGGTTGGGGACCCTTGCTTTATAGTTTACTATGTCCTAATAATATAGCTTTGACTAAATGGAAGTCATCAAAACCCATGTTGTTGGAAATGGTATTTATCGACCATAAACAAGTCATAATATGGCCCCATATTGCCAGCAAAATAATAATGCTGACTTCAAAGAAGCCTAATTTCCTGTTTTCTAATATTATTCAATTCTCTCTAGGCAGAAATAGCTTAACTTATAGGCTCCCACTGTTGCTTTATTTTCTAAATCTTCTAGAATGTACAGATATCAATAACCCAAAAGCATCTGAATCACTTTTCATTTTTCCCAATTGTGCCACATTTCTCCGTTTTTCTCTTTTCTCAGGTCTTCTCTGAATTATGCAGATTTTCTTTAACCCCAACCTTCTATCCTTCATTTTTCCTCCTCATCTTATTGACTCCATCAATTATATTCCTTTTAAGTTACCTTAAGTCAGCTCCAGTTTCCTCAAAGAGTTAGCAGCAAAACTAAGGGGGACAGATCTGGTCCATAACCTTGAGGTGGGGTGCTTCTTATAATTTGGAGTTTGGCTGGTGCATGAGTAACACACTGAATTACTAAATCACTGCCTTAAGAGCTTCGTGATTGCAGTTTGATTTATTTGTTTTAGAAGGGATTTTCAGCTCTTTGATACTTTTTCTTACTCTTGCTTTGTCTTTTTTGTTGTTGTTTGTTTTTAAATTTTGATGCCAAATGATTTAAATTAAACTTACTCACATATTCATTCACTTATGTAACACATGGGATCTGCTTAGGTTTCATTCAGGTTAGGAAGAAATGGTCACAACAAAAAAGGTTGTCATAATCGAGTCTACAAGGACTGAAAAACAGTAGTTACTTTAATGGCTAATTATATTGCAGTTCCTAAAACATATCAAATAATTTAAGAAAAAAAGCAAAGAGAAGCCTAGTTGCTTGGAAATTAGAATTTAAGTGTTTTGAAAATTCTTTTTTCCTAGAACTGGGAATGACTTTAGAAATATTCTAGTACAGACTCTTCACTTCGTACTGACTAAATTCAGAGAGGCAAGTCAACATGCCTGCATGCCCAAGTCTGCTCATCGCCCAAATCCAGACTCCAGCAAGGGTGGTTTTCCTGGAGACTGACCACTAAAGCCATGGTATCTGAAATAATGTCTTACCATTCTTCAGCAGGCACTTCTTGGACTCAATAATATGTTCAGTATGGCTTTAAAACGTGGCCATTTTCTTTCATTGGTAGAAAAGTTAACTGTATAAAAACAACAATTATCTTTCAGGTAGTTTTTAATTGAAGGAATGTATATAGTAATATTAATGTAAATAAAAATGCAAAGCGAAGTGTTTCTCAGAATGTGTGAGATAAGTGTTCAAAACTAATATGAACACTCGGATCAATACCAAATGTCTGTGTGGGTTTATGACCTTCCAAAAAAATGTGAATTCTTTCCTCAAATACACATGTGAATTGTCTACTGATTATTAAGCAGAACACGTTTTACCCACAGCAAAATTCAACATTTTACTACCCATAGCATTATGTGAAAGCTAATCAATACTTTTGCTCCAGGCACTAGAGCTAATCATATGCAACACTGCTGAATAGAAAATATAAAATCAGATTTACATGATTTTGGCCACTTTTAAAGTGATAGTGGGTTATAATTATCAGGTAAGATTTGCTATTGAATCATGAGGTTTGGTATCAGCTGTTAGAACACGAGAATTTCAGCAAACATTGATTATGCTTCTGATAATATTTTCACATTAGATGGTCCATATCTGGTTAGGTAAAAGAGTGACTGAGAAACCTATTTTGGCTCAGAAAGGGAAAGAAAGATGAAAAATGTAAGAACAGAAACCATCTAAAAGAAGATTTGGCTTTTGTCTCAATTTAATTAATGAGAAATTGAAGAGAAAACTCATATACTCACTGAAATTCAAAACTATCCTAGTATCAGCAGACTTTCAGACAAAGAAAAGAAAGCTTATAAGTGATTAAACTGAAAGAGTATACATTTGCTTAGGATAATTATCACATATAATTCACAGGTGCAGGAAACCAGGATTACATTATCTTTTGCAAAATGTTTATTCAGTAGCTTAAATATTATAGAATAGTTAACTATAAAGGCCTCTACAAATTTAAGGATTCAATGAGTTCTCTTGATTATGTGTTTTAAAACTTAGTTCTAAAAAATAGTCAAGATATTATGATCACATTTCACAGAGGTGACAAAGACAGGAAGCCAACATGCCAGCATGAAAGATTAATTCTTTAATTATGTTCTTCTATTGCCTGTATATTTTTAAGTATTGGTATTCATGTTGCATCTATCATATATCACCCAGACTTAATCAACAATTCACCTCGTTAAACTATTAATAATAAACTAAAGCAGTTTTTAACATAAAGGTTGATTTACATCTTAAACCCAATTCTCCATCCAATATTTTAATATAAATAGTGTTAGCTTTTCCTTGCTAAAATACCAAGGTTTCCTTTAAAATAAGTCAGTTTACTTCTGTAACCTATGAATTAATGTGCCTTATAAATATGCCTTGTTAACTGATTAATGAAATGCTTATAATTGCAAATTGTAAATTAGATTGAGGCAGATGGATAGATAAACTAATCTTTTTGGAAGGTACTTCCTATTGCATTAAACTAAGTCTTATTTGGGGCTTAGATGGTAATAAATTTTCAGGTAATTTGGGGTGATTTTCTGCCCTGAGCACTGATCATACTCTCAATCAGCCTCAGTGACCAAAATAAGCACTGTTCTCCACCCAGACCTCAACGCATTAATTCAAAATTGATTTTTTAAATTCATTTTTCAACAATGATGCAATGAGCAAGTGATCACTTCAGAAAGAAAACCAATGTCTTCCTTCCAGTTTTTATTTTTCTCAGGCTCCTAACAACAATGGCTTGTGATCATACATGGTCTATAAATTCACAATGGGTATTAGTGGATTTCCTCAATACTCCTCCCTCTTATACCTGTTTTCTTAGTAATCCCCTTGAGACTTCAGCCCTCGTCCATTTATTTAGCACAAATATAATAAGTGCTGGCTACAAATATCATGACATGATGTTTTCAAAGAAAGCATGGCCTACATGAGAAACATACAAACATATGACTTAGACAAATGCAATACAAAGATTACTGAACTGGTGGTTTGAACTAAAGGAGTAAAGATTATTTGAATGGGAAAGAGGAGAAGTCATGTAAAGCAGTTTAAATGAAATTTCGTCAAATGTCTCAGATTGAAACAGCACTTCTGGCAAAACAAAAACTTTGAGCAAATAACATGAAGTTTAATTTCCCTTATTAAATTTAATGGAAGTCAAATTACATCACTATGTCTTTTCTAAAAACTGAGTGAAACGAATTTAAAAAACACTCAGTGCAGATACTTGAAAACAAAAGAGAATAAAAGTCAGGAAAATAAAATGGAAGTTAAGCAGCCAAAAAAAAATTAAGAAGATTTTGGGAAAAAATCAAGTAGATAAAACAAAAGCACTTTGGCACTGAAATTGCATGGCTATATCTGCCAATGAGAGAAAGTTCTAAAATTTATTGAAAAGCAAGAGGTGGATCCAGGTCAGTGCCATATATTTATCCATCTACTGAGAAATTTTTGGGACTCTGGGATGTTACACATTTTGCCATTCTTGGGATGTGCCTGTTGAGGCATATTTAAGAAGATCATAACATTTTTGTGGAAAAACTGTAAAGTGGGAAGGAAGGATGGTAGAGATTTGTATTTAACTGACACAGTTTTTCCCTAGAATTCAAAACTTAGTTCCAAATATGTAAAGAACTAGTTTGAATAAAGACTTGGGTTTGAGAGTGAGACTTTCCATGTCCTTGTTTTGAATCCTTGATTAAAGTACTAATTTTACTCATTAAAAAAAAGAAAATAATAATACTCGTCATCCCCAATTCAATGGCAATCATTCAGTCGAGTATCATGCACCACCCATTGTGCTGAGCCTTGTCATGTAATAAATAAGTCGATGCTTCTGCACACTTAGATAAAAAAAATGCCTAGTATCCTACAACTATTCACCAACAACTAACCTGATAATTCAATGCACCCTGCTCTACCATGCTTCATACCCATCTTTTGCAATTATTGATCCCTTGATCTGAACTTTGGCACAGGCACCTCTTTTCAAAGACTGAATCTATTTCTCCATTTCTGTCCTTTCTGTCTATCTCATCCTCTGGCCATGTATTGAACACTGAGGAGGGATTATCACTCCATTTTACTCCAGAACCGCATCCTAGTTGGGGAACTAGGAACTGCACTGCTGTGAGATGTACATAAAACTATAGCGTAATTGGTACTACAGGTACTAAAATGATTCTGCCCAGGTGTTCAGTTTTTCATAAATAACACATGAAGACATGAACATTATTTATTGATATGTGTGTTTTAAAGGTACTTATTTAGGTGGAAAAGAGGGAGAACTAATTGTAAATGAAGAGCATTTGAGAGAGAGGCATCGAGATTCAAGGACAAGGAAGATAAAGTGTCAAAACACCAGGGCAAAGAAGAAAATGGTGTGTCTAGGCACGTATACATTCTTCTGATAAGGACAGCTTAGATAATTCCTGCAATGTTTTCTCTGCACGCAGCTATTAACAATGCAGAAAATATAAAATGGGTTAGGATATGAGTTAGAGGACTAAAACTGCTGTGAAGAATTATAATAGGAGCTGAGAAGAATGGAAGAGATTTCTGACAAGATAAAAGATTTCCAAATGACTTTCTTTCAAAACCCAACTGAGATTAAAATCTAAAGCGTGCTCACAGTTTTGCGATATTTTTCAGCATCATATATCGATATTAGAATAAATAACTAGGAAAGGAGACATGCCAGCACAGTCGAGTAAAAGGACAGATTTAATATAATAGAGATAAATGAAAATAGAGAAACTGAGAACAGTAAGAGTTCTCTTGTCCCAAATTAATTCACCTTATAAACTCTCAAGCCCTATGCAGATGGGAGATATTGTTTTTATCATTGGAATATTGTGTCCACGTTTCCTTAAACTACTTGGGAGATGGTTATAGGTGACCAGCAGATATGGAAAGAACAGACACAGGACATGTGCTATGTGCTTTTATTTCAATCCACCAGAAACTTACTAAGTTTCTAAAATTAAGACCTCAAATTTACCCTGGAGAAGTTTACTGTCAATTATGGGAGACAAACATGTAATTAAAGAATTTCAAAATAATATGTTAAGTGGTACATTAAAAATGAGAAGAAGGACTTAGCCAAATCTTCTAGGAGCAGTTGAAGCTAAGGAAGTTTTGAAATATAAGTAGAATTTTGTTGTAGAGCTAGAAAGATATTTCAGGCAGAGAGAATTGCATGGAAAAGGGCAGGAACTTGAAAGAAAAATTTACCTAAATTACCAAATCAAGAAAAGAGTATGCACTAGATTATAGATATTATCTGTAGGATAGAGAGGATCCTCTGAGAAGAAATACCTTATATTATTGTTCAGAAAATCTTCACTTCCACATACCTTCCCACTAAACACAATATTATTTCACTGCCCACTGATTTTAAAATTGGCCATATGATTTAACTGTGACCTATGGGCTGTAAGAAGTGATGCAAGCAAAGACTTGAAATGTGCTTGCTTGGTGGCTAATTGCTGTCTTACACCTCAGCCAGAGGATCTTACCCCAACCAGTCCACTGCTCCAAAGAGAATGAAAGGCATATGAAGCAAAGCCACCCATCTGACCTCTAGACCTGAGGTTTGAAACCAAAACCAGCCAAGTCCAACCTAGATCATCCCACTACAAGCTGACTGGCAGACATATAGGTGAGTTTAAATGAGTCTTCTTTTCAATTTTAGAGTAGATGTTATACAGCAGTAGTTGCCTATATATTGAACATGATTGTCTCTGTGTTTAAATGCTTTTTAATTTATTTTTGCTTCACATTCTTTACAAATTTATTGTTCAGTTTGTAACAAAGAATTTAAAAATTAATCACACATGCAAAATGTATCATTTTTTATGCTAGACTCTCTCAAAAGGTTATACTGTCAGGTATCTTTCCTCTTATACATTTGCCAGTCATTAACTTTATCTTGAGGGCTGTTTTAAGTACTTACATTTTCAATTGTATTTGAGGACCTATGTGTGGTGAAGTAAAATTCTCTGAGGACTCTAAGATTGTTCTTTTCAACATATTGCTCTGGTTGCTCCCTCAGAAAAAGATGGGGCCCAGATAAAAAGCAGAAAAAAAAACAAATTTTCAGATACAGGGAGAGCTGATTTAATGAAATTGAGCAAATCTATGAAAGTTCCCAGTATAGTGCCTGGTGCATGAGTGATAAATGATCAAGAACTAGTTAATTTGCGTTCACGATCTCCCCTAGGATTCCCATCAGCCAGTTTCAGAAAAGTTCTCCTAAGGATTTTCAAGTTTGTGCTCATCCGCATTTTGGTGGTAGTCCATGGAAATGGTTCTGTCTCTTCAAAGATGCAGTTAAGAGAACAAAAGTTGGGAAGGTTATGGCCTTTTAGGTTTTAACGGAATATTCAATGTCTGTTTTGACATCTGAGTTTCTGATTCTCTGTGATTTGCCATTTATGAGTGCTGCAGTGAATAAGTGAGAGCCATTAAACAGCTGCATGATTTGGGGGACTTTTCACAGCCCAGTCATAGGACTCTGCAGGGGATCAGTGAAGATTAGGCACAAGAAAACAGGTGGGCATTTTAATTTGCATAATATTAACATTCACAAACCGTCAAATTATGAAAACGTTGGCCATGTGTGAGCTCTGCCACTGAAGCAAAGGCAGGAAAAGCAAAACGACCTGAGCTTGGAATTTCCACGATGCTCTCCATGGTTGGCTGCTGACAGTCAGGTAAGCACCTAGTGTGGCAAGTGGGAGAAACAAGAACAGGACTGAAGGAGACACCTGGGGAAATTCTCAGCAAATCCCCAGGTTCTGCTGTGTTCTGGTCCTGGGCCATCAGCCAGCAATGTTTCTTTATTGAGAAAAAGACATTAGAGAGACATAAGAAGGTATAATAAATCTATGGCACAGTTTCTGAATTCAGAGACTCTTGATACACACAGGAATCTCCACTAAAACAATAACTGAAGTACACATGGGGAGATAACATGTAAGTAAATTTAATATAGCTTGATATAGCTCAAAATTTATTTCTGAATATTGTAGCAATGAAGTTATCAAGAATATCAAGCCAGACTAATCATGAATAATTCCTTGTAAGAAATTAATTCTGAGATGAGTTTTGACAGAGGTGAAGAATAAGGACTGGTATACAAAATGGAAAAATGCACAGACAGGAAAGTCATATTTAATATTAACAGCATGCCTGAAAGTGCTAAGAAAAAATTATAAAGCACAAAGAAGAAAAAACATGTAAAGGGCATAAAATTGACCTTGTGCTACCTCACAATTTATTGATAGTTTGTAAATTTTCATAGTGGTCCAGTGGGTAGAAATCTGGTAATACCTCTTCAAATTGAAATCCATCCACCACCACTCCTGAAATCAAAGACACGTGCACAGTTTTATAGGGGAGTACCACTTGGGAACATAACTGAAGGTCTCCAAGTTAATAGAGAAAGTGGAGTGTGGTGAGCATCAAAATGACAACGGCTGGAGCTCTCTGACTGGGGAAGCACCAACTAATGACACTTCTGTCCTTTAATTACATAGCAAGTCCTCACTTAACCTCATCAATAGTTCTGGGACTTTTAGAAAATGAGGTTTAATTAAACCAATTTTACCATAGGATAATTGATATAAACAAGAGTTAAATTCCGAAGGCATCTCATCAACAGTATAACTAAACCATGTTCGATGACCTGCTATAGTTTACTGGTGAGATTATTGAGAGGGGTGAACGCCTATCTATTAACTAGAATATGAACAAATTAAAAACTGGTAACTAAGTTTCCCTTAATCCCACAAAAAGAAATTCCCCCTCTCACCATCCCCACCAGGAAAATCAGACTCATCCACATGCATAGTAACCAAGAAAACTAAGCAGGTCTGCACAGTGAATAAAGTGAACTTTCTAGGAGTTAAACATATTTCCACTTTCTTTATTTTATTATTAATTTTATCATCTTTATGGGCAGGCTTTTCTGTTATTAGTATTAGTTTATACTTTTTAAAGCAGATGCTTATATTTTTCAGTCTAATGACATGTGAAGTAACAAAGTTGATAAGCATGTTTATCAATGAGAAAATATAAGCAGGGCCCAAACAATCTTGAAAAACTGAATTGACTTTTAAATAGCCTAATGACTTTTGAAAACTGATAAAACTTTTATATCCTAGGAAAAATACCTACCTCCACATTTTAGAGTAATATATATTCTTATACAAAAAAAAAATATTTCTAGACAATTATTTCAGAAAATAAACCTATAAAGGTAGAAAGACAGCAGTTTAGGGGAGGGGAGTAATTATTCAAGAAATTTTGAAACAATGGTATTGCTCACAACATGTAACCACAGGGGGAAAATTTTTAATAAATAAATAAATAAAAACATAGCCATAGAATAGTAGTAGCAAGAAGTACAATAGGATAGGAGATATAAAGGGAACCTGGAGGAATGAGATGAAGAGGGAATGGAAGAATAAAATAATGAGAAGGCAACAATAACTGTTAAATTTAGGTTCTGTTTTATAGGGTGGCTTTCCTGGCCAGATGTTCATCACCCTCCAGATGCAGGTATCTCTGCTCCCAGCTCCCATGCCAGTAACTGCTGCATGAGATTTCATGCAACCTGCTCTGATGATGCCACTCTCTTGCTTTCTGGTTTAGAAAGATCTTGGGTTATTGTTGACTGGGTGGAATTCAGCGAGTGATAACCTAACCCCATATACCCTCCAAGGTCTTACTTTTCACTCAGCGCCATGCAAAATTATCTGCTCAAGTCAGGTCAGCCTTTTTTTCATCCCTACCATTCTTTCCCTTTCCTTTTGCTCTCAATTTCTATACTCATTCCAAGCTCTATATACCTGAGTCTACCATTTCCCCCATGAAGAATTATTGTTTTCCACAAATCAAAATATTACATGAATTTCAAGGAAATATGGAAAATAGTCATATTTTCTCTCTGTCTCTTGGTTTAAATTCTTAAAAGAAAATGATCACACCCAGATAGATCATCATACAGACAAACCTATGCGAGAGGATGCAGGCCAGCCTAAGTTCAAGTTTCATGTGTCTGTTTCAGATCTCATCCACCCTGGCTTGGAGGGGAGGAAGGGTTGGGGGAATGTGTATGCATTTCAAGGAAGTGTCCTCGCCTTACATGGGGCAGCTATTTACTAGAAAGTCCAAATGTGGGGCTCTGAGTTAAACTGTGGACTACTAGTGCTCTTGCCTAGAACTCAAAATCTTTGTTCTTTATGTACCTGTGCTTTTGCTCAGGTGTCAGCTTTGTTTTATATGTTGCCTCTGTTGAGTTAATGAGAGACTCTTTTCTTCTTAATCAGTTTTCCACATCAGGGTAACGATTAACAAATGAATTTAGTTCTTTCTATGAAGTATCTTATCCAGACATGTTGAATTTCCATAATTGAAGAAGACATACATATTGTTTCTAGTGATAATAAATTTTGGCTGGATATAAAACAGCCGTCAACCTTAATCTTGAAAATTTCTGGTTTGGAGCCAGTGGCCTTATAGTATTGTGCCTGGTTTAATCTGGCCAGGAAATGAGACAGATGTATAATCTCTCACTTGATTTTTTATTTTTTCAGTGAAGCCCAAGTGCCATCCAGTAAAAGCTGAGCATTACAAAGCAATCAATATAATTATTATTTCAAAAAAATATACTTGTAAGCATCATGCATATCTTTCATTTGTGTAAAATATTTTTAACTTTATGTTTTATATGCTAGAATATTTGTCTGCTTTAGAAGTAAATAAAAGGTGTTTGTCTAAACTTATTGTCAAAGCAAGGCTTCTCTTACAAATACTTTGAAAAATCTAATACCAATAAATTATGTTATGCTTTGTCACTTTCTTATTCCAAAACAAGTCATTATTTTATAAGAATTATAAAAATTCTACTTGAAATATGTGTTTTTGCAATGCTTTAAATGTTTGAATTAATAATATGTTACTTGTTCCCTCCCATCAAAGCCTATTTTCCTTCATATCTATTAAATTTCTATCAAAGCCAATTTTTACATTTCAATGTTAGCTGTTTAAAATTTTTTTATTATAGTTGACAGTCAATCTGATTTTGTATTTGTTTCAGGTGAACAGCACAGTGCTTAGACATGTATATTGTTTATGAAGGGATCCCTCCAATTATTCTAGTAACCAACTGGCACTATATGTAGTTATTACAATATTATTGACTATATTCCCTATGCTATACTTTACATCCCTGTGACTATTTTTGTACTTCTTAAGCCTTTCACCATTGTCACCCAGCCCCCCAACCCTCCTCAATCTGTTTTTTGTATCTATGAGTCTACTTCTGTTTTGTTTCTTCGTTTCATTTGTTCTTTAGATTCCGCATATAAGTTAGAGTGTATAGTATTTGTCTTTCTCTGTGACTAATTTCACTTAGCATAATACCCTCTAGGTTCATCTACATTGTCTCAAATGGTAAGATTTCATTCTTTTCATGGCCGAGTAATATTCCACTGTAAATATGTGCCACTTCTTTATTTAGTCATCTATTGACAAGCACTTAGGTTGCATCTATATCTTAGATATTGTAAATAATGCTGCAGTGAACATAGGGGTGCATATATCTTTTTGAATTAGTTTTTTCAGGTTTCTTCAGGTAAATATCCAGAAATAGAATTGCTGAGTCATAGGTAGTTTTATTTTTAATTTTTTGAGGAACCTCCAAACTGTTTTCCACAGTGGCTGCACCCATTTGCAATCCTACAAAGAGTACATGAGGGTTTTCTTTTCTCTATATCCTTGCCAACACTAGTTGTTTGTTGATTTATTGATAGCCCTTCTGACAGGGGTGAGATCACAGTTAGCTTTTAATTTGATTTTGATAAGCCACACCCAATTTTTAAATGAAATAACTTTTTCTCTATTAGAATGGTGGGCTATTTCTGTAGGCTCAGTGCATCCTGGGGAATCTGAGAACTTAAGTTTTTCAAGTGCATCAAACACATGTCCTTATCTGATATCTTTATGTCCAGTTCTATGCCAAATGGGTCCTTGCCTTGTCATGGTAAAACTAACTAACTGGGGAATTTACCTTTCAATAGAGCTCTGCTGTTCTTAAGTCCTGAACCTAGTCTAAGTCTTTTCTGCCTTCAGGCTACAAGAGATGAGAACTTCTTATTTTTCCAAGGAGTCCCTTTGGTTTTTATACGTAGTCTTTTATTGATGGTTAATCTTCTTCAGTCTTTCATTCTCTCTTCCCAAAGCATCATTTGCTCCCAGCAAGCACTACTCAATACCATTGCCCTTTAAATCACTATTTCCTGCTTATCTCAAATGTGCAAAACCATGCACCACCATTGCATTTTCTTTCACAAATATAGCATCCCATTTTACCTATGGTGAAAACTTTATAATTGCTACCTTGTGCCAAGGGCCTCTTTATACTCTACCTCATTACTCACTGAGCAGTGGGTGATCCAGCTCCAAAATCCCATTCAAGTATCAGTTTTATCAGAACATTGTCAGACAAATTGTCACAGTTCAGTTCCACAGGAAGTATACTCTGAGATGAAAATTAGCAAACTGGAGGCTCAGTAAGGAATGCTCTTGGTATCAATAACTGTGAGAAAGGGAACAAAAGCAAATTTGGGGGAAGGAAAAATTGGGGCTGTGGTGGAGTTATAACAAGTGCAGACAAACTCAGAGGGGCTCTGGAGCTGTCATGGCTCTTCCGAGTTGTCCTAAATTGAAGTGAGGGAGCAAGGCTTCTATATATCTTTATTCACTAGTCATTGGATACTGGTTTGCAGCTTTCCCCTTCAACATTCCCACTTCAAAAAGGGACTATGATGTTGAATACGGCAGCTATCCTCAACCAAAGACAATTCCCAAAAAAGTGGACAGCTAAGAGTGCCAGCCCTCAATCTTTGGAACAATTAGTAATAAATCCTTTAGTGGTAATGCAGGCCAACATCACTACTGAAGGATTCTAGTATTGATAGAGACATTTCAAAAGGACATAGGACCCAGGCTGAAAGATATCTCACGGCTAATTTGGGGCTAATGTCAAATCAAAACAAAATAATAATGGGTTTTAAGCTATTTAATAAAAAAGAATCCAAGAGTTCACAGTTAGCTAAAAAAGATGGGTCACTAGAAGTTCTTCTTGTGGAATAATAGTTGTTAATTAATATAAAATGACAGAATTGAAAGAATTAGAATATAATTTTCAAACATCAGTGTAATGATTTAGTTATCAACAGTTGCTAAAACTATTGGCTAAGAACTTGTTGAGGATCAGGATATACCCATAATTTCAAAGTATCAACATATAGAATATATTTTAGTTACCAAGCAGAAAAAGCACATTTACAATAGAGAAATCTTATAGATTCTACCTTAACCAAGTGATCATATTTAACCTCACAAATAAAAGAACAGAAATCATTAGCTTTCTAATCTGATACAATGAGAAGGACAAAATATCATCTATGTGTTATTCTTGACAAAATGTTTAACTTGAATCTAAAATCATATAGAACTATTGGACAAATCCAGATTATGAGATGCTTTACAAGACAACTATCCTGGATTCTTCAGAAATATCAATCATGAAAAACAAAAAGTATAAGGAGATTGTCCTAAATTAGAGTTTAAAAAATATGACAGACGATTGCACTGTAAGGTCATTAATCCAATTCTGAACTGAAAATAAAAACAACTAAAAAGGACATTTGGGGCTCAGTTGGGTGGTTATAAGTATGGATTATGTGTTAGATATAATTACTGTATCAATATTAAAATTGAGTGTGGTAATACAATTATGATTATGTCAGAGTTACCTGCTGAAATACTTAAGGGTCTGCTGTCTTGATGACACCAGTGTATTTTAGAAAGTTTTTTTAAAGAACATTGGAGGAAGAGATATGGCAAAATGTTTACAATTGGTAAATCAAGGTAAAGGTTATACAAGTATTTGTAATATACTTTCAATTTTTTATTGGTTTCATTTTTTAATAATATAAGAGGAAATTCTAAAATTTAACCCAAGCCTTGATCCAATTTCCACAAATCCCCTATTAATAAGATCTGTGTTCATAAAATTTAACCATGTTTTGAATTCTGATTATAACTTTCCTCAATCGACCTTTCTTTCTAGCATTAAAAGCAAAATGGTTTTTAAGAGAAAATACGTACAGTACCACACTTATTTTAACTACATTTCCATAACTTCTATCCATACTTGTTTTAAGTCATTTTCACCCTGACAAATTCCTATAACTGTCAAAATGAAATCTCAACCCTAGTAATTTTCACTAAATGTTTCCTTTTGACATCTTCAAGGTTTCAAGAGACTAATTCCATTGACTGAGGTGAAGGGGGAGCCTCTACTTTAAAGGAAAAAAAGCTTTGTTCTAACTTCCCTTTCCTGAGCAATATTGTCTTCTTTCTCAATACTTCATTCCATCAAGATCACATATCAACCCTGTTTTGAAGAAAACGGAAAGTAAAATTAATTTTTTTTATTAGTTATTCTCACAAGGATCAGGGGAAAATGCAAATTGAGAATATAAGCATGTTTCAAAGATATCTAGTCAGACCTAAAGAAACTTTTTAAAGCTGTCAAAATTTAAGGCAGAGATCTTAACTGAAATAGGAATCAGGATGGCTTATAAAAGGAGCTCTCACATCTTATGCTGGCCTTGAAGGCCCTACAGGAAGACCTGTACGATTAAAATAGAACTTTATGATTGTAACAGCACCTTCCCTGACTTCCTCTTCCCCTCTATAAAAGAACTTCTTTATGTGCTCTCTTCTTGCACGTGTTCACCATGGCTGTACCTACTGGATTGCCATTCTTGCTTTATTCCAAATAAATTTTTTTTTGCTGGAGGAATTCTTAGCTGACTTATTGTTTGCAGTGGATATTGCCTAGTTCATAAGAAGTAGTACTCTTCTGTGCTATCCCTTCTTAAGAAACTACGGTACAGTAATTTAGGAAATATGTCTCTCATTTTTTACATTTGCATGTTGGTAATTCTTACCAACAAAATATATCAAAATAATATACACATATGAATAAAGCTTAAATTGCTTAGATATATATGCAGTCTTTGAAACATCCTCTCTTTATTTGAGGTTTTCAGTTATCTCAAAAGTGAATATTTGCTTTCTCCAGTGCATTTTCTGAAATAATAACACTTTAGGAGAACTTGAGCAAATTTTAACAGTATGTATTCCTCCAAGAGTTTTCTCTCTTTGCTACTTAAGGCTCTTCCTCATCTTACAAATGCCCTAGTAGCTATAGACTGATATACAAAATATAGGTACATATACAGCTTTAAACTCTTATAATATATTTATATAAAAGCACTCCAACACGATGCATAAAACAGGTGAGCTATTTTTAATTTTATCATGGGAAATATGCGAAGTCAATGTTAAAGAAGATAAAACAGAATCCCAACTCAATCTTTTTTATTGAGAAAACATTCTAGATGTTTTGTGAGAAAAGAAAAATCTCTGTAGAATTGAATTGCAACAGAACTTTTATGTAAAGCAGTTTTATTTGAAATATATTGTCCCAGACAGCAGCAAACAGAACAGTTTTAATCCAAAATGCTTCCAGGCACAGTCCCTCCTGGCCAATTAATTTGATTTCAGTAATGCTCTGGTTGCCTCTACCTAGCACCAGCTATTAAATATAGTGCTGTATCTTTTAGAAAACTTTTACTTTATATGAGAGCCAAAAGGTAAATCTGTACAAAATTAGACTAGGTGTTGAAATATGATTTTGAAATGAAAAAACATTCGTTCATGTTCTGATAAATAGGAATCTTTTGGAAAAAAAAAAATTAGGTGACAAAAAGTACCAGTCAGTGTTAACCAACCATCAGTCACATTTAGACAAAGACTAGGTAAAGTTCACATCTAACCAGAGGTTTTCATGTTTCTCTTGGATTTAATTCAAGTTTAAAGGAAAATGCCAACATTTTCTGATAACATTAGGATAAAATTTAACTAATAGCTATTGGAAAGTATTGCAATAGACACTGTATAAAATAACTAATAAAAGATAATTCCCACCCTTGGTACAATCTTATGGGTAAAATTAGGCAAGTTTTATAATACGAGAGGAGTAGGATGACTATATCAGTTATCTATCCAAATACTTTGTAGCTTAAACAACAACCAGTTATTTAGCTCACAACTCCATTGGGCAGTTGCTGGTCTGAGCCACGCTTAGCCTTGACCATGTATCTATGGCATATGGAATGTTAGCTATGGTCTACCTAGTCCCAGATGGGCCCAACCACATGTTTTGTCATTTGGCAAATAAAAATTCCTACCCAAACTAGGGTAGTTGGGGAGGAAGTAGGGAGGATATGATAGACAATGTTGAAGTAAAAGGAATACGCATTTTGGATTTAAAGCTTACACTATTATAAACTAAGGTTAAATTATTTTTAAATGAGGTATTTCAACAGTCGTTCATTTGATCCCATCTTGGTCATCTCATTGTTGTCTCAAATAGCTTTCTTTTAAATCATGCAAGATATAAGGTCAAATTAATAGACCACTTTACTCTTCCAATTCCTCACTTATCTTTCTTCAGATAACACAGTTTCAAAACTTCCAATTATAATTTCCCTTTCTTTTTCTTCTTCACTTTCCATATTCCATTAGTTGCTAATTTCTTCTAAATTTTATCTTCAGCATCCTCGCCCCATTTCTATTGCCACTACTTTCACCATATCTCAGATTCCACTTGCTTCTTGCCTGGGATTCTATATTTCCTCCATAGTCTCATCACACTCAGGCTTGCTCTCCACAGTCCTACTACTTAAATCTTCCAAATTGATCAGGCCACTGCCTTTTGCACAAAAGCTTCTATAGCTCCATTTGCATCTGAATTTCTCAACCTAACATTAAAAGTTTTCCATATATATATATATAACATTCTTTCAAGTTTCAAGACACACTTGGTTTCTCCTACCACATGGAATATTTTTCCTGATCTCAAAAATCCCAATGTCCTTCCACATCTAATTCATAAGCTAACTACATCTACATGAAGCCTTTACCAATTATCTCAGGTAGAAATTCTCTTTCTCTGAATTATATTAAAGGTTTATTCACTTAACATGATATTTATTTGTGTCATAGCTATTTAAATACAGATTTTATCTTCCTTAAGAGCTTATATTTTTCCTGAATAAATTAACATGTTTTATTCAACCTCATATTCCTCATAATGGTTTAATATTACACATGCATTTGGTTTCTCCAATTAAAAAGTCTAGGATAAGAGACAGATATGCAAATAAATATTAAAATAATAAAACAATTATAGTAACAGAAATATGCAGATGCAATTATACAGCGAGTAACCAACTCCACTTGGGTAGAGCAGGAAGAGTTTCACAGAGTAGAGATAAAAGGGCTTGGTCTTTAGGAATAAATAGAAGTATTCCAAGTAGTCCAAGAAAAAAACCATTCCCAGTAGAGAAACTAAAGCATTCAAAGACATAAAGACATAAGATAGTTCCATATGTTTGAAGACTAGAACTAGTTTTGCTCTCTACTATATAATGATTCCTTGTGGGAATGATGAAAGATCAGGATTTAATTTTATTGGATTTCATGAACCAAAAAATTGTTTTCTTACGTTGAAGTTATCCTTCATATTGCCACATAAGGATATGGAAAATGACAACTAAAACAATGAACAACTACTCCTCTATTTCTTGGAATACTAAAATTATCCTTTTAAAAGATGGTCCTTTACACTGAATTTATATTTTAGAATTCAACTCTTCACAAAGAGCCAATTTTTCTCATGTCATTTATGCACAGAGTGTGGGAACCATTATGATAAGTGATGAAAATGGGGGTAGATATTAAAGAATTGTAAGCAAAGAATTAAACCTATAGTTCATTTAGACAAAAATCTTTAGAGGCCAATATGTAGACTATTTTCATAAGGAGTAAGATGATCAGTGTTGAAGAGACCAATGTTTAAAAAAGTCTAGATGATGAGGGCCTGTAATATGCTGCTAAGTAGCAGCAGCTCCAGAGAAGCATACATATTATGCTTTTTAAATTGTGAAGACTTACTGGCTGTCCAAGGAAAGTGAGGAAAATGGATGTTTCTGGCTTTGAGGTATAAAGAATCAGGGAAAAGAGAGAGGTGTATGATGTGGAGACAATAACGAGTTCAGCTTCAGAAACCATATTGAAACATCTCATAATTTCATTAAAAATTACCTCAAAACATGGTGACTAAAGACAGTAAATATTATCTCATGATTTCTATGGGTCAGAAATTCAGGAGCACTTTCCACAGTGATTCTAGGTTAGAGCCTCTCATTAGGTCACAATCAAGATGTTAGCCAGGGCTGTAGGCCTCTGAAGGACTGAGTGGGACTGAAGCACCTGCTTCCAAACTCACTCTGGTGGCTGTGGGTAGAGGCCTCACCAGCTGGGCCTCTCCATCAGGTTATTTAAAAATCCTGACAACACGGCAACTAGCTTACTCCAAAGCCAAAGCCAGTGATACAAGAGAGAAAGCAAGGAGGAAGTGGCTATTCCTGTTATGACCCAGCCTCGGAAGTCACACAATCCTTTCTGCCATATTCTATGCTTTAGAAGTGAATTACTAAGTCCAACCCACACTCATAGGGTGGAGAATTAAGCTCCAACTCTTGAAAAGAAGCATACCAAAGAATGTGTGGTCACATTTTAAAACCATTCACAGACATGCTGAGTTTGAGTTTTCTAAGAGATACACAGATAGAGATATTTAGTAGCTACTCTAAAGTTCAGAATCAAGATCTAGAAATGCAGTACTCATTTGGGAATCATAGTTATTTGTGGAACTGGATAGTGGAAAGAGTAGACAAGACTGAGGTCATTCTGTACATAAAGGCTAGAAGAGAAAAGGACCAAATGTGGACGTATGGGGATAGCTACATCACAGGCAGAAGCAATGAAAGAGCCTGCCAGTGGGGCTGAGAATTAAAATCGGAGAAATTATTTTTCATTTCCTATCATAAAATCCAAGATAACTTTTTTATTCATAAAATACTGTGTGCCTCAACATTGAGCCGCAATAATAAATGCCAAGGAAATTTCAAGTGAAGTAGGGATTTAGGGTGATCCTTTATTTTTTCTTAAAGTAAGGTAAGTCTTTACTGAATGTCTCATGAGGACATAGCAAAAGAGAAATTACACTGTATAGCACTCAAAAAACTTCCTAAAATCCTCTTAACTCATTTCTTTCCCTAAAGTTCTACATCTCATAGCAACCTCTTACCATATCTTCTTTCTCTCCCTCCTTCACAATAAAAGTATAAATTTCCTCCAAACACCTCTTCTTCTAAGATATTTTAGTCTTGCTGAATCTCCATGCACTTCTTTTTCCAGCTTTCTTGAGGTATAACTGGTATACAAAAACTTCACATAATTAATGTACACAATTTGGTGAGTTTGGATATATAAATACGCTCATGTCACCATCACTACAATCAAGGTAATAAACACAACCGTCACCTCTAAAAGTTTTCTTATGTCCCTTTGTTGTTTTTGTTTGTTTTGTGATAAGAACATATAACATGAGATCTACCCTCTTAACAAAATTTTAAGTGCACAATTACCTATTGCTGACTGCAAGGCTCTATGTTGTACAACAGATCTCTGGAACTTACTCATCTTGTAAAACTGACAATAGAGAATTTATTGATGACCCATTTTTCAGTTGCAAAGGTTTAGAGGAAATAGAAGAAAGGGAGATGTGTGCAGAGTGAGTGGAGAATGATGAAGTGATATAGTTGTTCCTAAAAGAAGTTTAGCTGAGAAGCAAAGAAGAAAGATAGATCTATGGCATGTATGAAAGTTTTGTTGTCCTTCATGTTTTTTCCTTAACTTTGACTATGATGTTCTCAATCATGCAATAAATACAGACTCTAATGAACTTCATGTACCTATCACCCAATTTCTTGTCTTTCTCGCAACCTCATTTTCTATAAACTATAGGCACATCAAGAGGCTTGAGTAGAAATTTTTTTTCTAATATAGAGTCTTGAGCATAATTGTATAAGGTGATGGCCAATAAAAAGTGAGGCTGAAAACTCAGGAAAATAGATAATAAACATCATGTCAACTTTCATGTATTTTTTTTCTTTTTTCCTGATGTTATTCTCATATTTATAGGAGATAAGATGCTATGAGAAAGAAGAATGGGCATGGGATTCTGAGTCAGAAAACTTAGCTACAAAATTTGTCAGCCCCTTGACTTTGGCAAAATTGCTTGACATCACCAATTTGAGTTTTACTATAAAATGCATCTGTGAAAAGAAAGTGTAAAGTGAAAATAAATCATATAAAGAGTTCTTTTAAGAAATAATTAAGATAATGTAAACAAATATTCGAAAACCTAAAGAACTGTACTGTCTAAGTACTATTCACAAGCAAACTAGAGTGTAGGATACTATCTAGTATCACTTGGCCAGCAGTAAGTAAAAGGCCCTGAATGCTGCCTACCCCATCTCAAATTCAGGGATCTTTCTACTTTACAATATTGTCTTTATTGCTTATGGTTAATACTCAACAAGTAATTGTTAAATTAGAGCAAAGGATAAGGCATATCTAAAGGAGTAAGGACCAAGATCCATATTGCAAAGTCATTTAATAATCTGGAAATTACAGAATTCTCAACATCAAACCCAAAAAGTTTTAATATCTCTGTTGGTTAAGGCAATCCTAGTTACTACAAGAAATAAAAGCAAAATGTTAGTGACTTAACACAGTAGAAGTTTAATACAAGTATTCTTTGTTGATAGGAGAGTACCTTCCATGTGGTAATTTAGAGACTGAGGCATCTCCTATCTTATTGCTCCAGTTTCCTATAGCCTCATATTCCCTTGGCAAAATCTAGTTTCTGGTCTATATGAGAAGGGAAATGGGTAAAGTATAATGTAAACCTTGGCTGGGCAGTGGCTTGGCATCAATAACTGAGTACTAGAGAAGGAAAAAGGGGTCAGACCAAAATTACATGTTAAGAATTAGCAGCTCTGGTTTTCCAAGAACCTTGTCACCAGCATCCTTGTCATGAGAGCAGGGATCATAATAGAGAAGGCCACATGGGCTGCCATCCATTCTCTTCTCACTCACAATGCTATGGCCACCCTAAATGTTATTCATTTTCATTCACACACTGATGCTGTCTCTCCCCACTGATCCATTCCATATACCATTTCCCCTGCCTGGATTTAGATCTTCTGTCCTGGACCACCAGGTCATGTTCATTTATCAAATGAACTTGCCATTAATGTCATTATACTTTTTAATTTTTTTCATTAGAAAAAATTTTAGACTTCCATAAAAGTTTCAAAAATAGTACACAATTTTTACATATTTCTCACTTTGCTCCCCATAATGTTAACATTTTAAACATTGTTCAGAGTGCCAGGGAAGGCAATAAGTTTCAGGAGAACAGGGAACATGTCTGCTTCATTCACGCTATATTCCTAATGCTTACCATAGTGCCTTAGGCAGAGCAGACACTCATCAAATACTTGTTGATAAATGCATGGTGGATTCACCCCAGCTCCTCCTCCTATCTTCTGTATTCATTTATATTTGAAGAGACCCCCAGGCTACTTACACAGGACAGGAACTATTCATCTTTTTAATTTCTAAAAGGGATAAATATAAAACTATACAATTCAAGCTGCAGAAAGTATGCAAATTGAGTACAACTGCTGTGTTCCTCATATACAAACTATTTTGCATTTTGGTTATTTATATACTGCTCCTGACATAGGTAACTTAGCATGTTATTTGTGAAAGATTCTTTACCCCCCAAGTTATGTTATCACCACATCTATGCAGTACATTATTCTTTATTTCTATGTATCAGAATCCATTTCATCATGGCACACTCCTATCAATTCATCCTTCTCATCTTGAATTTTAGGTCTAAAATTTTTGTAAAAGTAAATCTTATTGAACTAGTTTTATAACTTTGGGGTTCATGACCTATGGAAGTTTAAAAGGAAAAAATTGGAAACAAATGGAGAGTAAAAGAAGGCACATGATAGCAGTAAAAAGTAACATATAAGAATGAATGACAGCAAGGGGAGAAATAAAAGGTGACAAAAAGCAGAGAAGGCAATAAGCTTAGGAGCCTGGCCATTAAAACAAGATCAAGAAAACTTCCAGAAGAGTATCTGCATTAAAGCATGAAAATAACTTAAGATCATAGTGATAACTATAAGTCATCAAGAAAAAATTAAATAATTCCCAATATACATCAACATAGAATATAGGAAGTACTATTCATTTCAAAAATAATTTGAAATTCAAAAATTTTAAGATGATAGTTTCAATTACCTTAAAAACTAGCTTCAATTTATTGTTAACCAATCAATGGTGGATTAAAGATTGTCACTGTGTTTTTAACTATTTCTTAAATTGGCATCATAAACATTTTTCATTTCCTTTTGTGAGATACCTGTTATTTCAAACATTCTTTAGAAACCACTTTTAAACTTTGTAAATAATTTGCACTAGGAAACTCAACTTTTAAAATTAAAATACCAAAGGAATTAATTGGGGAAATATGTTTCATTACCACCTAGAATCAAAATTGTTCCCAGGGGAAATCCTAAAACTAAAAATGGCTCAATTAAGGTGTTAGGTGTTAATATATTTAGAAGATGGAATTCAAATTTTATTTATTCTCTTTTATAATTTTTAGTGATTTCATAATAGTGAGTGAGTGATTCTCATTCCAAACCTCAATAGCAATGTAAGGACCATTAGTCATTAGGCTTCTGAGATTTATATGTAGAATGAATTTTGATCTCAGATTTCATAGGTGAGAAATTGGAGAGCATTAACAATTAGGCAGCCTGTCCAAAGATACAAAGTAATAAATTTGTAAAGGATGAGATTCTAACTCTTAATCTCTACATCTGTCATTCCAAGACACATGATTTCTTTTTCTTTTTTGTTTTGTTTTGTTTTGTTTTGTTTTCTCCCATAATCTGATTTCCACAAACAGATCTATAAGAGAGAAATTGGATATAGAATTGAAGAATCCATGCTTTTCAAATCTTCAAGTTCAACATCATAGTCTATCACTCTAAGTAGATGCTTCCATATGTGGAACACATTTTATACTATCATAAATCCTATCTAAACCATAACTTCACAGATTTAAAGAACAGAATCTCAAACAAGAAAGACTTTCTGAATTCAAGGAATTTTTTGTTCCTCTTAATACTATGATACATAACTGATGTTATTGACACTAGATAGTATTTCTTAGGATATATTTCTAATATTTATTATGTTTCTTGCATGAAAAATTGATTCCTTCTAACTGTGAAACTGATTTCCTCCCTGGTTGACCTCCTTAAAATTACTTTTTCTCCCTCCCCTCAGAGCCTATAAAACCAATTAAATGAAATAAATTTCCATCTGTTCCATTCTTGTATTCTACTAAACTGTGGGGCTTTGCGTCCTTTTCCTAATCTTGAAAGAATACATACTTTCTAAGCAGAAACAGTTTCAAATCACTTAATGGTTGTAAAGGAACACACAAAAGATGTAGTCTCTGTTCTCAGTCTTACTATGAGATGGTGTTCAAATATTCTCCTCTCTTTTTTCCCTGCTATTGGTAGCTAAATGGAGGCAACTGTAAGTTTTACTTTGAACTTACTCTTTTCTCACCTTTTCTATTCACAGCACAGCCTTGGGCATTTAGAAAGAAATGTGATTTAACCACCTGGAGGAAATGAGAGACGAGAAGATGTAGACTAGAAGAATCGGGAACTAATATATATTACAATAAATATTTAGCAAGTAAAAAGGGTGAACACATATCCAACAAAGTAGGACAAGAATCAGTGACCAATTAGATAATGGCTTACCCTGCAAAATTCACAGTTGCTTACCAACAAGGTATCAGTAATGAAACTCAATGACCAGAGGAAATTTTTAGTGTCTAGCAATGTCTTAAACACTTTTAATGACATTGAGACTTAATAGAGTTATCCCAATTGTTCTACAGAAGAAATCATGCTTTTCTTAAATTAATCACACTTAATGATAGAATAAACTCCACAAAAAATTTAGAGACCATCATATCTCATCACACTGTGTTCCAAAATGGTGGCAGCTCCAGAATTTATAGATAGAAGGGGTTGGGAAAAGGCTTGGAGGGCAGGAAAATTAGTAGCTTCTTTTGAAGCATTTTTTTGTATAATTAGCTCATTGTATTTACATGGATTTCACAGGTGTTTAACATGGCTCTCTTCACCAAAGCCACCACTGGTGCTGCCACTGCTTCATAAAAATATTCTGCAAAATGAAGTGTAAAGAAGAAGCAGGATGGATTTATTTGCCAGACTCCATACTTTTAATCCTACTTTGCTACAGGCCACAATCCAACAAGATAAATTTATGAAACTTTTGCTTAGACTGCGGTCTATGTATTGAACCAAATCAATTTCCCTCAATGTACTCAAATTAATTAATTAATTAATTAATTAGAAGCAAAAATAAAACAAACAAAAGCAATCAACATATCTTTGTTTTAGATGCTCTTGAACTAAAAACTAATTGATAAATAAGGTTTTCCCCAAAATGTGTTTGCTTTAGAAAATGTCAAGAAAATAAATGCCATCTTTTAACTATCTGTTTATTTGTAATGTCTGTCACGATTTAACATCAACTTTGTATTTATTTCTATTAAATGTTGTGGAAGCTATAAAAAAAGTCTAGGCAAAGTCCACATTCAGGGATCAACTCTTTTTATCCTTTTGCTTTTTTTAACTTGAGTTATAATTGACATAAACCATTATATTAGTTTTAGGTGTATAATCTAATAATTTGATATTTGTATATAAAGCAAAATGATCACCTCAAGTTAACATCTGTCACCATAGTCACAAAAATATTTTTTTCTTGTGGTGAGAACTTTAAAGATCTACTCTCCTAGAAACCTTCAAATATGCCATACATTATGAATAACTATAGTTACCATGCTATACATTACATCCCATGGTTTATTTATTTTATAACTGAAAGTTTATACCTTTAACCCTTTCACCCATTTCACCCTGACTCCAGCAACCACCAATCTAGAAACCAACAGTTTGTCTGGGGAGGCAAGAATAATAAAAATGAAAAAAATATATCTAAATATAGGAGATAACATTAACTATAAAATATATCTAAATATAGGAGATAACATTAACTATAAAGTCTTTTAAGAAATTTAAAGAGAGACTAATTTAGCAAGGAATAATCAGGGAAAGTTTAATGGATTAGCTAAAACAGATTTAGAAAGTGGGTAGGATTAGAGTAGGTAGGAAGAACATATATCTTCCAAACATGTGTTAGGGAAGAAAGAAACGTGAACAAGGAATTAGAGGCAAGACTAGTGTAATGAGGACAATGTGCAATCATAACACTAGATTTTCACTAAAACCAAACTGTTTTCCTTCTTCTTTAGCTATTGTTTTGGTGCCAAAGCAATCCCAGAAAGTATTGATGTTGATAAAATATAAAAATACATGCCCAAAAAATCAGCACATACAAACTATTGTGTATGCTCAATACCATCCCTAAACCTGGAGGAAACTGGGCCTTCGGGCTCTGCCCCTAGGCCAAGACATCTTACCATGGAGCTTTCAGCTCCCAGGACTTCAGCTTTACCCAGGCAAAAGCTTCACTTGAATCTATTTACAGGTGCTTTTGAACATTTGACAGAATCCGTGAACCTAGTGCTGAAGTATCTGTTAGCTAATGCCACATAAAGTAGCAACAACACAGTGCTTGGTTCTTTCACGTGGTAGATAGTCAGATATTCTGCCTAAAGAATCTTTGAGACAGATGGTATGGAAAGTAGAATGAAAGCCTCCTTTGAAGGTCAATGAAGGATTCTAGTTAGCCATATATTTGGGCAGAGGTAGTAGAGAGGTGGTACTGGGCAAGGTATGGCAGGAGAACCGGAAACCATGGCAATGGGAGAGTTTATCACTTTTAGAAATTAAAAAGAAATCAGAAGCTGGGTCTGGACACAACCCTGATCTAGTCCCAGGGCAGGGAACACCATCTTAGTATCTACAGGGATTAAGAAAATGTATCTGATAACTAATACAAATAACAAATCAGTGTTTTTGACCAAATTATGAAATAAATCAGAATTCCAGAATCTCTTCATCTGTCACTTGAGGAAATAAATAAAAAATAATAAAACATTTATAAAATAGAATACTGAAAGAGAAATATCTATGTCATGAACTTCAAAGTATCATCGCGAAGTAAAAAGTTAGTAGATCTATGCAGTTGGCTGAGCTATGCTTTCAACACCAAAGGTACTTAAATGGCCGAATGAGGACTAAACGAATCCAATTTGCTATAGTGTAGGCTCTTTGCCTTAATCATGTCCCTAAACACCCTAAGATTACCTGAAAAAGAATAAACTATGGCCTGGCTATAACTCTCTCCATCCTCAACTACCAAGTACACTTTTCTGGAGAATGTGGTAGATAGTTCAGAGAAAGCCTGGGAAAAGGAGTGACAGAAAAATATCTGAGAAGTACTAAGCAAGAAAGACAATAAGTGGTTAAAAGCAAAATAAATGAATGAGACAATATCTATGTAATAAACATTTTTCAAGAATATAGGAAAATAAATTTGCCAACTCATCTATGTAATTAGTATAAACTTGATACTTCAACTAAATATGCAATAGGACATAATATAAAAGTTAATTCAAATTCACAAAAATTAATATGGAGAGCTATAGATACACATAAAGAGATATAATGATACCCAAGTAGAAATTTTCCCAATAATGCAAGGATGATTTTATTTCATATATGCAATGTAACTTACCACAAGAATGAAATAAAGAAAAAAATAGTTTTCTGAATAAATGCAAAAATATATATATAATATTCCATGCCTATTTATGATTATAAAGACAAAAGAAAAACTTGGAGAAAACTGAAAGCAGACAATTTTCCCGCTTTGATAAAGATTATCATAAACTGCAGCAAATATACTCAATGGAGGAATTTCAGGCAATTCCCTTTAAAGTCTACAATTAGACAAGCATGGTCAGCACTATTACTATAGTTCAAGAGGGAATGTGAAACCCTAGTTAACGCAACAAAGAAAAAATTTTAATTGTAGAGGAAGAGATAAAAATATTTTTATGTGTAATTGGTAAATAATTCTTAAACAACCAAGAGAATCCTCAGACCATTAGAACTATTGAAAGTATTTATCCAGCTTGTTAAATATAAGGTTAGCGTGCAAAAATAAAAATGAAACATTCTTTAACATCAGTAGTTCAAAATTGGGAGTGATTTTACCTGCCAGCAGACATTTGGCAATATATGGAGACATTTTGGTTGTCAAAATTGCAGGGTGTGAGGGGAAGGTGTTACTGTCACCTAGTGAGTAGAGGCCAGATATGCTGCTAAACATCTTATGATGCACCGGACAGCCTTCCACAACAAAGAATTATCCAGCCCCCAAAGTCAATGGTAAGAATGTTGAGAAACCCTGCTCTACACCAGCACAATAACCAGTGAGGAAATATAATAAAAATAATACTGCAAAGTATCTTAGGATTAACCTAACAAGATATTTATAGAAACTTAATGGAGAAAATGTTATATTCTCTGAAATGGCCTGAAAGAACACCCAAATTAATGGAAAGGATTTTGTGGATATATTTACTGAATATTATTGTAAGAATTATTGATTTTTTCTTAAAGTAACCAATAGATTTTAAGTAATCCAATGTTAAAAATTATTAGTATTGGGGGAACTTGTTAACCTGATTCTAAAGCTTTTAGTGGAGTATTAGTTGGGGAATCTTACCCTACACTTAAAAAGTTGATAACTTCTTCCCCAAAATGAAATAAAAGGCAGATGTACAAACAAATTGAACTCTGGTATTTAGGGGTACTGGTTTTTGAGTCTAGTGAAAATTATAGCAATACTCAAATATAGAATTTAACCTAATTGAAGATAACCGAAGTTTTTCATGTGAAGGATAAAATTACATGTCTATACTCACTAGAAAATTAGTCTTTAAAACATATTAATGATATTTTAACATGATCATTGTTGAAAGTATGCATACCGATAGCTGAACACCAAATAAAGATTGGATGATCAGATAGAAAGTCTTCAATGTCATTTTTCTTTATTCTTCCCTGACATGGCATTCTACTAATTTTGGTACATGTTTTATATCAAAACTCCTGAACTCTAATCTCTCAGAAACTCATTAATCTGTATTAATAGCCTTTCTGGAAAGCTATAAGTTTAATCAATTCTTATTTGATAAGAGTCTCTAATGCTTTCAGTGATGGGAGAAGCACTGAGCAACAAACTGTTTCCGAACCATCAGCATTTTCTAAAGTCATGCCAGATGTTGATAAAGTGAAATTCCTCATACAATACAAAAATGTAATTCTCAATTCTTTATCCACTGAGAAGGTTAATAAAAGAGAAGGCCCTCAAAATGTTATCTAAATACTTGAAGAGAGATAACATTAAAATATAGTATTTCTTCATAATCTGGATACTTTTATATTCAGATAGTACTGGCTGTTTTCTCAATGATCTAATGGAGCTATAGAAGTTAATGTTAGGCTTGGTTTTTAAATGTCTATCCACCACAATAAAGGTGTTAAGTGTGGTTAACTGCCACTTTTTGCAGCTACATTTGAGCTGCACCATAATTCATTATAGCTATATAGCTTTTTTTTTACAGTTTATATAATCCTTTTTATCAATCATCTTATTTTATCCTCACAACTCTATGAGGCAAACAGGATGTTGCTTTTACCAAGGGGGAAATAAAACTCAGTGACCTTATACGCAGACATCTAGAAAGTAACAGCACTTGAATCAGGCCCTGGGCCATTGACCCCAAGTACACTGTCCTTCACCACATTGTGTTGGAAAAGTACTACAATGGTGTGGGTAGAAGCTGCTCTAGGAAAAAAATTAAAAACATGTGGACACAGGTCAGGTTTGACAGAATTATTTATGGCTATTTAATAAATTAGTTACTTCACTCTAATTAACTAGTCTTCATATGAAAAGTTCATATGAAAAGTTTGATGGCTACTGGTCAGCCATCAAAATGAAATGCTTGCTGTTGGATTTCTCCAAAGCTGGGATTGTTTTATACTGACTCCTATTGCTTTTTTCTGTAAATGCTTTTCTCATTCAAACTGTCAGGACACGTGAGAAGCTTAAGGAGGCAGTTTGTGGCTAGCAAATGGCAAAATTCTTGAGGGATATGCTCTTTTATCCTCTCTGTCCTCAGTGCCCAGTAAAAAAAAAAACATACATTTTATACACACACACACACACACACACACACATACACACATATATATATACACATATATATGTATACATACATACATATATGTATGTATTATATATATATAGCATATATATATAAAATATATATATAAAATATATATATATAGTATATATATAAAATATATATATAAAATACATACATATATGAAATTTTAGTACCAGGGATCCTTGCTTTTGACTGCCATATATATAAATTCTATATAATATATACATACATTTCTTTAAATTAAATTCTGAATTACAGTGGGCTGCTCCTGTGCTGAGACCCACTGAACCAAAAGCCCATCCCTTGTGCTTAAAGCTCATGAAATTACTTATTTGTCACTCTTCTTTTCCCCACATTAGCATTTATGCATTTATACCTAGTATTCTTATCCCCCTTTGTCCTCCTGAGGAACTACATTCTCCTCCTTTCAAGACACACACCAAACGTCCCTTTCCTGCAAAGCTTATGACTCCCACAACCCACTGAATCACAGGCATAGATTGCTCCCTGCTTTAGACCTCAAGCGTACCTTTTGCTGCCGTCAGTTATGTCAGAGTGAGACAAGATCTGTGCTGTAAGTGGCCAGTCTTAGAAGCAATTAACACAGGAGTGCTTAAGAAAGAAGAACAAAGCTATTCTGGCTTGCCATTATTTGAATAAGCTTTTTCAATGAAACCCTGTGCTCAAACAGAAAATTTTAGTGCCCAGGGATCCCTTCATTTAAGAGGTAAAATTAAAAGGTTAACTCCAGCATGGGAGGCAAGAAGAGTGTTCCTAGACTACAGAATCACTTTTTTAGTATCTCCCAACTTCCACATATAACATAATTGTAAGCCAAACATGGAATAATTGTGGCAAGAAAGATCAATTAGTAAATTTATTGCTTAAAATTCTACATAAAATGCATATTATCTTAAACAATTATTTGGATTATCTAATTTCTTACCTTCACTATTATTAGAAGTCATCATTTATTTTTAATCACCAAGTTCAATTTCACCTAGACTATATTCTGTCATTTTGGATTGAGATTTTGTTTCAGTTTTCATGCATCAAGTCATGGTATAACAAAAATCAATTTCAAAAAAAAGTAATTTTAAAGGGTAAATGAGGTCAAATATATGATGATGGAAGGAGATTTGACTTTGGGTGGTAAACACAATTCAATATACAGATGATATATTATTAAATTGTACACTTGAAATTTATATAATTTTATTAACCAATATCAACACAATAAATTGAATTTTAAAAATTAAATTAAAAATAAGGCTGTTGCATGATGAAATCAGAAAAAAAGTAATTTTTTATTTTGTATAGATATTGGATTGTTTTTATTCATCATAATGTATAATTAAGGCTTTGGCTCTAAGCAGATTTTAGCATGTATAAATATTTGAGAACTCTGTCTTACAGTGGGAAGTCAAGATTTATAAAAACAAATAGTATATCTTGACCTTCAATTCTGAATAGTTAAAACACTGAATTAGCTTTGGGAATACAAGCATAAAAGAAACACAATTCATGAAATTGCTAATATTCTTCTCTGGAAATTTTTGTGATTTTCTAAACATAGAAATCTCTATACATTAAAGCCAATAGAAACAAGGCAGTCTGTCTATATATTTCTTAACCATGGATTGGACCTTCCTCCCTGACTGATCTCTTAAAATGATACATCAAAACTGATCATTGAGAAAACATGTATGAAATTGCCTGAAAATTAGAAAGTGCAATAAGTGTGTAAGATACTGTTATTATTCAACTGCACTAAACTAAACCATCTAAGATTAAAAATCTGCCACCAGCTTTTTATTTTCATAGTTCCAAGTTGACCATTAGCTTACTTTGTCTTTGTTAGAATCTCAACATTGTCAACTCTAGGAAGAAAGTAAACATTAAAATATTTTTCTTCCTTATGGATACCTCCAAAGGGGTAATTAAATCACTTTTTTTAAATTATTATAGCAAGTACTGTGTGCTCCATTTCATTTTCAGTTCTGGTTTGCTCTCTGCTTTTTATTTTGGTTTTCACCTGATACATCATATATTTGAAATATATTTCCCATTATTCCCATTTTCTAGAAACCATATACATTGACTTGGGTCTTTGGTTTTGCTTATTAAATTTTCTCCTATGGCATGAAAATTTAACTTCACCTTTTCTAATGATATTAAAGAATATGAAGCATCCAAGAAGAAAGCTTGGTCTCTCCCATTGCGCATGCTTAACACAAACTTAGACCGCCAAAGGCAGGACAACACATGTCCTCTCTATGCGAAGACAGGTCAAGATGCCAGCTGGCCTAGAGGGAGATCCACAACACTCAGAAACACAGAGTGGTGATCTGGCTTTCTTATAGCCTAGGAAATGGAAGTTAACTATAATATAGTCTAGGAAGAAACCACATTTTCATTTTTTACTTTATTTAAGCATGTCTATTCCTGCCATAAAGTGAATATTTGGGTCCTGTAGACGTAATAAGTATCGCAAAGGTCTGAAACTTTTACTGATAAACTATCATCTCTCTGACACAGAAGAAAGAAAAAAGAGTGGGTTTTACTTGGCATCCTGAAAGCTGCTCTAGCTTGCCTACCGAACTGAGCAGGACCGTGACCTTTCATAGCATCTTACACACCGGAGTTTGAAAATGCTTTCAGTAGAAAGGCTTCACTCATTTTCCTTAGGAGGCTTCCCACAATTATATCACCCTTATTTTGAAGAATTACCTCTTTTTTTCGCTTTCCTGCTGTTCAGTCAACATGTTTTCCTTTCTAGACTTAGTCTTATTAATTATAGTTTTATTCCTATGGACTGTCTGAAATAATTCTCATGACTTGAATCTTTTAAAGATGAGTAGGTGTTTATTACATTGCCCTCCTTCTTTCTTTGCCAGGCAATACATATTTTATACCCTTTTTTCCCTTCATGAGATTAATTCTTCTATTTTGTATATTACTTCAGTTTCTCTTCTCTGAATTCTTCTCCTCCAAGACTGTTTCCAAATCTGAAGTGATCAGAAGTACCAGTGTTAGTTACCCCTATGCCATCACTATTCTGAACTGTTAACATTCATTAATCCATTTAATCCTCCCAACAGCTCTGTGAGCTCAAGCCTCATATTTTAGCAATTTTTCTAGTGAACATGGAAAGGTTAAGTATGCGCCTAAGCATATTCATCTACTAAGTAGCAAAACTAAGATTGGAATTCAGACCTTCTGGTTCTAGGGACTATATCTTAACCACTATTTAACACTGTCTCTTAGTATATCTGGACTTTCACATTATATTTAAACTATTGTTTCCTTTATTCACAGCAGAGCACATTTATAGAAAAACAAAAGTCAAATCAGAGTTGAGATAGAGTATATTTAAATGAGTTTTTCTTATACTGTGACAATACAATTCAGTATATCTCCATCTTCTCTTACTATTTAATCCCAACTCAAAATACAAATCAATCTGCCATCTTCCCACTGTCACTTCATGGGCTCTTAGAGATATTTTGACTCCAAAAACTACCTTTATAAATCAAATACTCCCAAGGAGAATTATATTTTAGCTATTATCAGCTAACATTATATGTATATCTTGCTACCATAAAAAGAATAACTGAAAGCTAGGAGACAACATGATTGGACACATATATATTTTGCTTGTCTGAAAGTAGACACTTCTACCTTCTGGTTTTCTATAATTAACATTTATCAATAGGTCAAAAAATGTTATTTTTAAGCAGATTATTCTGAATTGCAGAGTATGCTCTGGGTTGTACAGTATCTGCCATCTTACTTCAAGTTGAATACAGTCTAAAAAATTATATATTCACTCATTCACTCATCAAATCTTTATGGAGTACCTGTGATATTGTAGGCAATGAAATAAGTGTAATATACTTGAGAGAGAGGAAGAGAGGAGGGATAAAGTGTCAAATAAACAAATATATTGCCCTGAAGCATATAATGGAGGTGAAACAAAAATTAAAAACATATAATGCTGATAAAAACTCTATAGATAAGACATATTCCCAAATAGCGATGGCAAATTAAATCTTAAATTAAATCTACGTAGATATATGTACTTAGAATAATTAGAGCAGTAAAAAGAGCAATCTACAGCCACAATAAATTGTGTACTGAAAAAGTTAACAATAAAAATGTTTTCATTAATATGACTAATGAGTAAAATGACTAGCCTAATATTACCTTATTTATAGCAAATATCAATAAATGTTTGTAGAAGGAGCAATAATGTACACAATACAACTCCACTTGTGTAAAAGTCTGTTGCTTCTTGGATTTATACAATGACTCTAAACCTATCATCCATGTGCTCACCTTCCACTGGATATCAGGGGAAAATTACATAATAATAATGCAAATGATTATCTTACTCTCTTCTGCTATAATATAATCTCTTTAAGGTAAATTCCAGCCTCTAAATTCTAGGCTTTCAGTAATTTTCCTAACCTTACTTTATAATTATCAAACAGAAATGAAACAAAAAAATAATGTGTCCAGATGGAGAAGGAGCACCTCATCACTCACTGTCACTCACTGGACTTCACTGTTGACTGACCTTGGGTGGCTGCTCTGATCAGGACCCTGAACAGCTGGCTACCTCCCCAGCTGCAGTTGTAGCTGGTAGAACCTGTCTCTTTTCTCTCAGGTGTCCTCACACCTGTCTAATGTTGGCTCTCCAAGAATTCAGCTGATGGCTCTATCCAAACGTTCAGTGGCATCAGGTTGTCTAAGTGGGTACCCTCTGTAAACTCCTAAAGGATATGACCCTAAAACATCTCTCACTTTCACCATCCTATTTCTCTTCTCTGAATCTCATTCAAATATATCAATAGAATCCGTCTGAAAATCTACCAACACAAACAGTGAAAACAAAAGAAATGGAATGGCCCAATGTCTTCTTTGAAAGACTTATAACCACTCAGTTGCTCCCTATTGCCTTCTCAATTTATGAGCCCTGATCCAGTTTGCTATTGTCTCCTAATAGAATGTTTGGGAATCAGCTCACTTTATTTTAACTTTTGGTCTTTGTTATGTTTGCTTAATATTTCTAGTCTTTATGTAATGCATATTGAATTCCTTAACCAAACTTATTTTTTAATAAAGGGAATAACATTTTGTCTTCGTGAAGTACAGAATGACTGGTTGCACTAAAATATTTGTTTTATTTCCTCCCTAATCAGATTTATGTTATAGTGTATACATTAAAAAGAAAAAGAGAAGAGAAACATACTGAGAAAGAGCTATCTTTATAATCACCACAGACTTGCCCTTTACTTCATCCTTAATTTCAAAAAAGACAATATAAATCTTCATGCTGGCATGTTAACCACAGTCGGGAAGAGAATGAGCTCAACTGTGTATGTAAAAACTTAGTTGTTTTTCTTTGATTCATCCGATAGCATCACACTGGGTCAGTTTCTCGTTTATGCTATCTTTATTGTTTCTGATCTTAGAACAATAAACAACTCTAAATGGTTTCAATTACAGCAGCAAAACTGCGCAAATGAACTTTGGCTTTGTTTCATGTTGAATAGGGGTTTTTATGATTTTATAAATGGTGATGTTTAGGAATCTTGCCAATGCTGTTCTATAAACAGTGAAGAGTCACATTTGCCAGCTCTAGGCCTTTAATCACCCAAATATTCTTCCCCTGATATGAATAAATATTTTTAACTTTGTTCTAGGGAGATGAATAGAAATGATCAAATTATCTGCGCCTTCAATAATTCGCATAAACAAGGTATTGAAATGATTTTGCTGGTCATGTATTCCTAAGGTGATACTTTTTTTGTTTTTTTGTTTGTTTGTTTGTTTATATCTTCTTTAACTTCAGGAAAATATTAGTTTGTTGTCACTTATTTTTAACTAATATAACACATAGTTATATCAGAAAGGATAAATTAAAGAATAAATTTGTGGTAACAATGACCTCCAGTTCCCAAACTCAATGAAAGAATGAAAGTTTTTATATAAAAGTGTATAGGTACTCAGGGAGCAATCCTAACTCACGTTTCTACAATCACCTGGGCAGAGGAAATTATGGAGGTTCTTACGCCAACAATTAAATGTTCCAGAACTAGTAACACAGGCCCCCAATACACAAGAGGTCCAGGAAATCTAAACTTCCATTTGCCTTAGAGCAGTGGCATAGTAAAGCACTGATTAATTGAAAAACCTGATGTTTCAATTTTATAGAATATTCAGCAGGGGGCGGTGGATGGAGAGTCATCTTTTAGTGAATATATTAGTCAGGTAGGCCTGCCATAACAAAATTCCACAGACTGTGTGGCTTAAACAACAGAAATCCCATTTCTCGCAGTTCTGAAGCCTGGAAGTCCAATATCAGAGTGTGCTTAGGTTTGGTTTCTCCTGATGCCCCTCTCCTTGGCTTATGGAAGGTCACTTCACTGTGTCCTCACATGGCCTTTCCTCCATGCATATGCATCCCTAGGGTTTCCCTCTACTACAAACATTGGGTTAGAGCCCCATCCTCTCCATTGGCCTCATTTTAACTTAAGCACCCCTTGAAAGGCCCAATCTCCAGATATAGTCACATAGATTAAGGTCCACCCATCTGACCTGATTTAATTACCTCTTTAAAGGTCCTATCTCCAAATGCAGTTACATTCTGAAGTACTGGGGGATGAGACATCAACATATGAATTTGTAAGGGGATATAACTTAGTCCATAACAAGTGAACATCACTGGGTGTCTTAGCAGTTCAGTTTTACAAGTAGAAAATATTTGCAAACAAAAGTAAGATGGAACAATGTTGTAAAGTGTACATGTGGCATTTAAAGAGCCTCGAGTATGAGAAAATTTCCAACTATAGAAAGATCTCCTTTGATTCAAGTTTATTTGGGGATTTTAATAGAAAATTTTGAATAGAAAATTTAGAACATTGCCTAAATTATTCCAATTAGCCCTTTTAAGTTTTTACAGAATATGCTGTCTCAACTATCATTAAATTTAAAAAAGAGGAAAATTCCAAATAAAAACTCTTTGATATTAAGAATTAAAACTAACTTCTCACCAAACTGAAGAAATTATGTCAATAAAACTATTTGCCTTTAAAGGTCTGTGGCTTATTCATCTAACCTTTCATTAAACATCTTGACTCAGAATTTGAAAAAACTATATTTACATTTATGTGCAAAGCATTTTCAAAATGTGATTCTGTGGAATGAACTTATGTTGCACTTTTAACTCTAAGCAAATACTATTTATTATTTTTGTATCCTTGTTCTAATCAGTTAACCTCACTGAGCATAAAAAAAGATAATAAGACCAAATTTTTGCCTTTAACAGAAGACCATAAACAGGCAATCATATAAAAATGTAATGAAAGCCAACATCAGAATATAAAGATTTTCTGATATAAAAATTGAGTTTTATGAGAGGTTAGCAGGGATGGTGAACCATTGACAAAAAAAGGTTATTAATTTTGTAAGATTCATTTATACCCTTCTCTACCATAGATGTATAAACAAATTCAATACTTCTCTTCAGATTTATTTCAGTGGATCTTTTATTAAACCATAAAACTATATTTCAACTAATATAAATCATAGAGGTCCCCAAATAGTGCTGATCACATTAAAACTAATCATTTAAAATACACTAACAGGTGCCAAGACTGTGTAACTTTATTTTTAAATGCGCATGTTTCTGCAAAAAAAAAAATAATAATAATACTGTCAATAGGGGTCCAGAAGTAAAGTTAAATGTTACTTAAATAAAAAATGAGAGGAGATAGTAAGGCAAGATTAAGAAACAGTTTATAAATTGTACAAATTGTATAAATACAGGTTTTGTGCAATTGTTTAAATTTTATTAATGTCATCACCTTTTTAAGATAATTATACCATTGATATTAACAAATAATATATAATATATAGTGTTCTAAATCTTTACACTCTTAAGAGCATTCTTAGTTTTTTTCTTCTAAGAGTCCTTTCTATAAAAGTATTGGGTGACAACTGTCACCCTGAACAACTCAAATTTCATTCATTGCCAACCTACTTCAACTCCTCATAAGAAACATTTATTCTTTGTATCTGACCATCATTCTGAATTTTTTTAATTTCTGAAATCCAGAACTCAGAATTTCCCCTGTCCTGCCATCAGGTCCACCCTAATGATTCTATTGTCCTTTTCCTCACAGGCTTGATTTCTTCCACTCCCTGACCGTCCCCATCCCCCAACTCCTCCCCCTCCCCACCCGCCTCCAGTCAACTGACTCTTTGCATTGCTTTATCTCCCAGTCTGCCCTGAAGTTTACAGATAGTCCCTTTAATGAGTTTCTCACCAGCGTGTTAAAAACTCATATACCACCTACCTGCTTTATTCAGTCCTTAATATTTAGTATACTTCATAACTTATTTTCCTACTTTAACACATAGGTTGACAAAGCAGTGCCAAGTAATTACTCATTTCATCCCAAATTCTTATATTCCAAACACCTCCAATTAATGAACACCTTTTATCTTTTAGCAAAATTAAAAATTAGTTTACTTGTAAAAATATATGTACAGAAAAATAGACACGTGAGAGTAAAAATGATTCAAAATCCCACTCTCCAGAAGCGATTACTAACATTTTAGTTAATATCCTTCCATCTCTCTCACTCCTCATCTTTTAGAAAATATTTGAGAGAGAATCGACACTACTAATCTTTAAGTTTTGGATTTGTTTTCATGTTGATAAAGAACCACCGATCGATCTGAAGAGTTATCAAAATACTCACCACTTTATTTTATTTTTTATAATTTTGTTTTTATACTTAAACCTCTGGGTCATTTGTAAATTTTGGTACATAGAGCAAGAAAAACATTGGGCTTTATTAATTTTATAAGGTTAACCTGATTTTTAACAAATGTGAAATATTAACAATTTTACAAGGTTGATGCAACATTATACATTGAAAAATCCATCCCTCCTTCTGCTGATCCTTAAAATCTTCGCCATCATATGCTAACTTATATTTACTTAAATCTATTTCTGGACTATGTATCTTGATCCAATCATTAGTCTGCCTGGTCATTTTGTAGATACATACATTGTTATACATTTTTTTATTTATTATTATATATGTTATATATTTTATATATTTTATATTTAATCAAGCACATGTTCACTCATTCTTCTTTGCAGACCACTTTTTAAAAAAGTATTTATTATGTAATTTTATTATTTTAATTTTAATTAATTAAAATTAGTTTTAAATTATTAACTCCCTTTTGGATTTGCAGTAGTAATCATTTATTTTCCTCTTCTTTTATACTTTCTACCATTCAACAACTTTTTTTCATTCTCAACAAGTTTAATCACGTCAACATATGAACATGGAAATTTGTCAACCTGTAATTCTTTACCCTCCCAGGCTCCTTTTAAAAGTGTCCTACATTAATCTCCAAAATCATATTATATTTCTCATGGCACTCATATATTGACTTGTACTACAGTTATTTGTGCATTTTTTATTTCACCAGATTATAAACTCCATGAAGTCAAGTGTTGCTTTTTGTATTATACGCACCTTCTTGGTCATAGTATATAATTAATATATTAACATTAGGTAACAGACTAAAACGTATTTCTTACTTTCATCATCAACTGCATTCTATAATTTTTAAAGAATTTAGTGAAATTGATCTTATTTTATATAATTCCATTAGACCAGATACTCAATCATTAAGATAAAAATTCTCCTTATTATCATAACACAAGGGCTTATTTTATTTGGTAGAATAATCCATCTATTGAAGAAAGTATTTTAATTACCCAAACTATTAAGAAAAGCAGTTTATCAGGTTCTCATTGGTACTACATTACCACAAATAGCAGTTTAAAACAACACACATTTCTTATAGTTCTAGAGTTCAGAAATCTAATATCAGTTTCATTGGTTAAAATCTAGTTATCAGCAGGGCTGATTTCTTCTAGAGGCTCTAAGAAAGAATATGCTTCATTTTCCTTTCCAGTTGCTAGAGGAAACCTACATTCCTTGGCTCATAGCTCCTTCCTTCATTTTCAGTGTCAGCAGTGTAGTGTTTTTCCTCTGCTCTAACATCTACTTCCAACTTTTCTCTTCTCTCTTTCCCTCACTCTGATACTGCTGCCTCCCTCTTATAAGGACCTTTGTAAATTATATTCGACCTACTCAGATAATCCAAGATAATCGCTCCATGTGAAAATTCTTTTTATTTTATTTTTTTTAATTTTCCTCAATCTCCCCCGTCCTCCTCATCTTTGGAAACCATCAACTTGTTCTATGTATCCGTGGGTCTGTTTCTGTCTTGTTTTGTTTGTTCATTTGTTTTGTTAGATTCTACATGTAAGTGAAATTATATATTTGTCTTTCTCTAATATATCACTTAGCATAATACCCTCTAGGTCCATCCATGTTGCGCAAATGGCAAGATTTCATTCTTTTTTACTGCTGGGTAATATTCCATCGAGTATATATATATATATATATATATATATATATATATATATATATATATATATATATCACTTCTTCTCTATCCATTCAACTATTGATAGATACCTGGGTTGAGTCCATATATTGCCTATTATGAATAATACTACAATGAACATAGGGGTTCATATGATTGGTGCTTTTGTTTTCTTTGAATAAATACTCAGAAGTGGTATTGCTGGGTTGTATGGCAGCTCTATTTTTAATATTTTGAGAAAACTTCATACTATTTTCCATAAGGGCTTCACAATCTACAGTCCCACCAACGTGTACAAGGGTACCCTTTTCTCTACACCCTCACTTGTTATTTGTTATTTATTAATTTTTTCCCCATATGAAGATTCTTAATTTGAGTACATCAACAAAGTTCCTTTTACCATGTAAGGTGACTTAGTCACAGGTTCTAGCTATTAGGACATGGAAATGTTTGGGGGCACCACTCTCCAGCCTACTGTAAAAAGTTAATCCAAAGAACATTAAAAACTAAAATATCAAGAAAACAAAAGGCTTAATCACACTATTAGAGCCACATTTCTAGAACATCATGTTCTCTAGGTGACAGAAGAACTTTAAACAGGATGGAAAAACCTAACTATAACTAAGTGGCGAGACTTATAACAAAGAAAACCAGGCACAGGGAAAGGGAATGGTATTTCTGGGAAGTCATATCTACCACCTCCCACTGATTCTCTTCTTTGACCAATGAGTCAGCCAGAATGAGAAACACTAGACATAGCAAACAAACAGATACTGCTCAACAGAGAAGAAACTAAAGGCAGGGACAAGCCCAACATGAAAAGCATTGGAGGACACAGCCCACACAATGTGAGGGTATTCTATCACTATGAGAGTCTAAACGTTTGTGATATCCTTAAAAGTCGCCTTGCAGGTTGAAACTTTCACCTGCAATGTGACAGTATTAGGAGGCAGGGCCTTTGGGATGTGGTTAGCTCATGAGGGCTACAGATCAATGCGCTTATGAAAAAGGTTGGAGGCCTCAATGGAAAGACAGCCATCTATAAACCAGAAGGTAGGCTTTCACCAGGCAATGAATCTGAAGGCGCCATGACCTTGGACTTCCGAGCCTCCAGATTTGCGAGAAATAAATGTTTGCTGTTTATAGGCTACTCAGTCTGTGGTATTTTGTTATAGCAGGTATAGCAGATATTTTGACATAGTATTGTGTTATAGATGAAGACAATAACAATAATAGTAAGAGTAATAATAATTACCTAGGTAATTAACAGGTTAAAACAATAACAGTAGTAGTAGTAATAGTAGTAATAATAACCTAGGTAAATATTACTTTGGTTCCTTTGTCATTTGCAAATAGCATTCAAGATACCACTGAGCAGAGAAATCTGGTGGACCCAAGATATGTGTGAGAATTCAACAAGATTCAAAGAGAGCCCAAGATAAGCATGTTCTCTTTATGACTAAATGAGGATGTCGACAGCCCTGAGAGGCCATGCTACATTCAAACCAGAATGTATTTCAAAAGCCTAAAGCAGGAAATAGTTTTCTCAAAAACAGAAATGTCAAAGGAACAGCATCGCATCCTTTCTTACTCATGTTACTTCCCTGCGTTAACCATTTACACTGAAAATAATCACAGGGACAGGGAAAGATAGGATAATCCATAGTACCTTTTATTTTCCATCTTTTCTTAGTTATTGGTAAACTGAAGGTAGAGGATATTGGTACAATGTGCACATATCAAAAAGAGATATAGCAACAGTTGAGTTAGTTTTGTGTAGTGTTTCCACTGTTCTGGTAGAAATAAAATATATATGCATGCTTGAATTGGGTGATTTGGATGCTCCTAAATTTGCATTAAAACTGCTATTGCATGAAATAAAGATTAACAGTGAAAGTTTGCTAATAATTCAAACTTTAATTTTTCTTTACTTAGAATGACATTAAATAGTAAATAAAATTCATCATGATAAGTCAGAGAGAAACCATGAAAGGAAGGACAAAACTTCATGCTACCTTTAGTAGGCCTTTTTTTCCCCTGATTTTTGAACAAGGAGACTCACATTTTCATTTGGCACTGGACACCATAAATTGCGTATGGCCCCGCACACCTACTAGCTTATTGGTTTTAGCATAAGATAATTGATGTAGAATTGGGTTTCACGAAGATCAAACCCTTGAAGGAATTCAATCACATTTCTGCTGTCCTCTCCTGAACATAGCTTAGTTCTAAACATTTACTGCTTCTTTTAATAACTGCATCATGTAAGTCTCAAAGCTTTCTTTGTTCTGCCTATAAACTCTAGGTAATCTGCTTCTTTCCATACATAAAAAATTATGTCCTCTAGTTCTCATATTACCTGGACTTTGTAACCTTTGGTTCCACATTACTGAGCTGCAGATTGTCCTCTCTCATATTAAAATATGAGACTGGTGCACATGGCACGCTAAACCCAATGTGCAAGTGTCTGAATAACTCTTTTGTGGCCATAATTACAGGTAAAGCCATGTTAAATTTAACTCCAACAGATGTTCCTTATGAAAATGTGATTGCTCAATCATTTTAATGCAAATGTTGAAATTCAAACATTTCCTTGGTAGAAATTGTAAACTCTTGAAAGCTGAACATAGTTTAGAAGCTTGCAGGGTCTTAGCAGGGTTATTTTTTAAAGTGTTGATGGTAGAAGGGACCATATGTGAATTTACTTCTAAGAGCAAAGCTATGCTACTTTACACTTCAAATTAGTGGTTAAAACTGGCTTCTCCTGGAGCTCAGGAGACCTCTGGAGATGCATGAGGACCGACAAAGAGAACTGGATCAAGGACGCCAGATAAACAGCTCCAATTCCCTCTCTTACATTACTGCCCCAGGCATAGCAGCTCCATGTAATAAACTAGACTCCCATATAAGCCTTTGTTTGGAGAATTTATTTTGAGTCTTAAAGGAAAACACAGCAAATAAAATTCTCTCCATCATTTCACAGAATAACCTGACCTTTTTAAGGCAAAATGACTCAAAAATTGAGAACATGAACAATTTTTAAAATGTTTCTTCTTTTAGCAATTATTTTTATACAATCACCACTGGTAGACCAATTGAAATCACGTGTTTTATACTCCTCTCTTCTTAAATAGGGGCTCTAATCTTAAAACTTAGAATAATTAGTATAAAAAATGACATCCTGTGCCACAGGAAACACCATACATTGCAGGCCATCTGCTCCCTACACTAAAGCAACCCATAATAGCATAATTGGTAATATCGAGTTAGTGTCTATATTCTGCCTTTTCCTCCTGTCAATTTAGTGCAATAGCATCATATTTACATTTATTATAAATATACTATATGTTTATTTTACTAATTTAAAACTACATTGATTTGACATTTAAGAGAGAGAGAAATAATTTGCAAAGTTCCTTCAATTCCAATCCAAACACTCCACTTAATTACCCAGTGTTTCATGTATTAGATGTAGTCAAATCATGTAGGTTGCATGGGAGGAATGTGTGAATTAACTTTTAAAAGTCCCTAACTATTGACAAAGCAATGGTAAATGCCAATCATTGTTCCTTTTAATGATGCACTATTTAAGACAGTTGATGGTCTCTTTTGCTGTAGCCATGCTGAGATCTTGGCCATCAGTCACCAGCACCACATTTCAGGGATGCAGATCCATTCAGGGCTTCTGACATAGTATGTGTCAGATACAGCTCCTGCTTTCCAGCTGCTGAAACACCAAAGAGGGGCTGTATAAATAGCTGGATATTATAAATCCAACTGAATGCTAATAAAAAGTGTTTTCTACATTTTTCTTCTACTTTTGAAGAAAATAGTCTAGGTTATGAAAATCGAGGACCTAGAATGGTCATACATTCCTTCCTATATCAAGGGATGCTAACTGTCTAAACTCTAACTCGAAGGTATTCCAATAGCATGCTTTGGGACATTTTGATTAGTGTTAACTAAATCAGTGTGAATGAGAAGAAAATTCAACCTGTGCAAATACTCTTACTTATACTCTATTATTTATTGACACTTTGTGTTCATTAAAAAAATGCATTTCTACATTTCTTTATATCAAAAATAGTCCAAATCTTCACCATTTCTCATTTTTTATATTTTATACTGTAAAAGCTACATGTTCTTTTTAAGATTTTAGTAGATAAAAGTAAGTAAATAGTAGAAAATAAAATTTACCTAACAGAGATATCTCTTTAAATGTTTAAATATGTTTTCTTCTGGCATTTCCCAATACATAGTTATATAAATAATTATTTCTTAAATACAAATAAGCTAAAACACTTAAAAATAGTTAAGATGGTAAATTTTATGTTATTTAGGAGTTTCTTTTACCACAATTAAAACTTTCTAAAAGCAAATAAGCCTTTTGGTATATACTCTCTATATAAACTTATACCATAACAATATTGTGAACAATTTCCTATATTACTAACTGTTCTTCTATAATATTATTTTAATGAATAAATAGAGTATCACAACAATATATAATATGTTAACAATTTCCTTTTAATGGGAGTGTCTCTTGCACAAGGCTGTGATGATCCTCTTCATAGCTCCATTTTTTTGAACATCTTGTTTGCTTAGGTTAAATTCCTAGATAAAAAAAAAAAACTAGCAGATCAAAAACTAAGGAGAATTTTAAAGCTTTGACCTTACTATAAAAGTTTCTTGGTAGATTATATTATCATTCCCAATTAATCTCCTCCCTTCCATTAAGAAAATTATTCATCCATTTCCTTGTGATTTATGATGTTCTTTGTGGAAGGAGTATAAATTCTTGTCCCACTGCCATTGAGCATGAATATTTGCCTGGCTTTGGCCATTTGCCTATAAGAAGGTGTGACTCATACCACATTCAAGTAGAAGTTTTAAAAGCCAATGCATTTTTGCCACAGCTCTTGTGCTCTTTTTCTTTTGACATTAGAACTGCATTAGAAACAGTTCCAGATAAGGACTGTTTCATCATCTTGGATTCCAGAATGGAAAGGATCCATGCAACAAAGCCATGTAAATAGTACCTACCAACCTTCTGTGTGGCTTCAGTAGCCATTGCCACAGCCACACCAAAGGAATAGAATGAAGCCCACAAAGGGGAAGGAGAAAGAGGAGGACGGCGGGGAGAATGAGGAGAAGAAAAAGGAGATGGAAGAGGAGAAAAAGAGAAAAGAGGAAGAGGAGGACAAAAAGGAGGAGGAGATATTAACATCAGCAAGAAATATACCTTTGTATTTTATAAAATACTGAGATTGGAAGATTGTTTGTGACTGACATACTATGGCAGATGCTGATTGTGATCAGTTTCACAAATGGCTGTCTTTCTACACATTTACCTGTATTCACACTATTGTGTCACTTGGGATGGACACCAAATTTGACTTTGGTGTCAAGACTAATGTTGCCACACACACACCAAGAGGGTATGAAAAGATGTATCACTTAGATAATGAGAATTTTAGGGGAGAACAGAGCATGTCTCCCATACTTATTCAAACATGGCTTTGAGAAAGCAGAAAGACGATCTAGCTTGAGGTTTTATAATTGTTAAAAGGTGGTACTGGGGTAAAGGTTCCTGCATGAACAGGGATTTGAAATGGTTTGAACTTTCCCCTGGCTCCAAAGGAAAATGTACCCAGGCTTTCTTATTAGTTTACCCAGATGTGGGGCAGAAAGGGAAGAGAGATGAGTGAGGATTAAAAGCTGTCAGCCAAATTAAAAAAAAAAAACCTGCCAGCAATTTAAAATTAAAAAATGAGTCAGACTCTTATTACACATGCATTTGCAATGTGACTATGCAGCACCTCTCATTTAAAAGTGAAATCTATTTCTTCACCCCTTGAATTTATGTTAAACTTATGATTTGTTTGGTCAATATAATTTGGCAGAAGGAACTTTGTAAATTCCAAGCCTCAGTCTCAAGAGACTTTCCATGCTTCTCCTCACTCACTTAGAATCCTACCACCACATGTGAAAAGCCTGTTTCAGCCTGCTAAGTGCAGAGAGGAGAGTCCATTTATCCCAGGCACAGCCATCCTAGACAAGCCTGCAGTTAGCTAATCTCAGAGGTGTGAGAGGGCACAGCCAAGATCAATAGAGCTACCTACCTACCTGACCCCAGCTGACTACAGATATGTGACTAAAACTAGCCAAGACTAGCAGAACTTCCCAGCCAACTTGTAGACTTGAGGAAGAATAAATACTTATTATTTTAAGCCACTGAATTTTAGGGTAGTTGCTATGCAGTAATAGATAAATGATATACTGTTTAATATCAATACCCACACAAATATTTGCATCAAGTTGCACTCAAATCAGTAGGATATCTGTAGCTTCATAGCCTTTTCAATTCTGGGTAATATTTTCTAAGATATTTGTCACTTTGCATGTTTTATTGTTTCTTTTTGATTACTAATATAAATTGATCACTGATAAGGCAAGTAGAGAATACTGGAACAGATTTCTTTGTTCGGAGATGTTATCACCTGAGTGAACCATATTAATTGTACAAAATTAAGGTAAATAGATATAAATTTTTATTTGATCGTTAAGTCTGCTTTAGCCTTTAATATAAAAAGTTTGGCTCATACCATCATCTTCAATTCCCCCCCCCCCCCACACACACACACACACACACATCTCAATAGGAGTTATGGACCAATTTCCATAGAAGCAAAGTGACATAGAAAGGGAAAAGTACTGAGAACACAAACTCTTCTTTCCAAGATTCAAAATAAGGTAAAATTGCTAGATTAAGAATTGCTTAATCTAACATCAGATAGCAAGAAAAGAAACCAAAGGAAAAATTCTCATATTAGAATTTAAAAGAATAGAAGGGGAGTTTACATGAGGAATCCAGGCTCGATGCAGAGCACTAGGAACTGATTGTAATAGGAAAATAGCTGGTCTGGTCTAACAGAAATGTCAGATTGAAGTCTGACATTTCTCCAAGTCCAATAATAGCCCAGGCAAGATATCCTATTCAAGATCAGAAATATATATTTCTATGTAGCCAAAGTGAAGGACATGATAAAGTTGGTGAGAAATGTAGAGCATCAAAACTCAGCTGCGTTCTTCAGAATGAGCAGAACCAGTCTTCCATGGCAGCTGCAGAGGGCAGCCCGAGCAGTGATGATGTCCATGGACAGAGCAGATTATCAATTCTTCTCATTTGGCTTTTGGAAGAAAGATTTACGCCTTTAAGATTGAGTCCACCCTCAGGTTCTTGGACAATTTGGGATGAAGTTTCAAGAATAAATATTAATACCGATAAGGATCAGTTGGGAGTTCGAAATAATTAACTGGAGAGAAAGAAGGAAATGGCAGGCACTCTAAACTGAAAACAAGTGTACAAGAGCTAGATTAGAGATTATGATGTTTTTTTAAGAATTAGCCATTGATAGTTCAGCTTTCTTATTTATTCTTATTCTTTGCCATTTTTTTATTTGCATACCTTTTTCTCAATTGTTGTAAACATTCTCTCTCACATATTACAATTCTTTTCTTGCTTTTTAACTCATTATTTTTCTTCTTTATAAAACAATCTCTCAATCATTTTCTCTTACCATTAGATAAGGGTATCTCTTACTTATTCTTTGTCAGCTTCTACATTTTTCACAAAAAGAAACCAAGGCCAGACAGCAAGCTAAAATTCTATGAATTTTAATTCTCAAATGTATTATTTGCCCTTAAAATATTGCTAAGATATTGAGTGGCCCAGAAAATACTCAACCAGCATGGTTTCAAAGCCAATGCCTTGATTTATTTACTGGTTTCTCAGTCCCCTGAACTTGTGTTAGTTAAGTTCTGAAAAACATTCCTTTTCTTGTTTGGGATTTTTTTATTCCATGTCATAGTAAAAATAATAATATAGAGCATATTGACTAGACTTGTGAGTCAATGGGCCTAGAAAAGTGTATCACTCAGAACAAGAGACCAATTGGCTAGAATCATATGACCAAGCATGATTCTAGTATTGAGGATGCAGAGGTTAAAAAAAAAAAAACAGACAAATATCCCCACTCTCATGGAGTTTACACTCTAATAGGAAACAAAAAATCAATAATATTCATAAGTAAAATAGGTGCTATGCTAGATAGTGATGAGTTGAGAAAAATTATAAGCCAGAAAAGAAAAATAAGAAATATTGGAAGGGAGCTTGAAATTTTAGATAGGAAGATCAGGAAAGGCCTTTCTAAAAGGTGGCATAAGAACAAAGGCCTGAGGGAAGAATTTATCTCAGGTAGGGAAAGATAACTTTAGGGCAGATGGGGAACAAAGCAAAAAAGAAAACGTAAGGCCCTGAGGCATAAGTGTGATGGGTATGTTTAAGCAAAAGCAAGAATGCCACTATGAAAAAGTGAAGTAAGATGGAGAAAGGATGTAAGAGATAAGGTCAGTGAGGAAACTGAAGGTCAGGCCACAGTAAGTACTTCTTACTTTTTATTCTAAGTGAAAAAGAAAACACTAGAAGACTTTAAGCAGTAGAGAGATTGGATCTGATTGTATTTAACACAGTCACTCCAGCTGCTTTGTTGTGAATAAGCTGAAGAGGGATGAATGTGGACTCAGGGAGACCATGAGGATACTGTTACAGCAATCCAAGAAAGAGATGATGGTGGCATGAAAACCATGGTAGTGTGGAAGTGGAAAGAAGTGGTTGGATTCTAGATATATTTTTAGAGGCAAAAGTGACAGGATTTACTGAAGGATCAGATTGTGGGATATGAGAGAAAGATATGAAGATAACTCCAAGGTTTCTAACATGGAAAAATAAGGAGATTTACTAAAGTGTTAAAAACTGTGAAAGAGAAGGTTTGGTGGAGAATTTTCTAGATCTCCATTTTGGGCAAGTTAAGTTTGAGACATCTATTAATTATGTAAGTGGAGATATAGATATGAATCTGGAGTATGAGAATGTAAGTTTGGGAAGATAAGAAGAAATGAGCAACAGAAACTGAGAGAAAGCAGTCACCCAGGTAGCAGAAGAGGTGAGTGTAGTCATCTGAAATCAAAGTGAGGGTAAGTGTTTCAGTGGGAGAGAGTCATCAGCACATCAGATGCTACAGATACATCAAGACAAATGAGGAGTGAGCACTAAACACACACTGCTGGACTGGAGATTGTAGATAGACTGGTGAAAGCCTGATTGGCAAGGAGTCAACTGAGACCACTGGGAAGAAATTGGACACAGAAAGTGGAGACAGCTATCCTTAGAAGTTTTGCTATAAAAAGAGATAAACATAGGATAGTAGTACAATGGGGAAGTTGAACTCAAGAGAAATAATAGCTTGTCGTACGCTAACGGAATAGATTAAATAGTCAGGGAAAAACTAATGTCAAAGAGGTGAGGGTGAAGATATCAGAGACTAAAGAAATATCCTAGACCAAGGAAGAGGATACGGGAGATAGTTGATGGGCTGACATTAGCTGGCAGCACAGACATCCAAGTAACAGGAGAGAAGTTAGACTAGCTGGGCATCATGACAGGGTGTGGGTGAACTTGTGGAAGTCCTCTTCTGATTGCTTGATTTTCTCAGTGAAATCAACAGCAAGTTCATCAACTGGGATTAAAGCTGAAGAAAGAAGTGCTGGAGATTAGAGAGAGAAGAGATGAAATAAGATGCTCAGCAGCAGTAAAAAGTGACTTGATAAGAAAGTGTACATTACTAGCCAACTTTGCAAGATGGTAAGAGCCCATGTCAGGTTAGTAATCATAATTTACCGTGATACCAGTACATACTGCAGATATTCTGGGTACCCTGAACCATGTCCCCTGGGCCTGTTTCTAGTTCAGTGGCGGTTGTGGTGAACAATTCTCACACATTCTCACAGAATTCCACCTCAAGCCCTTACTGAGTTGCTCAGATATTCTTCAAGAGGTATTTCACTAATCCAGGGAAATTTGCTCAACCCTAGCATAAGATATCCTAGAAGGATGGGAAGGTTAACGCTACCAGTTATGGGTTGAATTGCATCTGCCCAAAACATTTATGTGTTAAAGTCCTAACCCTCAATATCTCAGAATCTGACTGTATTTGGAAACAGGATCTTCATAGAGATAATCAGATTAAAATGAGGTCATCAGAATGGGCCCTTATCCAATAGGATTTGTGTCCTTATGAGAAGAGTAAATTTGGACACAGACGTGTATAAAGGGAAGATGATGTGAGGACACAGGGAGAAGGCAGCCATCCACAAGCCAAAAAGAGAGGCTTCAAACAGACCCTTCCCAAGGCCATCAGAAGGAACTAATGCTATCTACACCTTGATCTCTGATTTCTAGCCTTCAGAACTGTGAAAAAATTAATTTCCATTGGTTAAGCCTTCCGGTCTGTGATACTGTATTATGAGTAGCCTTAGCAAAGTAATACCCCATCTGGTGACAATTCTTTACTAATCAGGGCAAAATTCTATAGAGCCTCCATTTATTTGGAGGGAAAATTCTAAAGAGCTTTTTACAAGAAGACTTGGAGGGATAATCAGTTCAAAATATATTTTATTAATTTCTTCCCATTTCTTGTCTTTCTCCTTACTCCATCTATTCAGCTTCATGAGGTCAACTCCTAAAAATAAACTACATGCATCTAAGTTTTAGTCTCGGTCTCTGTTTTCAGGAAAATCAAAACTAGCACACCACCAAGACATTGTGTGTATTTTTTCACTGCCATTTCTTCTTGAATTACACTCTTCTCTGATTTTCCTCTTCCCTCACCTGCCACACCTTCCCAGGCTTCTTTCTCTGCTCAGCCTCTTAAGGTGAAAGTAACTACTAGGATCTACTTGACTAATGTTGGATCTCTTAATATACTCTCCTTAGGTTATTATAAATTCAATGCTCAGTCTTCATCATATTTGCTCTATCAGCAGGATTTGATGCAGTTGGTCTCTCCTACCTCAAAATACTTTCTTCATGAAACTACCAGGATACCCTACTCTCTCAGTTTTCCTGCTACTCCTCTTATCATGTGTCTCACTGTTTATTCTTATACTTCCTCTTCTCACCAGTCTCCTAAAATTGGAAAGCACCAGGCGTAAATCTTATTCCTTTCTCTTCCTAATCTCATTCCCTGGGTAATTACATTCAGTCTCAAGCCTTTAGAAACTATCTGTGTAACTAACAACTTCCTCATTTATTTTCCCAAGTTCCACACTTATATATCCAACTACCTATTAAACATTTCAATTTGGATGTTGTGGTGGTTTTGTCATGTATCAACATGGCTAGACTAAACTACATTTCCCAGAAATCCTTTACTATATGTTTCTGGGTAGGTTGGGTCTCAAGAGAGATTCTTATAGAAGATTTAGAGGACAAAAGTAAATCAGCAGCCATTTTGTAATTCCCATCTATTTTCATTTATCTGCCAGTTCTCCTTGTCGATATGAAGCAAAAGTCAGACTTGTAATTGCTCCACTTTCTCCTAGCATAGCTTTTAGCTTTTTTGATCTCGGGGCCAACCATGTGAATACACCTTTCTGACAAAAAAAAAAAAAAAAAAAACTAGTTTCTTCAAGAGATTCATACCATCGAGGTCAAAGGAACCATGAACTAACTGATCATGCTTATATATTCCAGTATATACTATTCTTGCTCTCCTCCACTTTGCATCCTTCTTTCCTTCCCAACTGCCTGACTCATAGATTTCAAGCTTCAATATAAAACACAAAGGTTACAACTTTACAGAGACTTTAAACAGCTCTTACAACTGCATAAGGTCAAATCACTCTAACAAATCCCTTCATATATCTCTATCTTTATATATGCATATTCAGTATTATGAGAAAAAAAAGGGATTCATATACCTCTATCTTGAATATTTCTATGTGTCTACTTTCAATACATAACCAGAAATGAAAAATAATTGGTGGAATTAGAAGACTGCCCATCTAAAATGAGTCTAAGAAATGATTATCAACAGCCGCTAATAACACAAAGAGAAACCATCAGAATTATGCACCTCCTGTGTGTGATATAAGTATACAACACCACCTTTGAAGTGGTCTTGCCAGAAAATCAAACCTGAATCAAATCAAGCCTCTAGATACAACTAAAAATTTTCAAGAATTATAGGAGACAGAGAAACTTATGTGATCCAACAGGGACACAATTAATATTATCTAGCATGTAGGAAACTCCAAAGGACAATGTCTTCAAAAAATAAACTCTAAGAGAAAAAAGAGACAGAGGGCGAGCAAACCTAAAGATTAATAGACTGACGAGACAGAGCAGAGTACATCTCCACAAACACAATGTGTGGACCTTGTCTAAACACTGATTCAGGCACTTCGGGGTTTTTTTGTTTTTTTGTTTTTTTGAGAAAAAGTAAAATTTATTTTAGAAGGAGATAGGCCACGCTAAGGAAGGCTGCAGCCCTGTGAAATTTAGGAGGTAGAGATATAAGATAGTACACCCCAAAGAGAAGAGTGAGTTTTCAGCCAAGAGAGCTGTAACAATGCAGAAATGGGAAGGTCTGTTTATATTTGGGTTGTGATGGGAGGTCCTAGATGGGAGGTCACCTTGACCGACAGTTGGCTGCTATATAACTTTGCTTACTGCGGGGGTGCTTACCCAGAATTCAGTCCGTTATAATTAGAACTTCCAGGCATAGTCATGAGATGATAATGATGGTATAATGAGGCTCAAGTTATGGGCAGTACTTTCTGAGCATGCGTTTGTAGCTGGTTTAGCCATCAGCTTTTATGGCATTTGTGCTCTAGGATTTGGGCTAATTTATAACCCTTAAAGGGTGGTGTTTCTGGGAGGTTCTTAAGGATAGTCTTCAAGGGAAGTTTCTATGGTTACAGAGCAAGGCTTTGGCTCCTGTTGCTTATGCCTGACTAACTACCTAACATACCTAGAAGTTTCCATCTTCAGGCACATCAATTTAAAAATACAAGACAACTGGGAAAATTTATACACTGAATGGACATTTGATATTTAGAATATAATTAATATTTTAGGTGTGCTAATTATGTTACTGCTGCATTTTTAAATAGTTTTTATCTTTTACAGATATATACTGAAATAAATACAAAGTATATATTACACTTGGTGATGGTTTTAAAATAATCCAGTAAAGAGAGGTGGAAGTGATGGCTACAGATGAAGAGGAGTTCATGAAGAACTTCAAAGTGGTGATGCAGACTCAGTCTGCTGCCCTCCCTCCTCTATTTATGTTTAAAATTCCCCATAACAAAATGCCTTTTAAATCAATAAAAATTTACATTCATGATAACTAAAAAAGGCAGTGAAAATAAATTGTTACAGAGACGGCAGCAAAGGACTGACTTAAAGTTCTAAAAGTACTTTTGTTGACATTCTAATTGAAAAACAACACATTCTGAGAAATAGAACAATAAAGTGGAACAACTACCTTCTGCCAAACTTTGTTTGAACTTCCTTTAGGAATAGTTTTATTTAAAAAAAAATGTTTGAATAAACAAGTATAATGACTTTTCATCAGTAAAAAGCAACTATTTTCAGATTAAGCTTAGAGGTAAAATTTAATTCATAACTTTCCAAAATCATGTTAGAGTACTTTCCCCTCTGTTTTCTCATTTCCTACCACATGATTCTATGCTATTTTTAAAGAAACACAATTTGCCAAGTGGAAGATGTTTTTACATGCTATAAAAGAAAAAGAGCTTCTTTTCCCCAGACATGTTTCACACATTAACCTGTTTTGCTTTCTGGGTATCATATATTGTAACTTGTTTTGCGCTAATGAATGAAAAACCATGCTGGTGGGGAACTTCAAAGTTATTGAAATTCTCCAGAGATATGACTCCTACAATCAGCCCATGGCCAGTGCAAGTTGTTTCCAGACCAGTCCTTTCTTGTTGGGGTTACTGACAAGCTTCTGCAAAGCAGGCAATTGGCTTGTCTTGATAGCAGCTGCCGACTGTCATCTCTTGGTTTGAAACTCAAGGTCCTGCCTTCGTGTGGAGGCAGAGCTTTTCCTGGCAGGTGAGAGACAGCAGAGGAAGGAGTGTCAAAGAGAATACGTAGAAGCCCTCTGAGAACAAGGTCACCCTGACCCTAAATGAATATCATAAAAAAACCTGCTGGAGACTTTGTTTTTCAGATCTGGACTTCAAACTAAAAGGAAAGCTAAATACAAATACCCAGAATTTTCTCATCCTTCAGATCGAGGCATGGAAAATAGAACCAAAGATATTTTATTTTTTTCTCACCATCCGCCTTACCAGACATCAATTTTTAATGTAGTCACAAGGCAGTAGTGAAATTTCTTTACACAGCTGAACCCAAACAAGGATGCTTTCCATTCATGGAAGACCTGTGCTATATTTACCAAATACCAAAAATTTACCAAAAACTGCAAACATTTTTTTCTGCTCAATGCCCATCACAATCACATTAGTTATTGCTAACAAATCACATTGGATGAGTGATAAAATGAGACCTGCCATCTCAGGGACCTGCCTATGAGGAGGCCACAAATTGAATAAAGAGAAAAATGCTTCCTCAGGCTGGGCTTTCTCAGTCCTTACGCCTAGTGCTCTTATGGTAGCTGTTCAGATATCATGAGGACCTACCCACCTACCTTTCTGAAATTCTCCCACCTTCCTCTCCTCTGATATTACCTAAACCCAAAAAGTATAGAATCTCAAACTCTTCTCTAACCACTGATTGACCTGGTTGAACCCTTGATAAGAAGCCTCCCACCCAAGACCATACAGTGATTCTGCTGCATCCTGAAGACCTCTGCTGAGGTCAGGTAGCAATAAGTCTCAGGAGTTTTGCTATCTATCCCATGAACCAGCACACTGTAAAAACATTGTTTTCACATTTCCCCAATAAAATCCAGACAACAAATCTGGTTCCATTTATATTTTTAATAGTGGAAATGTGTTTGTGATTTAAAAACCAATCATTTCTTCCCAAAGGAAATATAAATACACAGTATTCAAAAGTTTCTAAAGAAATAATTGCAGAATTTTAACATAATAATATGGTAAATAGAAAATAGAATATGGTATATAGTAAAAATAGCTTGTAAAATGTAACATGGGTTTTAGCTTATAGGGATGATATCTGAAAACATTTAAGCCTGTATTTATAAAACCAAATGACAAGGCAGTTTAAGGAGTCACAGCAATTCTACTAGAAGGAGATTAAGTAGACGGGAACATTTTCTTTCAATAGAAATAGTTCTCAGATTTGCACAAGAACACAGACTTGTGGGGCTTTGTAGCAGCCCCACAATTGTCCCTAAGAATAGGAACAATTCATATTTTCTTTCCTTAAGAATTAAGGGTGATAGTTTACAATGAATAGTTTATAAAGGTAATACAAAGGAACATTTTGTGTGGTTACAAAGCTAGAGTTAGATAGCTAGGCCTATTTCAAGGAGTTTAAAGTATTATTTAGAAGAGAAAATTAAGTAAAACTACTTGTTACCCCTGATTCATCTACTCTCTCATTTTCATGCTTTCACATACTTTATGCATCCTGAAAAAAAATTTAATGTTGTTGCCATTTCTACAATTAGTGAAGAAGGAATTTAAATTATTTGATCTCCCTAATAAAGGATAACACATATATAGTAAATAAATATTCCAGATGATGATGTAGAAAATAATATTCAATAAAGATTAGTAGATTTAAGGATTAAAGCAATTCCAAAGGGATACTAGTAAATAATAATTTTTCTAGTAATTATATGCACTTGCCACCATGTTTGAGGTAGATCGTGAATTAGGAATTTTATTCAGAAGATTCTCCCTTTATAAAGGCAGGTAAGTTATGAAGCCAGCCAGAATACTACCTTGAGTTTTCAGTAATGTAAGACTTTCCTATTCAATTTCACACTCTAATATTATTTGTTACATACTATAATGCCATTGTTCTGTTGAAGAAATTTTGCCAAAATAGTACATTTAAATGTACATTTTATTGTTATAAAACACAAAAAGATTATGAGTAAATCTGCATGTTTTCATTCTAAGAGAGTTTAAAGAAATGGATAGGCAAAAAGGTTTAACCAGAATCTAAGAGAGCTCAAAAAAATGATAATGAGAGTTTCCGGCCAACTCTCTGATCCTCAGAATGAAGAATTAGCTGAGCCCCTAAACTTACCATAATGTTTATTTCACTTGGGTTACAGGGTCGTTTATGTTATGAATGTTTTTTTGTGATTATAATTAACATCATGAAACTCGTATTTACATAAATAGACAACTAAATCGTTAAAGGTCCACCAAACAAAAACAATTTTTTTAAAGGAAGGCAGGTTCAGAGCACTGGAGCCCTAGATTTAGTTTGTTCCACCCAGATTTGCTGGATGAACTTTAAGTTATTTATCTCCTCTTTATCAATTCTTTTGAATGAAAATGAGAAAAAATTCCTGGCTACCTCACAGGATTGGTATAAACATCAAATGAAATAATTCAGTTTTTTTTTTAAGTCATAAAATGCTTACCTAATACAAAGCATCATTTTTTATCATGTGTGCTGAATGAGAAAGTTTGAGGTTTCCAGCTAATTGTCTTTAAAATCTGAAACACATGTTTTAGTAATTATCCTTTTGTATCTTTGCACTTCTCTCTCTCTCTCTCTCTCTCTCTCTCTCTCTCTCTCTCTCTCTCTCTCTCTCTCTCTCTCTCTCTCTGTCTCTCTCTCATTCTTGATTGATGGATACTGCAGGTCTGAAAATCATTATGCTACAATCTTTCCAGCCCTATCAACCACAAAAATGTGTCTAATGAGAATGTTGCTCCCTAATGGTATTAATAGAAACAGAGGTTCTAAAATATTGTTACAAACATTTAAAAAGTTCTGCCATTCCTGATTGGTTCATAAATGTTTAAGAAAAACAATGAGTTTATTCTGAAGCAACTCAGAAAAACATTTTACTCAAACCCTCTATATAATTTCACCTCCGTGCTAGAATCATCTGATAAATTATATCAAGTATGTCAATAAGCATAAGGAAGTGAAAACAGGACATTACATGGGCATTCTCCTTACCATTCTAGACACAGTATTGTTTGAAGAAAATTTAACAACTAAACTACATTGGTGAAAGTACATCAGCTTATAAATAAATATGAGTTGTTTTTGTGGCAGTGGGCTAAAGTGCAGGGTACATATACCCTATAAGATAAGCAAGAGAGGCTGTAGAGGTATGCAAAGAACATATTAGAACTTCTAACATATATTCAAAAGTCAGTGATCAAGCTTTATTAATATTCAGACTTATAAGGTACATGTTACTGACATAAATAATTATATTTATATCACAAGGTACTTGTTTGCTCGATTATTTCTTATTGATAGGGATATAAATAAAAAATTTTGGAGAATAGATTTAGACGAAAGAGAAATTTTGCAATAAGTGACATTCTGTCCAGGAGACACTCTAGTAGCTACTTAGGATAATCCAAGTCCCAGACCAGTCTTAACCAAAACCATGTTAAGTGATCTTTTTAAAACTAGAAAATGACCCATAAATCTAATTGAGGGTTAATTAAAATGGGTAAATGTAACTAAGAAGGAGATGGGGAAGAGAGACACAGAGAGAGAGAGAGAGAGAGAGAGAGACATGGAGGGAGGGAGCACGATTGATTGGAAGAAGAAGTAGAATAGAGTGAGAATAAAGACGAGTGGTTTACTATAAACAACAACAAGAAAAGATACTAGTGGCTGATATACTATTTTGAAACCTAACTTCTGTAAACTGTCATTTTATTCTCTCAGCTGGAAACACTCCAGAAAATTCAAGTACAAAACACTATTAAAACAAATTTTCTTTAGTATTAAAACAAAAAAAAATGAAACTGTTATCCTCATGTTTTCTGCCATGTTGTTTCTCTGCCTCCAGCTCTGTGCAGTCTCTCCAGCTACTGGGGGTCCTGCTTCTTCCTAGGATCTGTAAATCACACCACGTGAGACAAATCACAGCTTAAGACCATTGAACTAGGAATCAGAAAACTTGAACTTGAGAATTATTCCTGCCTGAGCACAACCTTAACAATGCAATAATTTTGGAAATGTGAGGTTGTTTCCCCTTCTGTAAAATCTTCATTGATTTCTAAACTTTTAGCTCCAATTGTCTATGATCCTATATTATTTCATCATATTAATTTGAAATATGACTACTGGGGAAAACTTTTATAGCATGTGAAAAATATTTAGAAAATAAAATTGCTGCCACTAGTGAATGATTAGATGTGAGGAACAACAGATACAACTAAAAATTAGTTGTATATTCTCACCAAGCCATTTTTAAAAACAGCTGCTAATGGACAGTTTTGCATAGGTGATAAGGAGTTTTAATTGGGAAGAAATGTAGCTTGATGAAGAAAACTTAGGTAACACAGAGAGACAGAGAAAAAGAGGTCCTGGAAAAAGCAGAGAAATGACAACTATTCAATCTTGTGTAGACAATTAAAGAAAGCAAGGGCACTTTTCTGATAAAGTCTAAGAGAAGTATAGCCAACCCACATCTAAGTGGAATAAATTGCTTCTAAGTGCTTTTCTTGGACCAAACCTTCATTAAGTGCTGAATTTCACTTTTTTTTTTTTCATGTAACCCACTGGTTCTCAATGAGGGTGAATCCCCCTAGGGGCATTTGGCAACGTGTGGAAATATTTTGGGCCACCATAAACTCAGAAGTGCTACTGGATACCATATGGAGAAGCCAGGGATGTTTCTAAACATCCTATAATGTACAAGACAGCCCTCCATGACAAAGAATTATCCAATATGAAATGTCAATGTGTCTACAGCCATGCTACCCTGAATGTGCCCAATCTCACCTGATCTCAGAAGCTAAGCAGGGTCTGCCCTGGTTAGTACTTGGATGGGAGACCACCTAGGAAGACCAAGTGCTGTGGGTGTAAAAAATTTTTAAATAAGGAATTGTAAACTGACAAGGTCCTTGCAATCTGTGAGGTCAACCAAGGGTTGCTTTGCCTTAAAAAAAAAAAGTCAATTGTGCTGAGGCTGAGAAATCCTGAAACCCACAGACATCAGAAATATCAAATTCTGCATGTACACAGTGCTGTGCTGTGTTGTTTCAAGAAAAGAGCAACTATTAAAATAATAGCTCAGATAATAACAGAAGATATGCCATAAATCAGTATGTCTGTGATTGTTAAATAAATGGTACCAATGATAAGTGTTTTGAGCAGTTTACAGATTTTTCTAGATCTAAATGCAAAAGTCTGCCCAGAAAAAGCTTTAGATATTTTGTGAACAAGGCAATATCTGAGGTGTGCAAAGAAGATAGAATTTAGCTTCTCAAAAAACCAGAGATCATGTGACAGATGGAACAGCATACACCAGAGCTTCTGGGGAGAAAAGTTCAAAAGTTGTTCAGGTAGCAAAGGGTATATATACTGCATTATTTAACCAGAAGAGCCAGCTAGACTGGTAAGTAGTTTAAGACCATATTATGGATAGTCATATTTTGTTTACCTGGAGATAGAGTTTAGAGCAGAAGACTAACAGGATGAAATTTGCATTTTATAAAATGCAATTAGGTAACAGTATGTTGAAAATGACTAGCAGAGGCACTATGAGCAAAGAGAGAACTCAAGAAGGATAAAGATATTTGAGGTATGACATAATAGATTCAAACACCAAAATAGTGGCTCTGAGAAAGAACAGATAAGAATGGCAACCTGAAAAACAAGAACGAACAGGATTATCCAGATGTTTATAAGGGTATATCATTGAAAGCGATTTGCTTTGTTAAAAGGTATATTAAAAACTGACCTAAGCTAATTTGGCCATTCACTCACTGTGATTCATTCTGTAAATAATGGTAGATTCTAGTAACTAAAGGTAGGAGATGGCTAACATATGACAATGATGATGTTGAAGAATGTGATGATAATATCAACTACTTCTTAGGAACCATGAATAATTCTCTTGGCCTTGCCTGGCTTATTCCAACCCCTAGGCCTCAACAGTCCTGCATAAGCTCTGTCCACCTTCCTACAGTGACAGATCTTTGTCATAGATCTGTACTGTATGTCTCCTTCCTCTTTACTCAGGGCTTTGCTGGGGAGGATCCTACTAAAATCTGCTTGCTGCCCATATCTGCACAACCTGGAGGTATCTGGGGTTAATGTTCCATGAGGCCACATGTTAACCAATCAAGGATGGAAGCCAATAGATATAGTCTGTCTTTTTACTACCCTGCCTACAGCAGATTCCAAGGCATAGTTTATACTACTGCCCAGGTAGTTCTGTATGATCAATAAACCAATTACCTACAACAATGGTCAACTTACTAAGGTATCTAGCATTGACTCTACTTTGTGCTTCCTTGAGCCATTGCTCACCTGGATTTCTGGGATCACACACTTGCCCTAACCCCTTGTTTCAGGTCTGCTTCATGAAGAACCCATGTAAAGGCAATGCTGCTGCTGATGATAATGATGATGACAAAATAACTAATATTATTGATACTTGCTAAGTATCAGTCACCACTACAAACATTTCCACTCTTATTACAATCCTATAAGGTTAGTATTATTGTTCCCATTTTTACAGATGAGAGGCAAAGAGAGGTTCCTGAATGTTCTCTTCAATAAGTTGTAGTGACAATGACTTGTTGATGAAGTTACAGATGTTTATTCATTGACATTTCCTTCTCTAAAAGAAAAGAGAAAAACAGGAGAAATAGGTGGCTACCTCAGGTAGATGTTTCTAGGTTTTTTTGATAACATGTAACATTGATTCGACAAACAAATTACAAAGCAGACTTTGAAATTACCCAATATTCATTAACATCTCATTAATTTTAGTGGATTTATTTATTTGTTTGTTTGTTTGTTTAGACTATCCATTCTTTTGAGAAGTAATCAATGCCAGATTGAGTTGTAAGATTTTGAAAATAATGGCATTTCTGGGGACAGAATAGCAAGTACCTTACTGAGTGACAGAATCACATCTTTAGGGTATACATTAGCTGTTTCTGACAGTCTTCAGCATTTTTGTGATATTCTAATGATGTATCTCCAAATCATAATATACAAAATAAAAAAGTGAATGAGCATGTATGAAACAGTTTACATTTCTTCCTGGGGTACTTAATTTTATGCTTGTGCCCCATGGAGCATACCCAAGCAAGAATATACTTCAAGTCACCTTTCTGTAATTGGTACTTCTTACTGATTTATCAAACTCTGGGGACCAAAATCCAGGTTTCAATAACAAACAGGGTCTTCCCTAGGTATTGAGAATGTAACATACTCAGAAGCATTCTTTAATTCAGTATTAATAAAAATAATTTGTGAAGAATCACTGGATATTTGTGAAGAATCATTGGAGTTTTATCTAGAATAAAAACAATATAGTTTACAAATTAGTAAATATAAATATGATTATAAATACAGTGAGTTTAATATATTATACTCAATAGGCCTGCTGTTAACATTTTATTATTTTATTCAGATTCACTTCAGCGAATGGGTAGAAAGTCTGTCAAAGCTTCTATCCTGCTTCTGTTCAGATGTGCTTTCTTCATGATATGTTCGCTTGGTGTGTCTCACTGCGTGCATGTGACACAATTTCCATTTTAATGACTACGTTCTGGTGTCAGATTTCCTAATTCAAGTGACATAACATTTTTAGTTTCTCTAGTTATGAACGCTTAAAATTCACATTTAAGTTTACGGTTCTCATCAACTGACTAATGCTAAAGTTTTAAGATTTCCTGTCCTTGAAAAGTGTTGTGTAAAAGGTCATGCAAATGCAAAGAAATGACATCTTTTTCTTACAGTTTTTCATATGTACCACTTCCCTGTGCCTTTGAAGTACAGAATCTTTCTGACTACTTACATTTGCAAGTTGCACAGTCTGCATCATGGCTTAGATTAAGTTTTGGAATGAAGTAAATAAAACTAAGTTTGGAAGAACATTTGGGTATAATGAAATTTGAAGGTATCTGGGTGCAGCTGGTAGATTTGAGTATAGAAATATTTTTAAAAACTGGTGGCAGAAACAATAGAAACAGAGGTTAGAAATAAACATCAAACTGAAAACATATTTATAGTATTTATAAAAGACAAAGGGAAAGTAAAGACCTCTTACAAAATAATTTTTAAAAATGATAAATACTAAAGTGGAAAAATAAAGTCAATGACAAAAAAAGAAATTTTAGAAAAATATACAAATGATCAATACACTTCTTTCAAAACTACAACCAAATCAATAATAATTAAAACAACAATGAGATGTCAAACACTAGAAATTGTCCAACACTAGAAATATTCTCCATTATTAGTGAAGTTATTAAGAAATAGAGACTTTCATACACTACTCTTAATGATATACATTGGAACATTCTTTTTCAAAAGCATTTTAAATTACAATTATTTCAAAAGCATATCTTTCAACCTAGAAATTAAATGTGTAAACATTTCCAAAGAAACAATTAATTACACAAAGGTTTAGCTACAGTGATGTTCTTTTCAATTTTACCTATAATTGCAAAAACAAAGGACTCAACCTAAATAATGGTACTTTTATGCAACAGAATACTATATACACACTAAAATAAAAATATTGATTTGTTAAATGTTACAAAAAAATCCATCTATACTGTTAAATTTTAAAATGTAGGCTATAAAGCAATATTCTAAAATCATCTTATTGTAGAATAAAAGATATATGTACATGTTTTTTAAACTACAAAAGGGTATGTGACAAGTGCCAAATTATTAATAGTGCTTGTGGCTAAATAATAAGATCTTGATTGAATTTTTTTTATTTATCTGTTTTCAAATTTTCTACTGTAATCCTAAGTAACGTGTGAAATATGTTAATACCAAAATACAACTGAAGCATTGAAAAAAATTCCTGTAGGAGGAAAGTATTCTGTAAACCAATTGAATTATTTGGAGAAGTATGTATTAATCCTTTTGACTAATTCCTAACTTAAAAATTAAAATAGCTTAAAAAGTATAACACCTTCTTGCTGCTTTTTAAATACATATATAGATACTTTCTAACATACATATTTTACTTGGAGGACTTCCAGTTTAAGATGGCATCCAATTAAGAGTCTTTGATGCAACATTTCCAAATTTCCCACAAAAATATTTGCAAATACCCTTAAAAATGCAAAAACGTATAATGTTACAAAATTTTGATCTGCAAAAATTTACTTATTTATTTAGGGAACTAGCTTGAAAAATGAAATTAGTAGCCCTCCACGCCATATCTGCCTGAAATACGCCTTTTGCCTTGCTGAAGTTCAACCAAGTGACATGGAAGGCGCCACAACGCAATGGCTAAGAGTAAGTACTCAGGAGTGAGGCAGTGTTTCTAAGATTATAAAGTTGACATTTTGGGTTTGTGGAAAATTTCTAAAACACCAGTGATATTATTTTTACAGAAGGACAGAGAGAAGTGAAAAGACAATTCATAAGACCCTGAATATTTTTTACATGAAGAAACAAAGGACAACCATTGCCATGTTAATCAAAAGTTAAAAACGAAATATACACCTCTAAGGATTAAAGAAAAGGACACAGATATGAGTAGCCTTAGGAATTTAAAATTGGAGGAATAGTGTAGATAATTATGAGGTGGCTTCCTTTTTGGCAGTTAATTTGGATACATTAATCATAATCAACTCTCTTTAATCAGAAATTGGGATTTCCTGAGGACTTTTCATTAATTGCAAACCAGAGCAGTAGGCAAATTATTCTTCACCGTAGATCAGAGTACTCCTTTGTGGGTTATGCTCATATCCCACAGAATTAAGTTCAAATAGAATTTTTACTGAATTTTGCTATCATATTACCACACATCTCCCATTAATTCATTATTGCTAATAGGAAACATATGTGTCCCTAAAATGGTATACCATGAAATAACTGAGCTAATGAGTAAAAGTGAGCTTCAACAGGTATAGCAGGGAGCATGTAGGTGAATGGTTTAAGGGCTGATGTTTTATTCAGCACAGAAGCAGTTAAGCCAGCTCTATAGTCTCCTCTACTTTGCACTGGCTTCTAATGACATTAAATCAAATTATATTTCTTTATAAGATTTAATGTTTAGCTTTTCTAATTTTACTTTTCTAATGAAATTGAAGTAGAACTGTGTGCAGTCATTTGGATAAAACTGAAAGTGCCAACAGTTATGTTCTTTAAATTGAATAGCAGCCCTTTTTGTTTACCCTTAGTAAGTGGTCCAATAATTTCATGTAAAAATTTTCTACCTCTTTTGTTGAAATTTGACCAAAAGCTTTAAAACTACAAGTGAAATTATTTATCATAAATAAAGAGTTCCCTAAAAGAAAAGTTTAATTTTAATGCAATTGTTTGAATAAATATGTTTGCATTTGATTATATAAATATATATAATGTATATTATACATATGTGTTTGAGGACAATAATCCACCCTTTTGATATTTACAGTTAACAATTTATGTCCTTCCTTCCTATTTAATGCAGTTTCACCAGTGCAGTGGTTTCCAGAATCATTCTTCACTTTTATTATGAATCCTTGACAACTTCATGCAAGAACCAGCCTTCTTCTGGGCAAAGCACTGGTGTGGGAGTCAGTAACCAAACATCTCTTTCAGGTTCTGAAGCTGCTAAGCACACATCTTGCCCAAGTCCTTTAAACTCTCTTGGTCTCTTGTTTCTTCACTCATAAATTAAGTAACAACAGTAATTATTCATTATGTTATTACTATTATAAAAATAACAGTAGCTAACTTTTTTTTGGAGTGCTTGCCATATGTTACATAGAATGCTGTAAGATCTCATTTAATCACTACTAGTGCTCCATATACAGTAAGAATTATTTCCCCCATTTTACTGGTAAAAACAGTGAGATATGGAGAGAATTGGAAACTTGCCCAAGTTCTCATAGAGAGTAAAGGGCAGAACCAGAAAAATAACTGAGGTCTAAATAATCAATAAAATATTTTTAAAGATATCCTCAGTTCTAAAATTCAGATTAAAGTAGGAATCACCTGTTGAACTATAACTCTGCATAAAGGTAACCCTGGCTTTTAAAAAAGTCATAGTATGAAAATTTTGCTTGAGGAGAAAAAAAAGAAAATTTTGTTTATAAAACAAACACTATACCCATAGTTCTAAAAATTATTCTCTGTTGGAATAATTTTATAATGACATCTAATTTACTTATAAACTTTTTTAAAGCTACTATTTAAAAGGAGGACTATTTGTAATTTTATATAAAATACCAGGTCAGGTCAATATTATTTCTTGTTCATTTTCAAATGACCATTTTCCTCTTTTGAATCATGTCTACAATTACCGTCTGTGCTTTTTATGGCTGCACAAATGAAATCTTTAAGTGAAATGTAATTTCATTATTTGTAAAGGCAGAAACAATAAAACTGTGCTCATATTAATTTCGGTAGTGCCTGTACTCTAAAATGTTTAGCCAGAGTAAAAAAATTCAAGTCAATCCTAGTTATTATCAGGCTAGAAATCTCTTAGAATTGGAAGCTAAGGCAAAGCCAACTTAAGGGGTTGAGTCTCTTGGCTAATCGGGACTGAACAACTTACTAAACTTCCAGAAACAATCATCTGCTGTTATAGTTTTCTTCATTGCAGCTTTCCCCTCGGCCTTTGTTCGCACTGACATTTGGCTTGTAATACTTTCTCCTATTCGGTTAGTTTTTACATATTCCTTCTTGTACTCTTAAGCCTCAGCTTTATGTTACCTCCTTCTAGTATACCTTCCTCATGCTCTACCAAAATCCACATACATCCCCCGCAAAATTGGGGTAGGTGCCCCTCCATGGAGATTTCCACTGCTGCTTATAGTATATTATAGTACAGTTGTCTAAGTGTCTTCCTTCCCTAAACGATAGCGTATAAATTATTTCAAGCAGCTTTTGTATATAGAAAACAACCAAAAAATGTCGAAGGCATACAATAACCATGTTTCTCACAGATCTGTGAGTCACCTGGTAGTTGGCTCTACTGAACACTCCTGTACAATCCACCCCTACGATCCATGACCAGGCTGCAAAAGCATAGAATCAATTCAGGGAGTGAAAAGTTGTGACCAGTAAACCAAATAACATGGAATAAAAACTATTTCTTATCCATCTTTTTTTTTTTTTTTTTTGCATATCCAGTGCCTGGCATTGTACTTAACCACAATGAGTACTCAAGACATGTTTGAAGAATAAATATCTCTGATACTGCTAACGATGTTCCCAAACTCATCCATTTTGTGAAGCATATACCAAATCACATCGAACTGCCAGAGATTTCAAAGACAGGATAATGAACTATTCACTTCAGTTTACTGAGACATGAGACATTTGATAGCTCCCAAACAGAAATACAGTGATACAGACTTTCATACAATAAACTACTAGGTTATGATTTGGACAAAGGAACATATAGTAGAAGCCTTAGAAATGTAATTCATCCATTTGTGTTTGTTATACAGTCATCCCCGGTACCCATGAAGGAACTGGTTTCAGGGCCCCCCACAGATACCCAAATCCATGGCTGCTCAACTCTGCTTTATAAAACTGCACAGTAGTTTCATATAACTTATGCAATCCTCTCATATACTTGAAATCATCTCTAGATTACTTTTAATATCCAATATGATGTGTTATGCTACATAAATAATTACTTAGGAAATAATGACAAGAAAAAAAGTCTGTTCATGTTCAGTATAATGCAACCATCATAGGCTTAACTACATGGTAAACAACAGCAACAACATAACTCTCTTTCTTTTGAATATTTCAATTTGTGGCTGGTTGAATTTGTAGATGCAGAAACCACAATGACAGAGGGTCAACTACATACTGTTTCCCAAAATGGTTCCAACAACCCCTCCTTTCTCACATGCCCTTTTGCAACGTGACAATGCCACTCCTCCCATCGAGGTATAAAGTCTATTTTTACCTTCCTGGGACCTAGGCTGTCTTCATGACTTGGTTGGCCAGTAGGATATGGTAGAAGTGACCCTGTGTGACTATGGCCTGTGTCTTAAAAACTCTTACAACTTTTGCATTTGTTTCTTCAGAATTCATTTTTCATGTAAAAAAAAAAAAAAAAAAACCTCAGGAAAGACAACTAAATGAAGGATGACCACAAGAAGAGACAAGACACATGGAAACGAACCAAGGTCCTAGATATGTTAGGGAGGCCCTCCTGAACCCTCCAGCCCCCAGATGAGCCACCCAACCAAAACCAGGTGAAGCAGAGACAAGCCACCCCCACGGAGCTCTGCCTGAATTCCTGACTTGTAGAATAATGAGTAATAAAATAGTTTGTTTAAGACACTAAGTTTTAGGGCGGTTTGTAACACAGAAATAGATAGCTGAAAGAGTGCTCAAACTGCTTTTGAAAGAAGAGAAAAAATTAGTGCTGTGAACTCTGAAATAAACCAGCTGGAATCATTTTACACATAACTGTTACAAAATTGCTTCATCTGAAATAAAGTACATTTTGTATGAACATATACAGAAAATAAGCACTGAAATTTTCAGACAAAGGGAAAGCAGACCTCCCACTATTTCTTGTCTAAACTTGAATGTATGGATATAAATATTGTTCAGTTTAACTTTGTTAGAAAAATCAGCAAGCTGTCAGAGCATTTTAAACATTAATAAGTATGATACAAATGATATACTTGAGTATATTATAATTTTAAATGTCTCTACTTTTATCTAAATAATCTTTGTGCCATTAAAAAAAAACTCCAATTTCTATAAACACTTCAAACTTAAACACTTAAGCCCATGTAAAATTAGGAATCAGTAAGTGAATTAGAAAGACTTCATTCCTAGCAAAATTCAACTGGCTACTTTTTAAAAGGATTCACTGATAATATGAACTTACACTGATCTTCCGAAAGGTGTGATTTCAAATCAAGTAGGAGAGGTAACATTTTATAGGAATACCTCCTTCTTACTCATGTGAAAATGCACTCACATGGATACCAAACTTCTTTAAAGCTTATGCAATAAATGTAAAAGTAAACACATTTCAAATTTCAATTCAATTCCACCTGAATATGTTACAAAGCAAGCATGTCACATCCAATATTGAGGGAACCATGAGGCTTCTTAGAAGTGTAAACATTTCTACTTTATCAAGTCTAATCTGATTCATCATCATCAGTGAGTACCAAAAAAAAAAAAATAGTCTGGAAAGATTCCAAAGATCATTAAAAGTGACAGAAAAAAATGCTATTAATTTTTCATTTTGACTATAGAATTAGCAACAGGAGAGCATTTAAATTAAGGTTTCACTCTTTTCACATTATATTTTCAAATGCTTTATCGTTATGAGGAATATGTGCTCCTGGAAATGTGTTTTAAAAAATCTCTCTAAATTGTGATCCTTCCCCCAGAGGGAAAATGCTGTTTGTTTGTGATTACTGTAGAAAGACGAGTGTAGGCCATGGAGGGAAGAGGTTTTCCCTGCTTGCTACTCATGTAAGAATGATTCGGTGATAGTCCACTCCACTTGCTCTATGCAGTGTATGTTGTGTCTTGGCTTCTCTCTTTGTGTACTGTAGACAGTTGCAAGTTTTGCCCAGAAAGATCCACTCATTTTTAGATATTGTATGCATTCTACTTTATCTGCTGTTATCTCCTAGCAAGCCAAGGTGACAGCACCTTATGAGTATGCGTATTGTTTAAACCATTGTTTCAGGTTGCCATTGTTCTCTTCAGCTCACATTCAAGAAACAGGTGGCTATTTCATCCAGATCCTTTATCAGGCCCTTTTCATTTGAGAAGTACATGAGCTGAGCCATAATGAATTTTAGTTAAGATCCTATCTAATCATTGTTCCTGAGTTATTTAATAAGATTGGATGATCCTGAATATGTTACTTACCCCTAAGCAGGGCTTACATCTCTTATCTCCTATGAAGTTGTAATTTTTGCTGAGTCTCCCCACTCTAGACACATTGTGGATCCTACTTCCTTGTCCCTTTATATCAACTGTGGTCAGGTGACTGGTTTTAGCCAATGAAATATGAGATGAAATGGCATGAAATATTGTAGAGCAGAAATTTTAAGTGGCAGTGTGCAATTTGCTATATTTCCTTCCTAACTTGGCAAGCATGAAAATATATATTAAAATGGAGCCTCTGTCAGCCTCTCTCACTGATCAGAATAATCAGAGTACCCAGTCAACAATGTTGCATTTATTATTTTAAGCCATTGATATTTGGAGGTTGTTTGCACAGCAGCATAATCTAGCCTTTGGTGGCTTACTCCACATGATTTCAGCTTTCCCAATACCGATTAGAAAACATTTTCACATGAGCATCCTCTGATCTGCTTTATTTAAAATAGAAGATGTATAATGGTGTTAACAAAGGAATTAATTCTGAGAAAAAGAAAGAAATGCATCTACAGCTTGGACCCTGATTAGGAAGAAATGTTCAAAACACCCGTCCCAAGTGTAGTGCAGCAAAGAAGGCAGCATGTAAAAAAGACCACACTCATTAGGACACAGAGAAAGGGGGTCCCATGTGAGCAAAGAGAGGAAATTCACTTTGATAATATATAAAATACACAGCAAAAACTCTAGTAACCCTACAGGAGAAAGCAATCATCTCTAACAATTTGCAAAAGTGATAAAGCTGTACTTTGAGTAAATCCATTAGTAGACACTGAGAATTAGAGTCCAGAAACACAAATGTGACACCGCAGTACAGAAGAGAGTGACACAAGGCCACTTCAGTATGCAGAAATTAATAAAGAGAACAAAAATAACAGGTATAGAAATAAAACCATATTGAAATTTTAGAAAATGGCTTTTGTGTCTCTTAATAAATTAGAAATTTTATCAGGACCCTAATGTATATTAATTATAGTTGTCATCTACAATTAGGGTTCATCTTATTATATAATATATAATTACTTTTGCCATTTTTAAAAAGTCACAAATTAAAGAAACCCTGTAGTTACTATAAATATTATCAGATACCTGCCTTGAATGAGATATATATACTTTCCAATGGTTAAGTCAAGGTTATGGGCCTAGAGTAAGCAAAACAGAAAAACAGCACCAGGTATATAGTATTGCTCTATCCATTTCTCTGTGTGATATATTTCACAAAATAGATGGCTTCTAAGTACTTTTTAGATTTAAAGTAAGATTAATCTAGATCTTGCTAATAGACTATTCCTGAAGCTACATATATTAGAATACTTACCTCACAGATATATATGTATTACATAGATAATTGCTTTAGTTTGGTCTATTGTCTAATATCATGTTGATTACTATATTCTATCTGCTAGCTTCAAAGCTCTGTATTTACTTGAATGTCAATGTTGTAATTATTTTTTAAAAAAAGGTATATTATGACATAGAATTGTTTCAGTGAACTTAAGAAATAAATTTGGAATTCTGTTATATGGCATTTTATAAATTAAGGACTACCTTATTATTTCTTTTTATACATAATAATTGCTACCCCTTACTGAGTGTGTTACTATGCTCATGTTCAAATGGCTAGAAAATGGCAAGGCTGAAATTTAAAGACTTTTTAACAACAAAGACTATATTCTTTGCCATATAGCCTCTATTTAATTCAAGAAAGGTAATTAAAAGATTGTTTTGCAATCTTATAAAGACTGTCTCTCATATTCCTTCCCTTATTCTTAGCCAATTCTAACTGTTGCAGATTTTGTTTTCCTGTCCTCAGTTTTCACTCACAGCTTTTCATTCTTGGCTTAGTCAACAATAATTTTTTTTAATATCCTTTTTACCCCCAGATACATTTTTAACCTCTAGAAACTCAAAAATGATCCCTGGTCACAATGATTTTAGAATATGGTAGAAAAAAATCACTATATGATAAAGCTAAAATATAGGCTCCCTTCACTATTTTCTGAGTGTGTGTGATTGTTAGGTGCATCTACTTATGTTTTCATAAAACCATGAGACCAATAGAGTCTCTAAGAGGTGAGAGACCAGGTGAAGAAATTCACCAATATTGTTTGAATTTCTGGGATTCCAAGATTTCCATAAACCATGGAAAAAGGTGCAGAAGAAAGAGTACAAATGGAGTGTAGGATGTGAAGTTCCATTTATAGGTGAAACTCTATGAGTTTTTACTCCTATTACATAAGTGAATATAAACATCTTTTCTATTTGTAAAAGAGGAGAGCATTTGGGAGCTTTTCAGTGTAGCTTTCCATGGCTAAACAGAAAATTGTAGAGAGATGTTTTGTGTCTAAATAAATCATGAGAGAGAAAAGTAATAACTTTCAAACAGGATTAATATGTTATGCCTGTGGGGGGAATGACTAATAAACTTTATACCTCAATGAAACAAGTGCTGTCTAATTTTAATTTGGATGTCTAGCATCTGACTTTCTCTAAGGTTCTCAAAACGCACTTTCAATATTCACTGAGGTCTTTTTGTTTTGTTCTGTTTTGTTTTAATTGATAGAATAAAGTGGGGATAGAGAAAGAACAAACACATGGAGTTTCAAGGGTTACAAAATAAAGCATACTCTATCTGCTCTATCAAGTATCTATTTATATACTTATAAATGGGCCTGGGTGTCCATCAGATCTCACAAGCATCTTTAACTTGTCCATGTTTAAATCATATTTATGATAGGACTAGTTTTAAGCTTCATATTTATAGAAGACATTGAAAACTGTGATCAGTATAGAAAAATACCATCAAGAGAGGGTGAGTCCAGAGACTATGTCCATTTTGGAAAAGCTGATGAACTGAATATCATTGGTGTTTAGAGAAACCAAATGAAGGGTTGCCACTTAGAAGGGGTAGAAAAACTTCATCTATATCTTTCCAGGAGATTAGTCTGGAATCAATGTGTAGAAAATACAAGAAGACAAGGATCTGAATAAGAAGGTGAAAACAAAACTGTTTAACAATGACCAAAATCTCCATTAGTCAAGAAATTTCTCTTCTCTTGGGGTATTTCAAAAAGTGGCCAACTACGTGGCCCTTCACTTTGGGTATTTTTTAAAGTGGTGCATACATCACTAACTTTATACAGTATTTTGAGTCCAGACAAGGAACTGTGTTGTGTTAGCATCACATGGATTGCATCATCTAGTATTAACAATTATACTTTGACATTAGAACTACTATTATAACTACTTTTACAAAAAAAAGAAACTAAAATTTGAAGACATTTTTAAATGTTCAGTGTCTAAAATGTATTTTTATAATTTTTGTGACAATATTAGCACAATGGAGCAAAGTTGTATGAGACTGAAATCAAATTTGTATTAATCCAAACTAGTTTTTTTAAAAGATATTAACAGTAATCTCCAGAGCAACCAATAACAAAAAATACTATAAAAGAAATAATAAATAAAATGATATACTAGAAAATGTCTATTTTTAAAAAAGAAGGTAAAAATGGACAAATAAAGAAACAAAATAAAACATAAGACAGAAAATAAATACCAAGATGACAGACATAAATCCAGTCTTGTCAGTAATGACCTTAAATGCATGTGGACTAAAGAATCCAATCAAAAGATGGATATTGGCAAAATAAATGTTTTAAAATTGTCTAACTATATGCTGCCTACAAAAGACGCACTTTAAGTTCAAAAATATGAGTAAGTTGAAAGTTAAGAATGAAAAAAGAAATATGGAAATAGTAAACAAAAAGAGAATTGGAATGGCTATATTAATGAGGCAAAATAGACTTTAACAGAAAATATTAAACTAGAAGTAAAGAAGGAGAAAATATAGTGATTAAAGGGGCAATTCATTTGTAAGACATAACAATTATAAACAATTGTATGCACTTAACAAAAGAGTCCCAAAGTACATGAATTAAAATATGACAATATTGAATGGAGAAACAAACAATTCAATAAAACAGACTTAAATACCTCACTGTCAATAATGAGTAGAATAACTCAGAAAGGAAGTAAAACATTATAAAACTACATCTAACAAAAATCTATAGAATATTACCCAACAATAGTAGAATACATAATCTACTCAAGTGTACATGGAACATTCTCCATTATAGACCATACGTTAGGTCATAACCAAACCTCAATAAGTTTAAAATTTTTTTAATCATATAATGTATGTTCTTCAACTGTGATAGAATAAAATTAGAAATAAACAACAGGAAAAAATTGGGGAAATTCACAAATATGTATAAATTAAATAACACCCACCTAAAAAAAATGGGTCAAAGAAGGAATCACGGGGTAAATTAGAAAATACTTTGAGATTATAAAAACAAAAACAAAACATTACCAAAATTTGTAAGTGCTACTAAGGTAGCTCTTAGAGGAAGAATTATAGCTATAAATATTACTACTAAAAAAAGAAAGTTCTCAAATCCATAAAACAATCTTTCACCTTAATAAACTAGTGGGGGAAAAGGCAAAATAAAACCAAAGCATGCAAAAGTAAGGAAACAAAGATTAGAGCAAAAAATAAGTGAAATAGAGGGAAAAGCAATAGAAAAATCAACAAAACCAAATTTGTGAATTTGAAAATATCAACAAAATTGGCAAACGATTAGATAGACTGACAAAAAAAAAGAGAGAGAAAACTAAAACTAGTAAAATCAGGAATTTTTTTTAAAATACATTATTTTCAATTTTTTTTTTTTGGTGACATTGGTTAACAAAATCCAATAAGTTTCAGGTGTACAATTTAACAGTAAAGCATATATACATTGCATTGTGTGTTTCCTCTCATAGTTAGATTTCTGTTTCTAAAAGAAATAAAAGGAAATACTATGAACAATTTTATGCTAGCAAATTGAATAACCTAGATGAAACGGACAGATTCCTGAAAAGACAGAAACTATATGAAAACTGACTTTGGAAGAAACAAAATCATAATAGATCTATAATAAGTAAAAAGATTGAATTAGCAATCAAAAAATGTCCCACTAAGAAAAGCCTATATTCAGATAGCTTCACTGGCTGAAGTGTTTAAAAAATTAAAATCAATCTTTTACAAACTCTTCCAAAAGATAGTAGATGAGGGACCACTTCCCAATTCATTCTACTTGACTGTTTTACCATGATACCAAAATCAAAGAAGGTGTAACAAAAAAAATTACAGACCAATGTCCCTTATAATATAAATACAAAAATGCTCAACAAAATAGTAGCAGCCAAATCCAATAACATAATCAAAAGATTATACACCATAACTAAGTGTTATTTATCACAGGAGTGCAAAGTTGGTTCAACATACAAAATTCAATAAATGTAATATACCATGTTAATACAATAAAGAACAAAAAACACATGATCATCTCAATAGATGAAGAAAAAGCATTTGACACAATTCAACACCCTTTCGTAATAAAAATAATAATAATAAAAAAAATAAACACTTGAACTAGGAACAAGAAGAGAGCTTCCTTAACTGGATAAAGGCCATCTGTTATAAAATGCCAACAGTTGACATCATGCTTGATTGTGAAAGACTGAATGGTTTCCTTCTAAGATGAGGAACAAGGCAAGAATGTCCACTCTTACACTTCTATTCTACATTGTACTGGAGGTTCTAGCCATGGAAATTAGGCAAGAAAAAGAAATAAAAAGCATTTAGAATGAAATGAAAAATAATTAAATAATCACTATTCTCAGATGGTATAATTTTATATTTAGAAAACCCTAAGAAATCCACAAAAAATAAACTATTAAACCTAGCAAGCCAACAAGGTTGCAGGATACAATCTCAATATACAAAAATCAATTATGTTTCTATATACTAGCAATACATAATCTGAAAAATAAATTAAAATAATTCTACTTATAATAGCATAAAACGTAAAGTACTTAGGAATAAATTTAAAAGAAATACAAGCCGTACACTGAAAACTACAAAACATCATTGAAAGAAATTAAAGAACAATTAGATAAATGGAAAGGCATCATACGTTCATGGATTAAAAGACAATATTAAGATAGCAATATTTCACCAATCAATCTACAGATTCAATGCATTCCTATCAAAATGTCAGCTGCCCTTTTAGTAAAAGTTGGCAAGATTATCTTAAAACTCACATGGATGCAAGGGACGAGAATAGCCAAAACATCTCCAAAAGGCAGAACAAAGTTGGCAAACTCACACTTACAAATTCAAAACTTCACTACAAAGTTCCAGTAATTAATATAGTATGGTACTGACATAAGGATAAACAATGTAACAGAACTGTGAATCCAGAAATAACACCTTTCAATTTATAGTCAATTGATTTTTACAAGGATGCCAAAGAATTTAGTGGGCAAAAAATAGTCTTTTAAAAAAATAATGTAGAAGGAAGAGGACGTAGATGGAGTAAAAGGGATCAAATATGTGGTGACATTAAAGAATTAAAAATTAACTAATTAATTAAAAATAATAATAATAATAACAATAATAATAATAATAATGTTGAGCTAATTGGGTAACCACATGCATAAGAATGAAATTAGAGCCTATCGCATACTATAAATGAATATTAACTCAAAATGGACCATAGAATTAAATATTAGAATTAAAACTACAAAACTCTTAGAAGTTAATATAGAAGTAAATCTTTGTAGCCTTGGATTAGTCAATGATTTCCTAAGTATGACACCAAAAGCAAAAGCAACAAAAATAAAGAAATTATATTTAATTGAAAATAAAACGTTTTGTGTTTCAAAGGCCATTATCAAAAAAAGAAGAAAAGAACTCACAGAATGAGAGAAACATCTGCAAATCATATATCTCATTAGGGATTTGTATCCAGAATATTTAAAGAAGTCTTACAACTCGATGACAAAAAGGCAATTAATACAACTTATAAATAGATGAATTCCAAAAAACATTTTTCAATATTAATGGCAAATAAGTGCATGAAAAGATACTCAACATCATTAGTCATGAGAGAAATGTAAATCAAAACCATAATGTGTTGTATCAATTAATACACACTAGGATAGTTATAATAAAAAAGACAGACAATAACAAGTGTTACTGACAATGTGAAATAATTAGAACCCTTTTATGACACTAGTGAAAATTTTAAATAATGCAGACACTCTGGAAAACAACTAAGAAATTTATCAAAAAGCTAAACAAAAGTTACCATTTGACCCAATAATTCCATTCCTAAGTATATAACCAAGAGAATTCAAAACATATGTCTATACAAAAACTTGCACAAGAATATTGCAGCAACATTATTCATAATAGTCAAAAGATGCAAATAATCTAAATGTCCATCAATTGATGAATGGATAAATAAAATGTGTCAAATTCATTCAGAAACAAAAAGGAATGAAATATCAACACATGCTACAACATAGATGACCTTGAAAACTTTATGTTAAGGAAAAGAAGCCAGACACAAAAGACTGTGTATTGTATATTACAAACAGAAAGTAGATTAGTGGTTGCCAGGAGCTGTGGGGTAGGGGACAATGGAGAGAATGGCTGAATGGTGTTCTCTTTGGCTGATAAAAATATTCTAAAATTAGATAGTGCTGGTGATGGATGCACGACTCTGTGAATATACACTTTAAAGGGATTTATTTTATGTGAATCTCAACAAAGTATTATAAAAGTGTCTTTAAAAGTAAATAAAAGACAGCTGTATTCACAAAAAATAAATACTCAAAGCCATCAGCTAAAAGGCAAAGAAAGTGGGATTACACTATTCTTATTCTAAGTCCACTTTAATAAACATTTAAACATATTACTATGGGTGTAATCATCTCTAAGTAGTAAGTTGGAACAGATCACCAGTAAGATGTACTCAACCCCTAAAATTCCTCAATTAGTGCAGAAAGACCGTGTAAGTTTATACCTTACCAATACAGAACAAGTTGGATATGAGGAAGAACAGACCCCAGTGACTTTAATGTGAAATCGGAATTAAGTGCTAACTTTCTGAAATCAGAGTCCGAGGATTATGACTCCAGAGTACATAAGCAAGTAGTTTTCTACTTTAAAAAAAATTTTCCCATCCATTATGTAGGACTGTCCATTATTGACACATTTCCTCTCTTTCTACTTTAATCACCAGCACCCTCCTTTTCAATACTGCATATTATCAGCCTTAGTAAGGTCCTTTATCATCAAGAACAATTTGCCTCATAAAAGTATCTCCATGATTCCAAGACTGATTATGTTCAATAATAAAGTCAATCAATAGGTCAAGCAATATAAACTGAGTTGTCCAATCAATGTTTTCCAAATATTAAATTTCTAAGGCACAGATTTCTACAATCCAACAGAAAGAAAACAGAAATAAGAATAATAGTGGCAAGTGGGGACAACATTTAAATATTCACAGGCCTTTTCAGATATTTATTACATATTTAGTATACCCAATATATTGAGGAAGCACAAGTGGTTCAGTTCTTAGAATAAAGCAAACTGAGGAATATTAATTTTTAAAGTTTGAAGAGACTTTAGAAATCATCTAAACCAACCTTTTTTAATGGGCTAGAATACTGCAGTGTTAAAAAGAAAAGAGATATGATTAGCTCACACAGTTGACTGCAGGAGTGGGACTTAAGTGCAAATTTCTTGATTCATGGACCAGTCATCCTTTGGCAGTTTTGGTTCCACCTCTTCAGAGCAACTGCAGATAGTTTGAGAAAGTTGTCCCATCTTTTCTAAGGATGTAACCTATAGGTAAAGTCCATATTAGGAAGTGTAAATTACTCCTCTTGACCCCTAAATTGCTCAGAGACAAACCCAGCACCATGAAATCTACTCTCCGGGGAGCCCAAAGTCATCCTCTTGATTTAATACTAAGAATGTAGGTTAACTGTCTCAAAGACAACGGCAAGGGTGACTGAGCTGTATCCTTCACAATAGAAACCAAGAACTCAGACTTATAGATGACTCAAGAGAATAGTGTTTCCTCACCATTATTTCCTCTATGCTTCTCTTCTGTTTCTCTTTGCTGCTTTTAAAGTCCTTCCTATCTCCCCTTAGCCTTGTTTCTAGCTCTCTGCTCAAAAAATCCAAATATACAGCAGAAAGGGTATGACCAAGTCAGAGGGTTGAAAACTAAATATTCTGTTTCTTTTGCTCACTACAAAGACTCCCACTATTCTCTCCACTCATAAGGCATGGACAAGCTTCACTCCCTGCCTGCTTTCCATTAGTTCCATCCTCAGTTATTTTAGGCACTCAGCTCATTGTATATAGATACAGTCCTCCCACAATCTTTTCTTTGAAATGAAAATCAAGCAATGGGAATAAAAAGGATTGACATTCCGATCATCTATTATAATAATAGTATTTTGTCCTTTTATTTTAAACAAACTGCAGTTTGGAAAAGCCATGTATTTTGTTTATCATGTCAAGTTCTTATGAAAGTATTTGAGTTGGATTTCATCCAAAATCTATAACTCACCATGTAATGCATAATTTTGCTGTCATATGGTTGCAAATTTTGACACTTATTTTGCCAGAAAACACAGGTATGAATATGAAAGAGGCCCCCTCTGAGAGTTATTGCTTAATATTCCCAGTCTTTCACTGTCAAAGCTCTCAACGTCTATTGTTCACCAAGCAGATTTTGTTGCCCTTTGTTTCTGTTCAGATTCACTTGAAAATTGCCCTTTAAAGGATCCACAAGCTAATTTATTTATTTTAAGTGTTGTTAATCGTTTCAATTCCTTTAATATTAAATACCATAAACTGTCTTGGATAAAAGATTTTTCATAGAAGAGTAAATATAAACAATTGTACATTCCCTTTAAATGGTCGTAGTTGTAGCTATTAAAAGTAAAACTTTTTATTATTTCAATTTTATGTAAAATAACTCCTTTCCTTCATGCTTATCTGCCTCAGAAGTCTTTGTATCAGGCATATGAGTCATTATTGAAAGGAAAATGGATACTTATTAATCTAAGAACTATTAAAATTGAAATGACTCCAAAATTCAGCATTTTCTGAGTTAAATTAAGTGCACTACCTCAGTATCTGCAATTTAAATAAGTCCTCTGAGAAATTGGCCTCCATAACCAGTGACGTGCTGCTGAACTGAACAGATCTCCAAAATATCCTAACAGATTTCTTTCTTTCATTGTAGAATTGTTTCCATCTGGTGTTCAGCTATTAAACCTGGAATATGTAAAGGCTCTCCCCTCTCACCCTATTTGACTTCCAAATGCTGGCAAATAATTTGCATTGTCAATGAATTGAGGATTAAAATTTTGAATTTATCTGAGTAGTTGTAAGATGCACAATTTAAAGTGACAGAACTTCAAAGTAGTGGATTTTTCTTTCTTTTCACTTTTGAGAAAAGGAGACTGGCAATATTTGTTGTTTGTAATTCAAACCTGTTTTGCTTGAAAAAAAATAAAGCTTTTCTCATTTTTTTCCCAAGTTCAGGATGTTGAAACATGAATTTATGAAGAGTATCATAGGCCAGTTTTGTGAGTATGTATAAACTTATAACAGAATGTGAGCATTTAAAAACATATGTATATAGATTTAGATAGATCTTTAGATGTATACATGTAGAAGTTTCCAAGATCTTAGGTCACTGACAGTAATTTCTTCAACAGAATTTTAAGGATCCTTCGTAATAATAGAAAATGCCTGACTTTAAAGACTGGCAACATTTTTCATAGCATGTTAATTGGAAAGCACGGAGTTACTTCTAAGAAACATAATTGCTCCCAGAAATGTTTAAACCACTAAGGGAATGTTTATATAAAGTGAGCAATAGTCACAGAAGTGAATAAATCAATTCTATGCAGATTGCAATGTAAAAGCCTGGGAGCACACACATGGAGAGTTATAAGAGAACCATGTGCAGGATACAATCACAATGTTCAATCTCTTTCTTGTCATTAGTCTTGCAACCTCTCTACCTGTTCCAGTTTAATGCAGCAGTGGATCTCACATCTCTTCCAGAGTAGTCATCCAGTTCTCTTCTCCAAATTTTCACACTTCACATCTGTCCTTCCCTCACTGTTCAATGTTATATCATAATTTTTTCTCATTGTCTCTTATTTGCTTTCTCTCTTTCTCTCGAATTTTATCTTCCTTGATCTTCTGGAATATTTTCTGGTGCTCTGAAGTAAAACTATGCATTTCTCCATTTCATATTCATTTCATAGCTAGTTAAAAAAATAACTGTGAGGTCCATCACAGCACATAAAACTGCTTACCATCCCTGTTCATTGAACTCACATTTAACATTTTTAAAAAATTTGAGGAGACCTACAGAAAAGGAATTGAAATGATCTAGGGAAAGACAGTTAAGAATGTTTTGCTGATAAGCATATTTATTTATTCTAATAAGCATTTGTGGTAACTTTTTAAAGTATCTTAGTTTAGCTAGATCTCAGTGGGACTCAGCATCTTGACCCAAAAATCTCCAAACAAAAAGATTCATTAAAGTGAGTGTGAATTTTCCAAGATGCCTTCAAGATGTCATGGAATTAATTTATATAGTTCCCTGCCATGCAAAATATTACACTACAAATTTAGAGCTAAAATTGGAACTAGGAAAATATTATAGAACAGATGTTCTCAAAATATTCTGTATGCTAAAACTAAAATCTGAGAAAGACCCAAAACACCCATTACAGTTGGCAACATAAGAGTATAATAGAAAATCATAATGTGTATTTCTAAGAACAGCAAACACACAAAATAAATTCTTATAAGAAGTGACCGATGTAATTGTTTTTACATCTTTTCATACATTCAGAGAATAGAAGGAAAAAAGAATCTATTTTCATCTGATGAAAAGTTACATTTTCTTTTGTCTCCTTTTTCCTTCCTCTCCCAATCTGCCCTCCACTGTACCCTCTTCAAGTTTTATCCATTTATATTCCAGTGGCATAGATTCAGAGAAACAATGGAGTCTGATACTTTGGGTGGTCTTAGTAAAGCCTTAGTCTTTGGCTAACCTCTCTTTAGACTGGAAAGTAGCCAAGAATTTCTAATATTAGGGAGAGTCACATTGAAAAGCTGTGTATGTATATGGGAGTGCATGTCAATATATATGCTCTGATTTAACAAGCAAAATTGAACAACAGGGCGTTGTAAGCCAAAGCAAAAGCTATTTCTCCCAAACTTAAAACATATTCTTGTGTGAGTAAGTTATGGCTCTTATTTGGTTTCAGTGTTCATTTATTTCAGTTTATTGTTTGACATCTCCCACTAGCTGAGCCAGAAAACTCATGGCAGTGCTTCAAAAAATAACTCTACCCCCACATTTATTTTTTAATTTGTTCTTATTTTCTACTCTTTCTTACACTCCAAAGTTTCATAAATAAATGTTTAAAAAAAGATAGTAATTACTTTTTCTATCTAAGTATAGTTTTAGAAACCATACATAAAGTCTCCCTCACAGCCTCTCCTTTTTATTATAACATTAGATTAGAGTCAGATTTGTTTTGAAAGGTCAGTTGTATTTTTTAAATTAAAGGAAGAAATAAAAAGTCTTTTTCTCTAAAGCAGGCTCACAAAGTATGTAGGAGTCATTTCTCCCAATAATGACTTAACAAAAGAGACTTAAGTTCCTTAAACTAGGGTAAAGATTAGAGGGGAAAAAATCATCTGTATTGTGAGCATACATTTTATAGAATTAGAAAGGGCCAATCTTTTTGGCACCTGGAAACACATAGAAAAATATCTACAAGGCTTAAAAGAAAAAAAGAAATAAAAAGGTCAACATCATTTCAACAAAAATATCCAAGCTTCTAGTTGCATGTCTAGACTTTTCAAATGAAACCTTGCATCAAAGGACAGTTTGAGCACTTTCCTACAAGATCAATCAAAACTAAACTACAATTGATATAACTTTTAAGAGTTACAAATTTTCACTAGTCTAATCTCTCTAACTCTTAAGAGCAATCTTATTTCATTTGAAATTGAGTCAGAAGCAAGAAAAGAAATATTTAAAAATGAAGAATTTGTAACACATTACTCATCTCTTTTAACTGGCTTTCCCTCCAAAGTATGCCAAAACTTTGTCAACTTGATCAAACTGGTACTAGAAAATGTAAACACTACAAAATAGTGATGAGAACATTTTATCCAGGTTAGCAAAAAATGGATAAGCCTTGTTTTTTAATAAAAAAAATCCCATGGAAACTAATGCACAAAAAGAGGGAGCACTTCAAGCCCACATTTCAAAGGTCGTTGGCAGGACCAACTACAGAGTATTTAGTGTATCTGTCCTGGAACAAAGTAGGGCTAAATTGTTTCAGTGAGGAATTAAGGCTACAAAAAAAGAAAAGTTCAGATATTACAGATTAATTTTTAAAGAACTATGGCCTATTTGTTTTCAACATTCCCTTTCTATTTTTTAAGTTCTTTGATAAATTAAAGAAGAATTCTATAAGCCAAACCATCTTCAAAATGATAATACACAAGAAGTTCCCCAAATAATCAATTTTTTTTAAATGGGCTTCTTTTCTAAAAGAATGTGAGAATTAGGTTTCTCCAGAAAGTGAGAAACATAATTTCAATGACTTTTCCTTATTTTTAACTAGGAAAGGGGCAAAAATCTAACCTTCCATTTGAAGCTTAGTAAGTCTACATTTTGAGGATATGTTTTATTCTGAGAATATTTAGAATAATGCTAATAATTAATAGTTACTAACATTGACTCTACTTCAAAACAGTAGATTGAGCACATAAATCTAATTGCAATGTTTTCTGAAACCCTACTAAAACTACAGTAAGTTATTTATTATTGAGGTATGACTGACATGCAAAAAACTGCACATATTTAATGTATACAACTTCATGAGTTTGAAGATAAGCATATATCCGTGAAATCATCACCATTATCAGTGTCATAAACATATCCACTACTCCCAAAAGCTTTCTCCCACCCCATCTGCTGTGTGTGTATGTATGTATATGTGTATGCATATGTGTTAAGAAGACTTAACATCAAGAAAATGCAAGTCAAAACTACAATGAGATATCACCTCGCACCCATTAGTATGGCTATTAAAATAACAAAGCATAACAAGTGTTCATAAAAATGTTGGAGAAAATGTACACTGTTGATACGAATGTAAACTGATACAACCTTCAAGAAAAACAGTATGGAGTTTCCTCAGAAAAATTAAAAATAGAACTACTGTATGATCCATTAATCCCACTTCTGTGTATTTATCCCTAGGTAATAAAATTACTCTCAAAAATATATATATGTCTGCACTCTCATGTTCATTGCAGCATTATGTCTGCACTCTCATGTTCATTGCAGCATTATCCAATATACCCAGCATGTAGATTACTGTCAGTAATAATGTATCATGTACTGAAATTTGCTAAGAGTTCTCACACTCAGAAAAAAAGGTAACTATCTGAGGAGATGGATATATAAATTAGCTTGATTATAATAATCATTTGACAGTGTATACATATATCAAACTTTATACTTTATACCATAAATATATAAATTTTATGGGTCAGTAATACCTCAATAAAGCTGAAAAAGATTATCAAAAAGCCAAAAAATATGACTTATAATGAGACAATAGATCAATCACTATAAACACACCAAGAGCTGATACATATGTAAGAATTATCAAAAACAACATTTAAAATGTTATTATAACTATATTTCATATGTCTAAAGTTAAGTAAAGACATAAATTATTTTTTTTGAACTTAAATCCAATTTCTAGAGATAAACATCACATTGTCCAAGGTGAAAAATTCTCTGGATAAGATTAATGGTGTTAGACATTGAAGATAAAAAGAATTATGAACTTAAAGATATAAAAATGGAAACTATCCAAAATAAAAAGGAAATGAACTCCCACCCAAAAAAAATGAACATGGATAGCATCAGTGAGCTGTGAGACAACTTCAAGCAATCCAAAATATGTATACTCAGAGTTTTTTGTGGAGAGGAAAAAGAAGAGGAGAAGCATAAAATAGTTGAACAAATAATCTCCAAAACTTTTCAATTTGACTAAAATCTGTGGCCCAAAAAGATCAATAAACCCTAAGCACAAGAAGCAGAAAGAAAACTACACCAGGGTGTAGGTGGGGACACATATAAAATAAAAAGACATGAAAATGACAGCAAATTTCTTTTTGGAAGCAGTGCAAGAGTGAAGACAGTGTAGCAATATGTCTCAAGTACAGAGTGGCGAAAACTATCAACTTAGAATTCTATACCCAGAGGAATTGGTTTTGAAAAATGAAGTAAAATTTAAGATTTATTTCAGAGACATAAAAACCAAAAGAATTTATAATCAGCATACACAGAAAAAATTAAATTAAAAAAGAACCCAATATTTGAAAACTAAAAACCACACTTCTAAATGATCCGTGAGTCTAAAAAAGAAGTGAAAAGACAAATTAGAATATATTTTGAACAGAATGAAAATTGAAACACAATTGTTATGGATCCCCCAAAATAATTATGTTCAAGTTTTAAATCTCCAGTATCTCAGAATGTAACTTAATTTGAAAATAGGGTCATTACAGGTATAACTAGGTAAGATGAGGTAACAGATAAGCTGTGCCCTTACTCCAGTATGACTGGTGTTCTTAAAGGAAGAGAAGCACATACAGGAAGAATATCACATGATGACAAGCAGAGATCGGAGTGAAGCACCTGCAAGCTCAGGTACACCAAAGGTTACTGCCACCACCAGAAGCTAGTAAGGAAGGGGCAAAGAAGAATTCTACCCAAAGTCTCAAAGAGAGCATGGCCCTGTTGACACCTTGATTCAGGACTTCCAGGCTCTGGAACTGTGAGACAACATATTACTGTTGTTTACAAACATCCAGTTATGGTACTTTGTTATAGCAACCCTAGGTAACTAATACGACAAACCAAAATGTGTAGGATGCCACTAAAATAGAACCAAGGGAGAAATTTAAAGCACTTAAGACTTATACTGGTAATCATCTCAAGTCAACAACATTAGCTTCTGAAGTAGACAGAAGAAAGAAAACAAATGTCAAAGCAGAAATCATGTATCTAGAAATCAAAAAACAATTTTAAAAATAAATAAAACCAAAACCTATCTTTGAGAATATTAATAAAATTGACATACTTCTACCCTGACTGACCAGAAAAAAATAAAGAGAGAAGATACCAGTTGCCAATATCAGAAATGAGAGGTGTAACATTATGACTATTTAAAGATAATAAGGGAGCACTATAAACATATTATGGCAATAAATTTAGCAAGTTAGATGAAATGGACAAATTCATTCAAAGGTACCATTACTAAAGTCAGAAAAAAAACAGAAATTTTATCTATTAAAAATCTTTGGGGGATAGATGGATAAAATTTTTAAATTATTTCTTAAATTAAAAAATAAATTAAATAAATAAAAATTAAAAAATAAAAAAGATGTTTAATTGTAGTTAACTTTCCCACAATAAAAATTCAAGGCCTAAATAGTTTCATAGATTATTCCTCCCAAATATTTTTTTAAAATAATACTAATTCTATACATATGCTGCTAAAACATTTAAAAGAAATGAATAATTCTTAAATAATTTGTAATATAATAATTACCCTGACATCAAAACCACATAAAGAGATAATAAATAAATAAATAAATAAATAAATAAATAAATAAATAAATAATAAAACTGATATCTCTCATTAACATGGATAAAAAATTTCTAATTAAATTTTAGGGGGAAAAAAACCTGTTAGTATATAAAAAGAATAATACACTATAATTAAGTAGGCTTCATCCAAGAAATGCAAAGTTAGTTTAACATTTGAAAATCAATGTTATTCATAATATTAACAAACTAAAAAGATAAAGCATGTATTTTTCTCAATACCTGTAGAAAAATCATTTGAATCAATCTAACTTCCATTCCTAAAAATAAAAGTTGCAGAAAATAAATAATAATAGGGAACTTTCTCAACCTGATAAAAAGCATCTGTGAAAAACCCACAACTACCATCATAATTAATGATAGCAAACAATGCCATCCCAAAATTAAGAATAAGACAATGCTATCTACTCTCATCTCTTCTATTTATTGTACTAGAGTTTCTAGCCATGGCAATTAAGCAAGAAAAAGAAATAAAGCCATCTAGGTCGGAAAAGGGGAAGGAAAACTATCTTTATCTATAAACAATATGATGGTCCGTTTAGAAAATTATTTGGAATATATAAAATCCTTTGGAATATACATATATGCTTCTAGAACTAATACATAAGTTTTCAAAATTAATAGGGCACAAGATCAAAATAAAATATTAATCGCATTTCTTAGGGCTATGAACAAAAAATATCTGAAATAGAACTCTTTAGAAATATTGCTTATAGCATCAGAATATATGAAATTCTTAGGGATAAATCTGACAAAATAAATAAATAATCTATACCTAGAATTTTTTAATACTATAAGAATTTAAAGAAGGCCTAAATAAATGGGGATATATATTATGTTCATGGGTCAGAAGATTCAGTTTTGATCAGATGTAAATTCTCCCCAAATTTATCTATAGGTTCAACACAACTCCAATCAATATCTTAGCAAGTTTTTTGACAGAGATTTATAAGATGATTCTAAAATTCACATGAAAATGCAAAGGATTTAAAAGACAAAAAAAAAAAAACCCTGAAAAAAATTAGGAGGACTAACACTACATGATGATATAAAGACTTATTATGAAGCTGTAATAACCAAGATAATGTTATATTGGCATCATGATAGACAGATAGATTGATAGAACAAATAAAAAGAGCCTAGGAATAAGCCCATACACATATAGACAATAAGTTTCAACAAAGACGCCAAGGCAAAATTGTTAGAGAAATAATAGTGTTTTCAAATGATGCTGGAATATTTTGATGTTGGAATATTTTCCATATGGATATCCATTTAAAAATAACTTTGATATATATCCTGCACTATATTAAAAAATTTAACTCAAAATGGATTATATACTTAAATGTGAAGTCTGCAACTGTAAAAACTTCAAGACAGCATGAAAGAAAACTTAGATGACTGAGTTAAGCAAAGATTTCTTATATACCAAAAGTACAATGCATAAAAGAACAAATCAACAACTTTTACTACATCAAAATTTAAATCCCTTGCTCTTTAAAAGACACTATTAAAAGAATAAAAAGACAACAGAATGAAAGAAAATATTTACAAATCACATATCTCACAGAGAAAATATACTGAGAATATGTAAAAAACTCTAAAACTCAGTAATAAGAAAGCAACCCAATACAAAGTTATGGGCCAAAGATTTGAGCAGACATTTAACCAGACATTTATACACATGGAGAATAAGAACATTAAAAAGATGCTCAACAACATTAGTCATTAGACTAATGCAATTTTAAATTACAGTTAGATAAATTGCACCTATTAGAATGGCCGCAATTTTAAGAGACTGACCATTTCAGTGCTGGAGAGAATGTGAAGGAAACTGAAACTCTCATTTGCTGTTAGTTAGAATGCAAAATGGTTGGACCACTCTGAAAAACATTTTGGCAGTTTCCTTAGTAGTATACCCGCTATGTGATCCAGCCATTCAACTACTAGATATTTAACCAAGAGAAATAAACTAATATATCCATACAAAGACTTGTACATGTATGTTCATTGTAGCTTTATTCGTAGCAGCCAAAATCTAGAAATAACCAAAATGTCTACCATCAGTTAAGTAAATAAACAAACTCTGACATACAATGAAATACTAAGCAATAAAAAAAAATGACCTATTGATAAACATATGGATGGCTCTCAAAATATGTTGAGTAAAAAAGTCAGATAAAAAGTACATACTATATCATTCTTTTTATATAAATTCTAGGAAATGCAAAGTAATGTATAGTAATAGAAATCAGATTAGCATTTGCCTAGGGTTGTTGGGAGTGAAGATAGGCATGGGCAAGGGATTATACAGAAGCACATGGACACTTTCTGAAATGATAGCCATGTTGATTGTGATGATGGCTCCTCAGGTATATACATATAGCAAATTTATCAAATTATATACTTTAAAATGTTCAATGTACTATATATCAATTATGCCTCAAAGCTATTAACATGTTTGGGACACAAATTGGGAACAATATGAGCGCCACAATAAATAATGAAAGTAAAGTATTATAATATATTGAATTTTTTTAAATATGAAAATTCATCCAAAAAATTACAAAAATAAAAGTAAGAAAAAGTAGGAGCCCCTTCTTCAGAGAAGAATGCCAGATAATAAATGTAAAATAAAGGTGGTAATCAGAAAAATAATCATTTTGCAACTCCAACATAATAATTTAATCAGTTGAAAATCATCAATTGATACTAAATATGGTTTATACTCTTCTATACATTTCATATTTCACATTCTATTAATTCTATAAGCCTTCTTAGTCTAATAATTGTATGTTTACTGTGATTGCTCACCTATTTCCTTTGCATAAACTCAATCTGGTGTGCTTCTCTTGCAACAGGCAGCAGTTCTGACAAAGGTTTAGTAAACTATAAAGTCATAGCAGCATTCTCCAAGGAAGACTTTCTTTAACACGAATGAATTATTCTGCCAATAACATAGAGGTTGTTATTTACAAGTCCTATTCTAGTCTGGAAAGTAATGTAAATCTCTGTTTCAAATTATTGTCACAAATCACAGAGATGCACTTTCACAACAGTCAATAGAGAAATATGCTTTTCTACTATGTTTTCTGAGCCTTTTGTGATAATGATTAGGATAAGTATAAAAATTCGCTTCAATTTCTATACATTTTAAGAGATGAGATTGAAGCTAAGAGACTTGGTTGTGTTTATCTTCCATTCTTTTGCTATCTGTGAGAGGTGATATTTCTCCTTTTTTATAGAAACAAAAATAAAATAGAAAAAAATCTCAAAAGTTACTGATATGTTTTTAGCAGCAAAGTACACAATCTGAACATTTCACCTCTAGCAATTATTTTATTTCAATTAGCTAGAAAACTAATGCTTTATATAGCTGCAGGTTTTAAAAGGAGTAAAATTTCTCCAGCGATTAAAGTTGCTGCCAGTATTTTGGTAGGGATTTTGAATATACATGTTTTGTTTCTCTCCTCTTCTTCTTTCCTTTTGAATCATCAAAATAACTGGGGAGATTAAGTCAATTATAAAGTGCTCTCTTATACCTAGAATACATCTTTAGTTTAAAAAATTTTTCTTAAGCTTTACACTACTAGATAATTGAAAGTAGTATCATAACTCTTAAGGAAAGAAGGTAGATTTTAATGATTTTTTAAAGAAAACTATAAAGAAAATATGTATATTTCTCTTTTATTTTTCCTATTTTTACTAGGACTATATTTCTTGCTTCCTATGTCTACCCAAGGCCACAGAAAATTCCCCCCATACACACTTTAATCTAGAGAAATAATTTATTCATTCAGTAGTAAACTATTTTGTTTCCACCTCAAAAGGTCTAACATCAATTGGGTATACTGTAATTAATTATGATACCAAGTTAGTAGCAGACTCCACAGTAAAGGCTCAGTCTTTCATAAGACTAGTCCCACTTTAGAGGCCAGCTGCCAAGTCTTGGAGGGTCCCCCAGTCCACCTGCACTTCTGACAAACTGCCTACCAATCCAGGAGGTTCCCATGACCACTTCAGATTCAATAACTTACTAAAACATCTCACAGAACTCAGGAAAGTGCTATACTTATGAGTATAGTTTTATTATAAAGAATACACATATGAGGACCAGAAAAATGAAGAGACTTGTGGAACAATGTCTAGAAGGGAATTCAGAGCTTCCATGCCATCTCCCATGGAGTCAAGGATGTCACCCTCCTGGTACCTCTATGTGTTCCCCAACCAGGAAATTCCACTGGGCTTCATGTCCAGAGTTTTTATTAGGGTTTCTTTACAAAGGCATGATTGATGAGATCTTGGCCAGGTGATTGAACCCAATCTCCTCTCCAGCCCTCCTCGCCACCCCTCCTCTCCACCCCTGTGCTCAAGCTGGCTCAGTTACAACCTTCTAATCACATGTTAAGCCTTTCTGGTGACCTGCCCTAATCCTGAAGCTGTCTAGGAGCCTACCATGAGTCACCTCATAAATGTAAAAAGATGCTCCTATCACTCAGAAGTTCCAAGGAGTTTTAGGAGCTCCCTGCCAGTAACACAGGACAAAAGCCAGACAAACTATTATACAACATATTCCTAGCTGGTTCTAGTGCCCTTGAGCAGCCACACAAGCTACTCCCACATCGCCTGTTGCCCAGGGCTCAACGCCCAGAATTATCCTATCCCACCTGTTCTAGATTTGATGCTCACTCCATTTGCTCAACTCCTTCTTGTGATTCACACCCTTGCCTCCACCTCTCAGCTTGACTCACATCTCCACTTCTTCCAGATTACATCTTCATCTCTCCTGCCCACAGATTTTCTGTCACTTAATCAATTAAATGATGTCCTTGGATTAAGAAATTAATGCTTTGAGAGAACAAGCTGCCTACAACTAAACATCTTAATAGGATCAAGAACTAAGATGGTATATGAACATGACTTTACTACTGTAGGAAATTCTTCTCCATTAAAATAAAGTTAAAGGAATCCTGAAAATTCATTTATCTAAATAATCAACTATTCGACTAGTCCCTTCTCAAAACAATAGATTGCTCATTAGAGTAAATAACTCCTCCTGTGGACAATATACAACTTGAAAGGGCAAATTACTTGCTTACCAAATGACTTTAATTATCAAAACTTAATTCAAAATCTTCACCTTGCTATGTTCACTAATACTAAATTATTATATATGAGGATGATTCAATCCCAATTAGTCCCCCTGCCATTAAAAGACCCAAATTCTTATAAATATCTGTCCTGGATCTCTCCTTTTCCAATATACTACCAAGATTCTGACAAGAAGATGGTCTTCCTTACTGGAGAATAAATAATAAACTTCACTTTGCTTAATTAACATATTATTTTACTGTCTCTTTGGGAAGGTGGTCAGCTGTCGATAACAGCTACTAGAATTTTTCTTCCTGTAAGATTTAGATAAGGTTCACCCTTCCCATCTAACCAGTTTGACCTAGTCTCACAGAAATGATTCTGATAATGGATTTTGATGATCCTCTAGTTCCTGCTGTTTCTGTGAGAAATAAGCTTTGACCCAAGAATCATGTACCTTTTTACAGCACCCACAAAACTGTGGCAGGCTAGCTTCTTACTTTTCAAGCAGGATAAAACTGTAGAATCCTCATAGTTCTTAACAACCTAGTAAATTAGAAAGTATAAATAAAGGACTTCTAGATAACAGCATGTAAACAATGGTACTCTTAGGTGGCTATTTTATAAGAAAGAAAATAGAAAATGGAATTAATAAAAATCCAGTAAGCTTAACTTCTCGTAGAGTTAAATATTTAATTTTGAGCAGTCCATAGAACATCAAAGAGTTGGTGACATATTCAGATTTTTTTAAATAAAAGAGATATAAACAATAAAATAGAGAAGAAAATTGACAAACTATCACACCCTTTCCCCTTTTTCTGTGAATGATGTAGCTGAGCAGAAATCAAGACAGTAACAAATAGAGTGATTTAACGAACCAAAGTAGTTCTCTTGTTTTGGCTTAAAATCACAGTGTGTTAAATCCAACAAACAACTCATTTTCATTACAGCTGTAAAGTCTCAATGTATGCAAAATTAATGTACAGTATGGGATTCAGAAATAAAAGCCTCAATCTCTATTAAGTTCTGCTTGGCTAAAGCTGCACTAAATTTTAACTGTTAAAAAATTCACAAAACTTCATCCAATTTTATATATGACACAAATTTTCCACTACTCAAAATTTGCCTTGCAAAATTCTTGCAACTTGAAACTACAGATGAATAGCATGATCAATGCACAGGATATTCCTATTATTTTAATGTCATAGGCTATTTTAATGTAAAGTCTAGGGCTAAGTCAGAATGAGTCTGATTACTGCTTCAGACTCGGGGAGAAAGGGAAGGCCCCAAAGAAACAAACTCACTGTAGCAGAGCTAGGGCTTGCAGATGACTAGCTGACAGTGAAGCAGACATCCAGAGGCCACTGAAGGCCTGCGAGTATCACAACCCTTGTCCCTTTCATACCCTACTAATGTATCCATTCACATATGTAGGAACCAGTAAAAGGGAATCCAGGAGTAGAGACAGATATTGACAATGATTGGAAGGTGAGCAGCAGTCACTGCCAGATATTGTTCTATGTTAAACAAGACCAGCCAGCATTCCATAAGGAGTGGGAAAAACTGGCCCAGGGCAGAAACCCAAAACATCTAAGAAGGTTCCCAGCCAATAGATCCAACAATTTAGGTAAGGCGTTCACTGCAGAGACAGCCAGGGGAATTACTGAATTAACTCCAACAGGATGTTTATATTAAAGATTCTTTGAAAAGGCCAAGGCTCACTTACGTTGAGAGTCTTCCATTCTAGTAGATAATGTTGTCTGCCTCCCGGATCTGACTCATCGCCCACTCATTCCCCCAGCTCATGGGAGTGTTGATTGCTGACAGCTTGCAGATGAATACTTTTCCAGGAATTGCCTTGACTATAAGAAGCCACTTACCCCTATGTCATGCCCGCTTCTCAGGAGAAGCCTGCAACCAATGAATGATGCAGTGGTATAAAGGCCCAGCCTCTTTCACTCAATTCCAGAGCTCCCCATAGGAGATTTGAGATGTCTGTTGCAGCTGCACCCCCGTTCAACTTTTTCCTCTCCTAATTCTCCTTCCTTTACACCTATGCAGTGTTTTGAAAACATGCCCGTGGACGATCAAGTCATTCTGTAAAGAGGTTTACTATAGCTTTTCAAAGATTTTACCCTTCCTTTCTTCCTATCTTCCCTTCTTTCTTTTAATTAGACAAACACACAAAGGATTTGAGGCAGCTTCAGTGTGCTATATAGAAAAATATTAGTAGTTAGCCATATCTTTATTCCTTCTTACAACAGCGTTTACTTTAATTACTTATAGTTTTATCCTAAAGAAAACTATAAATTCAATTTAGTTTTGATCATTCAAAATATTTTTATCTATTATTGACATGGTCTATGGCAGCTGGATGCAGAATTTCAGCTTTAAAAGTTTCTATTAGCTCAATAGTATCAATCTAATTCCTAAGGAAAATGTAAATTTTCTATCAGGATGTTACTTCTCCATTTTATATTAAGATATACTGAAGCCTCTTAAGATCTCAAATTCACTAAGCTTTCTATAATAAATTTTAAGAAGTAAAAATTAGATTATTTCAACAAATTAATTATTATTTCTAGATATATTTATAGAAGCGATAGGTGGATAAATAGAAGATAGATATATCACATTCATGAGGAAAAAAATAGTTAATTCAGATGATAAAAGCAACTGTGCACATTCAGACTCCCAAATAACAGATGAATCCTTTATAATATAGTATGATATAGCTATTTATGGTTGAAAAAAAATGGATGCTGATAGCACAACAGAAAATTTATAAATGAGATAAGGACAGTTAAAATTATTCTGACACCTTTGACCATAACTCCTGTTATTGTGAAAACGATGTAATTGAACACAACTCTGAATTAGAAATTTCATAGCTTGCCATTCATCTTCCAAAATAAATTAGTTAATGACTTTCTAAGAGACTATGACAGAAGAAAGAATTCTATTATCACTGGAGTTATAATTCATGTTTATAATAAAATAAACTGACTATATAGACAAAACAATTTGATAGGTGAGTAATTATCTAATGGACTATATGAATTCAGGTAAAGTATTAGTTTTTTTTAAGATTTTACTCATGCCATTTACCAAAGGCAGTTTTACCGAAATTATATCAATAATCAGTTTTTCAATAATTAAATTAAGGTACTGACAAAAGTAACAATTTAGTTCAACCAGTATTAAAGAAAAAGAAATTGTCAACTAAGTGTGTTTAGAAATACAATCAATCATTTTCAGTGATTTGTTAACATTTCTGACCCTTATTGGTCAGTCTAAGCACTTTATAGCAATAGTTTTCAATAGTTGACTGAAACATGGAGAGGAAGTACTATTTTGCTCTGAAAATGATCAGCAAAATATGTAATAAATTGTGGTGACAAATATAAGTCTATATATGTAGAAATACATCCTCAATATACTAAATAATGCACATATTTGCCTTGCTAACTTTTTCATTAGAAAGGAAATTTAACATGGTTTATAGCTCACAAGTAAAGTTAAAAGGCATGGGTTCTATTTTTAAGCAGCAGAATAATAAAAGATTTAGGCCTGTGTGTGATCCCCATTGGGTGACTTATTTGCTTTATGTTCTTAAACAAGCTGTTAAACTGTCTGAAAATCTGCTGTCACCTCTGTATAGTGAAAAAATTAACATCGACATTAAAGAATTGTAAAATTTGGGGAGAATGTGTAGAAAATAACTAGGACAATACCAGGTGCATAGTATACACTCTCCATACTGATTTCCTTCTGTCCCCTCGCCCCAGTCCTGTTAGTAGTGAACCATGAGGTTTTACATAAGTCACTCTTTAGGTCTCAACTTACTCTCCATAAAAAGAAAGAGCTGAACTAGTACAATTAACAGCCCTAATGTCATGATACACTATTATGTGGTGAGCAACTGGGCAATATGTCACAAATAGTTCAGTGTAATAATAGTTAACTTGCCAAGATTTGCAGATTATTTTCTCTCTAAAATGTAGAGTTATTCCAAAGTTATCCCCACTCATGTCGGTATTTTTGTAGTAAGCAGTTATCTTTGCAGCAACACTACCATAATGAAATTTCACTGTAAAAGATAAAATAACTGGTTGACAGTTTGGTTTACATCTGTCAGACTTAATGTATTTCAGCTAGTTATCAATTTGGTTTTATTTCTCCACCAATGAAATTCTCACAATACTCCCATTTTTATATTATATGTCTTATTTCTCAAAATCATCTATAGAGTGATGAGTACACATGGTGGTCTTAAAATATTGGATGATAACAACTATGTATAAAGACAGTTTACAAAGCTATGTGTAAAGTAGATTGCAGACTATACTAGAAAATGACAACAAATCAGTTTGCAAAAACTTTGATGAGTGCAGTTACCCTTTATACCAGTCAAAACCAAAGATCTACCAAGCTATGGCAAATATAAAAGAGGCAACTACCAATTCATAACAGTCTATAAGAACATTAATTATCAATTCTTATTTTGAAACTGATATCTCCTTTAATGAAGGAAGAAACTGTAAGGAAAAAAATGCAATCCTGAATGAGAAGAATCAACAAATTTAAAAAAATGAATAATACTGTGAACAAAACACTTTGAAGACAATGTATTTTCATTTTGCACAAAAAAGTCTTTTTAATTTTGTTGTTAATTGTTCATGTTTTATTATTATCCTTTTTAATGTACCTCTTTTATTTTCTGTTATTTCATCTTTTACAGCGAAATTGACTTACAGCCAATTAGTGTGGAGAAAAATGCTTGCAGCAAAGACATTTATGGTAAAAATGCTAAAAGCAAAAATACCTAGAACCATCCCCACTATGACATCAAAATCAGTCACTAGTACTACCACTTGCTTTTATTAAGGTGGAGTAAATGAAATAGAGTTTCAGAGAATTACAATGGAATTCCTCATAACACACAAGCTACTTTATCTCATGTAATAGCCCATATGTACCCTTAATAGTTTAGTGATTATGAATTATTATAATTTTTATAATTTATACTTCTCTTCACTAAATTTCTTAGTGATTTTATCTATGGGTAAGTTTTTAAAAGGAAAAAGGTAAAGCTAGTTGGGATTAAAAGAAAAAAAAAAGCCTGTAGTTTGATATGTGTGACTTCCCAGTAAAACACTTTGGCATTTTTCAGCTCAAAGTATGCTCGTGAGTGTGTTCTGAAGTACAAACGTAATCATCCTTGATGTTCATTCCAGTGGAGAAAATGTTGGGGATCACTGGATATGTCATCTCTGGGGGTATTTTCAGCTAACTTTTGAGATTCCATATTGTCCAAAATATTTTTGCAAGTAAATACCCTTTGGGAAAAGAAGCACTTTCAGAAAATCTTGGGAAACTTTGTAAAAACTGTAAATGTTACAAAGTATTACAACATAATTTGTGTGTATTATAACAGAGATTAAACACAATGAAATTATTTTTTATTTCAAATGACAAAACCCACTTTAGAAAAAGACATGTCTAAAGCATGGCGTAACTCTATCTGAAGCAGAATTGTTGGTTGATAAACAAAGAAGAGAATAACTGAGGCATTTGATTTGGTTTTGCAGTACCTCTGATTATCTGCCCATTCGCAATTCTTTAATGTTTTATATCTCTGTTAACATGGAAAGTATAGTACTACTGGTAAAATAAGGCAGTATTTTAATTGCATGTTCAATCTACTTGACATGTCAACTCAAAAAGATAACAGTATATACCTTGGGAGCAAAATACGACTATTTTATCTTTTTGGAATATAATTTGTATTAGTTTTCTAGAGCTGTATAATAAATACCACAAAATGGCTTAAAACAACAGAAATTTATTCTCTAACAATTTTGGAAACTAGAAGTAAAAAAATCAAATTGTCAGCTGGTTGGTTCCTTCTGGAGGCTCTGAGGGAGAATGTGTTTCATATCTCTCATCTCACTTCTAGTGGCTGTCAGTGTCCTTAACATTCCTTGGTCTGCAGGTACATTACTACAATCTTTGCATCCCTCTATGTGTTCCCCTGTGTGTCTCCATGTGTCTCAAATCTTATTTCTCTTATAGAATACTAGTCATTGGAACTAGAGCCCAGTCTAAATAGCGGAAAATCTCAGCCTAATGTCCTTAACTTAGTTTTATATGCAAAGATCTATTTCCAAATAAAATTCTACTCAGAGATACCAGGGGTTAGGACTTGGATATTTCTCTTTAAAGGACATTATTCAACCACTGCAGTTTGCCTTCCGGCCCCAAAAAATTCAAATCAATCTCATATGAAAATACATTAACCCCATCCCAGCATCCCCCAAAGTCTTATCTATTACAGCACCAACTCAAAATACAAAATCTCATTTAAATATCACCAGCTCAAAAAAATTCCAATCTCACCTTCTAAGTTATCTAAATCAGTAACAGGTGAGACTCTCTATATGATCTATCCTAGGGCAAAGTTTCCCTCCATCTGTGGATCTGCAAATCTAGAAAACAAGGTCTTTACTTCCAAAATACAATAATGAGACACACATGGAATAGACATGCCTGTTCCCAAAGGGAGAATATAAAAATATAAAGCAATCACTGGCTTGAAGCAAGTGTGAAACTCAACAGGGAAATTTTCATTAGGTTTTAAGGCCTGAGAAAATCCTCTGTAGCTCAAAGCTCAACCCTCTGAGCCCATGGATGTTCCATCAGCCTCAGCCTCTGGGTCTGTAGAGCTTCTGTCAACCCTGTCTCAACATTTGCTGCACTGCCCTTGGAGTCATTCTTCCTCTTTCCTGAATAGTGGTATATGTTTGCACCCAAGTAACTTTATCAGCCTGTTTGTATAGCTTTAGGAGTCCAACATTCTTTCATTTCATCCAATCTCCCCTTTCAGTCTAGGGTGGTAGCATTTCTGCTGGTATAAAATTCTAAAAACGTTATCAGTCTCCTGTGTATTCATGGGGATCTATGCAACAGACAAGAAGGTTTTCAAAGGAACCTTCCTGGATGACTCCATCTCTATTCCTGGCTTCTGCTAAAATGGTTAATTGGCTCCATGAGTCATATACCTAATCTCTTCAGCAAAAGGTTGTCCAGCCACATTCTTGGCCCTGTCTCCAGAACATGCTTTTCTGATGGTGAATTTCCTAACTTTAGCATCCTTTGTGATGTGCATAAACCAAGAGCCTTCCAAATCATCAAGTGTTTATTGCTTTTTGCTTGATTTCCCTCTCAATTTATCTCTTTCTTCTCAAATTTTACTATAAGCTCTATTTTCAAAACTTTACTTGGAAATCTTAGTTATATATCCAAATTCACAGATTATAAATTCTACTTTCCACCCAATATTAGATCATGACTCAACCAAGTTTTCTACCATTTTTTAACAATCTTCTTTCCTCAAGTTTCCAATAATATATTCCTCATGTCTTTCTGAGACCTCACCAGCAATATCCTTAATATTCATATTTCTATCAAGGCTCTTCAAGGAAATCTGGACTTTTTCTATCATGCACCGCAAAGTTTTCAACTTCTACCCAGTATTTAATCCTAAAGCCACTTCTGCATTTTTAGATATTTGTTACAGCAAGTGATGTAAATTCATGTATATTATCAAGGATAATTTCCTTTAATTAGAGTCAACTTATTGTACAATTAACTACATCTACAAAATAGCTTCAGAGCAACACCTACATTAGTGTTTGATTGAATATCTGGGCACTACAGGCTAGCCACGTTGACACATAAAACTAACCATCACATGCATCTTATATTATAAGATCACATAATAAAATGTTAACAATGAGAAATTCATTTTTAGGTTGTAATATGGAAGCACATACAGAGAACCCAATGAGTTCTTAAAAATGTAATTTCCCTAAGCATCCATTTTCTCTAGAATGTAAATATTATAAATATATATACATAAAAAGTTTATCAATGTGCATAAGCTCAGGCCAAAAATGGCAGTGTGGGAAGACCCTGAACTCACCTCCTCTATATACACATTGAATATACACCTACATATAGAGCAATTCCTCCTAATGAATAACTGAGGGCTGACTGAACAGCTTCTGCACAACAAACAAGAGAGGTACCACAGAGAAGGATAGGAAAGATGGAGACACAGTAATCATGGGAAGCCCACCCAATGGGGCAAAATGTGGTAAAGAGGGATATCACTGAGGCACCTATGCAGGCAGACTCGCTGTCTCTGAGGCACAGCAATAAAAACAGTGATTTACAGAGCATTTAGGATACATGTGAAAAAATGTATTTACTAATCCCAATGCTTCTGCCAAACAGGTGGGGATAGCAGGAAGTTTCCAGGATCGGCAGGAACTTTCCAAGACCAGAAGTGCTGATGAACACCACTGTTTATGTTCCCCCTCCACCTAGATAATGCAGGTGGGAGCTTGTCTAAGTGCTCTAGCCACCTGCAGGCCTCCACAGAGAGACCCAGGCCAGCTGGCTTCCTGAGGTTCCCCCAGAGCTGCATGTCCTAGGCCAGCTGACCAACTAGGGCACCCCACATGCCACAAGTACCCACTTCATTTCCAGCCAGCCTGCCAAAATGATATGGCACACATAGTCTTCTATATAAGTGGTGGCTTCTACATAAGGCTTCATTCAAGATTGGGAGAGATAGCTGTTTTATCTAATTCACATAAACAAACACATAAAGTCAAATAAAATGAGAAGACAAAGAAATATGTTCCAAATGAGAGAACAAGGGGAAAAACCCTAATGAAACAGAGATAAGTAATTTGCCCAATAAAGAATTTAAAATAATACTTATGATGCTCACTGAACTTAAGAGAATAGAGGAACTCAAGAGAATTTTAACAAAGAGTTAGAAATGTAATTAAGAACCCATTGGAGTTAAAGAATACAATAACCAAAATGAAAAATACACTAGCAGGAATCAACAGCAGATCAGATAATACAGAAGAGTTGATCAACAATCTGGAAGACAGGATAGTATAAAACAGAAAGAGCAAAAAGAAAAATAATTTAAAAAGAAAAAAACAAGGTTGTTTTAAGGGACCTCTAGGATGACATTGAACACACTAGCATTGCATTATAGGAATTTAAGAAGGAGAAAAAGGAAAGAAAGGAGAAGAATATTCATTTAAAGAAATAATGGCTGCAAATTTCCCTAACCTGGGGAAGAAAACAGATATCCAGGTCCAGAAAACAAAGAGAGTTCCAAACAAAAAAAGAGACAAAGTGAGATACATCAAAGTATGTTGTAATTAAATTGGCAAAAGATAATAATGACAAAAAATAAATTAATTAAGAGAGAATCTTGAAGGCAGCAAGAAGAAAATAACTACCCATATTCAAGGGAAAGCAAAGCTACCAGCTCATTTCTCAGCAGAAATTTTACAGACCAGAAAGGAGTGACAGGATATATTTTAAATGATGAAATAAAAAAAAAAAACCTATAGCCTAGAATACCCTACCTGGCAAGGTTACAATTCAGAATTAAAAGAGAGAAAAATAAATTTTCAGACAAGCAAAAATTAAAGGAATTCACCACCACTAAACCAGCTGGTTTAATGTTAAAGGATCTTCTTTAAGCAGAAAAAAAAATGCTATAACCAGGAACAAAAAATATATGGAAAAAAATATCTCATGGATAAAGGTAAATATATAGTAAAGGTAGAGGATTAGCCACTTAAAAAGCTAGTATGAAAGTTAAAAGACAAAAGTAACAAAATCAAGTATAAAAACAGTTAATGGGTACACAAAACAAACAGATCAAAAATATGACATCAAAAACAAAGTGTGGAGGGGGAGTAAAAATATAGCATTTTTAGAATGTGTTCTAACTTAAATGCCTATAAGCTTAAAGAGATTGATATATATATATATCTGTAAATATATATATTGATATGTAAGAACCTCATGGTGACCACAAACAAAAAAAAACACAAAAAAATAAAGAGAAAGAAATCCAAATATAACACTAAAGAAAACCAGCAAACTATAAAGGAAATAAACAAGAGAAGAAACGAACAAAGAAGAAATATAAAAACAGCCAAAAAAACAATTAATGAAATTGAAATAAATACTATTAATAATTACTTTAAATGTAAATGGACTAAATGTTTCAATCAAAAGACATGAAAAGGATACACAGAGACTGAAAGTAAAGAGATGAAAAATTATATTCCATGCAAATAGAAATAAAAAGATAGCTGGGGTACCATACTCATATCAGACAAAAAGGACTTTAAAACAAAGACAGTAAAAAGAGACAAAGAGAATCATGATAAAGCCATCAATCGAAGAAGAGAATATCTAAATATATGCCCACCCATCATAGAAGCACCTAAATATACTAAGCAAATAACAAACATAAAGGGAGAAATTGATAGTCATATAATAATAGGGGACTTTAATAACCCACTTACATTACTGAATAGATCATCCAAACAAAAATCAATACGGAAATATTGGCCTTAAATCACACACTAGACCAGATACCCTTAATAGATATTTCCAGAACATTCCATCCAAAAACTGCAGAATACACATTCAAGTGCACTTGGAACATTCTTCAGGTTAGATCACATTTGGCCTGAAGTCTTAATAAATTCAAGAATATTTAAATATCAACTATTTTTTCCAACCACAAAGGTAAGAAACTAGAAATCGATTACAAGAAGAAAACTGGAGGAAAAAAAAAATAAAGAGCTTCTCAGTGCAGGAATTTCAAATGAAAATGGGTTTCCAGATAGTATTTCTGCCAAAGCAGAGGACTAGAAGGATTAAAAGAAGGACGGAAGAGAAGAGTAAGGGAAAAAGAAAAGAAGAAAAGAAGAGTTGTCCTAGGAGTCACAATTTGAATGATTAGCTATTAAAAGATATTTTAGGGCATAGAGGCAAAAAATGGGATAAAAATATAGAAAAAAATAGATTTATTCTTCACCTAAAGAACTTTCATATTGTTCAAGAGTTAACTGTACTAGGTACTACTAATGGGATTCAGGATTGGTCTCCCAAAAATATGCCACTTAGGCATATTCATTACTTTGAATTAAATTTACTTGAGAAATAGCTGATACAAGAGAATACTATGACCTTCCTTTGTTCCCTTACAGGCAGGAAATAAACTTCCCAAGTGAAGGCATCCTTCCTATGCTAGGAAGATGGAGGGCATCTTTTTCACTGGAGATAGGGAATCAATGCAAAGAAAGCTACATAAACAAACTTCATTACTTCTTCATTAATTTGCTACACCAAGCCCAAATCCCTTCATTTTGTCAAATTTTCACAAATAATAATTGTTTCTTTGTCTATAAAGGTATATAAACAGCCTGCTACAGTCATTTCTTAGGTCCTATACTTATGGGGCCTCTATACAAAATTAAATGTTTGCTTTCCTTCTGCTAATCTGTCTTATGTCAATTTTACTATTAGACCAGCCAAAAGAACCAAGATGGGTAAGATAAAATTTTCCCCTCCCCAATACTGGTCTAACTTTTGGATATCTAGAAAAGAAATAGAAATAAAAGTGGAATATTGCATGAGATCAATATAATTAATGAAATTTAAAATAGTTAAAAGCAAGATAGCAATCCATTATGTAGAAACCAAAACATCAGGCATTGCTTCATAATAATCCAGAAGGCAAGAACTGTTATTTCTGTTTTACAGACAAGAAAACCAAGGCTCAGCTCTATTAAGTTAATTACTGCTTATAAAAGTCAAGATTCAAACAAGTTCTTATAATCTACTTAACTTAACTTCACAGTCCATTCATTCTGTACTGCTCCCAATGGCCTCTCCTAGGAATGCTTGCAATGTTTATGAGAATGAACATCCAGTATAGACAGAAGGAAACCTCTTCCTGATTTCCTAGCTCAATAACACCAAACTGACTTTGTCATACTCTAGTTGGCTTTTTCTAAACAAAAGAATAACTCCACTGAACACACACACACACACACACACACACACACACACACACACACACACATTTATTCACTAAAAAGTGAGTTCTACTCTTAACCCAGACATATGTCTCACTCCTCATAGATAATTATCATCATTTCTTATGTATATTTTCAGAAATTTCCAGGTTTATATATTCTTCATCTTTTTAAAGTCAAAAATGAAGAATATATTTGACACCTTGTTCTGAATGCTGTTTTTTTTCTTTTTCTTTTTCTCTTTCTTTTCTAACAAATACAATATTTTCCCTCACTACATAAAGATCTACCTCATTCATTTTAATGAGTTTATCTCAAGTCTATGCATTAATATATTTAAGCAGTTCTCTATCAATGGGCTTTTAGGGTGTTTTTTTTTCAATTTTTAATATTCAAACAAAGCTGAATGCAACTTTTTCACATGTGAGTTTTGGTTTCTTTTGTTCTGATTCTTCTCCAGCTTGGCTGCTCATACCTGAATCTTACACAGACCTTGGCATTTGCTGTCTACCACTCCTGAGCAGATCAGCAACTCCTTTGCAAAAGAAAAAGATCTCTAGGGAGAGTCTTGCTTGCTTTTCTCTACAGAGATTTAAGAACAATATAAGTAATGGAATGTCTTGTGATTTAGATGTTACACTTATTGAAAACAGACTCTTTATAGGTTAATTTCCAACCCACAATCATCTCCTGTTAACCAGAAAAAGAGGTTAACAAAGAGCAAAAAAGCATTTATTTGAGCAAAGGATTCCAATCTTGGAGTCACATATTCAGGTACTAACCTAAATTATGCTCAAAAAGAACAAAGAAAGGCAGAGTGTTATAAAGGCAAAAACCACAGTGTCATTTTCATTTAGGTCCTATGTGCAAATTAAGGATTCTGGCTAGGTTAACAGGGATTGGTTAAGGCCAGTATGCAAATGAAGGAGACAAAATCTAAAAGTACTGTTCTCATTTGGCTCCTCTTTATAAATGAAGGATGCTGGCTGGTGAAATGGATTGGCTCCTTTCAAAGTCAAGAATGTAGATGGTCTGGTTGCCATGGTAAGAAGAAAGTAAAGTCCAAGATGTGGTTCTCATGGTTGATTTTATAAGTTCAAAAGATCATGAGTGGGACATGCAAATGGCAAACTTCTTTCCAGCTTCCTGGCTCCATTTTAGCTCCCTTGATGTAAATAACTCTGTCTTGGCACTTTCTGTTCACACTGCACAATGTTGTAACAAATAACATGGCAAAGAAATTGAAAAGTGCTCACTAAAGTTGAAAGAAAGCAGTCATTTTTCATTATACTTCTTAAAATTTCACTTAGCTTTATTTGGAAGCCCCTATCGGCCTGAAGATTCCTACATTTTTTTAGTTATTCCCTATCTTTTATGCGCATTTTGACTTGATAGGTAAAAACCTAATTTTTTTACTGAATACTCAATAATATACCTCTTTTTTGTTTATGTTTTTAGAACACTAAACATCACCTGAACCTACCTTCTAACAACACTAGGGCACAATTAATCATTACTGTAACACTATTATGTAATCTTTGTAAATACCTTTTATTAGCCTTTATTTATAAAAGATGAGGGCTGTATCATTTCACAAACTATTCAATTAAACTTCAATAAAAAGTTAATTCAGTGGAAGAATGAACCGATAAAGTGATCAATAAGGTTTTGCTTATAGCAGAAGAAGAAGAAAGAATTAAAAGCATCGTTTGGGCCATGATATCCCAAATATACTTGGATGACTATAACCTTTCATTTTTCAGCAATTTTATTGGTAAAGGGCAGATTAGAACCTTATAAACTGCTGTTCCACAGAATACTGTTCACAGAATGGTAATAGCTATAAAAACAAAAAAGGGGGGGGGAAGAAACATTTAGTGTGTGCATATGATATGTATTATAAAATTCCAAAAAGGTAGACAGGATGTACCACTTCACTTTTTTTCCCTTTGCCCACTAGTTAGCACTTCCTGATATTCCAGAAAGACCAGTATGTAACCTTAATTACAAATAATTCTAAAACAACTATTCCTTTTATTTAAAAATCCTTAGAATAATGTAACCTATAATAAATTGTCTCCAGCATTGTGAGGAATATTTTCTGAAATTTAACCAACCTTAATGAATGTAACAAATGTTTCTAAGTATATAAACCTCTTGGGGGGAGGAGGTAGTCACTATTTGACCTGCTGATTTACAAAAACTGTCTCCTGCCTACATTTCCCAGACTTCTCGTTCCCACAGTCCCAAGTCCATGAATTTATTTATTGAGGTTGTAGCAAGAAGTTAGCTCTCCTGTTACACACTGAGATATCAAGTGTCCCCCAGCCCCTTTTCTTAATTCCCAATTTCTCTGGAACCTCACTACTTCATTGCATTGATCACATAGTTCTATAATTAAGCACTTATTTTTCTGCCTGTTTTATAAGATCCAAAAACTTGAGATTGAGAGACAAATTCTTAGTATCATTATTAGTGTTAGTATTAGTATCAATATGCAGAGGCACAGCATTCTAAATAAACACCTGAAAATCTGAAGCATCCAATAAATGCTTGGTAAATAAATAAATGACCAAAAGTGTCACTAGAGCCTCCATGTTACTAATGTTTTTGTCAATGATTTAAATCAGGGACTAAATCAGATCTGTTGACAATTTTTAAATTAATTGTTGGAAGAGAAGTGTTTTGGGTGAGTTAAATTTTAATAAGTTGAGGTGAACCATGTATTCTTCTTTTCAGAGTCCTCACATCACTCCATTTTCTCCTACCTGGCAGCTTCACACACTTTTGTTACCTGACTGACCCTCACAGTAATTGAATTTGCTGCTCCTGAACTACAAAATACATAAAAAATGATATTGATTTTGTTTCCAGATATGGAATAAGTTGTACATACAGATTGAAATAAGATGTATTTTAATAGAAATAAAAGAACATTTATACATGTAGATGGGAAATAAGAAAAATCTATTAGAAATGATATAACATGGTAGACATTTTACTTAGTTTCAAGCATACAGTACATTGGTTAGATACCTATATAGTTTATAAAATGATCCCCCAATTGTACCCTCCCTCCTCTCACCTTCCACCTAGTCAATGTATTAATGCTAACTGCATTCTCTCTGCCATGCTCCCCATCTCTGTGACTATTCATCAGCTACTAATCTGTACTTCTTTAGCCCTTCACCCCATTCTCCCAACCCCCAACCTCCTCCTCTCTGTCCAACACCAAATTGCCCACTATATTTGGGAGTCTGTTTTTGATTAGTTTGTTCTTTTTATTCATAAGTGAAATCATTTAGTGTTTATCCTTCTCTGTCTGACTTAAACACCTTCTAGGTCCATCACAACAATATCTTTTTCCATCTCCTTCTTTTTCATATGTAGGGGTCTTGTTTTCTTATCCTTTCAGCCACTCTATCTTTTGATTGGAGCACTTAATTCTTTTCCATTTAAGGTATTTATTGATAGGAATGTAGTTGTTACCATTCTTTATTCCTGTTTTGGTACATTTTTTTTTTCTTAAAGAAGTCCCTTCAACATTTCCTGTAATACTGGCTTGGTGGTAATAAATTCCTTTAGCTTATTTTTGTCTGGGAAGCTCTTTATCTGTCCTTCAACTCTAAATGATAGCTTTGGATAAATTATTCTTGGTTGTATATCCTAGGTCTTCATCCTGTCAAATATTTTTTGCCAAGCCCTTCTGTCCTGCATAGTTTTGAGAAATCAGCTGCTAGTCTTATGGGTGTTCTCTTGTAAGTAATTATTTGTTTTTCTCTTGCTGCTTTTAATATTCTTTCTTTGTATTTAACCTTTGGCATTTTAATTATGTTGTGTCTTGGTGTGGGCCTCTCTGGAACCCTGATTTTGGGAATACTCTGAGATTCCTGGGGTTTTATGTCCATTTCCTTCACCAGGTTAGGAGAGTTTTCCAACATAATTTCTTCAAACAGCTGTTCAACATCTTGATTTTCTTCAATTACACCAATCAGACAAATATTTGGAGCCTTAATAGTGTCCCATATCCTCCCTAAATTATTTTTATAGTCTTGGCATCCTTTTCCTTGCCATTCTGATTGAGTGTCCTGATTGGCTTTCCTGTTCTCTAGATAGTGCATTGGATCCTCTTCTTAATTCACTTTGTTTATTCCTTCGTTTATTCTATTTAATATACTTCTCATCTCAGATAATATGTTCCTCATTTCAGACTGGTTCCCTTTTATAATTTACTTCTGTTTTTATCTTTTTTATTTCTTTGTTGAAGTTCTCACTGAATTTATCTATACTTCCCAAAGTTCATTTAGCATCTTTATAACCAGTGTTTTGAACTCTGCATCTGTTAGATTGCTTGGCTCCATTATATCTGGATCTCTGTTTTGTTCTGTCATATGGTTTCTGCTTCTTTGTCTTCCTATTTTGGCTGCCTTTCCATGTGTTTCTATGTACTAAGCAAAGCTCCTAAGTCTCCTGGTCTTAGTGTGGATTTGTGAAGTAAGTGTCCAGTGGCACAGTCCTGAGAGAGGTTCAGCTGCAGGCCAAACTTAACCCAAGCTTCTACCCCTCCAGGACCACCTGTTAAGATTCAGCAAGCAATCCACAGATGCTGTGCTTATAGTTGGCTCAAAAGGCCACACTGGAAACTGAGGCTGCCTCCTGTGTGAGTCTCGCTAAGGACACACCTGGATGTGGCTTGGGTAGAGCCATAAGTTGCGGAGAGCAGGTGTTCAGGAAATCATCTGGGATCCAGTTTAATGACATCATGGCTATGGCAGTGCTGGGTCTGCGCATTGGAAGGGGCGGGCTCAACAGGGAATATTGGGTAGCACTGGCACTTCTGTACAAAGCTAGTCTCTCCTGGGCCTTCACTCCGACAACGTTTCCCTGTAAGTCCTTGGTGCCCCGTGCATGCAGCAGAATGAGCACTGATGCTCAGAGCGAGCAGGTCCGTCACTGAGAAAATCTGCTCACAGACACGGTTCCTTTAAGAGGTTTCTGCCGCTGCCGCTGCCGCAGCCTCCGTCTCACTCAGTCACTCAGGACCAGGCAGCCAGCCAGTGTCCTCACCCAGTCCTACCTTCTGCTGTTGCAAGAAGTTTTCTTGGACTTCTCCCTAATTGTATGGCTTATTCCTCTAGATCTCAGGCGATTTTTCCTTGCCGCTACTTCCTGTTTCCATCACAACTTTGATTTGGTCACCAGGGAGATGAACAGAGCCTTTATTATCTATGCCATTTTTTTTCTGCTCCCAACATGGTAGACTTTTAAAGCAAGTTCTGTGCTACCATAGCTACATAGTAGCCATTAGAGTGTATAATCATTCCACGTTCTTAATACCCATCTAGACCAGAACCAGAGGTTGCCATGGGAAACGTGGAGGGAGTTCCCAGGATGGTCACCAAGATCATTAGATGTTAGAAGAGAAAGCCTGATCATGGAGACTATCCCAAGAAAGACTAGAGAATCAAATCTTGGGGTTGTTCCTAAAGATGAAGTAGGAGTAGCAGAAGCAATGTCACCATTCATTTTAGTCAGCCAGCCACAGCTCTGCAAACAGGTGGAAGAAAAATTTTTACAAAAACAAATTTTGTTTTGAAAAAAAACCTGTAAATAGACAAATTCTGCTGAAGAAAGGACAAAGAAAAAGCACATTTTAAGCAACATTCCGAGGACACTCCTCTGATCAAATAAGCAACTGGGTTCTTTAAGCAAGGATTATCACTGCTGAGAGAGAAGTTTCAATAGTCATCAGCCCAGTTTAGAGAATATGTCCAAGTGAGCAAACTGTGTGTGAGACTTCTCCAGGGAAACAGAACCAGTAAGATACATACAGGTATATACATGAGAATATTTATTATAAAATTTGACTATAGCAGTTATAGAAGCCCCAAACTCCCATGATCTACCATCTACAAGCTAGAAACCAAAAAAAGCACGTGGTATAATTCAATCTGAAGCCAAAAGCCTGAGGGAGCAAGCGGGAGCGGGGTTCCAATGTCCAAGAGTAGAACAAAGTAGAAGTCCAGGGGCCCCAACATTAGTGAGGGCAGATCTTTATTCAGTCTCCTGATTCAAATATTAATCTCTTCTAGAAACATCTTCACAGACACACCTAAAAATAATAGTTTACCAGCTATTTGGGCATCTGTTAGCCAGTCAAGTTGGCATATAAAATTAGCAATTATACTGTATAAACACACCTTGACTTCACGTTTGTTTCCCTATGTGCTAGGTATCATGATTAATGTTGAGGATAAAAATTGTGAAGGACAAGCTCTAGTCTCTACACAGTCATGTAGTAGTCTCTGCTTTTTTTTTTTTTTTTTTGCAGCACACAATTTACATAAAGCAATTGTTCCATCAGTAGTAATATGTCTCTTCACAGTTAATGATTGCTGTGAGCATTCCCTTACCCCCTAAGGGTATATATCACAGAATCTGAGAAATCATGGTATTTGGGGTCCTTTGAAAAGTCTTCACTTAGAGATTATAATATGTATCCCCTGCCAAGAATATGCTATTTCCCCGTTAAGAATAGTAGGTTTAGTGGGGCATGAGGATTGGAAAATAGAGAAAGAAGTTGAGACTAACATATCAACTTACACACAAGATTTATTAATTCTAAAGTCATAACATAAGTCAAAATTATGCACTACAAAGTCACCCATAAAAATCCTTAAGCTCTCTGTAAATTAGAGAGCACATGGTTTTATATATACTTTACTCTGTAATATATATATAAATATGCTATATAGTTGATAATGTAAAAATATATTTCCTTAGATCATATTCAGAAATTATGGCACATGTTTTACAACTCAAAAAGCTTTAGCAAATTTATGAAAATATCAACTTGTTAGCCATTCCTATCTCTTATAATCATTTTCATCTTATGAAGACAACTTTTATTTTTTTTTATAACTCTTCTAATCAATGTTTCTGAATTGTTCTCAGTACAATACTTATTCCCACACTATTTTTAGGAAGCCATCATCATCCACCTGTCCAGTAGCATAAAAGCTACATTTCCCTTCTTTGCCAAAGAAGAAAAAGAGAAAATCCGTAACTCTCTTTCTTTAGGCATGTATAGCCTGTTTCAGTTTCAAGTGCATCCACAATCTAAAGCCTACACTTTTGACCCACTTTTCAAATTCTTCCTTTCATTGGCAAACAGATGTAGATAAATTTGTGTAAGTTAAATGCTCATTGATGCAATTCCACCACAATTATAAGATGAATTAATAATACCTACAGAAAATAATCTGCTACAGAGGCACTGAGGAAAAAGCTCTCACAGGAGGGAAATTTGGGGAAAGCATCACCAAGGAGATAACATTTAGAGTCTCAAAGATTGATTGTATAAAAAATTAACTGTGAAAGATGGTGGTAGTAGATTGAGCATTCTGGCAAAAACATAAGTGAATAAAAAGACACAAAAAAATCCAATATGTTCAGGAAATTGTGAAAAATCTGAATTATTAAAGAAAAAGATACTGGTGAACATATATAAAGAGAAGTTTTGGAGCAAAAAAAAATGGAACAAAACTGGTCCCACTTCATGGCTAGTTTCATAAACCCTAGGAAGGCATATAGCATTTATCTTATCATCAAAAGGTAATTAACAAGAGAACTTAAGTAAAGAGTAATCTGATTTGTTTTTTGAATTACATAAATAACAATAAGAAGTATGGATTAGAGATAGAAAAAGTAAACATGATAAAAACATGGAAAAAAAAGAAATGTGTACACCCATTAGAAGGACTTTGCTTAATCCCAGATGAGAATAAAGAAAGGATGACAGAGTCAACGCATGACTTGGCAATCTCGTTGATCACAATACACTGTGGAGGTTAATAAATCAGGTTTTGAAACTAAACTTCCAGAGTTTTAATCTTGTTCCACCATTGTAGGACTATGGGGAAATTAACTCCTTTAAGCCTCAATTGCCTGTCAGTTAAATAGTGTCTCCACATAAGGTAGCACTTGACATAATGCGTGTGAAACGTTCAGCACCATTCTGGCACATAATAAGAATTCGCTAACTGTTAGCTATGGTAAAAGTAGAGCGATAAAAAGAGGGGGAAATCAAGAGCAATTTCCAGGTTTCCTACTCAAGTAAGGAAGTACCTAGATATGTTAGACTGCATCAGTGGATGGGCTGCATTAACAGCCACCTCTTGTTGGATCCAGCCATTGAGGAGCACCTAGAAAAGATCAGAGGGAGGAAAGGGGGTCAGGATACTTACTATCTCTTTCTTTATGGGATAGTCACAAATTGTCTACATCTACCAAAGACCCCCAAATGCTGTCTCGCCATTCTGCTGTTTCAAGCTCAAGTCCTGCACTATCCTTTGTGGTTACCCCAAGACTTAGTAAATAGACACTCTACCAAACTTTTCTGAAATTTCCCAATTTGAGTATGCCATCCCTGGTTCCTCGAAGACCCTGACTGACACAATGAGACTGAGGTAGCCTAGAATCAAGACCCCTGGGGTGGGAAGGTTGTGGAACTGACAGAAATACACTTGGGGCGGGGGGAGAAAGGATAGCTCTAAACATCTTAGAGCTGATTATTCCCTGGGCCTAGACTGGGAAATCTTTAGCTAGTTAAAGAAACTCAATAGAGAGTTTGGTGCAATATACAGCATGAGTATGTAAAATAACAATTAGTGAGGCAGGTGGTTATTCAAGAGAGCCTGAGGGCAGCCATGCAAGGAAGCATGGTTCTGCAGGACAAAGCTGGGCAGGTCTTCGTGGATAGGCCAGCATTTCAAGGTAAGTTTGTCCTCTCCCAGTAGCTGTAGACGTTGAGTGATGAGCCAGACAGCATCTATGTGACTCCAGGAGCAGTTAATAAGACATGGCAGCCCCCAGATGTCTGTCCCAGTTCTGAAAGTGGGGGAAGAATCATCATGGGAGTGGGCAGGAACTACGCAGACCGAGCCAAAGAGACGGAGAGCACAGTACCAAGCAAGCTAATCCTGAAGTCATCCAGCACCTATGCCCTGAGGGTTGCCTGCCCTCATGCTCACCTACAACCATAGCCAGTACCAGAAGCTCAAACAGAGTGGTGATGGGCAAGAGAGGCTATGCTGTCCTGGAGGCCATCTATGCCCTGTGCCTGGACATGACAGCCAGAGACATACAGGATGAGTGCAAGAAGGGACTGCCTTGGACTCTGGCCAAGAGCTTCATGGCCAAAGAGAAGATCCCTGATCCTCATAACCTGAAGCTCTGTCTCAAGGTCAACGGCGATCTCAGTCAGAGGGTTGAGACATCTTCCGTGATTTTTTCCATCCCCTTCATCATCGTCTACATTTCTAAGATAATGACCTTGGAGAAGGAGATATCCCCAGGACATCAAAGGGAGATGAACCCAAAAAATAAGATCTAGGCTGGCAGATCTAGAGTAATCAATATGAAATTTAAGGTGAAAAGCACCCTAACTTCTAACAAGTTACAGGAAAGAAGGGAACAAAACAGAGCAAGCAAAAGTTATTTCAGGTAACAGCCCTTTAATAAGGAACTAGTTTTTGTAAGTGATATGTTTGTTTTGCTATGCCTCAACTCAAGGAAAATGGACCCTCCAAAGTAAACATGATCCAGAAGAGCTGGGCCAGAAATGGAAAAGATAAACAGTGCCTTCTAGGAACAACCAGAATAAAGTATTTGTTGTGCTTCTAAAGAGGAGAAATTATCAAACCAAATTTTCAGAAAACTTACTTTACTTTCCTAAAACTGGACTGAATAAGACTTTTCAGTGGGTCATTCTGGGATCGATAGTTCAAGATTTAAGACTTGCAAGTGAAGTTGAAAAAAGCAAGTTTCAAATCAGTGTTTCCCAAATATTCTTGATCATAACAACCATCTGAAGGTATTCATAAAAATAAAAATTTACAAATCGTTGACCCATACCAGGTCCACTGTATTAGCTAGTAGAATTAATTAATCTCCAACACTCTAAGTAATTCTTATGGAAATGTGGAAAAATACTATTCCACAGTCAATTTATTTATTTAATAAGTGAACAATTAATAAAGACCTCAGTCATTTACTTAGGGTGTGTACCCCAGCCCATAGATTCAGAGATAATTTTGAAATTATTGTTTTCAAAATAACTGTGTTTTCTTTTGGGAGGAAATGAGATATTATAGAACATAAAATTACATTTCTGCTTCCTAATTTGTGACTACTCAAACTGTACTTCATCATGTTTATGCCTGTAGAGCATCCTTATAGTAAAGCATCCTTCTGGATCAAGGCACTCACACCCCAGCTTCAGAGAGTATAGGCTGCTAACGGCTCATAGCTCAGTTTCTTTCCTAGAATCTGGGAGCCTCCTAAACAAAGGTTAAGCCGAAGGGCAGTCCATATCCAATGTGTGGTTAAAGGAGAGGGATGGGGGGCTTTAAGGACCAGTCCCCTATGCTTTAATTATGGACAGTTATAAAGAGCCGTAAACTCCCAAGCTTCTTATTGCAATTACAAGACAGTTTCCATCTCTCCTTCTGCCTAATAGTACTGCTTTCGGAGCATTCAAATTCAATTTCTGGGAGCATCCACCAACAAAATTACTGCATGCAAGTCTCCATCTCAATGTCTGTTTCTGGGAATACTGACCTAAAGCAGTAGAAGTCTGGAGTTGTCCTAAGAATCAGATTCTAAAATGGGATTTTGAAGCCGAATCATCTGCTAATGACTAGTAGTAAGAACCCCATCACTGGTGATAGGTGGAGTGCTAATAGCCCATAGCATATCATAGTAATGCAATTATTAACACTTTCACTTGGAGAGAACCTGATAGGTAATGGAGGCACTGCTACAGAAAACATCTCAAGCACTTGAGAGATGTGGGGAAAGTGGTACAAAATTATAGAGACTATAGAAGGAATGCTATTGCTGAGGGCTAATTCTTTGGAGAAAAAATGAAAAGATGGGCATAATTAATTACCAATTGAAGGTAAAAGGTAAAAACCAGAGAGAATCTGTGGCAGCAGATAAAGAATCTCTGTTCTCTTATCTCAGAAGCTAAGCAGGGTCAGACCTGGTTAGTACTTAGATAGGAGACCACCTAGGAAGACCAGGTGTTATAGGTGTAAAAAAATTTTTAAATAAATAAAATAAAATAAAAATTGAGGATTGTAAGCTGACAAGGTCCTTGAAATTCATGAAGTCAACCAAGGATTGCTCCACCTAAAAAAAAAGAAAGAAAGAAAAGAAAAAGGAAACATTGCAGCGACTTCTGCCTTTCAGTATAACACATGTCCCTCTAATATCTACCCCAATCTCCTCTACAGGCCTCCAGTACTGAAGAAAAGGTAAGGAATCCATGAGGCGTCACCATGTAATACCAAGGCAATTTTATATGCTAATAATTCAACCAGTCCTTTTTCATGGAAACCTATGGCCATTTACTCAGGTAATTACACATTAGAGAAAGAGAATACCCAGAAATGTCAAGGTCATATTTATTATTCAGAAACCTGAGTCATCCAGGACTCATTTCAGAGTGGAGACACATGGTAATAAATTGATTCACTGGGTACAGTTTACAATGGGTACAATGAAGCCATGGAACAACTCAGTTATTATCTCCTCTGTTCTCCACACTACATAGACATACTTGGTAGTTAGCAAACCCCATCTCCCAGGTTGTTGTCTCGGCCCTCGGAGGTAAGAACCATCAGTGAGAAGGACCAAGTAGATGCCTCTGTCCAGATTTGACAGCAAGTCGTTAGGCTGCTGCATAGCCTGAGAAAAACATGGGCAGGATCACCTGCTAGATAAGCTTCATAGATTAGCAAAAGTGATACCTAAGGGTGAATAGAATCTACTCTGGGTAGAAACGGAGTAAGGCAATAAGTATCAATTGTAGCCTCAAAACCAGCTGCAGCATTGGGGCTGTTTTTGATTACATGTTCAAATAATAATACTTTGGGTATATGGCATTAAAAAATATATATCCTTAACTTAATTTTAACTTTTTTTAATATGGCTACTTGAAAGTGTAAAATAACATGTGGCTCATATTAGTGGCTTACATTATATTTCTATTGGACAAGTTTCCTTTATAACATCTGCATGCAACAAAAATTTCACCTTAATATATGTGATTTAGCCATTAGAGTAAGAGCTATTTAGGTGGCCATCATCTGCTTGGGGAAAAGGTGCATAATGTAAGCTAATGAGAAACTGAAAAAAGAAAACATATATTCTTCCAGCTAACTCTTTTCTCCCTCTTTATAGGCATGACATAAATACCACACATGAAGCAGGACAGAAGGCTGCAGAGATCTGATTATTTCATAGTTTTAACAGATCATGGGACTCTTTTCTAAATGCTTTTTCTGAACTAAAAATCTATATCCAGATCACCTGTATAGCAGTTGGACATTTCCAGATTGTAGAGGGCTTGTAGGTCTGTGTGTGTGGAAGAAATGCATCTTAAAAATGAAAGTTCTAAATAAGATATAGTGATTGCAGTTTAGAAACAAAGTTTAAAATTATGCAGTAACCATAATATTGAATCCTCTACCATAAAATTATCTGCTGTAATCCCCACTTCTGGATATGGATAGCTAAATAGCAATATATAAACAAACAACATCAAAGTGCCTTTTTGGCTAACTGCCACCCTGCCACTTCTGAACTGAAGCCAGTTATAATGACATCACTCTAGCTTCTTGTCCTTTACTGACCTTCCTACTTATGTTGCCAAAATGTATTAAATTTCTCCTCTATAATTTGTCTTTTCCCTTGTCTTTGTTTCTTTAAATAATGACTTGACATCACTTGACCTCAACCTACAATTTTGGCTGATAATATCACTGAGCAATTCACTTACATAAATGGCCTTGCATAATCATCTGTTGTGTCTCAGGAAAATTCATGCAAGAAGAGATTAAATTTGTATGACATGGAACTGAAGAAAATTCTTTTAAATATTCCAAAATCATACTTCCATTAGGCAGCTAAGATGAGATGTTCTATAAAGTTGTAGAAATCCAGTTTCCATGGCACTATAGTCATAAAAATATACAGTTATAAACCCACCTGCACATTTATTTCAGCATTTTTTAAGTAAAAGTCACTCTGTTCACTAAATTGAAAATAAAAGTGGTATCCCATTAGCTAAGGTCTTCATGATTAAAGGATGTGTTTGAAAATCCACAAATATCAAGAAAGAAAACAAATAATGATCTCTTTGAAAGAAAATTAATCTCTTTAGACTATTAAAGCAGAAAGTTATTTTTCTGCAAAAAATACAGCTCAGTTAATAAAGAATATTTACTAATAGGATACTTATGGAATAAAATATGTGCCAATCTATATTATTATGTTGACTCGTTACCTGTGAATTCATGCATGCTAATTAAATGTCATCACAATTGTTCAAGCATGAGATCTTTTTATCTTCATTTAAAGAAAAAAATTTTTCACCTGCACAGATGTTTAAAAGACCTTGACCAACCCTGTCCTTTCCTTTTAGTACCATCGGTATTTAGCACAGTGCCTAGCATATATTTTATATTAACACGTATGCTCAGAATATTTTAATAATGTCAGCTTTACAGAGTGCTAACAGAGCATAGTGGTTAAAAGCTGAGACTATACTGTCAAATTACCTGGGTTCAAGTCCTGGCTCTGTCATTTATTCTGTGTGTGACCTTAGCTAAACAAGTTATTTAAGCTCTCCTCCATTTTCTCATCTGAAAAAATGGGTATAGTAATAACCTTGGCCCCACAAGAGTCATGAGGAATAATGAGTTGAGACATGTGAAAGCTGAGAACAGTATTCTGCAGCATAATCGAGAGTTCGAGCAACTGTAGCTTTTACTAAATAGTAGCACTTATTGGGTGTTAGAGCTTACAAGTTCTTTTCACATATAACATTCAGAATCTCACAAATCTTGTGACTTAGCCTGGTTTGAAGAAACAAAGGCCCAAGGTCACAACTACCAGAAAGGAGCAAAGCCAATATTTGAATCCAAAGCCTCTGAATCTAAATTTTAAATCTTTTCCACTGTATATGGCTAGAAGGAATTTTTTGGATTCTTTCTCTAATAGTATCTGCAATGTGAGTATAGATACTGAATAATAATGATAAAACAATGAGGATTCACTACTTTCAGAGACCAAATTATGGCAGAGAACATAAACATAATGAATGATCACTTTTTTTTTTTTCAGAGACTTGCTCATGTGATTCTAGGTGATTCTTAAGCATTAGTCTTGCTGAATACTACAACATAGGTGACAGGTTCTGCCTGCCCCCAAAGTCCATAATATAAAAGAGGAAATAGAATATATACTCGTGAATATATAATATGGAGAGGTGCTACAGAGGAGTGCCAAATGAAAGAACGTACAGCATAGGGAAGAGAAATGTGGAGAAAACATTGTGGTGTATAATAGATCACCAGAACTTGGCAGATGGCTGGGTTCCTTCCCAGGAAAGGAACTCACCATCTGAACTATGCATGTAAGATCAGTGGGCCTTGTTTTTACTGCATATAAAACTGAAGTGTAGATCTCTAAGACAATTTCCAGTTTTACATTATTATTATATACTCTCATACACAATTGGAGGAGTGCAAAATAGTAAAATCTTTTTGTAGAACTTGCAAAATTGAAAAACTGCGATTTCATTGAGTCCACTTATTTCCATTAGCCCTGATTCTAAGACACCATCATGTCTTGCCTAAACTACTACAATAGCCTTCTTGCTGATCCCAGACCTTGCTTCCACCTCAGCCCCACTGCAATTCATGATTCATGTGGCAATTGGAACAATCATTTTAAAGCACAAATCAGATTGTCCCTCTACCTTCCTTATATTCTCCCTGGTGGTTTCTCCTCATCCTTGGGAGAAAATCCAAATTCCATGACCTACAAAGCCCTAGGGGATTTGCCTCTAATTCTGACCCCAGTCACACCACTTCTCTTGTACACCACACTTCAACTGCCATGGTCTTCTTTCTGTTCCTGTTTTAGGGCTTTGCACAAGCTATTCTTTCTGCCTCAAATATTCTCTCTACTCATCTGTTCAGTTTTCAACTTAAATGTCACTTGTTCCAATAGGCTGCACCAGACAACCCAATCTAAAGTGATTGCATAACCAATCTCCAGAATATCACTGTTACTTTAATTCTCTGCACAGCACTATTATGATATGATGCTTTCTTATGTACTCATTCAATCTTTTTTTATACACATATTTTTGAATGCATGCATGCATATTAGGACATTTTATCATTTAATTATTTGTTTATTTATTTTTCCTCTTCCTCTATCCACTGTAGAGATTTTAAGTTTATAAAATCAGGGGCTTGCCTGTTCATTCACCAGTTCATCTTCAGTTTCAATAACAATGTCCACCACATAATGGGCACTTAGTCAATGAATATTTAATCCTAGTAATGTAACCTATAAGCATTTTTCCATGCACTATGTTTCTAAGAATGTACAGAGAGTAAATTTCCAGTTTGCTTAACCCATTCATTAAGTTCTTACTAGTTCCATTTGTTTAAAAAATAGAGAATAAAAAGGGTGTGGAATGAATATCAGATAACTTTTAAAACACAAAAAGTAAAAAAGATAAGGAAAAGGTATTTGATAAGAAAATTATTTAAATTTGTATATGTGTGTGTGTTATACACGTATATGTAGATATACATATACACATATATAATCAATCCAATCCTAGATATCCAACATCCATCTAATAGGATAATAGAAAAGAGAATCACCCCCCCCCAAAAAAAAAAACAGAACAGAGAGACAAAATGAAAGAAAAACATTAAAGAAACATAGAAAAACACTTTTGAAAGCCAAAGAAAGACAAGAGTCGCTAGATCGAAAGGGGCCTATTAAATGCTAAGCAGACAGGATTAAAGGAAAAAGAAAAAAACAAAAGTCGTGTGGATGGATAGATTAAATAGATGATAGCTAGAGATAGATGATAGCTAGCTATCTAGCTAGATAGATAGATGATAGACAGACAGACAGTCAGATATAATAGATGATAAATAGATAGATGACAGATGACAGATGGTAGATGATAGATAGGTAGATAGATAGATAGATAGATAGATAGATAGATAGATAGATAGATGATAGATAGATAGATAGATAGATAGATAGATAGATAGATAGATAGATAGATCTTCATTAAGGTTTAGAATATCAGCATAAATAAAATATCTTAAACTTAACTCCTTATGCGCCCCTCCTAAAAATTGCTTAAGATCTATTTTGCAGATGTTTCCAGATGTGATTAGCATTTGAATCAGTGAACTCTGTAAGTAAATTGTCCTCCTCAATGTGAGTGGGAGTCGTCCAATCTTTTGAGGGCCTGAATAAAGCAAAAAGCAAAGAAAAGGAGGATTTGTTCTTGCCTGCCTGCCTGGTTGAACTGTAACTTAGGTCTTCTACTGCCTTGGACTGAGATTCACACCAAATACCCTGGTTCTCAGGCCTTCAGACTTGAACTGGAATTACACCATCACCAGCTGTTCTGGGTCTCCAGCTTATAGACAGCAGATCATGAGACTTAGAGCCTACCTAATCTTATAAATATATATTCTGTTTCTCTGAAGAATTCCGGCCAGGACAAAAGACTGTAAGGTATATGACTAGAAACCAAGAGGTTGAGAGGACTGGATTACCTTAGCTAAGAAAAAGGTTAGTTCATCCTCTAAACAGAAGAACTGAAGAGAGGAAGAATGCAGATGTATCACTGTATGGGTAAGTACATAGATTTGGTAATGAAAGCTGAGAAAATTCATCTACTGGTTTCTATATACTCTTGAAGAAATATAACAAAGTTGCATCCAGAAGTTTAAGGAGAGTGGAAAAGTTTCTAAATCATTTCTGCACAGAGTGGGAGAGAGTTGGCCAGTAAAATGTAGCAAGCTTGCTGGGCAGTATTTAGGGTCCAAGGAAGAAATTAATAATTTATGTTAGAAGCAATCTGCTGAGTTCATGATTTTCTCGAGTAGTGCTCATTTGCTCATGCACATGCTTAGAGAAAGCAGATACTTGGGTTGATTCAGGGTTGTTGTTTTGCCAGAGAGTTGGTATGACAGACAGAGAAGCAAACCAATTTTGTTATTTTATAGAGGTATTTAAATTTGTTATTTGCAAAAAAAATAATATAACATTCTATTTTTCCCTAAGTGAACTTAATTTTGCTCTTGATCTCATTTAGCCCAAGGCAAAAATACACTTTTTAAAAAAAAATTCTCAATATGTAGAATCTAAGCTGGATAGATAGAAATGTGAAGGCTGGAGAGGAATAAGGATTAGAAAGATGACACAAGACAGTCTGGACTCAAGTAATTCCCATCTATGGATAATTATGGGCTATGAATGTTCATCCAGTCTGGTGTAGGATTGGCTCCAAAATTGGATAACACTGGACCTGAAGGTGCTGGAACTCTCTGCCTCCAGATGATCAGTACTGGGAAAGGCAAGGGCTGACGATAAGCTACCGCCAAATGCAAAAGCTGACCTGAATACTAAGAAGCCTATGTCTTGGCAATTCTAATGCCCAAGGGTATTTCCATCCGTATTTTTCCATCCCAGTTTTGTCATATGATTTTTGCTTAGATGGAGAATAAAGATATTTAATTATTGTACTAGTTTTTTGGCTGCTTTAAAGCTAATGCAATTTTCAATTCTTGTTTTGAAAAAAAAGTAAAATTATTTCTGACTGCATAAGCAAGGTGCTATTTAGAAGTCTAAATCCCTCTCCTATACTTAAAATTAGTCTCTGTCTCTAGCATTATACAACTCTTTACCCTTTGCATTTTAAGTGAATCATAGCCACAAAAGCTTACTCAGCTGAGTTATTTTTCAATCCTATTAACTCGAGTCAGAATCATCCTTTTCCACCCACATACACTTAGCTTTCAAGCCTAAATTCCAAAGAAACATTTAAATTATTAAAGTCAATCTTGTGAGACAGGATTTGTCACACTGAAGTCAAGTAATTTAAAGAAATTTCAATGTAAATTTGAACTTAAATTAGCCAGCCAAGGCTCTTTCACAAATCAAACCAGTAAAATAATACCTGTTATGTTTTGATGCTTTGTTTTAATGACCAAGTCTGAGCGTTATTTTGTTTTACTATTTTTCACCACTCCTATTGTATGGAGTTAATAATAATAAAATAATTAATTAAACAAATATCTATCGAATATCTGCTGTGCTTAAGACACTACACCATGTGCCCCAGTCTTAAAAAGTAGAAAGTCACAGTTCTTGCTGTATAAATTTTAAATCCTCTGGTGTGAGTAAATCACGCACATAACTGGATTTTACAACAGCACTTGCGCTAAAATGGGGAAGGAGTATTAAGCTGTGAACTACAGCAGTGATAGGCAGAATTCAAAATCAGGGAGAAAGGGGATATCTGATTAAAAAGAAATGACAGACTCCAATAAAACTCCATATATTTCAGGCTAAGTTAAAGGGAGAAAGTCATGATATTTGGCAGTATTCGGAAATTTAGGAAGAGTGCATTGTATTTGTGGAGGAAGGTGATAAATCTGGTTCGAGAAACTTTAGTTGAAGAGAACTATGGAACATGCAAATTGCGATGCCTAACAGGCAGTTAGAAATGTGTAGCTGGAGTTTTGCAGGAAAGTTAAGGAGCAGAGCTGCAGAGCTGGGAGTCATCTGCATGAAGCAATAAAGACCTGCTACATCTTGAATGGTGAGAACTGGATAAAAACAAATTGTGTGTATGGTGGTGGGAGTCCATCTGAGGAAAGAAACCGTGTGGCATTGAGGGAAGAAGAAAAGACACAACAAAAGGAGACAGCAAAGGTATAAACCCAAAATTAGTATTCAGAGATATCCAAAGAGCCAAGATAACATCAAAGAAATTAGAAGAGAAAAATTCTCATTATGGACATAGTGTGATCGACTCTGTCAAATGCCACAGAGATTTTGGAAATAAATCATTTTGGGGGGAATATAGAGCATGTTACTCCTAAAAAGAACTACCAGCATTAATTAATTTTCAAGCTAATAATTACATTTTAATTCTCTTTTCAAGTTTGAAACAGAAACATACCCATAAAAATGGTGTCTCTACACTTGTTTGAGCTGAGTTTCTCCTCTCCTCCGCAAGCATTCGCAGGTGTCCCAGAGACGATGCCCCCTTTCGCCATCGGAATTGCATACCCTTTAGTAACCATCATTTCTAAATAGCTGACACTGGTCTCAGAACAGGAAGACTCCTTCTGCCAATTAAGTGTCCACTAGAATTCTGCCCTGTTCTTCATCTGTAGTCAATCAACATCCCTTCACAGTTGGAAAAAGAGAGCCAGTTGTGCACCATAGCTGCTAATGTTCTCAGAGGCATTTGCACTGAACTAGAAATCAAATGGAAAAGAAAATAAAAACTCATATCAATGAGTTTCTAAAGATCATGGCACTTGGTTGAGCAGATATTTAGGGAGAAGCACCCCTTAAAATAACATCATGTTGGCAACTTCTAATTTAATCTATCCTAAAAGCAATATTATAAGTGGACAAGTTTGTTTAAGATATTCTGTGAATATTTTAAAGTCATACCATGATACTATTATTTCAGTTTCAGAATCCGTTTTCTTAAGAGGGCATCAAAGATTTGGAAGGTGGGGGAAGCCTCTCCAGGTTTTTTTCCATTGCATCTCAAAAAGCTTTTCAGTTGAGATTGGCAAGAAAACTTCTGTTGCCAAATTTTCTAGTGGTCATTGACAGCAACAGTCAAAAAGAAACCTTACTATCATACACACAGCCAGCTAAATTACCTTTGCCTTATATGCACCATATTTTCTTCTTTGAATATACTTGACCATCTTTTCCCTTCTCAAATACTATGTCTTTTTTTCTAGAATATGAAGATAGATGTTATTTAAATTGAGAGCATTCAATGATGATATTAAAAAATAATAGTTACATAACTGGGGCCTAGGAGAGAAGCCAAGGAATCCAGAAACGTGGGAAGGCTCTTAGGGGTGGAGATGAGTGGGGAGAGGACTCAATAGACAGCCATTTAACAATAGAGAGAAGAAAGGTATTTTAGTATTTTTTTTAATAACTAGCATGGTCATATGGGTTCCTACTAGCTGAATTTCAACTTTAAGCAAACTTTTCCTTTAAAAATGATTTCTCTTTAATCCAAATTCTTATTTGTTAAAAAAGAAAAGCTTTCCATATGCTCTTCTCTACTTGCCAGGTTAAACCTACTAAAGATGGCGTGTTCACAATCCATGAGTCAGCTCTGCCCAGTTAGAAATGAGACTGGAGCAAGCATGTGGTGTTATTTTCCATTACTGATTACTCTGCCTTCCTTACCAGTTTTCCTTCTCCCACTGTCCACCCTGAAAATGCACACACACACGCACACGCGCACACACACAAAACACTCACACACACACACACACACACACACACACACACACACACACACAGAGCGTCAGCCAGAAAATTTGTTCTCAGAAGCTCTTGAGTTATAACTCAGAAATTTCTTGAGAACATAAATAGAAGGTATGGAGATATAAAGTTGGTATGGAAAAGAACAGTTTATTTTTACTTATGGTTAGTGCTAACATACATCCTGGATATTATAATTTCAAATAGCCTGTGCCATTTTTTTTTATCATGTTCACCACTTTTCGGTTTAGTCAGTGTAGTCTGTAACTATAGTGCATATAACAAATCTTATGTAAAGCATAAAAGTACTTATGCTCTGAGAAAATAAGAAAGCCAAACATGAAAATAAATGCATGGTGAGAGATAGAGAAGTGTGGTTTTTAATGGGTTTAGAGACTTCCTTTATGCTTTGTAAATTACTCAGAGAAGATTAATTGAAATAAAGGGCTTGGAGACCATCTTTCAGCTTTAAATAAACAGTCCCTCAAGTAGACCATGTAAGGGGATGTAAATTTTTCCTGAGATAAGTAGGTTCAGACAAAAATAATGTATGTGTGGCCACTCAGAACTTTGGAGACTGAGTCACTGAGAGTATTGTCACTTGAAAATACAAAATTGCAATACACTCCCATCCAAGTGTTTCTCTTCACCTGCTGTTCATAAGCTCAGCCTAGTGTTTTTTAAACCTAAATATAATTCATTGCTTTTTAAATAAGTTCTCTAGTAATAATATCTAGACCTATATTTCATTTTTTTCAAAGAAAGCACCCCACCCTTTATTTATAAAATCACAAAATATAAAGCTGGATGTAATTTTCTTATTCATACAACAAATATCTTTGCATGTCTACTTCAGGCTCAGCTTTTTATTCCATACCTTCATTTCACCGATGAGAAAACTAGAACCCAGAGATTTAAAATGTCTTAAGCCAGTTTACAAATCAGAACAAATTTATTTTAAAAGCCCGAAGAGAGGTAGATTGAGTCTATGAAAACTCATTCAGTTTAAATCCAGTTATTAATATAGTTGGTTTTCTTTTGCTGAGCCTTTCAGGTAATATTAATGTAGAAAAAATCTGCTATCACAGTCATGCACTATGTATCTTAATGGAGTGAAGAAATTCATAATGATCAGATCACCCTTAAAATCACTGCATTTGAAAAGATGTTTTAGATCCTTGTAATTCAAGGTTTGGTTCTCCGATGAACAACACCTGAAGGCATGTTAGAAATGCAGGAACTCAGGCCCCATTCCCAAATGATGAAATATTTCTGCATTTTAACAGTATCCGCAAGTGATATGTATATGCATTAAAGCTTGGAAAGCACTGATTTAGATGATCTTGAAACTGACTTCTAATCTTAAAAATGTATTAGTTAAAACGTGTGTATTACAATGACATCAAAAGTATCTTATTATTCAAAGTAATTCTGGTATAAATATTTTCATAAAAGTGAAGAATCCCTTCTAAAACAAATTATCTCCAATTTATCTTAGATGCCAATAGGGAATGTTTTGTATATGGACTTCATGTTGCATAAGATCAGGCCAATCTAGGAATCACATAAATATGAAGAAATAAAATGCTCTCGCTCTCTCTCTCTCTCTCTCTCTCTCTCTCTCTCTCTCTATATATATATATATATATATATATATATATATATATATACACACACACACACACATATATATGGGACAAGCAACACATAAGTTGTTCTTATTTGAAAATGCACTGGCCCTACAGCTAATTAGTTCAAAGCTGATTTATATAGAACTTATTTTTTAATTCATTCAGAAGTTGTATGAAATTACTTTTGCACTATTTATAGACAAGGAAGCCTCATAAATTAATTCCAAAGGAAAAAAACTCTTCTTAAAGAAAAACATTATTTTACAAATTTACAAGACTCCACTTTCATGCAAGTAATTGCTATATAAGCAAGGGCATGTATTGTTATGTTTGTACACTCAACTACAAATTATTCTTAGCTAGTAATTAAAACAACTTTAAAAAGGCAACAATAGGTTTATTTGGTTTGCCTAGCTGTGCACATAAAAATAATAAAAATGTTTTTAAAGCCTGTAGACAATCCATGAATTTAGGTTATTCTAAATTAGGTTGCATTGCTGAATTTTAATTGATCACCACCTTAATATCTGAAACTTTTCTCACCTAAGACCTTTTGAAAGTGCTTAAGGATAACATTATTGTTTCTATTTTATGAACTTCTAAATATTCAAACTAAATAGATAGTATGACTTTCCTAACAAAACTAAATCAATCTCCTGCATGTAAGTAAGACCAATGTCTTAACCTCTAGATTCAACATTTTGTTTTGTAAAGCAAAAATCTTTATAAGTCTAGACATACAATTTGTTATTTGCAGGATCATGTTTCTTTGAAGGTGTCCTTCAACTATGACCCCATTTTAGTGGCTTTTTGCTATCTGCAATGATAAACTTTGGTGACTGTTTTGAGGACTTTCCATAAAGTAAAAACGTTGCACATAAAATAGAAACTAGTTTTAATAGTAAGATGCAGCAGATCTTTTTTGAGCATACCAACAAAAGTGCTGTGTTACATGCCTGAATTTTCCACAGCTATTTCCACTACCCTCCTTAAAAAATACATTAAGTTTGAAAATGCATATATACCCTAGCAAATGTAATTTCACCTGACTTTTTTAGACTGCCTCTGAACTTTAAATTTTTCAAACAGTATGACATATAATTTTAGTGGTGCAAACAGTATATGCTTTTATTGCATTTAAGTCTTTGGACTTTTATATTTGTTTCATGTACTGAAATCTTTCCCTAGAACAAGAATCCTAAGGTCATTAATAAGAAACATCTGCTGGTCATTTTCTTCCATCTGTTACATAGCTAATAAATAGTATCACTTAGCAGCCTTATGTAACATCACCTTCCTAAGTTCCTAAAAGTTATAACCAGAATTACACACTAAGAAGAGTTAAAGGATACATTATTCATGTCTATAAATATGTTGTTTATAATAATCCAAATGAAAATGAGACCAAAACATTTTCTGACCTTCTCTGGAATGCTAAGCAGTGTTGAGGAGTAGGTTAATAAGAAAGTTAAAAGTAAATAGCATTTATACATAGTTTAATAGTTGTCTCTTAGGACACTGTTTTATGAGGATCCTACGGAAAATAAATTTTCTTCTGACTGCTTGTACTGTATAAATATTACCTCAGATAAATGCCATATTTTGACTAAATAAGTCCATAAACATAAGACTGTTTTATGTTGGTTTCCTTAGTTTTTCTGCATTAATTCAAAACTCAAACCATGATTACCCCTAAAACACTCTATAAAATAATATTCATGACTTCATACAGTAAGGATGATATTTTCCTTTATAAATGCCACATAAAACCTGTGGTAAATTTTTAAATTGAAAAATTGTGAAAATCCAAACATAACCACAGATTGCCTTCCATCCCTTGTCCAATAAATTCTAACTTTAGGTTTTACTCTCTGACAGAAATCCTTTACAGTCTTGAGGGAAAAAAGCAGCTTTTTGTTTCTTGTATATTTGTCAGTGTGACCTTCTCTTTTGCAGTTAAAAATGCATTGAGCATAAACATTATAATTCATATCTACATAAAGAAAATTCAAGGAGCATATTTTTTCCAGAAATACTACTCAGAAAACTTAGAGACTTTTGCCATTCAGGAATAAAAAAAAAATGAAAATTAATTTTTTAAATATACATGTAGCTATCAAAAATATGCTGGGGCCTAAAACAACTGATCTACCAAAAATAAATGATATCTATTTTAAATTAACTTTAAATGTTATAACCAGGAATAAAAATTTGTTTATTAAACCTAGAAGGTTAGAGCTTGACTTACATATGTTTTTATTTTAGAGTATAAGTTTCAGTTTTTCAGTTAATTACCAAAAGTAGCAGTTGCCATCAAAATGTAAGAATTCATTTAAATAAGCTACAAAAATATTACATTTAACTTCCTATTAAGTATTAGAAACAGTAAATATTTATGCTTGGAACTTTTTAAGAAGAGGAAAACCCTGCTGTCATATATTACATAATTAATAACAAAATATCAGTAGAACTTTTTCTGCCTAAGAAAAAAGATAAGGAGAACAGATAGCTGATATTATAATTGCTAGCTAGTCAAAGTATATACTGACAATAGCTCCTTGGCCACCTGACTTACATAATGAAATACATTCATCTAAGAACTAGCCCTGCTCTTGTAAATAAAATGAAGTTTTAGTTTCTTCGTTATTGAAGTGAGCTAGGATATTGGCATCCCATGATATCTTTTCCATTCTACAGTGCTGTAACTTCTCTTTTCTTATTTTTGCAGTTACTTTGGATAAAGATTGTAGAAAGTAGAAATAGTTTGTGCACATGCATTATTTCCTATCCTGTTTGAAAGACTGTCTGTGGTTTTTGGGTTCCCAAGAAGACAGCTAGAAAAATTAATACAAATGAAATCAATGCCTTGTCCAGTAGACTATTAGAAGCTCCTTCTTACTGTTGTGTCCTAGATAAAAACATCTCATTTTCCAGACTGTGAGGACAGGATACATAAGAAAGCAAAATACTGCGTTCAATAATAAAAGAGAGATTTGTCACACTGCAGGTATTTCCCCATTGACCAATTAAAATAAGAAACCCCATCTTCTCGTCTTTAACTGGAGGAAGGTCACAACAAAGGATTTTTGAGCAGGAGATAAAATAGAGGCAAACTGATGAGCATCTTCCAGGCTTCTCAGGGACATTAAACAGCCCCCTATGAAAGACCAGATGGAAGAAACACACTGATATGCTTCATTTTCTTTTGGAATATTTGGGCATCTTAGAAAGAAACTAGCAATTTTGTCCTTTGAGATCACAGTAAAAAGCTATATTATTCAATCATTTCAAATCCAGTTCAAGAAAAAAAAGGTATACAAAATACATAGCCCACTAAAGCTGCCATTTCCCTTCTTTTATATATATCATAGGACCGTAATGTTAAAAATCAATCACAAAGGTAATATTTACAACTAAAAATGAATATGGATTATATTTTAACTCATAATTTTGATGTCAGAGCTCTCAATCTCACCCTTTAATTTGCTATTGAGTTGTGGAGTTTATTTAGCTTTTTAAACGTAATTTATTTTTTATTTGCACATTAATTATTAAAAAACAAAAGAAATAAAGAAAACAAATGCATACAAAGAAATATTCTGAGATAGAATGCTTTCTTTAGCTCTAATAATTAAAATATTAATAAAGTAGATAAGCAGCACTTGGAAGAAATGAAGCAGTAAACATGAAGGAAGATATAACCTGCCAACATCAAATATTTACTTCTCATTATCAAAATTGGAGAATTTTTATTGTAAGTGTATTATAGCTCATACCTTAAAAAAAAAAAAAAAAAGATGATTTTCCCCTTACCCTGAGTCAGCCAAATGACAAATCAAGAAGCTATTCTATGGATATTTCTTCTCTTAAAAAATAGTTTCCCTGAATCAGCCGATGGTCAACATGACCTAAGTAGAAAATATGTTCTCAAAAATTATCCATAGTCTTTGCTTGTTAAAAAGCGAAGGTCTATTGAAAACATGGGTCAAAAGGATTAAGCCAGCAACCATAAAGATGTTCCCATGTGCCCATCTAAAACTGTCACTTAGTTATCATTTAGTATCATTAAACAATTTTCTATACAGGTGATGCTGTTTCATTTCTAGTGTAGATAACCCTGAATTGAAACTAATAAAATCTGAGGAAGGAGAAACCTAAATTCTAAACCATTCTTTTACTGATTTTATGGCTCATCCTCCCACCACAGGCTACAAGAAAATATTTATAATTTGTACATATCAGTAACTTAATAAGCATATATTCTCCTTGAGATGTTTGCATTTAAAAAAAAATTAAGGACCAAAATTGTAATGAAAAGTAATAAACTTTTAAAATTCTTTTAGAACACAATGAAAGGAAATAATTTGCTTCTCCTGAGAAACTGATGTAATTTCTCCCCATGGATGATGAAAATAATTTGCTTTGAGTATCATGAAATATAAAGCCGAAGTTACAGCTTACTCTTTATTAATATTTTCAGATCCTAGGCCTACAGTTTTTTCATTCCTGACCTCCTATTATATTTTCTCTGGTCCTGAATTTTTATAAACTACCTCACTTTCTCTGGAATAAAGATATGCGTATAATACCAGTGCTGCTGTGTTTCCCAAGATTTGTCCCCTACCATCACCACCACCCAATCCCCCCAGCCCATAAACAGCTTGGAAGTTTTCCCAATTCGGCTTTCCTCCTTCCATATTTAAGCTTCCATATGTATAATGTCATCCTTCTATTTGAAGACAAATCAATTCATAGTGATCCTTATAAAACTGTGAAACGAAATCAGTCTACATTCTTTTCCTCGGTCCTATTCAGAGTCCTCCTTCAGGCTCCAGGCTTCCAGGGCCCCCACCACAGGGGCCTCCGGCCTCCACTCAGCCCCAGCCTCCCATTAGCTCCACTGCCTCCATTTAGCCAAACTTCATTTCTGCTCCAAAACCTGTTGGGATTGCTCATTTCCACACTAAAATAGCTTCATAGGAAAGCTTGAAATGGCCTTATATAGTTAGGGTTGGTCTCAGTATGACTCTAACATTGAACCAAACAAAATTTCTCTTCAAGTGCAGATGAGTAGTGTTTTCTAAATTATATGAGGTTTGCAATTTACTTCATTTACTCAAGCAAAAAATAATAACTGAAGTTACTATATAATACATGTACATGTTTCTCAAAAAGCATTATGCATAGAATTCACATTGGTTTCTTTATTTTAAATATTTCTGGGGAAGCATTCTGAGAAAACATTTTAGTCTCATTTCTTGTCAAATAGAAAATGGGGCGTTTTTTCTTTAAATATTTTTCATATTAAATATAGAACATTAATTGATCTAAATATTCCTGGTGGAGTTCCACACTGCTAATTAAATTTCAAACAGGTCTCACTTCTTAGAAAACACCTGAATTAATGAAAGTAAAGCACCATTGACACATTCCTAAAATTCAGGGTTGCACAGTGGTTCCCATACAGTGGGGTTGCTGGTTTTCTAAACGCTGAAGATTTTCATTTTGCCCTTTGTGTTAGTCTAACAAGTTAATTAGCATGCTTAGATACCTTTCTGCATGATCCTAATTTTCTATCATTAGCTTTTAGCTCTGTGGTATTCGACATTAATTCCTCTTTGTTTTTAGAAAGTATTTTTAAACAACTTGAAGTTAATGTCAGGCATAAAGAATTCTGACTTATTTATGTGTTATATTGAAGAATAATTTCGCTAAAATTTTATGTTGGGAAACAAACTACTCCTTTCTATTTCTAGATATATTCAAAATGAGTTTAATGAATCTTATTCTCTTATTTAAAGTTTTAGAAAATAGTAATTAATCACCATTATTTAGCAGGCAATAATTATGGAGACAATTGTTTCAATAAATCAACTCAAAAAAAATCTCACAATTGAAAGGGTTTTCTGGGTTAACATTGTAAAAACTTTACAGTCTTGCATCATTTCCTGATTATTCTGCTATTAATTATTTAAATAACATCTCAGCAAAAGTACAGATGTCATTTTACATTTGTCCAACTTATTACCTTAATAACCAGATGACAAAGTAGAAAGACAAAACATGTCATTGTTCCAAAATTTAAATGAAATTTTTCAGAAACTCATTTATATACTTGAAAATTCACTTAATTATACACTCTACCATTATTTTGAAATTCATCAAAACAAAAGGAGTCTCACCATAGTTAAAAAGATTTTTTTAATATTTTGAGATTTAGTCTAGAAATAGAAGTCAATATTTTATAATGATATAAACTATACAATTATAACCATAGTTTTTGCCTATGAAGAAATATTTTTGGTAGGTAGGTTTCAGTTCAGTCTAAAAATTTTTTTGTTTTTAAAACAACCTCTAACTTAGCAGTTACTTATCAGTCAATTCCCAGTTGTTTAACTGCATATAAAGTACTTTTTGCCTACACAAATAAATCATGCCAACGATTTAAGATTAATTGCTATAGTATTTGAGATTTTCTTTAGCATTGATGTAAGTTTAGAACTAACATATTTTAACTATTATTAAAAGTCATTGATCACAACAATCAGTCAATGTACTCAAAATTATAAAACCAAGTTATTAAGTAGACAAGCTGCTGATGGCTAACCAACAATAATAGTGACTTGGAGGTAGGAAGTACAAACTGTCCTTTAAACTGAAACCACTGCAAGATAAAGGGAAAAAAGAAGCTCCAAAGCATAGTCCAAATAGAATTGCATGACTGAAAACAGTTCTTTGCATATATAAAAGTGCTTCCTTCCAGACTAAGATGTATGTGTAGAACCCTATATGCAGAACATGTATTCGGTTTATGGGGAAGCTGACATAGTCTCCTGACAAACATTTCAGAGTCTACTATTAAATTACCAGCCACGTAGAAGGCTTTTAACAAGATAGCTGAATTTCTGGTTGGTAACTTTGAGACTTAGAGAAAATTAAATTCAGCACTGCAGATAATAAGAATTAATTTTTCTTTTTACCCACAAAATTTCGTTGTTGTTCTTTCAGATCTGTGCCACTTCCTGCCTGAAACACTTATTTAAAACTGCTCTTTTGTGTTAATTGTTTTTCGAATTTCACTAGATGATCTCAGAAACCGACAGGGATTTAAATCATCATGAATAATGATAGTCAAATTGATGTGCTATTAAAGCAAAGATAACTCACATTTGTAACACTAGTTATAAATGATAATAGGACATTAAAGAGTTTTAGTAGAAGAAAAATGGCCTGAAAAACTCCCTTTTATCAGGTTAACCTTCTAGAATTTCACAAACCAAATTATTCTACAAAACCAAAGCCAATATCCAAGTATGTTTATGAAAATCACCCACTCAAAATGCTACTATTTGTCCTTCTCATTTAAAATTTTTAAATGGTCTCTTGTCCTCCTTTGTGTTTTAGCTGAATCTGTGCATAGTACATTGTTATTCCAGCTCAGAAACCTCGTGTGTGGCAGAGGGCTTGGCAGCCCAGAGAAAGGCAGTAACATTGCTGAATTCAGTGTAGTGCATTTGTAACACAAGGAGAGCATGAATAATATTTGGAGATCTAGCACACCTTAGTGGAAACAATTATAACTACAACTGCTTTGAAGACATTTGAATTTTAAATTTCATTGTTTTAGCGAAATTCCATTTCACCTAAATAGAGGGACTTTGTTCCTGCTTTTTTTTCTTAACTTACAAGTTTCTTCCTCGAATGCCTCACAGATGAGAAGACAAATTTGATCATGAATTTCTAAACATACAATTTATAATTTATTTTCAGAATATTTATAAAAAAATATCTGCACAAGCCCTCTGAAGCTATCAAATTAAAGGCAATTCCATTTTATTTCTCAACATGGGCAAATGTAGTGTGTCAGATTTTTCTTTTTTAACGATTGCTGTGCATCTGACCTGCAAAAGCTTGTCAGGTCAGCTCCTGGGATGCTTCAAAGACTCGGTTTCAAATAGGTTGTACATGTTCTACCACTAATGGTTGACTCCCTCTACTTCATACAACTAAAATGTCATCAAGAAAAAAAGACATAAATATCTATTCTACTATCTAGGCAATTTCAAGAGCTTTCAATTTTATCTCCTATTTCATCATCCTCCATCTTAGAGTTTAGTGCTTAGGTAAAGCACTAAAAATAAGTACAAAACATTCATTCCAAAATATGAAGAAAATCAGCCCTGCTTATATATATGTTTGTTTATATATCTATTTCCAGAAATCAGAATATTATATTCATAGAGACACAGGAAAAACATACTTATTTATCATCTAGGCATCTCAGCTATCTGCCACTTGACTGAAAACTGGGAAGTAAACAATGCTTATCAACAATTAGATATTTTAAAGGAGAGGACAGAATGAGAAGCTCAGCAAACGCTCTCCCCAAAAAGCGATGATAAAGAGAAAGAAAATTGTCAAAAAAAAAAAAATGAACTTCAAGACTCTAGAAATTGACCAAAGGCATAAACCAATTGAGATGCATTTATTCAAGAAAAACCTCCAGAATGAACTGTAGGTATGTATATCACAATTGTCTGGGCTGCTTCCTTCCCTGTCGTCCTCTAGCTTTGTTGGCATGGTAAATATGAGAAGCCAGGCAAGCTGTGAAAAACAGTAGCTTTGCTATTGGAGAGGGATCACTTGGTTTGGATTACAGCACTGAACAACCCCATTGCTGGAGAGATCAAAGGGTTCTGACTATCCATTCATTCCTCACTGACCAAGAAGCCGTGTGCAGGCATAGGAGAGAAGTGAGGGGGCCTGTAAGAAAACAAAAGCTGGGACAGACTCGTAAACTGCCTGAATTTTGAATATGTTCACAAACATACGGTCAGACCAATAAGAAGAGAGTCAGAGTCTTACTGGGTCTGGTATTTAAGTACAATTTTCTGAACAACCGTTGGCTGACCACTAAGCAGTGCTGTCACAGGGGTGACCCCCTAGGAGGCCAGGCTTAAATATACAAACAAGAATGTTTATTGTCTTCCCAGGGTTCTAAAAAAGCATCCTTCTTAGCCATTTCTTAATTAAGAAAAAATAAATAAAATGATGATTGCTACTATATTCAAGAACCCACAGGACAAGGATGGCCATTATTGATGGCAGATGAGAGAATAGGAAGCCAGCACATGATCATCCAAAAAGTGTGCCTATTTAGTTGAGACATAAACGAAACATCCTTTTTGATTTGTCTGTGATGGCATCTCTGCATTTACAAGCAGTGCCATAATTGCATTTCATAATGAATAAAACAAAACCCCAAAATTCTAACTTAATTTTAAATTCACATAATTAATACCCATTTATGTGACAACCTTCTCACTTCTAAATTATTTTTTTAAAGTAGACAGATAGGGAGAAAAATAGGCAGAGGCAAAAATAGCCTTATCTTGGGTTTCGATCCTAAATTAAATATGTCACCGCCACTGCCTTTCAGATTTCATAGTGAAACTTTGGCTCTCCCTCAGTAAAGATACTTTCTCAAACAATCCCATTGATGGTGTCCAGAGGCTTTTACAACTCTAGTGCGACAATACGATTGTAAAAGAGTGAGAGGTATGTGATGAAAGGGGAGTTAGGAAAGAGACCTGGAAAACCACAGAGAGGTTCCCAGGCAGATTAATTTCAGAAGAATGTACATGGAAGTTGTGGGTACAAAAATTAATTTCCTTATAATGACCCATGATGACATTTCCTCATCATATCCATGATGACAAACCTTCCTAGTCTCCAGGAATATGCATACTTCAATTTAAAGATTACAATATTTGAAGACTCTAGATATGAAGATTGGTGTCTTATTTTACTAAATATATATTTAGCTCAAATGGAGATTTTTTAAATTCTCACCGTAGAGATGAAGGGCTAAACATGGCAAACATTAAACTTATATTTTAGAATGTATAACTAATACCAAAAAATTATTGGAGATCTAATGTGTAACACATTATAAGGTCAGTATTATTATAGTCTTTGTTTAAATTATGACAGTTTCTCAACCTCTGCAATTTTAGCCAACAAAAATTTTTGTTGTGGGGCACTGGCCTGTGCACTCTGGGATGTATAGCAACATCCTTGACCTCTACCGACTAGATGACAGTTTTAACCCACTCCCATTCCACCCCTCCCACCCTGCCTCATGTGACAATCAAAGATATTTCCAGACATTGCCAAATGTCTCTGACAGGCAAAATCACCTCCAGATGAGAAACACAGGACTAGGACAATATTGCATAGCCCTTTTTGGGAGCAGATGAAAGCTGTTTTTTATTTGTTTTTGTTTTTAATCATAATCTAATTTTTTGAGATATAATTGACATTATATTAGTTTCAGGTGTTCAACATAATGATTCAAAATTTGTATATATTGTGAAATGTTCACCACAGTATGTCTTTTAATATCCACCACCAAACATAGTTATAATTTTTTTCTTGTGATGAGAACTCAAAATTTTCTCTCTTAGCAACCTTTAAATATGTAATACAGTACTATTAACTATAGTCACCATGCTGTATATTACATTCTCACAGCTCATTTATTTTATGTCTAGAAGTTGTTACCTTTTAATCACCTTCAACTATTTCATCCATTTCCCCCACCCTTAACACTAATCTGTTCTGTATATCTAAGTTTGTTTTTTTTATTTTTCTTTTTTTTTTTTTAGATTCCACATGTAAGTGAGATCATACAGTACTTGTCTTTCTCTGTCTAACATTTCACTTAGCATAATGTCGTCAAGGGCCATCCATGTTGTCACAAAAGGCAAGATTTCTGTCCTTTTATGGGTGATCATCCATTCATCCATCAATGGACACTTAGGTTATTTTCATGTCTTAGCTATTGTAAGTACTGCTGCAGTGAACAAGGAGATGGATGTATTTTTTTGAGTTAGTGTTTTCATTTCTTTCCATATAGTCTACTTATTCTTGATGGGTTACCTGTTTCATGATAAGCTCCTTCAAATTAAAACAGCATGTAGGTTATTTGATCAAAACTTTCTTATTTGTTTGGAATAATGTCTCACAGGAAGCTCTAACTAGAAAGTGAAAGAAAATTCCTCTGAGTTTATTTCTTTCTAAAAATTGTGTTACTATAATCATAGAGCAGCTCTATGTAATATAGAGCTATCCATCTATCCCATAATGTTCTGTTCTTTCCTTTCAGTGGATGATGGACACATTTACACTTTTGTTCCTTTGCTTGTAATACAAAAACTAACTTTTTACTGGAGACAGAAACGCAGCAAAGTCTCCAACACCTGCAATTTGTTCCAAGAAGAATTCTATTCTGAACCATCGGGTTGTTCTTATAAGCCATACAAGAACTATAGGAATGTTGATTCTTACATCCTCCTCATTAAGATAATCAGCTTCCAAATGTAAAAAAGAGGATACCCAACTGTAATGAAAGACACCTCAAATAACTACTTTTTTTTATTACATCTAAACCTCTTCGTCTTTACATGCTATTTTTGAGCATCGATATTCCTTCTGATACTAGGGGAAGAAAAAAATGGTTTACATATACACGTAACATTTTTCTGTCAAACTTAAGAAAAAAAAATCTCTCAATTATTACAATAGTTGTTTCTGAAACCGTCCATGTGGTCAAAGTTAGTATTTAAAACTAACTACCTTCTTCTACTACCCATTGCATACTCCTGTTGCCTTTAGCAAGCTCCTCAGCTGATTACAGTTCATTGTTTGGAATGGTGACTCAAACTTTCATTCCTGGTGGACCTACATCATTGGCATCCTGTGTGTTCTATGTTGCAGTTTTCCACTGACTTTAATCAGAGGATGTGGAAGGAATACCTCAGAGTATCTCCTGTATTACAAAAATATTTATTCTTATCTTCATTAGATAGAAGCGATTTCCTCTTTACAGTCAGGATCAATCACTCCTGCCAGTAGCATGAAATCTCTCTTTGCTTATTGATTTACTGGAGAGTCCAAAGTGGCAGACTCGACTTCCATTTTAGTGGAACCATTGCTGTTCTCTCTCCTGAAGGTGTTCCTCCCTTGAAAACTAAAACTTTTAGAGCAGTAGAGCCCAAAACTATGAAAAAGACAAACAAGAAATATTGCTAGTGGATCTCTGTGGTTAACAGTGAAAAAATCAACTACCATTTCTGACCTTTGGTTCCCAGAACTGTGAATATTAGATGCAGGAGAAACAACACAATACATTGGTCACTGATTTAGAACATGAGCTGTACCTTAGAGAAAATTATCATAAATTCGCAAGGTATTGCCACATAGCTGGCACCTTAAAAGAGCTTGAAAAAGCCATTCCATTACTCTATTGGCCTAGCTGCTTCAGAATAAGGGGAATGTGGTAAGAACAGTGAATTACATGAACATGAGTCCTTCAGGGAAATGCATTTGTTCCCTGAATGAATTTCGTGGTCAGAAGCAATGTTGTATTGAATGCCATGACTCTTAATAAGATATTCAATAAGTTCGTTGGTGATGGTTTTGGCAAAAGTATTACAGGGAAAAAAAGTTAAAGGTGTGTCTGTAGTAAAGTTCTCTTCCAGTGGAAACAAATGCTATCTTTTCCATGATACAAATGGTTTTATGTAACTACCCTACTTCTGGGTAATTGGGTGGTGCTCTCCAGGAACAGTGCCATGTTGAGGGCTCAGTGTTGGTCTCCACTATTGGCTGGTTAAATACTCAGTGGTGTCTGAAGCCAGATGGGCCTTAGTGAGTAGAAATCCATGCTTCTGAGCCCATGTGTAATTCATTCATGTTGCCATTGTTATTTTGTTCATGAGCCCATTGAGCAAGAATGAGGGGTTTTGGTTTAAGAGGCTGACTTATGTTCAGAAAATAACTCATCTTGTCTACCTATTACTACAATTTTCCTCTGCAGAAATTGCTCTTTGGTGATCATTCACATGGGACACAAATATAAACATTCTGTGCCCATTCTGAGGGGCCTATTAATACACTCTTTCCCCCAACCTCTGTGTAACTGAATTTCTGATTATGTTCCTTCCAAGCCCCTAACCTATCAAGTCAAATTATTAGCTTTCCATGAAATACTATAGAACTGTACCTCCAGTCATCTCTCTTTCTAGGCAAAATGAATAAGGTCCACAGGACTGCTTAAATTTCTGCCAACTAAGAAGATTTTCCTTCTCCACTGACATTCAGGACCACCCCAAAATTGGGTTATAGTACTGCAGCAATCCGCATTCTAGTGGTATCAGTAAAACATGAGTAACTGTCTTCCTTAGTTAACTACGGAAAATTCTCATTATATCCTCAATGCATGTTGAGAGAAAGAGCTCCCATAGACATGCCTTGTCTGGGACTTTGTCTGATCCTAAGGTTCATAGATGATAAGTTGGTTTAGATATATCAGAAGAGAGTTAAGTGCCTTTAAGAGAGCTGAGATGTACTGATTAAGAAAACTCTATATTATCTTACAATTATTTGATTGTTTTTCTTGTATCATATTTCTTCTTACCAATCAATATGGACTTATATCACTTGCATCAGAAATATACTTATCAATTTACTGAGTTAAATTGATTATGGCCATAATTTTGCCAACTAACTATACTGAGAAACATAGTCTAGTTGTATATCTAGAAGGAAAACAAAAGCCAGAAAACAGCATTATTGCTAGTAGAGTGCTATTAGAGATTTTTACTCTACTTTTTTTTAATAGACTTTAAATCAATTCTCCATTTTATTTTTTTAGTTATAATCATTTTAGCTTTTTACAAACATTTCCACTTATATTATACATGCCCATCATTTCCACTCCAGCACTATCCGCCTTATAAATAACCTGCTCACATCCATTTCTCTGATTGTCTGGCCCTCAATAAGTGGACAGTAGGCCACACATACGTGCTTAATATCTAGCAACAGAAGTTGCAATAATGGTGTATTATTTCCCTAGAGCAGATGTAACAACGGACCACAAACAAGGTGGCTTACAACAATGACAATCTAGTGTCTCACAGTTCTGGAGGCTTGAGGTCTGAAATAAAAAAAATATCAGGATGGCCATGTTTCTTCTGAAACCAGCATAGGACAGTTCTCTTCCTACCTCTTGATAGTACCTGGCAATTCTTGATGTTCCTTGGCTTGCAACTGTACCACTTCAACCTCTGCCTCCATCATTATGTGGTATTCTCTCCTCTTTGTGTTTGTGTCTCCTATGAGGACATCAGTTAGATATATTGGATTAAGAACCCACCTTATTACAATATGACCCCATCTCAACTAATTACATATGCAACAGCCCTATTTCCAAATAAGGTCACAATATGAGGAACTTGGAGTTAGGACTTCAGCATATCTTTTTTTTTTTGGGGGGGGGGGGAGACACAATTTAACCCATAACAATGGGTAAATACCTGACACAAACCAGCTTGTCTCAGCATGGCTTCCCCAAAAAGCAAACCCTGTGACAAAACTCATGAGCAGATTGGCTTAGATATCAGAAGAGAGTTCAATGCCTTAGCATTTTTCAGGAAGTAATCCCAGTAAGAAAGGTGAGGGGATGAAAAGAGTGAGGTAGGGAAGGAGAAAGAGCCAATAGAAGTATATATTATTGAGATTGTTACTGTAGACATGAGGGGCTTGATTCTGCTTGGACTTTGAGAAAGTGTTCAGAATGCCTCCCAGAATCACCTGCTAGGTGGATGAAGAGAAAGAGCATTTATGCAGCAGTTCTCACTCCTCATCATTGGAGGGGGTGTTAACCCCCAAGGATGTTAACACCCTCACACTTACAAACCAATAGACATAGATTAAATGAGCTCCCATGAACATGGTTAGCATCAAAGGAGTCCAGGGCAGAAAGCAAAGATATGAATCTGTCAACCTGAAGTGAGAGAAAGCCTGCCCAGAGCTCTCCACTCCAGCTACAGCTAAATCAGAGGTGAGGCTGAATGAACTTCAACCAGGCCACCAGATACTCTCTCCTGAGGACACGAATTGGGCTTCAGAATCTCTAATCAGTTGGTCGGTGACACTTGAACAGCAGGAATCGTAGGTGCCTACAAGAGCCATAGTAAAAACACAGTTTTGTCCTGAAGAAACAGCAGACATACAACAATATGAATATGAATAAAGCAGATAAATAGAAGATACTAAGAGTAGGAAGTGTGCTTTTCCAGTCAAATGGAAGCTGGATAAGGGGTCTGCTTTGCTGCCTGACTACTCTCCTGTTTTAGAGCTCCCACAAAACCCACTGACCAACCTCCCTCCAAAAGACAACTCTATATCCTCCCAGTAAATGCCTCTTTTTGATTTGTAGCCCAGATGTCATATAAAGCCTCCCTGCCACTTAAGATTTGGATGAATTTGGAAACTTTTTCCCATCTTCATATATTTGGAGATTTAAAATCACTATGAATATTCAGATTACTATATTATTCATCCTGTAAATAAACTAAAAATGGATAAATAAAACATTAAGGGTGGAAGGAAACAACTGGAGTTGCATATGCTGCTTATCTGATTGTTGATAGGAAAATGTGTGTCCATTGTTATCAGATTTTACAATGGGCAAGAAAATCAGATCTTTATTAATCTCCCCAACTGTAAATGGTGCCATATAATTTTAATGTTTTAAAGCACTCTACGGCTAATCACATTTGTGTGCCCAATCTGGTCTTGTGGCTCTAGTTTCCACCTCTGTCATATTCTTAGAGCCACCTCTACCCCCAGGCTCCAGTGCTTTCTTCAGAATCTTCAGACCCAGTCCTCATGTTCCTCATGTTAAATTCAGCTCTTTCACTGATTTCCATAACTCAAAACAATCTCAATAAGAATATCTCACAAAAGAACAAATATCATATGACTTCACTTGTACAAGTAATCAAATTCATCCAGACAGAAAGTAAAATGGTGGTTGCCAGAGGCTGGGGGAAGGGAGGAATGGCAATTTAGTGTTTAATGAGTACAGGCTTTCAGTTTGAGATGATGAAAAAATTTTTGAGATGAATGATGGCGATGGTTGCACAACAATGTAAATGTACTTAATGCCACTGAACTACATATATTTAAAAATGGTTGAAACAGTAAATCTTGTGTTATATATATTTTGCTATAACTGTGTAAATTAGGAGTTTAGTGGGCTTTATTAAAGATTTGGGGAGGTTCCAAGGAGGAATCATATTATGCAAATACAGTCTTCTATTTTTCTCTTTTTCCCTCTTCCCACTTCTGTTCCTCTCACCCCCTTCTCCATTGCTCTGGGCATACCAAGTTCCACCTCTTCTATTACAAAGGTTATTATTATTATTATAAATAAAGACACTTCTATGCAAAAATAATTATGGCGATTGCCATTTGAAAAATAAAATTTATTCCTCCTCATTAAATGTAAGTTAGACTGACTTTCTAATCTCTCAGGACAAAAATTATCTTTGACTAAAGCACAAGTACTTATATACATATTTTGTAGAAAGAGTGAGATGCCTTTTCTTGAGATAGTCCTTAATCTATGCATGTGTGATATGATCCTAGGAAGATTGTAGCATAGGCAATGGGATATATCACACATTAATATTTCCATAACCCTGAACTATGTTACAGCAGAGATAGAAAAGATGAAGTGTTGGAGAGATATTAAAATAGAACTTTCATCTTTTGGCTTCTACATTAGCAGCATATTAGAAAGCCATGCCCTATATATCTGAGAACAGCAAAAAAGAGAGCTGCCGCCTCTCTAATTTAATACCAAACTCCCGGGAGTAGTTTACTGTCAGAGTTTTATCATGTATTGTGGAGACAAGTATTGGCAGGTTTCCACAAGATCCATATAAGCTTTTATCTCTTCCCTGGATCAGGTCATGTGACCAATAGCTGGATCCTTGCATAGGCTTTTACCGTCCTTTTAGTAATACACTTGGTGATTGAGTGGAGTCCCATAAATCTAGTCCAGAGTTACAACCCCACTGGAATTTTATCCTGTTGATCCTCAACCATCTACCACATGTGTGCATTAACATTTCATAAAAGCTCTACTTACAGATCTCCTAAAAGCTTTCTCATATGTAGACTAGAGTCTTCAAACATTTTTTCTTCTCAATAAATGAAAATAGTTGTTATACCTTAATAATAATTTAAAAACACAAGATAACTAACTTCTGTTTTCTGCACTAAAATTCCACAGTAAGTTGTTCAGGCAGCAACAATACACCAAAATTATTCATAGGTAGCCCTGAATGAATTCTCTTCATTCTTATGTAGTCCTATAAAATCACAAATATCACTACTTGAAGATTGGCTAAAAATTAGCTAATCCAAGGGTTACAGATTGCTCTTCCATAGGGTAAATCTAGTTTACAGAGATGTGTTGTTGAGCATACACAATCTTTTTAAACCGTTTGAATTATCACATTTTGAAATGTGGAGATGGCACATCGATATTTAAAGATCTGGGAAAACTAGACTGGTGTTCTCAGGTAATAATTATGGGCTGAAGTCTAGAAGCCACTGATGTGTAGATAAAACACATATTCTCTACTTTACCACAATCCTCACCAAGCCATGCTGCTCTCACTACGTGCTTTATTCCCCTGAATTGTGTAGGTATTTGAAAATTTGATTTGTGTAGCTTTAGAAATTATCAAATATGAGATTAAGAGTGCTGAAATGACTCTTTTAAGAGTAAGTAGACATTAAGTGAAAAAAGTATCTGAACCCGAATCTTGTGCCTGCACAAATTTCTTGTGGACCATGGAACTTATTCCTCACAAAATGCTACAGTGTTCTAAGAGACAGAGTTTGAGGACATCTGTATTACACTATAATATTTCTTTTTTTTAAGTTTTTTAACACAAGCTTCAATTTAAGAAATCAATGATCAAAAATAATTAGTCCTGAATATCTAAACTACAGATTGCCTGACTCTTATTTAATATTATAGTCCAGCAGTCTTATATGATGTTAATGTTAAAGGAAGTTTTTCATACTGAAAGAAAATATACTAGAAGTAAACTCAAATCTTCAGAAAGTAATTAAAGCATCATTAACGGTAAATACCTATGTAAATATGAAAAGTTATTTATCTGAGAGTATTTTAAAATACATATGACTGTTTAAAGCCAAATTATGACATTGACTTGTGGGTTTTATAATATATGTAGATGTGATACACATCACATGTATGGCATAAAGTACAATAGAGAAAGTGAATGTCTTTATACAATTGCAAATAGTTCCATGTTATGTGAAGTCATACAATATTATCCCTAAGTAGCCTGTGAAGTTAAAGATGCCTAAAATAATACCTAGAGCAACCACTAAAACAAAACATTATTATATATTCCGTAAAATACTCAAATAAACTATTGAAAATATTTTCGCTTCCCATCTTATGATCATGAGCTTAGTGTGTTTGTAAGTTCTATATTCCAATAGGAAGATGTTTCCATCAGAGAACATGGGATGGGTCTGGTGAGTTGGAAGCGACAACTGCCCTTTAACTATTCTGAATTACTCATATCTCTGAACCACCAGGCAGAGAAAAGAGGTTATTTCCCTGAGAGGAGAGATTGAAAGAAACTGCTTGGGAAAAATAGAGTTACTAGCATATATTAGGGATTAGGAAGGGTGTTTGAAACCCAAGGAATTTGCTGGAGCATCATTTAATACATTTATACAATTTAGGATTAATGATTACCTATAAAGACAGGAATGTAGCAGCTATGCTTTACATTACTCTATTTTTTTCTTCTCCTGCCTATTACATTATAGAGAATATTAATGGTGAATAATCTAGACTTCAATAGGAGAGTGACAGGGTTGACAGTATCCCACCATGACTCGATAGCTGTAAAAAACGTATTTGTCCCCTTGTGTTAGAAATACAAGCTTACCACCTATACATAAAGAAAAATTGGGGCGGGGGGTCCTCCATTTTGCCTTCTCACCCTTCTCTTAGCCCCAAGGAGCTGACCTATAACAAGATGCTCATACCTTCTGTCTCCTTGTTGGCTTCTACATGGAAATCACTGGTAGGATTATGGAGGCAAGAAAGTGAAACTACTGTATTTATTCCTCTAAATCTCTCTTTGCAAGGTCGCCTTAAGCTGGCAATATTCTCCATCCCAAAGTCAATACCCCATTCATGGTGACACTATACACAACCTTTTCTTTCAAGGTTCTAGAAACCATTCCCTCTCCTTGTTGCTTTAGAGAGGTTAGTGATATCTTGGTTGCTGCTAAGCTCCAAGTCAATGCACCATCCCTTCAAGGTCCCCTTTCTGCACCTTTATAAATAGTTCCTTTGTAAACAAACCCTCCTTGAATTTCCCATTTTGAATGGACTGTTCTTATTGAGACTAGACTGATAATGAGACATCTTTTATTTGTATAATATTTTTAAAATATTAAAATAACTGAAGTGAAATACTATTAGATGAATGTAAATTGTATGCACAATTACTAAAAGAAGATAAAAGGACTTTCAGTTCTAAACAGTTTATCAAAAGGCTTTTCTAAATAAACACATTTTTCTCTCTGAGATGAATTATAGTAAGATTTATTAATATAATAATATAATTCTTTCACCCCCACCAGACATATCTTTGCTACTCTTCATCTGTTTTAAAGATTTTTTCCACTTATTAAATTAATATGTACATTTTATTTCTTTTTCGATTTAAAAGCCCATTTTATAGAAATAACTATTCTTCTCCTATATCATTTTTGCTTGATTTTTGCTTCCATATCTTTTAATGATATGCATTTCATCCTATTTCTTGTTTTGCAAATTTTAGATGTAATCTAATTTATTATAATAAATGAAGAATGAGCTGGCTTACAATGATCCCCCTTCCAACCAGTTGTTATATTTCTATTTTGAGTTCCTCATGTAGATATTTTATATCTTTAGTGAAATATGAACATCTCTTTTACTTATTTCAACAGCTGTGAACAGTATATTTTATAGCAGTAAACCAAATGCATACTTTGGCCAAATACCAAGGCAAACTCAAACATGCTATGTCCATAATTTTTCTTCCCACTTTTTAACGATATTCATGACCATAGTTTTCATTTCAACATCACTCTGTTCTTTTCTTCTGAAACTTCTATCATCTGCATAACAACCTTTGCAATGGTGAGGTTAACACTGTTTATATATGATTAATTCTTCCATGCTTTGTAGGTTGATGGAAAAGATGAAAGTCAATAAGAATATTAAGAATATAAACATGATTTTCTTCAATCCAAGCAGTGAACACTGATTATCATGCTGTGTTTTCAACACTCGGTCTTCAATTTTCTAATTGTAGTGATTTTTCTTACCCTTATTCCTATACCAATAGTAATAGGTGTTACTACAAAATGGTGATAGGTACTCTATTGATTCATCATTTCTCCTACTGCCTCAGTTTATACTGGCGGAACTCCAGGCCTGCTGTTGCTGTAATTCTGGAGTTTCCTTTCACTGATCTTCTAGAGACAAATTAGCTCCACTATTTCAAGGATGTCAAGATTTTTTCCATCTTAATTTTCTTCCTCATTTGAATATAGTCCAACCTCAAATAACCTCCCTTTCAAAAGTGAAGGAAATATTTTATGAATCCTGTGACATTATTCATTAGAACTTTAAAGATATTTCTTCACTGTCTTCTAACATTCAACATTGTTGATGGAAAATGTGATACCAGACTTGTCATTTTTCTGTAGGTCACATTTTTTTTTTTCAAGGAAAATTTTAGAATCTTCACTTTACCCAGTAATTTAAATTTTCACAATGACATGTTTGGGGATGTGTCTTCACTCATTGTGCCAGGAACTCAGTGCAGTCTTTAATTGCAAGTTTCAGCACTGGGAAATCACCTTGCATTTTTTATTTGACAGTGTTCTTTCCTTTGTTCTTTCCAGAATTCTGGGTCTCTCAGGTTATGTATCTTTTTTAGCTTTGTTCTGCTTTCTGGCCAATTTCTCATCTTTATCTTCTAAAGTATCTATTAAATTTTTTTCTAACAAGACTTTTGTTCCCCAGGGTCAGTGCCTTGGGCAGTTTTCTTGGCAGTGGTGCTATGAAGGGTATGAGGGACACTGGTGGGGTGAGGGTAACAGACATCAACCTGGTGTCAGAGAGAAGGAGATAGAGTAGAACAATGAAAGAACTGTTTGTGACATCAGGAGAGAATCCCACAGATTTCCCACAGAACTATACAAGGAATATGGATAAGGAAGTCAAATTGAATGGGCATCTATTTAATTATCCACCCAGCAATATTATCTTGGATTTCTCCACTAGCATCCCTGCTCACCTACACACACGCACGCACATGACTGGTTACAATAAGCTACCATGTTCTGGAGCTTGGCCTCACCACTGTTGACTTCAGTTGATGATCCTGCTGCATATCTGAGCCAAGATGAGTTCATCAGTCTCTTCGCCAAGGACTCTTTTTAACTAACTTTTTATTCTAGAATAGTTTTAGATTTATAGAAAAGTTGTGAAGGCTGTATATCCCATATATAGTTTCCCCTGTTATTAACATCTATTTCAGTGTGGTACTTGTTGCACTTAATGAACCATTACATTTATATTTTCCTTGTTTTTCTGTTTTTTTAGTTGTTGTTCTTTGTGGGTTTGTTGTTGTTGTCGTTGTTGTTTTTCTTACCGTGTCAGTTTTGAGAAGCATTTGTGAGGTATTTTGTAGCATGTCCCTCAACTGAAATGTATCTACTGTCTTTCTTAAGATTACACTGAAGTTATGAGTTTTGAGGGAAAAGACCACAGAGAAAAGGTCATTGTCACCACATCTATCAAGGATGCTTTCTATCAACATGACTCATCACTACCCATGTGAATGTTGTTCACCCGACTGAGGTAGTGTTCGTCATTTTTCTCCACTGTAAATTTACTCTTTCTCCCCCTACACACACTGTATATTCGTAAAGAAGTCACCATGTGAAAGCCACACTTAAGGACTGGGAAATAATGCTCCACCTCCTTGAAGACATAATACCTACATAAATTATTTGGAATTTTTCTATACAGATTTGTCTCTTTTGTCTTTTATTTTATTGACCTGGTAATAAGAGACTGATCAGCCTCTCTGGGTGGCTGAGCCCATTTAACATGAACTTTGAAAGTAGTTAGAAGCCAAATTCTTCTAGAAAGAAGAGATGAAATAAGTGTGCATGGGAAAAAAAATGCAGTAACTGTAGAATTTTAAAATATTAATAAAAAACTTCAACAACAACAGAAAGGAGCAGAAACAGATACCTACATGCCCTCACTTCTTTGTTAAACCTACATCCTAAGACCCTGGTATCCCAGCCTGAGTTTTTGCGTGCCATTTCAGTTTCTGCAAACAAAATCTCTCCTTTTATTTTATTTATGTCTTCCACCTAAAGGATCAAAACAGCTATAGGCCAGTATGCATTACTCAAGTGAGACCACAAGTAAAGAAATTCAGCCATGTGATCCCACTGACGCTCAGAGGCCTAGGGTTCAGTTGCAGTTCCCTCCTTTCTTATTCCATTCTGCCAACCCCAGTCCTGCCTCAGAGACCTCTGATGATGACTGCCACCCACACACATAGCCCTGCCCATCCGCAGAGTTCACAAGGTCCCCACCAGGTGGTACGTCAGGAGCCCTTTGCCTCTAAATTGAATTTAGAGAGCCTGGAGTCTAAATAAGCCCTGGCCAGAAGCTTCCCAAGCTGACATGAAAACCAGCACTGCCTAAAGGAATCACAGCACAGGTTCCTCTCTTCTGAGTTTCTCAGGAGTATTGACGCTAGTCTGATGAAATTTTTGAAACTGCCTCTCCATTTTGGTCTCAATCACTTGGGCTGCCAACACTTCTTCTCCTGCTGGGGTCAGTTTTACTGAAAACATTTCTACTCCTCCACCATACCTCCTCCACCCAACCTTCTCTTTTCTATAATACATTTGGTTCCACTTGCTTCAATCCCTGGTGGAAAGTTCCAGAATATCACGTTGGTACTCAGTGTTTAAATACTACACTAAACATTTTATGACAGTATAAGACCTAAAGAGAAATTTTCTTTTTCAAGAGCAAACTTCTAAGGCAGATATTCTTCCTATATCACAAGTCAGGAAACTGTCACTCAGAAAGCTTCCTTGACTTTGCCTGACACAATATATGGTGAAGCTGGCATTCAATCATGGGTTTTCTGATTTCAAAACCATGTTCATTCCACGATATCATACTGCATGCATTAAAACATTACTGTGTTAAGCTGAATTCTTTGTTGAAAGAAATATTAGTACCTTATGTGTCAGTCTTCTGAGCATAGCCAGGAAACCCATCAGATCTGTATGTATAACCAATACAGTATCCATCTAGATTATTATTTTATAGAATTAGTGAGAGAAAATTCTTCCTTTCACAAATAAATATATTGTAGTAGGTATGAGAAAGTTAAAGAAGCTATCTATTATTGTTAATGATTTGTAATAACAACTGAAAACATGATTCCAACCTTATCTTCTTCAGTTAAATTGAAATTTAAGACAATGATAGGTATTGTAGAAATTGAATTGGATTTTGCTTTTAATTGGAAGCTAAAAGCCAGCTCCATGCCAAAAGTATATTAAGGCCTTTAGTACAAACTTGTCTAGACTAGGAGATTTACTCAAGGTCATTTATTTAATAGTGATGCATATCTCAAATAAAATTGCTGTATTAGTTTTTCATTACTGCTCTAACATATTTCAATAAATTTAGTGGCTTTAATATATTATCTTACAGTTCTGGAGGACAAAAGTCTGACATGAGTCCCACCAGCCTATAATCAAATGCTGTGTTCCTATCTGGAGTATCTAGGGAACGATCTGTTTCCTTGTTCATTCAAGACATTAGCAAAATTCAGTTCCCTGTTCTCACAGGACTGAGGTCCCTGTTTCTTTGCTGGCTATTGGTTGAGTGCCATTTTCTGCTTCTAGAGGACCCTGCATTCCTTGGCTCTCAGCCCCCATTCTAGATCTTCAAAACCAGCCATTGTAGGTCTGGTCTTTCCAAACCTTCAAATCTCTCTTCCTTTTTCTGTCTTGTCTCTATGACTCTGCCTAGAAAGGCGCTTCAATTTTATGGACTCCTGTGATTAGATTGAGTCCAAAGAGGTGATCCAGGATAATCTCCCCATTTCAAGGCCTGTTCTTTTAACCATATCTGCAAAGTCCCTTTGGCCATGTAAGCTAACTTTTTCACAGGTTCCAAGTAGTAGGGCATGCGCATATTTGGGGACCATTATTTTGCCTACCACAGCTGCCAGTTCACTATAATTTTCAATCAGATAGACTTTAACAGTAATTTAAACTCCTCTCATTCATTTGCTACTATAAAATAAATAAAAATATTTACAACTTTTTTCTTCATTTTGAAGGTTTTCTTAATTTTTCTTCCCAAGAGAAATTTATGCTGTATCCATAAAATTTAGCAAATTTATAGAAGAATTTTATTCATATAAAACTTTCAAACCATTTCATGAACAATACATCTGACAAGTTCTGTTTGCCCTCTTTTCATTTCCTTATACAACCATCTACTGACTTAATGTGATTTCAAAGTGATTTAGGATTGCTTGCTCTCTTCTTAAATGTTGAAATTATACTTTCACAGCAGATCAATTTCCTAAGGAATAAGAATCACTTGTGTTCTTTTCTATGTGAGGAAATTAAGCTTTTTAATTTTATCAGAGATTATTTCATCTTTGAACAATGACTGATTAGCTTTCAATAATGATATCTGACTCCTACTCACCCTTAGCAAAACATTTAAAATACTGCTTAATTAATAATAAACTGATTTTTCCAGTGACCAATTATCCAGCTAATGCATTATACAAATTTCTAGTTCTCCTTTTCTCTGTCAATACTTAGTAACTTAGCTCCTACATTTAAAAAGGTCAGAAGAAACAAGAAGTACAATTGAAAAATCAGTTGGTATTATTATAATTCTTTTAGTATCTCTGGTAAAGGATAGAAATTTCATTATAATTATAATGTGCAACTTAAATTAAATTTATTTATTTCTTCTAGCTTTTTCTCCAACTCTCTGAATAGGTCTGCTAAGTCTAATTGTCTGTGCCTCTTGTTCTATCCTTTTCCCCCATGATTTGATGCACAACCTTCTCCAAATAACATGTCTGTGCAGGTGACTCTCAAGCCTGTGTTGCCGAACTTATTCAATGACCCATTTTTTGATTCCTAACAAAGTTTATATTTGAATGTTCCTTATTAACTCAACTTCAGAATATCAACACTTAGTTTTTTATTTCACTATCATCATAACTATTGTACCTAAAGAGCTGAAGAGGGAGAACACAATGAAGGCAGGACAAGACCTTGTTGGTGAAATGTCTCAGAAATGAGCAGAGGTGAGGAATTTGACCACATGGTATCAGAATGTGAACCAGTTCACTTCAGCAGCAGCAAAAGAGGGCTGAGACGAGGTTATCAGTAAACTGGCAAATGGCTCTTCTAAAGGTAAACACAATTTAACTGCTCAAAACAATAAATGAAGAGAATTATTTGGGGAAAGATAGAAAGAATAGGGTTGTAAAGAACAGAGAATGCAGAATGCAGCCAGTGTGATTAATAAATCTGATCATATCTCCAACTTTCCATTTCTTAAGATAAGGCTTAGTTTACAAGGCAGTTTATTGCCAATGAGTCTTCCATATTCTGGGTAAATGCTCAATACCATCAGCTTTACATAAATGGAATAACACCTTTGTTTTTGATAATGTTTGATGAGTTCCTTGTATACCACAAGCTCTACAGGCCTCCAGTAGTATATGCCTGAGGGTCCGGTATATCCAATGTCAGTGTACACTGCCTCACGAGGGCTCCCTCAGGAAGCAGACACACGCAGCCAACTTCATGGATTCTACTTTCCTCGTGTTGGCATCAACCCAGGTAGTATAAAGGGATATGGACAAGTAGTAAATGAGGCATTACACACAAGATCTTGAAGGTCAGGGAACCTGGGAACTCAGCTATGCCAGCAATTCATTGCACAATGCCTCCTTGATCATCCTGGAATTTCTCATTTCATTACATCTGCCTGTATTTGTTAACTATTGCTGTGAAAATTTAATGTCTTAAAACAACAAGCATTTTTTACCTCAGTCTGTGGGTCAGGAATTTGGGAGCATCTTAGTTAGGAAGGTAACTCACAACATTGAAATCAAGATGTCAGCTATTTGAAGGCTTTTGAAGTCATTTGAAGTCATTCTGCAGTCATTTGAAGACTTGACTGGGGCTGCTAGAAGCCCCGATTCCTTGCCATATGATTCGCTCCATAGGATAACATGGCAGCTGGCCCTGAGTAAGTGATGTGGTTGAAAGAGAAAATGAGGGAGGGAGACAGGAAATACCAAAAAAAAAAAAAAAAGCATAAAAATATGTTACGTGGCTCTCACAATCTCTGCGAGGGCCAGAGGATCAGTCTCTGCAGGGAGAAAGAATACCAAACCACTAAGACTACCTCCAGTGGAGATATCTCAGATTAGCATCACTGGGTACAGACACAGTAGGTCAAAGCTCTAATTCTAAACACTAAAAAACAGAATCCATACCACTGAGTCCCCTAAAAGTCAGATTTGCCTTGCCAGAAACTAATGGACTCTGTGTGGCACATGGTCCTCAAGTCCTACTCTTCCATATTAAAACATCAAGCACTTCGCTGGTAAAGCCAGTACCTATGCACTAAGTGTGTGTGTGTGTGGGGGGGAGCCTAGGAAACTTAATTTCATATTTCTGTCTTAGATTTCTGCCTAAAAGGGTCCACTCCACTTCTCTATTTCACTTTGCAAAATCAACAGGTACCTTCTTCTATATTTAAATTTGCAAACACTTGCAACAAACCATAATCTGTAATCTAATCTAATTTATATTACAATCTATGTTATTACTTAAAATATTTTATAATGATATAAACCTGAGCTATTTGTAATATCCATGATCCATGATCTGTAGACATTATATTTAGATCTATATCATGATAATGTCCCCATCATGACATTCCGTAATCTTTGGTCTAAATTGTAAAGTTAAACACTATCAGCATATACTATGTACAATACCAGAATATCTGTTAAAATAATAATTGAGAGAACAAGGATGAAAATAGAAATAAATAATGCAATTTTACAAGTGGTCCTAAGGATATAGATGACAAGACTCACTTCCCCTGCCACATCTTCCATGCTCTAAACTAGCAATTCAAGGTTGTTTATCTGCTGAAATGACAAACTTTTATTCCTTATGGATTGGAGTCTTTGGTACCTTGGAATACTTCGATCTACCAGAATAGGTATTATTAGGCTCCACTTTCTTAAGCTTTGTTAGCTTAATGTTGGCTACAACTACCATTGCTACTGTTAATCATGCTTCACCAACATCAGCTAGAGTATGAGAAAATCTATTTTGTTGAAGCCACGCATAATCTGAGTCTTGGTTGTAGTCACTATGTTACTTGTATATGAATCCACTAAGCAAGTACTAGGGTAACTGGGAAAAAAAACATTAGAATGACAAGTCTTTATATCTGCTGAATCATTGAGATCCTTTCCACAGGGGGTCACCTCTTATATGCATGCACATAAAGCATATACACTCCCACATCCTAAAAAAAAAATGCATCTACCTACTGCTTTCTCAAGTGCCTTAGTCATGAATCTTCCAGTATTATTCCATACAAATCTTTGAAAATATTCTGGATATAGATCCATTTCCTTGGGCCATCTTCCAGGCAAATTAGACAATAAAATGTCCTGGTCCAAGTGCTATCAACTGAGAGTATTTCTCTTCCCCCCTCACCTCAGCACCACCTCTATGGGTATAATCGGGCCAGAATCCAGTTCCGACTGGTGCACGGCCATCAGTAAACAGGCTCATTTTTTTTTTCCCAGTCAATTCATGTAAAGGTAAATCCCTCTGAAACTTTAGGAAGGAGTTGAGGGTAGATGTGACCGTGAGACAAGTGTAAGCACATTAGGAGTATAAACCATGCTTCGTCAATTTAATTTGGTCTTTTGGACCTGAAATATACCATTTTAACTTGATATTAAAGGACTACTATGCCACCTAAGTGTGTGGCTTAGGTTCAGATATCAACCAGTCCTCGATGGCTCCCGGTCTTAGGAAGACAAAGGGTGCCATGACCAGGATCTGAATCTCTCTTAGGAATGAGGAGAAAACCAAGAGCTGCTTCTCAAGAGAATAATTATCTGTCAAAGAGAACATTGCAATTCCCCTAGTAGCGCCTGCCATAGACTTCATTCACACGGATCAGCCACGGGTACTTGGATCCCATGGGTCTTAAAAGATACCCAGCTGATCTGCTGCCCAGGTAAAAAGACTTGTCTTTCTCTGGAACCCACTTTAAGCTGGCAGGCAGTGTTTTAGGCCATAGTTAAAGGTTTGGAGTGGATATATATGCCCCTGCTGAAATACAAAGACCACCAAGCATTATAACTGTTTCTTTTAGTAGCAAAGGAAGGAAATCTCACAAATAGTGAAAAAAAAAACAAAAAAACAAAAAACAGAACCAGATGTTTTGCTCTTATCCTTAATCCGTCCAGGAAGAATTTCTATTTCACGGATCTGAGGGGAAAAAATCGAATATTAAAAAGTACACTATCTGAAGTTTTACCTGGTATTAATCTCTGAAAGAAAAAAAAAAAGCTAAGTAAAGAAACATCTTCATGTAAAAAAGTAGAACCTAATAATACCTATTCTGGGAGTTATTTTATCTTCTTTATTAATTATTTAAGCTTATTAATCTTTAATCTCCTGCATTTTTAAAAAATACGAAGATTAATAAGGCACCTGCCCAAAGATGACTCAAACTCATTAAAGCAGTTTATATTTTTCCAGTACCTACCACAGTGTCTGGCTCTTGATAATCTCAATAAATGTTTTTTTGAATGACGGATTGGATCCCCGCTAATGTGGTAGAGCAGAAATAGTGTGAATTTAGGAGGCTAAAGACATCTAGATTCAAATCTCATCTTTCACACTTACCATCCTGTGACCTGGGGGAAATTAGTTAAGATGAAATGTGGCTCTTCCAAAGTTGTCCACCTCCTAGTCACTGGGACCTGTGAGTCCCTTTATGTGGCAAAAGGAACTTTGTGGATGCAATTAAATTAGGAGTCTTGAGATGCAGAGTTTACCTTGGATTTTCCAGGTGGGCCCAATGTAATTACAAGGGTCCTTAGAAGAGGAAGGCAGGAGGGTCAGAGTCAGAGACGGAACTGTGATGGTGGAAGCAGAGATCGAAGGAAAAATAGCACCTCTGAAACCTTGATGTTTGGACTTCTGACCTCCGGAACTGTATGGGAATAAATTGATGTTGTTTTAAACTGTAAAATTGTGGTAATTTGCACAACTAATCTAGGCACTCTGAGCCTTAGTTTCCTTCTGGGAAAACCTGAACTAATATATTTATACCGTGAAGATTAAAAACAATTCTTAAGCATTCAGCACATAGTGAATATTCAATAAGCAACAGCTATTAGGACACTATTCTTAGAGATGCAGCTTAGCATATTGGTTAAAAGGCTGGACTCTAGATTCAGACTGAAAGATATTCCTTTTCAGACTCTGCCATTAACCAACTCTAGGTTTCCTCGTTTATAAAATGGAGTTAAAGATAGGCTTCTATCATAAGGCTGTTGTGAGGATTAATTGAAATATTTCATATAAAATTCTGAGCCTCATGCTGACAAAAGGTTAGCACATAATAAATGTTGGCTACAGCTACTGGGGCTACTCCTACTCTTACCCCTGCCGTTTGTTTTGCAATTTCACCACTGAAGCATTCAAAAACTATCCCTATAATTTAAAAAGATGTCCTGGAATTTCCTGCCTCCACATGACTATATCTTGCCATGGTCAGTCACCCTGAACTTCAAAGACTGAAGTTAGCCTGGGGCTTACAATTGTAGTTCTATCCTAAGCTTGCCCAGATTTTATCTGAACCAATAAGTCCCCCCATTCTATTCCAAATGGAAAAAAAAATCTTTTTATTAAAATACCTAAACTAGGCTTCAGTAAACATTAACAAATACTAAAACCAGTAATGTTCATAGCTTTAGTAAACCAAACCCTTAAGATACGATTTCATTTCTCTTTCTTGTCCTAAGCATGTTTTTACCAGCTTATTTTGAGCTGGCCCTTAAGCACAAGCATTTCTTCCTGACCTTTACATAATTTAAAATACATATTCTTTTTGCTCGCATTTTTATAAATCATGTCTTAAACAGCCCTGGTTTCAGCACCCCTTACACTTAAAAACTTTTAGTTACGAATTAAAGGTAAAATGTAATAGGAAACACATATCAAATGTTCAACATGCATTAACAAGGCTTATCTCTAGTTTTAAAGCACATAGAAAGTGAGAAAATGAAAAAAAATAGAAGGAATTAATCCGATTTTCATGAGTTTTTCTTCTGTTAATATATTCACAAGCATCACCATCATTGTCACCATGAAAAATCAGAAAAGGGAAAAGAATATTCAGTTTTCATGGAAAGAATTTATTTTCTATTTTAGGTGAAAGGCTAATATGTGTGTGTTCACAATGTTTATATTGGAACTCATTCACATCAAATGAGTTAGTAAACATAGGAAATTTATTTTCAATGAGCTAAATTCGAATTTGAGTTTATATGCAATTTGTCAACCAAACCAGAACACTTTTGAGAGTAAAAGGGGGCACTGTTAGTAATTACATCAGAAAATAGAAGTAAACCAGGACTGTTCTGGACAACTGGACATGTGGTCAGTATGGTCGTCATTATCTGACTGGTTGTCACATCACCCGGGGTGAGGGCCGTTGGAGGTGGAGGGGAGAAAGTACAATACAAGTACTATATCCTCTTAAAGTTGCCTCCACCTCGGTATTTACCACTCCTCTCAGCTGGTGCCAAAGTGTTCTTTAAAGGGTTGCTTGGCTCTCTGGGTTTCAAGATAACTTAGGACAGAAACATGAAGAAGAGCGAACCGGAAGCTTTTAGATACTCATTGTCCTTACCATTCCCATGATTACCTTCTTTCTGTTTCTGACATAATTTCAAGCACATTTATTATTTAACAAACTGTGCTTTTATGAGCTAGGTACATTTAGGGATGAATAAAAATCCTTAAGGAGAAGGAAATCATAGAGAAGAGACTGACTTAAACATGAGCATTTGCAGTATTCTTAAATCATCGTTAGTCTTGTTACATAAGTGGGGGTTAGGAAATGTGTGTACAAGATGCAGTGATAGCATACAGGAAGGAGTACCTAAAAAAATCTAATGGAAAAGGAAAGCATTTATAAAGGGTGTACCCCTAAAATAAGGACAAATCCTCTAGGCATTCTCGGCCAAGGAAACAAAATAAAGATTGCCAAAGTCTTGAAAACGTAATTCAGAGGAAAACTGCAAACATTTTGATGTAAAAGTATACAGAGCAACAGATGGGACAGTTAGAGTAAAAATGGCTTGAGTGGAATTGTAAAGAACTTCATTTAGTTTGTAACCTATATGGAAAGGGAACCATATTGTTTAAGTAGAGCAAGGTATGATTCAATTTATCAGCCAGAGGATCACTCTTGGGTCACTACTGGAATCCATGGAGGAGGGTGAGCAGACTCAGTGAGAACTGCCAGGTAGTCACTGCATTGCCCAAGAAAGTCTTCAGCCCTGGACGAGCATCAGAACAACGTGGTAACGTTTTAAAAACACTGATATTAGGCCTCATCTCCAGAGGTTCTGGTACTTTGGGCCTGGGGTGGGCTTGGAAATAAACAAATATAAATATATGCCCCTTAGTCCATCCTTCTATCACTATGTTCCACTGCTTTTTACCTCCAATCCCTCACATCTACCCACTTCTCCTCATTCTAGTTTAAACACTTTTTTATCCCACTGGCTCAGTGAGTAGGGGGCAGGGATGCATGTAGAATTTGACATATCCCAGTTTCCTGGCTTGGGTTCCTAGATCGATTTTGATGATATTAACTCTACCAGATAAGGTTTCAGAAGATTTCACCCAAGGAACAAGATGTTTACTTAAAAAAAAAAAAGTGAAATAAGTACTACTACATTAAGATACCCAGCGAATCCAAACTTTATTTGGTGATTGAACAGGAATTTGGAAGATGCTGACATTTTTAGTTTTTGATGCTAAAGATTCACTACCTTTACAGTCTTGAGGAAGAACACGGAAGGGCAGAGGATCAAAAGAATGTCCCTTTGGTGATACACATGTGAAGCAATTTCAAAACATCTTTCCGAGGAAGATGCCACAGACCAGGTTAAGCACCAGTTTGGCTATGCTTTTAACAGAATGCTTTAGTTTTCATTTAGTAATGAATTGAAAGAGGAGAGCGCAGGATACTGAATGACTTCATCCCTGTTTTTGAGATTTGACAACTAAAAACCACAGCTGAGCACAAAAGATCTGACACTGAAAGGACACAATGCCCGTTCTTTTCCACTTATTTCCAGATGTCTAATAAATTCTTCCATAAGCAGATTAATATTGTATTGTCCCCTACACGTCATTCTTTGATGCAAAGGAAAGGGGCAAGAGATGGTGGACCTGAAGAAAGGCAAAGTAATTCTTATAAACACTCAGCTAGCACTTACAATGTGCCCTGCACTGTTCTCGACACATTTATTTATTCTCCTAACAACCCTTTGAAGAAGGTACTATTATTATCCTCATCTTTTGTATAGAACGGGGGCCTAGAGAGGTGGAGTGACTTGCTCAAGGCCACACAGCTCGCAAATAGCGGAGCGGGAAAGAGGACTGTAGGCCGGCTCCACGGTCACTGCTCCCAACCAAAACCAAGGCGGCGCTGCACCTGCGCCTTTTGGATCAGCAAGGGTTTGTTCCCACTGGACAGGTGGACACTGCTGAAGCTGCCTAGGAGTTACACCAATTTGCACAGCAAGACGGCTGCTCCTAAAGCATGTGTTTTGCATGTTGGGAAGAATGAACCAATAGAGAGAGAAAGGTTAAAGACCTGGGAGTTGGGGGGCGGCGAGGAGAATGATGGAAGAGGGTTCCAGAAAATGTAAAACAAGATGAGACTTCCGTGGTCCAAATGAAAGGACTATCTTTTACAGGGGCAGAGTTGGGGGGCGGGGCGTGTCGCGGACAAGAAGTCAAGATCCAGGTAACTTTTCAGACACTTCTGGAGGTGATTTACATTTGATGAAACAAAAAGCAAAACCTGGCTGAGAGAGGAAAGTCGGGCGTGGTCCAGGACTGTCCACGGCTTGGAGTTTCCACTTCAGCAGCGCCAGAGGCCGGAGTAACCACGTAGCTTGTGGCTACCTACCTAGGTTAGGGCCCGTTGCAAAATGAAAAGCAAGTTCTTGCCCCAAAATTACGAAGAAGTTTAAGACAACAAAAGCACAGCATTGAAACAAGCAGAAGCGCAGTGCCTGCTGAGTGTGCGGCGCTGGGGGGCTGCACAGGTCACACGCCCGTGAAGCGGGCGCAGATCAGAGGTCATGGTGAAATGAGTCTGTGCTGACCTTAAGCCGGACTTACAGGCCAGATTTCTGATTCCCTCCACGACTTCTAGCCAAAAACTCTCTCCATGAGAAAGAAGAGAGACAGGTGGTAACTAAACTCCTGACCACAGGCAGTTTTCCACCTCTTGATTTTGTAGCCGAGTAAAATAATTCTTTTCCTCTTTCTGTAATGGAGGGTGGCAATTTTTATTGGTGAGCAAGTCTCGCTTATCACCCCAAAGTCTTTTGCTACATTGCTTCATGGTAATAACATCAGAAAAACAATCACCTTAAACAGTGACTGTTACACACCCAACGATGATCAACAATTCCTTAATATCATTAAATGCCTAATGAAAGTTCTAATTTCTTAAAACAGAGATCACATTTCTTAACAAAACAAAATTATTTCATTTCAAAGGATTAGAAGATATCATCAAGAGCAACAGAATAAAAGTTATTTTTATGAGAAACTTTGAAACTAGCCAATTTCCTATGTGCATGTGGATGGAAGTTAAACGAGTTACAAGTCATATTATATAAACATAGCAAGTTTCAAATTATATTTAATTTCAGAAAATTGATATTTCTTCAGGGTGTTTCCTTCCAACATAAATCTCACTTTCTTCCAAAAAAAAATAGTGTGTTTTTTAAATAGAAATTTTTTAAATCATTAGTTGGAGATATTTGTTTTAGAGCTAATGAGATAATCAAATATTTGTTCAAATACTTGAACAACACGACTTGTATATATAACTCTTATAATTATTTTTGTTGCCATAAACTCTCAAGATACTGAGTGTACCTGCTGGTTATGTTCTCAAAAACATTTGTGTTATCAGACTAGCTGAAACTATTTTAACTATGTTTGTAGAGATTTTGTGGCAGCCGGAATGCACATGAATAAACATTTTCAAAATAAATAAAATTGCAGAGATAAAAAGAAGCAGGTAGTATCTTCTAGTCCTCCCTCCTGTCTTAAGAAAATTTGCTAATACAAACATACCATTTTCAAAAATCTCTAAGAATGTAAACTACCACAGTTTGGTTGCATATGTACCTCAATTTTTTTTCAATCACTATAGAAAATTCCATGGATTCAGACTTAAATCGAACGTTAAGTCTGCTAATTATTATGTCTGTTCTTGAGCAGTCTTTCAATATCTCTGCAACATCTTCATCAGTGCGATGGAAGCTCTCATCCCTGAGATGATTACAGAAGTCCCTTAGAAAGTATGAAGCACATAGAAAGAGGAGTCATCCACATCACATTGTGTTTTAACCCTAACCTCATTAAAATGGAGGAAGCAGACTTGCACATAGCATGTCCCTGGGTTATAGTCCTTCAACAATAATAAGTACATAATAACAATAACAACAATATCTACACAGCTTAGATGAGGATCCAATGAGATTATATATTAAAAATGTGTTATTCAATTACACGTAGGTAGATGATTGATGGATGACAGATTAGATAGAGTGATAGATGATAGTGATATAATGCCATAGGAATATGATTTGTACTCTCAGAAATTCCCAGTGTAATAGAAGACACAATATGGATACATAAACAACTGTGGCACATGGGAAGATTATAACTGCCCAAGAAAGTAGCAGATGAGAACACCTCTTTTTGCTCCTGATTTCCTAGCCAGTTCAGGCAGCATTGTTAGGTACAGTAGGACAAGCTACACAGTTTGTGGGGCCCAGTACAAAATAAAAATGCAGATCTCCTTGTTAAAAATATTTGGATTTTCAAAATGGTGACATCTGAGCATTAAGTCAAGTGCAGAGACCATTGTGACTTCACAGCTCACAAACTCCTGAAGCAGAGCCTGAGTACAAGCAAGAAATTGACACTGGCTAATTTCAGTAGCAATTGCTTTCATAAAAGTTACATACAAGGCTCAAAGCTGCACAGAAAAGAACTATCACGCAAAATCGCAGCCCTGTTTTAATCTATTGAAGATGTACTGCCACTGCCGTAACTTCAGGCTATATAGCTTGTGTTGCTGCCACCATAGACCAAATAATTTAATTTTATTGCTACTACTATCAATGCTAAAGAGGAAATTCTCTATATTCCCTGGTTTCTGTGGGTCACTAGCTCCTGATTCAGTTTCTGGGTAGAAACATCCATTTGACAGAGCCTAAGCTTCTAGCTACACAGAATCCTGGGAAAGCAAGTACCTGGCATTTTCCTCATATAGCAGAAGGAAGGCTATGGAATGCCTCCCAGCCAGTCACATAAAACAAGGAATTCCCCAAACATCAGAAAGAAGGGCCACATGGGCAGCCGAGAAGGATGACAAAGTCAATTTGAGAAATAGAATAATTTTCTCAGGCAGATCATCAAAGTATGAAGTTTGACCCACTTGTTTATTTTACTCTGAAACTCAGTTTATCTTGTAAAGAAGACCCTGAGAGTAACAGATATGTATAATAAATAAAATATCTACACAGGTATTCTCTTCTTTACACTGTCTTTCCATTAGAAACAATCTTAGAAGTCCCCAATTTGTTTTCAGTATTTTCTCAGAAATAAGATTAATCTTAAACCGTTCCTTTCTTGCAACCAAAATCATAATTTGTCAGTTGTGGCAATAATGCAATTGTTTTTCATTGTCCATCCTTACACTTCTGATTACGTTCTCTCATCCCAAACATATGATGTTGATGGGGTTGTCCATCAACCTCCCATTCCTCCATACTCATCTGAATGCCAATGAGACCCAACCCCTTTCCCTTCCCACAGTGGTTGATATGGACACTCTCAAACTTTAATGTGCACATCAATCAACTCGGGATCTTTTAATATGCATATTCTGATTCAGAATGTAAGATCGTAAGATGTAAGATGTAAGATCGCCTGAGAGTATGCATTTCTAAGAAGCTCACAGATGATGCCTCTGCTGCTGATCTGTAGACAACACTGGGAGAAGCAAGAACCTAGACTTCTCCCTGGGCTATAGGGTCGTGTATTCTTTACAATACCAGGCAGACGACACAGAGAACACCAGCGGTAGGTAAGCAGAGGTGGGAAGAGGAATAATCGCTTTGTTTCTACTTCAAGCTAGTTGTACCTGGTGCCAGTTCCTCAGTCCGGTTCCACAGGCCAATAAATCTACTCTTTGTTTAAATAAGGCTGAGTTGGATTTCTTCACTTGCAACCAAAAGAATGCATAATATACAAACATTCTTTCAATATAAACTAACAGTATCCAAGCTCTCCTGAACAAAGCTATTCCTCATTTGTTACACTTTCAACCTACCTACCTAAAAGAATTATGAATTCTGACTCATGATCATAAGAAATAAGTAGGAACAAATATATGATTGCCAAATTGTTACATGTTTGAAATTCAATTTTTTATAATAGTGGTCATTATCTAAGTAAAGCTAATATAATACTTTTAAGGCTTCTGTTTCAACAATTAAGTGGAAAAAATGGTATTCGTTACAAATGTTCATGTCTACTCTGCTAGCGTCCTATGTTTCTCTAGTGACTTCCTTTTAGGTGACTATATTTCTGGAATCGGAGAAAGGGGTACAATACAGTTTCAGCTGTGAGGTATAGACATTTGTAAAGCTAAACTAGCATTCTATATAATATGTTATTAGGTCCTAAAATTCCACCAAGTTCATATATGTCTACCAACTATACGTCTCCATAAGAGTGTAAACTAATTGTTTTTTATTCGCATTAAAGTTGAGATCATTGTGCATTTTTAAAATTAAGCTCTCTGTCAGCTGCACTGTGGATTACATCAGTCTTCCTCTATTCACATGGCATAAATTATTAATCACCCTTGGAAAACAGATGGGTGGCAATTCTGAAGACAAGGTTAAGTAAGCACTTGGAGAAGTCTTCTTAGTGAAAAATGACTCATTGTTCTGAGAGGTGTCACAGTTCTCTAAGAAAAAAATAGTAGATATTTCCATTATAAGTGCAAATAGTAATTAGCAAATTCACAATGCATGGTTGTTATCCTTTTGTTAAAGCAATTTATTTTTAATCCAAGCAGCAGTTTATTCAAACCTTCCTTTTGTGAGGCTAGGCTAAATCAAGACAGCAAAACAACTTAACCAGGTCAGCTCTGACTCAATGTCTTTATGTGCTTCTTCCTCCTGGAGGCTTGTCTGTTCCCTAAGACCCCAGTTTTTGTATGGGTTCCCATAGCCTCCTGTACTTTCCTTATTATTCACAGACACACACCGCATTTGTTCCATTCTCTGAGTCCCTCCCTGCCTTTCCCCACACCCCTCAGCACAGCTAAAAGTGTACAGCACAAAGTTAGTATGTTAAATATTTGTTTACTACGTGGACAAGAAAGTTGGAAGATGCTACATTACAACCAACTTAATTCAAAATGCAAGGGGCACCCTATGCTTGTAAACTGCTTGCACTCTGCTGATGCAAACTGCTTTGAGAAAATGTCATACTTTCTTGAGTTTGTTCTTTTTATTGTTTAATATATTAATATGAAAAGCCTATATAAAATAAGGCCACCTGATGCTGCTGGATTTGGCCTGAAAAGTTACAGGTGCATTCAAAAACTTCGAATCCAAAATTATAGCCAAGGGCTTAATAGTACCAGTGAAATTAAAGACAGGTTAAGTATCTTTTAAAACCCTGTCCCAAGATAAGGAAGGAATCTTACAGTTTTTTTCTGCACTGAGTTGTATCAACAATTACCACTAGAGGGTGCTTCATTTCTTCTTATTTCCTGTAAACTAACTACTGCATTGATGGCACATGTTGCTATATGAATAAACAGATACCTTCGTTCTTCATTGTATGTATGCATTACTTTATTTTCAAATTTCATATTAGCCTTTACATATCTGACATCTATCAGCCAATAATTTCATGCATGTTTATTGAATACTAGTAATTTACTTTCAAATGATCATTTTCCTTGATGAAATTATATCTAAGTGTAATCTTTTTCCTATTTTCATGTCTCCACTGACATAACAAGAAAAAAAGTGTTCAGTATCAAAAGTAATAAACTCTTCCATTCCAAAAATATATAACAATTATGCATATGCCTAAAGAAATTAAAGGGAAAAAAGATTTAGCAACTATCTTTAACTTAACAATGAGTTTCCCAAATTTGTCAGTGCATGGGGCACTTGAGTGTCTCAGAAACCTTTTATGGTGTCTCAGGTCATAAAAAAAAAATAAAAATGTTCTGTTGATTAAATAGTTAGGTTTAATAGCAAGAGTATTTAGGTTCTAACGACATAACAGCTATTTTTTAAAAAAAAAAAGAAGAAAAAAATTACTTCATGATTTCACACTGACTCTATTAGTTATCTATTGCTGCTTAACAAATTATCCCCAAAATGTAGTGGCTTAAACAAGTATTTATTATCTTACTGTTTCTATGCATCAGGAATCTGGGAGGGGCTTAGCTGGATGGCCACATCTTAGCATCTCTCCTGAGTCACACCTGGGATGTCAGCTGGGGCTGCAGCCACCTGAAGTCACAACTGAGAAAAGAAGATTCACTTGAAAATGGCTCATTCACATGGCTGTTAGCAGGAGATCCTACTTCCCTATGGGCTTTTGGAAAACAGGCTCAGTTCTTTGCCACGTGGGCACCTCCGTGGCACTGCTTAAATGCCTTCACAACATGGCAGCTGGCTTCCCCCAAAGTGAGTGATCCAAGTAGAAAAACAAGGAATTCAGCTCCATTTCTTAAAAGAAAGACTATTGAATAATTCTGGACACAGTTTAAAACCACTACACTTACCAGGAAAGTGCATACACCTGTTGGGCATTTTAACGGTTGATTTATGTGTCAACTTGACAGAGCTAATGATGCATAGGGAGCTTATAAGATACATTTTGGGGTATATCTAAAAGTGTGTTTCTGAAAAAGGTTGGAATTTGAATCTGTAGACTGAGTAAAGAAGATCACCCCCACCTATGAGGGCAGGCATGATCCAATCCACTGTGGGCTGAATAAGGAAAAAAAGAGACAAAAAGGTGGAGGAAAGGCAAATTTGCTCTCTGAGCTGGGACATCCATCTTCTCCTTCCCTTGGACATCAGTGCTCGTGGCTCTGCCACCTTTAGGTTTAGATGAGAACTACACAACAAGCTTTCCTGGGCTTCCAACTTATAGACAGGTGGACTGTGGGACTTCTCAGTCTCCGTAATCACATGAGCCAATCTCTCATGATATATATTTTATATATTTACACATAAGTATATCCTATTGGTTCTGTTTCTCTGGAGAACCCTGACTAGTATAGGCAATCTACACTCCAACTTTGGAATCAGATTGAGAACCACGGACTTCATTTTCTGTTCCACATTAATTTTCATCTGCTATCTGCTTTTTATCACAGCAACCACTGAACACCCAGCTTCACAAAGATATGTCTTCTGTAAAAGTAATGCAGTACAATCTAAGGTTGCAACTGCGAGCTTCCTTGAGTGCATGCGGTGGCTAACAGATGTTGCTGTTTCCCTCAAAATTTTTAAATATGTCATATATCTCCTCCAAGTTCACTGTAGCCTCCCTAGACTGCCTCAATACAAAATTTGGGAACCATAGGCTTAATGATCTTTTTCTCAGGGATGAAAATTAAAGTTGAATGTATGTTTCAAAATACTTCCTAGAGAAGCCAAAAATAGTTTCTCTATTATTCCAGAAACATTTTAAAAGAAAAATGAAGATACTATTTCTATTCATAGTCTTGAAATAGAATGAAAGTTTTACCTTATTATAAATGCTTGTCAAAGGTAAAATACTCTAAATTTTCTCCACCCATTTTAGCCAAATATCATCTGGATATGAAGAAAAAGCAATCTGAAAATGAAAAATAAACTTTAAAATTTTTGGACAATAATTAGTATCCAAAAAAGAATTCCTTCCTTTTTATAAAAAAAAATATATATTTTAAAAAAATTTTTCTTTTCTAATGTAATGGTATTTTAGTGTTGGCCTGGAGTCTGTGCCAAATGATTACATAGACTTCTATTTCCTCACTCATAAGAAGTTAGTCTTCCATAAAAAGAAAGCTCAAGTAATTAAAAAATCTTCCTGTTAACTGCAGCAAATAGAAAAAAAAAAAACAAACAGAAAAAACAACAACAACAACAACATATTTCTCTTTGCCCCTTCCAGAAACCTCACTAAAATAACAAAATTCTTTTTTAAAGGCATGACCCCACAAAAACAGTGAAAGAAGAGGTGATGATAGCAGACGATTATTGTCACAAAATATTGAAAGATGGAATGCTGTTAACCTAGGGTAAATAAATGAATTAGGTTTCTTCTTTCTCTGCTCTGCTAAGCAGCCAAAGAAGAAAAAAAGCCAACTAAAAGCAGGTCGAGTCATGCCACAGAACCAAGAACATTCCCGTCAATAGAGGAACCAAGGGCTCCCGAAGGCATTGTGTTTGCAATAGATCTAAAGATAGATCTAATTAAAAGCCAGAATAGAATTAGTAGGCTTTTGAGTTCTCCCTCACGGTCCATGCAGGCACGTGTCTACACCTCACAGAAGACCGTAGGTTCTCTACTGACAATACAGATGTTCAATGAGTCTGCTTTCAGAAGTGAGATATTTAGTCCCTACCACACTGCACCCTAAGCAAGCTGACTGTCAGGCTTACACTTCATAACCAAGAGAATGAAGAAGTCCTCTGAGGAAACTGTCTACCCCTATAAATATGGACACCAGGAGTTCCGCAACAAGACAGCCACATCGTGCCTGATCACTCCACAGTGAAACCTGATACTCATGAACACAGAGCTTGCAGTCAGCATTTCAGTGCCCCACTCTTTAATTTATTTTAATTTATATCAAAACTTCCAGATCAGAACAAAGACCTTCTGTATCCCTTATTCAGATTTCCCAAATGTTAACATTTTACTGAATAAACATGGATGACAACTCTTTCTTGTTCTCCCTTTCCCCACCAGTGTGTGTGTGTGTGTGTGTAGGTAATACACTCTTTATCATTTGCTGTACTCTGAACATTTTAAAAGAAAGCTTCAGACATGAGGTCTCTAAAGAATCACTTCTAAATAATCCAGAGCATATTTCCCCAAAACAAAGACATTCTCCCATTCAAGTTTTGTCAACTGTTTGAAACTGCCTATAGTCTAGAGTTTTACCAAAGAACATGAGCTGCATTTAGTTCTTATCTTTTAGACAATTTCGACCTAAAAAGGATTTCTCCATCTTTGATGTCCTTGGTTTTACAGAGTACAAACTTTATCCTGTAGAATGACCTTCACGATGTTTCTCAGACCTAGATGCAAGTTATATGTCTTTGACAGTAACTATGGTGAGCTTTTCTCAGTGCATCTCATAAGGACTCTCAAACTTAGCAAAGAAAAACGAAACAAAAGCAAGCATTAAGTCTGGGAAATTTTATCCAAGTACAGGAAAGGCAATGAAACCAAACAGAGTTCACTATCATAAAAAAGGGTGAAGTATCAGAGACTTGACTCCATTCGCAAAGATGCTAGCAACAGACACAAGACCCCTGGACCAGGGGCAAAGGATTTCTTGAAGAGTCCAGAAAAAAACAAGCAGCAGAAGCTTGTTTTTTGGACCTTCCAGTACCCTTGCTCCAAGTTCCATTGGGGGCGGAGAGTGAACAATGAGTGGCCGAAGTGGATGCTGCACACACATGGGAACCCTGAGCTTAGGGAGCCCCAGTCTTTTATAATGGGCTGAAAGCAAACCTACATGACCTATGCCCCAAAGAGAAACATTATCTTTATCATACTGGACAGTAAACAAACCCGTCCTCTGCCCTAGAAGGAGACACTAGTGTTATCTTCCAAGGCTATTCACTATACACATGGAAGAGTGACTATACGTACATCCTTGAAATGGTAGTCTGGAACACACGCCATCAGCACCTGCTCACAAGATGTGCAGAAATGCAAAAGACCTATGGAGAATTGTCTCCCAAAGACTATGAGACTTACCCCTGAAAGTAATAAGTCATAACAAAGTAAACTCTGGATGCTGACTTAACCAAAAATAATGACTTAAATATAATGGGAAAGGAGAGGAACGGGAAGAGTGTGTTGAGGAAGGTAAAATGACATCAATGATAGTAAATCCTACCATTCAAAATAGGAAATAAGTAGGTAATATATAAAAAAGAAAATCAAGAAAGAATAGACATAAGTTATTTTTTTAAAAGGAGAAATAACTAAAGTGTGGAATGAGGTATTGCCTCCAAGATATAGTTTTTATGGGATGGGAAAGTTAGAACAAGTAACTGCTTTATTTTCCCCAACATAAGCCATTTGACATTTTAAACTATGCACTTGATTATTTTCATAAAAAATAAAATACGATTTAAAAAGAAAGGAAGAGATCCTGGGGCACAGGAATTTTATTACAACCATGAGATTATAGCTTTAGAAAAGTTAATCTGCCCCCAAATGTCTCTAAGAATGTAGTGAGAATAGAGGCACATTTTCAGGGTTGGGGGGGGGCTTTTAAGGGCATAGAGACAGCCCCCTTATCTTAAGAACCAGCTATTCCCCCGAAGGCCCATAGGACAACCTCCTCAGCCCAGGTAGGGATGATTAGATTTCACTCTAGCATTCATCCACTCCAGCACAGTGATTACATGCCCTTCTCAAAGAACATTGGGAGAGAAAAGGCAAACCTCATTGTTGGTACGATGTTTGTAATAATCTCTCCCAGATGCTCTGGGCTGTTTTCACAGCAAAGGAAGCTTGACCTTGTAAAGCCTTTCAGGCTGTTAATTCTCAAAGTTCATTCATCTGTGCTAGACAATATGGATGGGAGGAGGGGTAGAACAGAGGTAAAAAAAAAAAAAAAAAAAAAAAAGAGAGCGAGAGAGAGAGAGAGAGAGAGAGAGAGAGAGAGAGAATAGAGAAGGAAGCTAATATGTTAAAATTTTATAGAGTCAAGTTATCTCATTTAACCTTTTCTTCTACATATAGATTTGCAGTACTGGGGGAAAAAAGTTATGCAAATGTATAAAGTAGAAAGTGGAAGCTCCCAGGCTCATTAATGGGAAATGAATCAAGGCAGAGGAAGTCATAGATGCAAGGAAAAGATCAACACAAGAAAGGGCTTCCTGGGGACTCCACCGGATGATGTAAATGAGATTCCCAGAATGACAGCAGTGCTCTGGCACAGAGGACAACCAGTTCCTACTCAAGTTAAGCAAAAGATTCTGGAAGAAATTTTCTCGGATACAATTTAATAGCTAGAATACCGCAGATAATTTGCAAAGACTTTGGGTGGAATGGCATGTTTTCCAAACTGGCACATACTGACAGTAACATTTATTACACCAGACCAACTGGCATAAAGTGGGATGAGGGCCACAGTGGTATGAACAAAATTTTGAATCTGCAAGAAAGAAAAGTTCAGTGTAATTTACTACATGGAAAACCTGTGACCATTCCTTACAATAATGTGAACACTGATGCAAATAAAATTATAGTATAACCAATAGAACGGTGAGTTAATGGAAGAGTGACAAAGATGTGGTAAGGATTAACACAGAGTAACTGATATTTAATGTAAAAAACTGAAAAATCAAGAAGTAGCCAAATAACCATGTCACTGAGAGAGGAAAAGGTAAATACAAAATTCGGCACTAAAATGGGTGAATGTAGTTTCTTCTGGGGAGAAGAAAATGGACGAAAAAGAAATAGGGATTGCTGCTTTTTATAATTATTTGACTCTAAGCTTCACACGTTTGTATCTTTGATATAAATAAAAAGAAAAAGAAGAAAGGAAAGGTGAAAGAGAGGAAGGAAAGAAGAGAGATAGGGAAAGAGCAAAGTATTTACTTTTCAACTGGTAACATTCATGTAGGCAGTTGGCAAGAGAATTTAAAATGTTTATTAAGTCACATTCAGAGACTGCAATGTACTGATCAGCCCTGCAGCCAGGCCAGAAGGACACCTGCAGAACAAAGAACGATTTCAGTTGGGATTGCTAACTACCCATTCCCCACACCTGGAGGGGCAAACAGGAACCAAAAGTCATTCTCTAAGGCTAAAACCATGGGGAACCTACGGATTAAAGGCTGAGAACTGCCAGCAGGCCTTCCACTATGCATATCCTTAACTTTTCAAGATACATACCCTTCCCTTTCCTCACTGTATGTCCATATCAAAGGAAATGGGAAATAAAGAATGATGTATAAACTAAATTCCCTGATTCCTCAGTCCCTCTCAGTGCCTTTTCTTTGTCTCTCTCTCACTGTCCCTCTCACTCTCTGCCTCTGAGAGGAGACCTCACTCTGTGGTGTGTTACCCTTTTTCTAACAAACTTTCCTTTTGACTCTAACTCTGGCGTGTGTGTTGAATTCTTTCTTCACTCTCTGCCCAAGGACACTCTTGTCTCGGTAGAGGGCTTGGTCTCCCCGTCACTTGGGGAAATTTGCCCTGTCCTACATCAAAACTAAAAATATTAGTAAAAATGTCAAGTTAATATACATTTGACTGGATTTTCGGAGTTATATTTATTTTGTTTTCGTGGATTGAGGACAAAGGGGTGGGCAGAGTCTACAACAGGAATAATACTCCTCAATATTTACAAAAACATGAGGGCAAACTGAGATGATGCTGTAGCATGCCTCAGGAATATTTACTCAGAAGTGAGTTATTCAGCAGTATTTCCTTCCAAAGCATATAAACAGAGGGTTTTTAATTAGCTGAGTTTTTTTTTTTTTTTTTTTTTTTTTTTTTTTTTTTTTTTTTTTTTTTTTTTTTTTTTTTTTTTTTTTTTTTTTTTTTTTTTTTTTTTTTTTTTTTTTTTTTTTTTGCTAGCAGACATTAAGCAATCTGGAAAAGGAAATTGTGAAAATAAAGGGGGGGGGCCCACTCTTACTCTTCTTTGCTATGTTCTTGTTGCTACTACAGCCTAACAGATACTGGCTTTTAGGAGAACACCAACTGCCTGATTGTAATTTGATTTTCAGAAATCTTAACTAACATTTTCTGATTGGAACTAAAGAAAATGTGGTATAGATGACACTTCATCATTGACTTAACCTCAAGAGTTCAGGGAAAGGTCATTTTTAAATTTCCACCAATGACACATTTTGTGCAAAGATCAGAGGCTGCTTCTTGGTAGATGTGTATCTGGTGCCCCAAAACCCTCTGTTAATAGGGACATATTTACTCACCTCCTCTTAGTACATTTACATATAAAGCCATGAAAAATTGATAGATACAAAGAATAATATTTGGCACTAAATCCTGGTAAAGATGTCATGGTATTATTTTTCACTAGGATTCTATTATAAAACATTTGCTAATTCAACTGAAATCCTTAAACTCAAAAATAGGGAGATAACCTAATTAATGTCAGCAATTGCTGTAGGCAGCAGGCTCCTCAGAAAGCCACCCTGTGCTTTTACTAGCACAGCAAAACCAAACACAGTAGGACAGGAAAAGGAGACGTCTAGGATGGAATTCTCACCCATAAGTGCCTCGCTGTGTAATTTTCAAGATATTTAACCACTCTGAACCTCGGTCTTTTTATCTGTCAATTAAAGAAGTTAAGGTTTTCTTTACTATGATCTACCCTAGTAAATACTTTTACCTAAGGAGGATACTCAACAAATATTAAAGCTCCCTTTCCTCTTTTTTTGGGGCGTGAGGACAGAGCTTACTTTTTCTTTTACATAACCAAGTTCCACACTCTTTCCCCATATTTGGAATACAAGAAGAAAATGAAACTATTAGCCTATGAAAGGCCACCTTATGAGACTTCAATTTACATTAGAAGACTTTTTAATTTACATTAGAAGATTTGGAAAATCAGATCAACCCCCTGGGTTCTGCTCTTTCACCCTTGAGTATGGATTTTGTTAAATCATGGGCAGAGATTATTTTTCTAGTAACCCTGTCAAATCAAAGGCTAGCCTGGGCCAGCTGGAATGCCCTCTTGTGGGACATGATCTCTTAACAGAGATTGCATAATAATAACTCACTGGTGTCCCTTTTCAGAGGAGCTGAGAGAAAAGGCAGTAAAAGAAAACCATAAACCATATAAGGGACATGGAAAGGAAGGAAGATAAAAATTATTTCATAAGTTAGCAGATTATAATCAGGAATTTCTCATCTTTTCTCTTCAGGTATTACCTATAATGTAATCTTACACTTATATAAAGTAGAATACATAAAAATCTTAAGACCTGGAGAAAATTTTAGAGATTCTTAGAAGAGAAAAGCTCAACTTACAGATATAAAAACTATTCAAGTCAAGCTTTCTCCAACATAATACAGCTAATGAGCTGTAGGTCCCATTTGTAACCATGCACATACCTCTTTAGTTTATGTTTTCAAGTGTGTGTGGAAACTATATTTTTGTGTGCTGTATTGTCCTGCTATTTAAGAACTAGCTAATAGATCTGTTTATTTTAAGAAATTCTCAACAAAACTCATGCTTTCTATTTAGGTGAGACATTTAAGGGATGAGTGTAAAAAGAGAGGCTAGGCATTTTAAGAATTCAAATAGAAAATAAGAAAATTGTCTGACACCTTGTTGCTAACTCTAGAAATAAAAATGAGACTGTTGCTTCCCTCTGTTGTATTGTTTTTAGGTTCTTCTCTGAACACAAACGTTTCAAAGACACTTTGCTAAAACCTGGAAAGTTGCTATGCAACCTACATATGATATTATTTCTCCCTATATTTCATCCTGAGGATCTATCATTCTTCTATTTAAGGAAAAATTCTGCTGTGTCAGAAGAAAGAATATAACAGTAGATATCTGAACCAATCATCAATCTAGTTTTCCAGTTTGTCACAGCTCCTTAGACAATGTTCCAGGAATTCTCACAAATGAAACTAATTTACCATAAAATGTGGCTATTTTTCATTAAATCTTGCTCATTGCTTCAAGAAGCACGGACTGGAATTATCGACATTTCATTGGCTGGCTCTGCAGGGCCACCTCTAGGTTTTGTTAGTCTAGAAAATGAACCATGAATAAGAGAGGCCTTGGAGGAAGAGGTTTTATTCGCATCGGTTGTTTTGCACGTCACTTAAACTAGACATGTTAGCAGTTCCTTAAAGAGAGCAGCATTAGTCAGACCCTTGAGGGAAACAATGAGAAATAAAAGTTCCCCTGCACTTGCTTGATAGACACATGTCGACTGAGACAGGCAGAGGGCGGAACATAAGAAATCTGTTTTCAGAGCAGCCCTTGGTGTAATGGCTGAAGGCATTAGAGCCCTTCACCAGTCAGTTAAAATTCCAGAGCTGCTATATTGCCATTGTACAACCTTGATGAAGTCACTTAACCTTCAAAATTCACTTTCTTTATATAGAGAATGGGTATGATATGACTAATTTAAGAAGTTATTATGGGCATCAAATAAAATAATATATGTAAGTTGCTCATCTCAGGTGTGGTCATCAGTGTGTATACAATAAGTGCCATCAATCTTCATGATGATGATTATTATTCTAATCTAAGCACTACCATTCACCAGCTGTATGTCTCTGGGTGAGAAATTCTGAGTTTCACTTTCTTCCACTGGAAAATAAGGAGGAATAATATTGACCTTGCAACGTTGTTCTAAGGAACAGAAAGGTATATGGAAAGTATCTAGCCACAGTATCTAGCCTAGCACAGATAGATTCTTGATCATTTATTCTTATTGTTTTTACTACCACTTATTATTTATAAAACAACCTGTTTTACCCTGAGAAAGTCATACTTCATATAAAATTGGCCTTTTTTGGTATGATAAATTTATATACCAGTCCATCTGTAAATGTTTACTCAAGAGATACACAAGATTTCTCTGTCTCATAAGTCCCTTAAAGCTCCCTTTGGCATAACTTCAAAAAGAGTTGTGGTTAAAAATCAAACCCATATCCTCTACTCTGAGTAGGCTTATCAGAGCCACTGTGAAAGGAACACACACACACACACACACACACACACACACACACACACACAATTTTCCAGCTTATGGAGATATGCACTGTCAAAATTTGGTCAAGGCAGAAAAAACAACTGGAATTAAAGCACCTAAGAAATATTCTATTTTCTTTGGCCTCAATCCCTGAGTGTCTTATTGTCACATATTGGTTTATCAGTCAAAGAAGAATGGGCTTCATCAAAGGAACATGCCGCAGGACCTATTAGCCATCTGGTCTACACACTCTGGCCACCAGAATCTTGATTCGTATAATACATCTTTTAAACAATGGCATTTCTGTTTTTTGGTTTTTTGGGATTTTTTCTATTGAAAGAAAAAGAAGAGGATAGTTGAGAATATAGAGTTCAAAATATAGAGAACAACATGTAGTTTCTTGTTAAGTTCTAAGTTCTGGTGTTTTGGGCCCTGCAGTGCAATCTGCCTCCCTGCTTCTCCCTACCAGCTGAGCACTCTTTGGCATCTGTGGCTTCAAGAGTCCTCCACCAGAACTGGAGTTGTCTTTCTGGAGGTTTCTCCAAGGCTCTGGGATCCTAAAAGCTTGAACTTGGCCTTGACTCTTGAACTTGGCCAATATGTTCTCAATCAGATATACGTTTCTAAATAAGATTTATAAATTAGTTGATGAAGATGAACCTTTTCTTCATGGAAGTTAGGCCTCTTCAACTGTTCTATAATATATTCAGTTTAGTTGTCTTAGCTTGGGTTTCCCCCAAAAAAAGCAGAGCCTGTGACAAAGTAAAAGTAATTTGGGGGCAGTAAATCCTAAGAAACAAGAATAAAAGAGTTGGTAGAGCAGAATTCGGAAGTCAAAGAAAAACCAAGGGTGTATTATCAAACTGGCTCCCAATGTAGGCCAGTGGACCTTTCCCCTCCTGGAGACTCTTTTAAAAGCTCTGTAGAGTGTGATTCAGAGTTGTTCACCATAGGGATCAAAAAGTAGTCCTTTAGTCTCCCATCCTCCACTGGTCCCAAAGAGTTGCCCCATTGAGATGTTAACATTATCTCCCTTTTGGGTTTGTCCATGCAGCAGAATGGCTAAACAGGTTCCCACAGGCATCTCCCCTGGGCTGTGACAGAGAAGCCAGGAGAGAAAGCAGCAGCCTCACAGTACAGCTAAGACAAGGTACAGTCTGTTTTCACCTGCCTTGGCTGGTAGCCATAATAATGACTGGAGTAAAAAGATTTACTCTAAGGTAGTAAAAAGCAGGCATAGAGGTGACCTTGTTGCTCATGTGACTCCAATGTCATGATTTGTATTAATAAGACACTCTTCGATAATTTATCAATTCTCACAACCATAAATAGAACATCATTACTTCCATTCCAAAGCCTGAATCTTGTTTTGGTGAGAGATATAGTTCTTCACCAGTCAATGCACATTTTTAAAACTTCCCATGGAACCACCATTTTTAAAACGTTCTTTGAACAGTTATTATGGTAGATCTTTTTGATGACAAGTAGAACACAAAAAGAACAAAACATAATACAATCTCCTAAGGAGTTTATAAACTACTTAAGGGAAATAGGATAAGACAGATGATTTAAAAAGTTAAACAAAGCTAATAGAGGGGGTAGGAGCAATAGCAATGTACATGAAATTTGTAACAATTACTCAGAAGATAATAATCAATGCTACAGAATCCTACTGAGACATATAAAGACATAATAGATTGATCTGACATGAAAGGAAAAAATCATGAATATAAAAACATGGATATAATATTATAATTAATCCAGAACATTTAAATTGCTAGGGCTTGTTCAAAAGGAAACTCAAAACTGATATTTTATATTCATAACCTAAGAATCAAAGAGCCCTTCAAAAAGTCTTTACTGCAAATAGATCTCCATAAAAAATTGCAGTGTACATAAAGAAATGAACCATCATGATGAGAATTAGCAGATACAGCAAACAGAAAAATTGGTCATATTGACAGTGAATCACCAATTTGTACACTTGAAGCTAATATAATGTTGTATATCAACTATAATTAAAAATATATTTTTTAAAACTAAGGAAGAAATAAATCAAAAATTTCATTTAAAAAAAGTTTTAAAAGAAAGATTGGTCACTTTGAAAACTGTAAGTGGTAAAAGAATTCAATAGACACTCTAAAATAAGTAGACACCAAGATGAGATTAAACATACAAGAGATATATTTGAAACACCTGTTAAAGAAGAAAATGGGAGGAAGAAAAAGGTGGTGAGGCACACCTTCAGACCACAGTGCAGTCTGACTGTGAAGGTGAGAGGAAATGAAGGATTAGGTAAGTAGAGACTCAGATTTCAGGATCATTCTAAGATGCTTCAGCCAGGCCATTGGGGAGTCTTCAAGACAAAATTGCCCTGCAGAGGAAACCTGCTTTTTACAAGAATCGACCTGCCTTAGTGTGTCTGTATGCTTAGTCATTGGCTGAAAGCAGCTTGTGGGAAATGTATCCCTTGGGGAAATGCAATAATAGATTGAGAAGCCAGAAGCTGGGGCTCTCCACAATTACCCACAACACAGCAGGAGATCCGGCATATCTCCCTGCCTGCTGTATCTATTAAAGGAGATATAAACTGTGAAAACTTCAATACAGAAATGCAAATAAGACACAAAACAATTTGACTTGCCAAATTAACTTATATTTATATAAATAATTGATATACTAATAAAGTTTTATAATCTTTCTAATGGGTAAACCCTTAAATCTTTATAAATTGGTATGAAGCAATATTATTTTATACTAAAGACTAGGGACAAAAGATTTCATAACCTCTGAGGTCTACCCAAGAATAACAGCTAATAAAGCAATTTCTAGTCTTAAAACCCCAAGAAGCCTGTTGAGCATTTCTGTAAAAGCATTTGGCTTTGTCTTTCAACACCGATAATCAGGATGATATAGAAAATTCCAGTAAGTAGGGTTGTGCAAATCTTTATTGGTGTCCTAGTCCACAGTCTGAACACTCTAGAGAAATGTGACTCTTAATTAAAGGCATTTAGCTTAAGTTTGCCAGACTGTTAACAGAAAGTAAATAAACTGCCCACCTAATCCCATGTGATTTAATGGGGTTGACAGAGTGTGAAGAAACTATCTAGTTTTAACAATGTTTCCAGGGTTTCTCAGCCCCTTTGCCATAAGTAGAGGGGGGAAAGGCAGGCATTTGTGTTTACCATCTAGAAGGTTTCTCTGAAATGCTTTATTCTCTCATCTGTTTTTTAGACCATGATTATGCTATGTAAGGTTCACATTTAAGAGTAGATTGGGAAATGTCAAAAGATAGAAGAAGTCTCTAGGGGAGGAACTTCAGAGAACTGGTATTTGTGTGTTTGTGGTCTGGTATTTCATTATGTATATTCACAGAAATTTACTAATCCTTGGGTTACAGCATGGTTTCATAGAGAGAATGTTCTTACTTCAACATTGAATTTCCTGCTGTGCTTCTTTTTCTACAGGCAAAAAAAAAGCCTAGTGAAATTTTTAGAAAAGAAAATTGGTTGGAAATTAGGTCGGGGGTACGTTATCACACTATGAAATAAATATGCCTCTGCTTATTTGCTGTGATGGTTCTAAATTCCTTAAGCTCATTTTCAGAGGCAATGGAAACACGGTTATTTTTTAATGCTGCACCTGCCTTATAAAGAAAATGGCAGCATTTCCCTTTTCAAGTAAATGAAGTGAAAGTTTGAACCACTGTATTTCTCACTGAGTGAAGTAAATCAGGATTCTTATTCCATTAGGAAGGCAATGCTTTTATTTTCAGGTATTTACATTAAGCAGTATCACCTTTTTCATAACTGTAAGAATGTGCGTGGATATTGGAAAGGCAAAAAGGCAGCTACTTGAGTAGTCCTGAAGGGCTGAAGCAACCCACCTCCCACTACGGAACATGAAGGAATCAAATCCTTTCCTCTCTGCCATCATCTTCGTTCCTACCCTGACAGTTGTGACATAAGCAAGCGACTCAGGTTCCCCCAATCTAAGGCTTTGGCTCAGGACTTTGAACTCTGAGAAAGTAACACAAAGAAAACTGAACAGTTAGAATCTGTTCACAGCTCCAAAAATAGTGACAGTGTCTGTAGCAAAGCCACAGCTTCTTAGTCAGATGTCTGTTGTGTTTCCTTCCTCCTGATCTTCTGGAGCTCCCCTACTTCTCATCCTTTTGCCACACTTTTCCTGCAGTCTCTCACTGATACTTGGAGCTTTCAACATCCTTCTAACAAGATTTTCTTTTTGCTTAAGAATATGACAAAAGTGGTTTTGCACTAATAGCAACCTGACTGATGGCATTAGTCAAGCAAGCGAACCTCTACAGAAGTTCTAATCCCAGCGATGACCAGCGATAAATTAAGGAGCAGCATGAGCTAGAAGTCTGGTCACCAAGTGTTAATGAAACATAGAGGTTCCTGGGCAGACAGTTTGCTTAGGGCTCTCCCAGGGCAGCTGGCTGCTGACCCTTCAACAGCTCAGGTGACTCCCTTGCATCAGCTGGTGAGGATGGGGTAGTCGAAGACCACCTGCTCTGGTAAAGTGTATCTTAGGAAATGGTTGCTACTGAATCTGCTAGGACCAAGACAGCAAGTGCCAATTTCCATGAGAAAGAACCAGAGAAAGCAGGAAGCCAGAGATTGTAAACAGAGCAGACACACGTGGATATGACTAATCAGTGGTTAAAACTAAAACTGGCAAAAATTCAAAAGTCAAGAATAACCGTAGAAAGGTCTTTCTCCACTAAGTGCTTCTCTCTTTGAGACAGAAGCAGAAATTAGAAAGATGGGGAAAGAAGCAGCAAGGTTAAAGATAAGAATATGACGGGTAAATTATATTGGTGGCTCTATTTTCTATGTGAGGCAGGAAGCCAGGACATCTGCTAAGAATGAGAGAGAAAGCAAATGGATAGAGGTTGGAAGAATAGATAAAAGTTTAAAATGGTCAACATCACGAAAATGTATAAATATAAATATGTCTAGATGAATTGAAAATAATGAACTTAAATGGAGTCTGTTTAATTATGTGCTGTTTCTCCAGCAACACCTCACCCAGAAATACTAGCTGTAAAAATAATGGCCATATGATTCAAAAGCTAAGGACTGCTGAAAATTAGTTGATGGCTAAAGGGGAGAGAGTAGTAGGGTACCGATAAGAAGGTAGTAGAGATGCACAAACATAAATTCTGGATTAGTTCAGGGAGAGATGTGAACTAGAAAGGAACTTAACAAATGGGAAACCAGGAAGGAAGCCAGAGCTGGGAGGTGTGATAAGGTAGAAAAACAGGTTTAGTAGAAAGGAAGGAAGAAATGACAGGGATAGAGCATTGTGATCAGAAATGAAAAAGCATATTTTATGGTAATGTGACTTAATTAGTGCTGGGGAGGAATGAAAGTAAAAGTCATCAGAGTAGGGGTTCAGTGTCCCCGACATAGGGATGCTGGACATGATATCCCAAGGATATTGAAATTACCAAGGATATGGCAGGAACTGAGAAGACATATATCAGTCAGGTGTCAATTTCTTAAATGAATATAAAAGAAAGACCTAAGACTCAAGGGGATGACTGTGGAAGAAAGGAGAAGAGCCAAGATGCATGTTTCTAAAAAGAAGGGTGACATAACGCAATGAAGTAGAAAACAAGCGTTTATATATCTATTTAAACCATTTTAGTTTATAGAAATATTTTAATTATCATAACTGGAATGCCAGAGGTGGAACGGGTTTCAGGGCCAGTTAATTCAAAGGCTCAATCATGACATCAAGACCTTGGTTCTTTCTATCTTTATTCTCAGCCCTAAACTTTAACTTAAATTAAGCTTGAAGTCCTAAGATGGTGGCTTCCAGTAAAATTGTAGCTATGTGCTCCCTGCTCATAGTCAGTAAAAGATGGGCTGATTTCTCTCATCCAGCACTTTCAAAAGGAGAGAACTTTGTGAAATGCATCTCAGTGACTAGAATTGGGTCAGATGCCACTTCTACGCCAATCATCGACAGAAAAAAGCACTTCCTTTAGACAAGACATGCCCACCTCTTGAGCTTAGGCCATCTTTCCTCATTATATTGTGCTTCTCCATAGGATGGAGAGAGCTGTTGTGTGAGCTGCTATCACATGCATCTGTGACACTTCCTCAGCTTCTTCCCTCAATGTGGTAGGTCTAGGGTGGGTAGAAAACAATGACTTCAATTCTCAGAATAAACAAGTTCAGGTTTTCTATTAAGGAATCAAGTTTGCACTGGTGTCACTTGACATACTACTCAATTCACATCATTTGCACAGGGGCAGAATCCTCACAGTTGCAAATGGAGGTAAGTGCTATAAGCACACTTCATTCTGTCTGTAAAACGGCAGCAACCTTGTAGTCCCTTGCTGATGCTCCAGGACAGTCCTTATGGGATTCCCATTAGGACTACAGAGATTCTCCTCCAGCTACACATCCTAAATGTTCCATTGCACCAAAATGGCTTCTACGGTCTAGATGCTGCAGCTGAAGACCATGAATGGCACTTGGGCCTGCAATTCTGGAAGTCCTTACCGATTCCTGTAGCAAGTGCAGAGGCGGTGTGGGCATAGAGACACGTGGGCAGACTGACAAAATGCCAGTACAAATACAAGACTTGCACTATCCTGCCTAAAAACATCCAGTGGCTCCCACACACAGAACAGTGTCCTGAATGCAGGACTATTTACATACGGGCACAATCTCACATATGAGCTTCATTGCACATTTTGCAATCCAAATAAACTTTTGACATCCCTGAACACTTCTTTCTACTCAAGGTTTATTTGAGATTCTTTTTTTTTTTTTCTACCAAGAATTCCTTCCTCTACTTTGATAATTATCCATTATTCGTTATTGGTATAACTCACTATATTAACACAATTAGCCAAACTCTACAATAACAGCCAAAGAGTTGATAATTAAAAAAAGAAGAGAAAAATGTTCAGCATTTTCTGACTTTGTTATCTCAATATTTTAAAAATTGTGGGTAGTTAAGTACATTTTTGTAAAGAAATCATTGGATTGTTCATTTTCATCAAGGAGTCTGGTGTTGTGTGACCACAACTTTAGACATATGTAAATGAATGGCACAGAGACATGGTGCTAAATGAGGCAAAGTGAGCAAACCAGTAGGGCAGAAGGAAAGTGTCAAAACTGATGGCTAGTGTACATTTTTTAATGTGTAGGTAGTTTTCCTGGAAGCCAAACCCACTGTGTGGCTTGTTTTGAAAATAATAGCATAACCTTCTTAAGCAATTGTTTCATTACATGTAACACATATAGAAAACTCCTGCATTAGGAAAATTAGTCACTATGTTTACTTCGTTCCTCTGCTAATAAACAAAAGTGATTTTTTTTTCCTTATAAGATAAGGACATCTTAAATGCCATTCCCAGGCTGAAAGAACATTGGACCAGTTACTCCCACAACATTCTTCTTCTGGGAACATGCAACTCCCGCGTGAACTAGGGTAGTTCTTGTCTGGCCTCGTTATTTCCAAATCATGCCATCCCTTCAATTTTAAGGAATGACAGGAGCTTTAACTTCAGGTCTTGAAGTCATTTAATAATAATGTAAGAAATAAATGTAAAATGTAAAACTATCTTCTCATTCCATTTTCCAAATCCTAGTGTTAAATAACTGATAGGCCAGGGAGGAAAGGAAGAAGGGAACAAACAGTTACTGAGTCCATATTATGTCCTAGGCAAGGCTTCCAGATCGTAACTTCCCCCTGAGTTGGATAGTGATTTAGTCATCTCCATAGCCCTTATACCTGGCACAGTTCTTGGCACCTGGGCAGATGCTCAGTAAACATTTAGTTACTGAACCAATCTAAATTCATTTCAGATATTATCTCATTTAATCCTCACAACCATCATTGGAATTTGGAAGTATTTTCTTCATTAAACAAAGAGATTAAGTAACTTGCCCAAGGTCACACTGAAATACCTGAATTATAGACTAAAGTGTAAGACTAAAAGGCATCTTAGAAGTCATCTAGAAAAGCACAACTTTTAACAGATGAAACAAAATGTCTAGTTAATTTAAGTGACTGTCTCACACAACATATCACTATACAAGTGAAAATCGAGACAAACACATGCATTCGACCTTAAACATTCAAGATCGTGAGCTTGACTACACATACACTAATGTGCAGGATGCAATTTGACATTTTGAGAGCATTTTTAGTATCCCTGCAATGAGGCAGGATCAAAGATGACTAAGCGATAGACTGCCCATGCGGTGAAGGTAAAAGACAACAAAAATAGAACAGTAACACAGACTCGGCTTTTATAGAGTTATGGACCAAGCACGGTGGGGACACAAATGACAGAGCAAATAACTCTACATCAGAGAGGAAGAAGACGTAGGATTTTGTCAAAGAAACAAGAGCAGGAACAAAGGACAAAATCACAAAAGGTCTTGAAATAGAAAGAACATCATGAGGAAGGAACTCTGTAGGGTGGTTACTTAGGGTACTGGAAGAAATAGTGGGTTATAATATTAAATGCTAGTCATGGTCAGATGTGAAAGGTTCTTCTCACATCTATTTTCTAAAGGGATAAGAAAGACTCTCTGATACATTTTATGCTCAGTACCCAGAGGAAGACTCAGGTGCATTGGTTGACCTACGGAATCAGTATACATCTTCTATCAGATAATTTCCTTTAATTACCAGGGGCTTCTTCCCAACCTGCTGTTTCCTTCTTTGTCTTTAACCATCCTAGAAGGAAAAATGAATCCTAAAATTGAATCTTGATCCAAACTCACAACCAATTGTCTCACATTTCACAATTTCAACAGTATAAAAGCAATATATCCCCACAGTAGTGTAATAATGTAAGAGATCCCTCTTCTGTATAAAACTACCTTCTTCCCATGACAGAGGTTAAGAGCTGTTGTACAAGGACTTGCTTTACAAGAACATAGATGGGACAGTTTACACAGAGCATGTAGGTCAGTGAGATGGGTGGATAGCTTAGAACACTAAAACGTAATTAAAACAAGTTAGGCAATTGTTTTTAAACTGAGTTTTGAGAAATGATATGAGAGTTCACATTAAAGATATTTAACAGCCCTGCTATAAGCAGCAATTATTTTTGAACAGGTAACATAAATTACAATGTTGCCTAATATTTGAGAGACGCTTGGGCCAAATACTTTCACCATGTTGTTCTCCTAAGAGCATGAAAGTCCCACGAGCCTATGGGTACCTAAATATGGCATGTATACATGACACTATGATTTCACTTACCATGGGATAAAATGAAATTGCTTCATCTCGTGGAAGCCAAACAATCTGTGAATTCCGATAATATGGACTAAGTTTATTTTACAGAGAGTTCATAAATGCATGTCCTATTCTACTGAAGCAAGAAAAGACTCATGTCTTCTACTATGTATACCTCCAGACTTGCCTCTGCATCCTGAGGCTATAGAACAATTCTTCCTGCTACAACTTTTGCTTCAGTCATAAATATGCTTCTAGCATTCCATTTCCTGATATTGTTCCTTTCCTGTTTCAGGTAGGCTCACCTGAGTTTCAAACATTTTACCTGCCTCTTAAATTGCAGGTAGACTCTGCTTTCCTTTCCCTTTGCTTTCTGAGCCTAGTTTTCTAACACACTTCTTAGATTTGGCCTTATGGAGTGTTGGCTAGTGACAAATATAAATTTAATGACTTCTGGGTTTACAGAAAGCATTCATCACCCAAATAAATCTTGTCCATCCTTATTTCTCCTTGAATAATTCCACCTAAAATTCATCCTCTCATCAACCTAACATTTATCCCAGATCTGATTTCTATTTGTTGTTGCTCTGGCTAGCTCCCCTTTAGGATGCATCGCCCTGCCTTCCTTGGGAGCCTGCAGATTTTCTGAGCATAATCTCTAAAGCCATCTACTTTACAAACTCTTACTTACCACAAAGGTGTCATTTTGAAACTCACCTACTGGAACCTGATGCAGTCTGTGCTAAATTTCCAAGCCTTCCTCTCTCACACATCTGCCCATATTCTCTAAACCCTCTTCATCAATAGCTTTTCAGCATTTGAGGACTGGTTCTCCAATGGTTATTGTTAACCATCCAGAGCTTTCAGAAGGCACATCTCAATATTTTCTCAGACCCTTGTTCCATCTGGTGAAATCAGTGCAATATGCTCTCTGTAATCTTGCCTCTCCTCTGGCATTGGACATCTGTGGTCATATTCCTTTTTATTTGTCCCACCTTTAAGAGTAGTTAGGCTGGTTTAAAGAGAGAAAGATATTTACTGGAAGAATATCTACTTGTCCACATCGTCAGGAAGACTAGAGAACTATGAATGGGCAGATAGAAGGGAGGCTACACCACCCAAACCACAGCCAAAATCATGTCACAGAAACAGTCCAGTGAGGACATAGCCATGTATTAGGGCCGCTGCCACTCATGCTGCCAGCACTGACACCTGCCCTACCGCTGCCTTTGCTGCCAGTGTGTATGTTGATACTACATATCCATAAAGAGTCCTCAATGTTACTGACTCTCTGTATTAACAGTTTCTCACTTGAAATCTGAGACACATGGGTCTGATTGCCAAGCCTAAAAACTAGACTTCAGGCCAATTCAGATTCTATAGTGGAAAATGAGCTCTACCACCCAAGAAACACATAGTACAGATTTCCTAAATTTAGGAAGGGGATTCAAATACAAAAGAGACAAAAAAAATGTCCACTGTGTCTTGATTGAGATTATCTTGCCTTATGGGATGGATACCTAAATGACCACATACCTATATGCCACACGATAATCGGGCTCCTGACATGGAATATGTCTTTTTTATCTTCCTTCACCTAGCACTGCAGTTACCGAACTGTGCCCTGAAGTGCTCCAGGTAATTCGGGAGACTGAAGAGGATACTCAAAGTTTTCAAGGACATCACAGCAGCATCTGTTGGACACCACTATTACCCTGAGGTGATTCACAGTTTCATTAGATCATACTACTACTGTTTTTTCAGTGATACTTCTTTCTTTGCAACGATTGATGCAATAAAAAGCAAGCAGCACATGAAAATCAATGTGGAACAGGAAATGAGAACGTCAGTGTCTAGACATTGCAAGGTTGGTGAAGGTGTACAGTGCCCAAGAGGCACATGAAGCCCATTAAGAATTATATTTATTTAAGGATAAAACTAAATACTACTTTTTCTTTACACACACACACACACACACACACACACATACACACACACACACACACGTATATATGTACACATATACATATATACATATATATATACATATATACACATAAACACACACATATTTATTTATTTATTTATTTTCTAAATAGACACTCGATTGTGAAAACATAAATATTTATTAAGGTGATTGTACCTAACAACTTAAATAAAACTGTTAGGTTTTAGAAAGTTTTTGGCCCAGGGACGTCTTGAAAAAAAATTATTAAGACACAAATGGCACCGTGAACCAAAAGAGTTTAGAAAACTCTGAAGTAGAACAATTTCCACTGATTTAAAAAAAAATTATCTTTGATACTTCACAGTCCCATATTGGTCATGAGAAACCAGTACTGTCCCTTCTCAAAGATGGATAACTTATGAGTAAAGCTAAGGGTTAATAGAAAGGCCATAGCCTCTCACTCATGTGATAGGTGATGACTATAAATGATGACACCAGCAAATGCTGAAAGGCCCAAGGGACAAGGACAGAGTCAGGGAAACTCACAATCTTCTAGAAAAGAGATTCGTGTGCCCATTACCTAGCAGGATTGTACAGTAACACTTCTGGTAAACATAAGGATGCCTATATAAATGGTCCAAAGATAGAAGCTGTGTTTTGGGGATAGGTGGGGCTTCCCTCCCACCCTGTACTGCTTCACTATGGGATATCACAGAAGAGAAAAACAAACTTCTCTCTCTTAAGCCAGGGTATTATTGGGATCTCTGTTAAAGTAGCTTAGACAGTATTCTTAAAGAGATAAGACTTTAAACACAGGTTATGAATAAGAGATTTTACAGCTCAAGCTTAGTAAGGATTCCTTTGCTGTGGATATGTAACATGCCTCCTATGTGTTGGGACAGTAAAAAGGCTGAGAAATATTGTATTTTGTATAATACCTTCCAGAAGAAAATATTTATCTTCTTTTTTCCCATGAGGGAGGGAAAGATTGGTTTGAGTCCCATCAAAATAAAAATAAAAATGAAAGAAGTCATGATGCCATGGAGAAAATTTGAATCTATTGAGGTCAGATTTATCTTTTTTATAAGGCTCAAAGCAAAATATTCAATCATTACTATTGGCTAAATTGCATCCTCCAAAATTCCTATGTTGAAGCCCTAACCCCCAGTGCCTCAGAATGTGACTGTATTTTGAGATAAGGTCTTTAAAGAGATGATTAAGTTAAAATGTGACATCTAGGTGGGCCCTAATTCATAAGAACAGGAAATTGGACACGTAAAGAAATACCAAGGAGGTGCACTCACGGACAAAAGACTATATGAAGAGGCAGCAAAACAGTGGCTATTTGCAAGGCAAAGAATGAGGCCTCAGAGGAAACCAAATCTTCACCTTGATCCAAGGCACCCTGATCCTGGACTTCCAATCTCCAGAAATCTGAGAAAACAAATTCTGCTATTTAAGCCAACCAGTCTGTGGTACATTGTTATGGCAATCTTAGCAAATTCATATAATCATTTATTTTCGAAATCAAGGATGAAACTAGCATCTATTTCCACTGGATGAATAACTAAGTGAATGAATAAATGAATGATGATGGTGCCATAGTGCTGGGAAACATCAAGAACATTTTGCTATTTAACAATCCATTCAATAAATAAGTATATTTGCATTCAGCTTGACTGAGGGAGAAGAGTGGTGGCATGACCTAGCTTAAATGTGTTTAGCAATCAGAAAGGACACAAGAGTCCCTCTGAACTATTCCAACTTTGCTAAATATAAAATGACATTGGTCTTGATGCATCTGTAGCCGAGCCAAGAAATCTAAAATGATGAAGCAGCAAAATTCTGAACCATGGCCTGAGCAGCTGTAAGAATTTCCAGAAGTGAAGAGTTTCTCAAAAGCAGCATTAAAATTTTATTAAAAGCAAGCCACAGTAGGTCAGAAAAAAATGAGGCTAGACAACTCTAAAAGTATATTTATTTCATGTTTGATTTTTAATAAACTGATTATTTCCATAACTATAATAAGCTTCTTATATTATGATAAAAAATACCTTAAACACAATATCTCAAAAACTCAGCTCATTTTTTTTTCCTGGAAATTACCCCCTGGTACATTCAGTTTTCGTTGTTGGTGCCATCATACTTTTAGTCATCCAAACCAGAATTTAATTTTTGTGTAGACCTAAGAACTAAACCTTCTGTTCTATCTCTTTTTATAGAACAGTATCCTAAGATTCCCAGACATTTTTCAATTGTTACCATTTGCAACTACTTATCTCTGTGAATCAAAATTATCTTCCCACTGTACAACAAACAGAACTCAAACATAAAAGATTTGTAAAGCTGAGGCTAATATATCATATAATTGTCATTGATATTCTTTATATCAATTTTATATTGGAACAAATGCCACTATTTTTATTATTTTAATTTACAAAATAAATGCATACTAATTAGATTTCCTCTTAATTTTACTTTTGTATTGGTGTACCATCCAGATCTAATTTGAAAAAAAAAAAAGTCTGCTGCTAAAATCACTTAGGAAAAAAAGTTATTGATCTACAAAATAAAAAGCAAGGTCCTTAACAAGAGCATGACCCCACTTACTTCTTCAGTCTTATCTTTTGCTGATTCTTGAAAAACAATCTTGTTTCTCATCTATTTCTATTTATGTCATCTTCTGTCTACAATGTCTTTGTTCCTTCACTTCATGTAAGGCTCATCCTTTAAGACTTACTTCATACCTCTCCTAAAATTCTTTCCTGCACTACCAAGGCCCAGGAAATACATCCCTTATAATAACATCTGTTTTCAATTTTTATGTTTATTTATCTACCTTGCTCACTAAACACTGAACTTCTGGAGGAGGGATTGTACTAGAGACTGTCTAGCATATGGTAGATGTTCAGAAATATTTGAAAAAGAAAGAAGGGCTTCTGGTCACAATGGTGGAGTATGTAAAAACTGTGCTTGCTTCCTCTCACGACTATGTCAAAAGTACAACTAAATTACAGAAGACTCACATAACTAAGAACATATAGAAGACCCATATAACTAAGGACATATAAAAGAAGCCACATGGAGACTGGAAGGATACAGAATGGGATGTTTTCACACACACATGTGGTAGTTAAAATTGGGAGGGATATCTCAGCAGCAGAAGTTCACCCTGAAGAGCGAGGGGTCCCAGCCCCATAACAGGCTCCCCAACCCAGGATTCCAGCGCCAAAAGGAGAAGTTCCTGTAACTTCTGGCTGTGAAAACCAGTGGAGTTTTCACACAGGGGACTGCTGGAGTCCCAGGCTTTCCTCTTAAAGGACCCACTCTGACTGACTTACTGACGGAGTCATACACTCTAAGCTCTAGGACTGGCACAGTAGCTCAAAAGTCACCAGCGATGTACAGGGAGGAACTAAATTATCTGGCTTCAGGGTGAGGGCTGGAGAAGCAGCTATTCCCAGACAGAAGTGCTGGCAGAAGACATTGTTCTTTGTTGAGCCCTACCTCCACCCAACCTGCATGTTCAGGTGGGCACCATATCTGAGTCTCCATCAACCTGGCTAATACCATTGGCCCTAGCCCACTGGTTTCCTGACACCTCGCCCCTTCCAACTTGCAGGCCCACCTAAGCCCCTTTTGGTGGCTTTTCCATGCAAATGGCCTGTCTTGGTTCATTCTGCGGACTTTCCTAAAACTTCTCAAAGGTTCACAAACCCCAAACAAGCAGCATCAGGCCTCAGTACACCCCATACATCTCTCTAAGCAGCCCCTAGCACGACACTAGCAGCAGCAGGCCTCAGTTCACAACTTAGCTTCTTCCAGGCACCTCCAAGCCCAGCACAAGTGGCAACCTACAAATCACTTTGTAGCACATACCAAGTGGCCCAAGCAGGGCACAGGCAGCGGTTGTCCTTTGTCTGTACCAGAGACACTCCAAAGAGGCCCCAGAACCAACACATCTGGTGGCAAGCTTCAGACCACAAAAGAGTACCACCCAACCACCTTTACAAATGACATGCCCCATAAGGCAGACTCTGAAGGCATCAGAGCTCCACTAAAGTGAATCCTGCTCCACAGAGTCAACCCCTGCACAACAGCTCCTCTGCTATAGTCACAGCCACTCCTAATGACTAATCATCCTATGGGTCAATCCCTCCCATTAATGTGCCAACAGCTATTGAGGCTCAACTACAACAGGAGGACACACACAACCCACACAAGGGACATACTTGCAACACCAGTTCAAGTAGACTCCCCCACACCTACTACATAAGGCTATTCTACCAAAACTGGGAGATACAGCAGCTCTACTTAACAAGCAGAAACAAACACAGGGAGGCAGCCAAAATAGAGGAGACAAAGAAACATGTCCCAAATGGGGGGAAAAAAAAAAACAGAATAAAACTCCATAAAAAAATCTAAACAAATGAAGACAAGCAATCTACCATATGCAGAGTTAATAACACTGGTTATAAGGATGCTCAATAATTTCAGTAAGAACTTCACCAAAGAGACAGAAAATATAAAAAGTAACCAGTCAGAAATGATGAATACAGTAAATGAAATTAAAAAATACATTAGAGGAAATCAACAGTAGAAAAGGTGAAGCAGAGGATCCTCTTCCAAATCAGTGATTTGGAAGATGCGGTAGCAAAAAATACCTAATCAGATCAGCAACAAGAAAAAAAATCCAAAAAAATGAGGATAGTTTAAGGGTCCTCTGGGACAATAACAAGCATACCAACTTTCATATCAGGGATACAAGAAGGAGGAGAGAGAGCAAGGAATCGAAAACCTATTTGAAGAAATAATGACAGAAAACTTCCCTAATCTGGTGAAAGAAATAAACCTCCAACTCAGGAAGCACAGAGTCCTGAACAAGATGAACCCAAAGAGGCCAACACCAAAACACATCATAATTAAAATAGCAAAGGCTAAAGACAAAGAGAGAATCTTAAAAGCAGCAAGAGAAAAGCAGTTACCTACATACAAGAGCGCTCCCACAAAGCAATCAGCTGATTTCTCAATAGAAACTTTGCAGGTCAGAAGGGATTAACAACCAAGATTACTTTACCCAGCACAGCTGTCATTTAGAATCAAAAGACAGATAAAGATCTTCCCAGAAAAGAAAAAGCTGAAGGAGTTTATCACCACCAAACCAATATTACAAAAAATCTTAAAAGATTTCCTTAAGAAAAAGAAGAAAATGGCAATAACTATATATCTATCAACAAATACTTTGAATGAATTAAATGCTCCAACAGAAAAACAATGAATAAGAAAACAAGCTCCTTACATATGCCACCTTTAAGAGACTCCTTTCAGATCAAAAGACACACAGAATAAAGGTAAAGGGATGGAAAAAGATATTTTATGAAAATGGAAATGGGGGAAAAAAGCTGACGTAGCAATACTTTAACCAGACAAAAAAGACTTTAAAATAAAGGCTATTACAAGAGAAAAAATATATATAAAGAAAATTAAAAACCTCAATAATTTCACTTCTGGGTATTTATCAGAAGAAACACAAAAAACTTATTTGAAAAGATATATGTATCCATATATTCATTGCAGCATTATCTGCAATAGCCAAGATATGGAAGCAACCTAACTGTCCATTGACAGATGAAGGAATAAAGAAGAAGTAGTATATATAGAGAGAGAATAGAACACTACTCAGCCATAAAAAATAATGAAATATTGCCATCCATAAAAACATGGATGGATCCAGAAGGTATTACGCTAAGTGAAATAAGTCAGAAAGAGAAAGACAAATACCATATGATTTCACTTATATTTGAAATCTAAAAAACAAAATAAATAAATATAAAAAACAAAAACTCACTCAGAGATACAGAGAACATTTTGATGGTTGCTAGGTGAAAGGAGGCTTGAGGGAGATGAGTGTAAAGAAATTAAAAAGTACAAACTGCTACAAAACAGTCATGGGGATGTAAAGGATAGTATAGGAAATATAGTCAATAATATTGTAATAACTATGTATGGTGTCATATGGATCATTGGGATGATCACTTCATAAGTTATATAAATGTCTAATCACTATGGTGTATACCTGAAACTAACATAAATTGTATGTCAACTATAATTTAAAAAGAAAAAATATATATTAAAAAAAGAAAGAGGGAAGGTTCAGGACACAAGGTTAATACACAAAAGTCAATTTGTTATCTATAAATCAACAATGAATAAGTGTATTTTAAATTAAAATATAATACCCTAACTGGACTACATACTCATGCTCATAAATAGAAAGACTCAATGTTGTCAGTTCTTCCAAACCTGATTTATAGATTCAATGCAATCCCAATCCCAGCAAGTTATTGTGTGGATATTGACAAACCAATTATTAAGTTTATACAGAGAGGCATAAGACCCAGAATAGTCTACACAATATCAAAGAAGAATAAAGTAGGAGGACTGAAACTACCCAAATTCAAGACTTACTATAAAGCAACAGTAATCAAGACAGTGTAGTATTGGTAAAAAGAACACACAAATAGATCAATGGAACAGAATAGAAAGCCCGGAAATAAACCTCCATAAATATAATTAATTGATCTTTAACAAATAAGCAAAGAAATACAATGGAGCAAATATAGTCTCTTCAACAAATGGTGCTAGAATAATTAGGCTTCTACATGAAAAATAATGAATTCAGACACAAACCTTACACCTTTCACAAATATTAACTCAAATGAATAGGAGACATCAATGTAAAATGCAAAACTAAAACTCCCAGAATATAACATAGGCAAAAACCTAAAAGACCTTAGATATGGTGGTGACTTTTTAGATGTAACACTAACAACACAATCCATGCTCTGAGAAAGACAATATCAAGAGGATTAAAAAGATAAGTCATCGACTGTGAGAAAACATTTGCAAAGGACATAGCTGACAAGGGACTTTATGCGAAGTATACTAAGAATTTTTAAAAGTCAACAATGAAAAAACAAACATCCCAATTTTTTTTAAATGGGCCAAAGACATTAAAAAACATTTTACCAAAGAAAATATACAAATAGCAAATAAGCATATGAAAGGATGCTCCACAGCATATGTCATCAAGGAAATGCAAATTAAATTAACAGTGAGATACCACTACACCTATCAGAATGGTCCAAATCCAGAACACTAACAACACCAAATGCTGATGAGGATGTGGAGCAACAGAAACTCTCATTCATGGCTGATGGGAATTCAAAATGGTACAGACACTTTGGAAGACATTTTGGTGGTCTCTTATAAAACTAAGCATATTCTAACCATATGATCTGGCAATCACGCTCTTTAGTACTTATCTAAAGGAGGTGAAAATTTATATCCACACAAAAACCTGCACACTAATGAAGAGGAATTTTCATGCAAAAAGCTAATCAGCTATTTGTTCTGCTTGCTGCATAGGCCTTACTCAAAATTAACAAAAGACTCATCTTCCTTTTTGCTTGTTCTGTCTAAGCAACAAATGTAAATGCCTGTACCCCCTAGCAATTCCTGCACTTTGTAACCGTCTGAGGACAAATTAACCAATCAGCCTATGCCAAATAAGTTCTATATAAGTAATGTTGCAACCGAGCTCTAGGCCCAGATCTTCAGAGCGCTAGCTTCTCTAGGACCGCCAGAGTAAAAACCTGAGTTCTCCAACTCTCTGAGTGCTGCTTGGTTTATTGTCGGGTCTGATTTTTGCAACTTTTCTGCAACACTAATGTTTTTAGTATCTTTATTCAGAATTGCCAAAACTTAAAGTCAACCGAGATGTCCTTCAATAGGTGAATGGATAAATAAGCTATGGTACATCCAGAATGGTATATTATTCAGTTCTAAAAAGAAATGAACTATCAAGTCACAAAGATACAGGGGAGAAACTTTAATATTTATTATTAAGTGAAAGAAGCCAATCTGAAAAGGCTACATACTGTATAATTCCAACTATATGACATTCTTGAAAAGGCAAAAATGGATATAATGATCAATGGTTACCAGGAGAGAAATAACAGGCAGAGCACAGAGGATTTTAAGGGCAGTGAAAATGCTCCAAATGTTATTATAATGATGGATATATGTCATTATAAATTTGTCCAAACCTATAAAATATACAACATCAAGAGCAAACCCTAAAGTAAACTGTTGACTGTAGGTGATTATGATATGTCAATGTAGGTTCATCCTTGGTAAATAGGAGGGAGGGTGAGAGAGAGAGAGAGAGAGAGAAAGTGCCATTCTGGTGAGTGATGTTGATAATGGGGGAGGCTATGCGTATGTGTTGGAACAGGGAGCATATGGGAAATCTCTGTACCTTGATTGCAATTTTGTTGTAAACATAGTACTGCTCTAAAAAGTAGTCTTTAAAAAAAGGAAGGAAGGAAAGAAGGAAGGAAGGAAGGAAGGAAGGAAGGAAGGAAGGAAGGAAGGAAGGAAGGAAGGCAGGAAGGAAGGAAAGAGGAGACAAGTGTATATTAAGGAGCTCATAAATTAGGCAAGTGTTACAGGTATGATTTTACAAAATACTAGAAAAGCTCTTTGCTTAAAATTATCTCTAATACTGTCTTTCCGCTATCTTGAAATTCCTACCATTAAATATTCATTTTTTTAAGAATTGGGGAAAATAACCATTTAATCTGAAATAGTCTTCTGCATCTAAAATATCACAGCATGCCCCCAAGGCTTCAGACTAGGTTAACTGAGAGGAGAGAAGGTCCTGAGGAAAAAAGGAAAGAAAAACAGAAAATAAGACCCATTGGGTGCCAGTTTCCCCAGGTAGGTGGGAGAGAGAGGATGAAATGGTACACTCATCTGTGGCAATTCAGTGCCCAGTTATGACATGTTTGAACGCTGCCTTTTTGTGTTGTTTTTGGTTTTTTCCCACCAGCAACTCCATGAGTTGGGAGGGTGGCACATATTTCTCCACTTGGAGAAACTGAGCTCCTAAAAGATTAGATAGAGGTAAAGCTGGCAACAGCCGGCAACCCTTTCAATAGTCCTTTCTCCCAGCCCAAAGCCCTGTGAAAGGGAGAGAAACTAGGTTGCCACTCTAATGATGATGTGCTGATCTGTCTGACTAGGGCTCCACCGGATCAGCAGACCATAATTACAGCTAAAAGCCATGTCTCTGATACAGCTGAGAGAATGTCTGTTTCTTGGAACTGAGTGCCAGAGAAAGGTTTCACTGGAGGTTAAACCAGGCAGCCTCTTTGCTCTCTGAAAGTGATATGCTGATTCAGTGTCACATTGGATACTATATCTGAGCAGCGGGATTTCCTACAGCTTGGGTTTCCAATGGTTTACTCTGATTTCTTAAGGCGATAAAGAAGTTGGCTAATCCTTAAATGGTATTTTTAGTGGCCATGCCATTGTAAAACCTTTCAGCACTTTCTTTTGTGTCTGTGTGGGAGGAGATTTGCCATTTTATTGTTACACAATTTAGCTCACACTTCTTTGAGGGAGTTTTCCCTCCACGGTTCTCTCCGGGTCCTACATGATGTGCAGAAAATAATGAAGTCTGTCCTTAAGGGTTCTTCATTCACCTAGCTGACTTTGAATTTTGTTTAATCTCTCGAGACTTAGAAATGGAAATGAGTTTGCTTGGTCCCTGGTGGTTATGTACAGTGGATCTGGGAACGTCCTCACGCTTTGCCAGAATCTTTTATACAGCTTCTGCTCTCTTTTCTGTCTGATTCTTTATGTGTTCACTCTTTCTCTGCTTTTTAAGTCATAAAGCAAATTGTAAACTGAATTTGACTAAGTATAAGAAATAAATCAAGGCGAGATAAGTAAGCTGAGAGCAGAATTAGAAGTGAGGAGAGAAGCATTTGACCCATGCTGTTTTGTTTTCCCCTCAAACCATCCCAGACTTTCCCTAAATGGAGCCTACAGTTTGTGGGCTCCCTAACGAGTAGTAGCCAAATGGCCACCTCACGTTTGAGGCATGCTATTACCTTTCTGTTGTTGTTGTTGTTCCCTCTCCTTAATTAGGGGCTTTAAAGGGAGGTTGCCCATAGTTTCTGACAAACAGCATTAGCTTCATCAGAATGAAATGCCTGATCCTGAACCTCTTTCCTGAAGAACTGACTGTTTTTGTTGAGGGGCTGCATTGAATATGTGACATTTTCTACATTCTAGAATGCAGGAGGAATATCTCCATTAGAATCTATCGGGGAGGTTATGAAATCTCTATTCCTCAAGGCCTCATTTTCCAGGACTGATTTTAGTATATCCTGATAATAAGGCAGGGGGATAGACTAGATCAGTTTTTCCTTGAGTTTACAGATTGACTGTGACCCATAATAAGAAAGAAATTTTATTTGTACCAAACACACATACACACACACACACAAACATACTATAAAAGTTTCATAAAACAGTATGTATCCCTAGTACTTACAAATCCCTTCTACTGTCCATTCCATTTTAGTTCATTTTTAAGTACAAATCTTTACCCACTGAATTGATTTTGCACACTAAGGAGATGAACCTACCATTTGAAAAACACTAAATAGAATGCCCTTTTATTTTTTTTTTTCCAACCCTCTTACAGATATCGAATACATAATTCAATATACAGGGAATTTAAATTGAGAAGCCTGATGAGGGGCAGAATAAAGGAACCCGATCAGCTCTGGGTCTGTTGTGTTTTTAAATCTCTCTGTGTTCATTCTCTTCACCCCAGAGGACTCCATTATCTTTGCTCAAAGAGCAACATTGCTCTGGCTGTTTCCCCTGCTTCTCTTTGATCCCTGCAGCCAGGCCTGGCCCTTCCCCCAAGTCCTCCTTTTGACTCTGGGGGTTTGCTGGGCTTGGAGCCCGTGAGTGTTGACTTGTGCCCTGGGTTGTTCCCCACCTCCAACCTGCTCCACTCCCGGACTGAGCTTTCATTCCCATCTGCCAGGTTAAAGGGCTTATTATTCTTCTCTTTTTGTTCTTCTCTTATTGTTCTATTATTTCACACAGAATTTATCAGTTTGTTACTGGGACAATTTTTAGTTTGTTGCTGAGATGACGAAAGTGACTGGGAATTGTATTTTAGAAATAAGTGTTTCATTCATCAACCAGAATTTAATCTTGAAAGAATTTATTCACCCTTACATACTTCTGGAGGTGCTTTAAAAATAAGATTTCTTTTTAACAGATAAAAAACAATGTAATAGATCTTAAACCACAAGCCACATTAAAAAAAATGCATATATCATCAGCACCAAATCAATTATACAGTATTTTGGGTTCAAATTTTAATTTTTGTCAGAAAGATAAATTAATAGACATTAGACTTATTTATTTTACCCATAAAGTTTAACAACATTTACTGAGCATCTGTTATGTACAAAGCAAGATATGTAAAGCACATTTCCTGACTTGAAGGCACCTAGACCTTCAGAAAGGAAATAAGAAATTCAGGTAAATAACAATCTTATAAAATAAGATTTTAATAAGTGACTTGAACATAGAGCAGTACAAAGTTAAAGTATACTTTCTGAGAAAGCATTCTCCTTTCTCAGAACCCAAAATAGTGAAAAGAGAAATTATTCATCCCCATTCTGTCTTTTCAAGATATGAAATTGCCAAATTTCTCCATTCCCCATTTTAATTGAATGCAAGATAAGAAAGGAAGGAAGGAAGGAAAGAAGGAAGGAAGGAAGGAAGGAAGGAAGGAAGGAAGGAAGGAAGGAAGGAAGGAAGGAAGGAAGGAAGAAAAGGAGGGAGGGAGGAATACTGAGTGCCTACTTTGTGCCATGAGCTGTAAGGGTGATATAATGGCCTTCTTATTGATCTTTCTTTGGTTTCTTCATGTGCTTCTCATGAACTGGCTGCTCAAGAACAAAACTGATAAGGAAAGAGTCCTGCACCAGGATGGAGAGAGACTGAGAAATGCAAGAAGCATATAAATAAGCCCCGCCCCCCAGACTCATGTCTTTCCTTCCCCTCTGTCTAGAGCAGCATTATCCACTAGAAATACAAAGCCATATATGTAACTATAAATTTTATGGTAGCCACATTTTACAAGCAAGAAAACAGATTAAATTTATTTTAACAATATATTTTAATCCATACATCCAAAATATTATCATTACAGCATGTAATCAATATAAAAAATATTAACAAGATATTTTACCTTTTTTTTTTGTACTATCATCTTCAAACTCTTTTTGTATGTTTTCCACTTAAGCACACCTCAGTTTTGACTGGCCATATTTCAAGAGTTCAATGACTACAAGTCACTAGTGGGTACTGTATTGGACAATACAGGTATAGTTAAAGAAACAGAACTGGGGAAAAGCCTTAATAATTAATGAATTTCTCTAACATTTAAATAAAGAGACTCAATTCATGGAGAGGAGAGGCCTGAAGATTATTTTTCTAAGCATATTATGGAGAAATGGGAGTTGTCAACTCAGGGTTCACTTCTTTCTCTTCTTCCAGCTTCTCAGACCTGGGGAAATAAGATACAACTGGGGCAGAGTCTCCCCTACTTTTCCAGTGCTCCAGGACCAGCATCTACTCCAAGGAAAAGAAAGATAACCCTTACAGCCCTCACATTAGTATCAGACCTCGGAGTTGATAAATGCTTTCAAGCACAATGTCTCATTTAATCATTTTAATCAGGCAGTGCATAGTCAATGGAAGTATTATTATCCTCATTTTACAAGTGAATGAACTGGGGCTCAGGGAAAGTAAATGATTTGCCCAAAGTAGCACAGTTAGTATCCAAGTGTTTTAAAACTTAATCTAGTATGTGTCCCATTCATCAGAGATGCCTGGTGAACGGAAGTAAAGACTATATTTACTGAATTATGGATTTTTTTTCTCCTTTAGCTATACCCAAAGTCTCTCCCAACAACAACAACAAAAAAAGCCAAAAACTGGTATCACTTTATAAAAATAATATACAAACAACCCTTCGGCCAATTTCGTTTTTAACTGGGTTTTTGTATTTTTCTTTTTTCTTTCTTTCTTCTTTTTTTTTTTTTAGTTAAATATTGTCTAATCTAGCAATTTAGAACATCTCATTACTGTGGGCAAGTTAATACATTACAAAGGCAAAGTTTTTGCCTTGGCCCTGAAATGTGTCCCAATCATTTTTGTCTGGGAAAACAAACAAAAGTGGATCAGCAGTGTGTTTGTTATATGAGATGCTGGCCAAGTCCCAACCAGTAGGATGGTGGCTTACCTACCAACAATACCTCCCTTTCAGGCAACGCCAGCTGTTTTATGAGATCACAGTCCTACAGAAGGGAACTGCTCTGATCAGCAGGATCTAACTTTACTACTGCCCTGTGGGGAATTACAGTATTTCTATCAACATGATGCATCCCAATTCCAACTATGTGAAAAATACTGGGACAGACTTTAAACAGGGAGCTCACTCTTTGAGAATGAGAATTCTGTCTTCTGAAAAAGGTTTGCTAAAATAAAGACATTTAATATGTTTACCCCACCTCAGTTTCAGAAATGTAATGGACTCAAGAACCATATTCACATTGCTCTGTTTTGACTGTTCATGTTTTTTTCTGTTCTACTCAGCCAAGTTCCTATTGTCATCCTTTGCATTTCACTCTGGAGCCATTTTGTTTCCTGGTTAGACCACCAATCACGTCCATTCAAAATAGGTTTTTTGTCTTCTTTTATTCTATAACTATTTTCTTAGTTCTTGGATACTCCTTCTTTCAGTTCACTTTTGACAAATCATAATAAGGTTAGCTAGTTGTAGAGAGCAAGAGTCATTATGGAAACTGGGATCGTCTGGGAGCATCTTAAAAAATCATTTGGATAGCCTGTAGAATGTGAACAAAATGATAAGATACAGCTGGAAGTCAGTGCATCCAGCTCATTTCATGTACAGTATTTCCTGTTTTTTTACAACTGCCACAGTGATATTGAGAACTGTGACTCGTTTACTAATGTGCTGAGTAGTGACATTTTTTGACCTACTTATACATTATGTACTGTGATTTCCTTAGCAGTAGCCAAATCCTGGAAACACAAAAGGAAGACACTATAGCCCACTAAACCATCACCATTGTCTCGTTTATCACCAAGTTCTATCCCTTCCTTCCTCTACAGGAAATGGGGAGTACATAAATAAGAAATACAAAACTTGCAGGAAAATATTAAAATATCCAGACACTGTTTTTTAGTGGTGGTAAAAGGCATAAATAAAGAAATTCATCATCCTCCATTCCTGTCCAATAAATCCCTCTAGAAATCCTACTCTGAACATAGTAACCAGTCAATATGGTAAATTAGTCAATCTGCTCGGACAACTCAAGTAGTTTAGTAATTATCTTTCTTTAGACATTTTTATAAATTTTTAGCCCAATAATTTACTAGAAAATCAAGAAAATAGGTACGGTTCATTAACAGTTTAGGGTTAATGTTACTAAAAACAGTCCAATCCAAAAAATCTCATTTTAAAGCAGACACACTTTTATTTCATCTTCTGCACAAGTCTGCACACATGAGAGAACAGACATCTATGGCAGGTTACAGTCTTTTATAATGTAAATTCTATGATATACTAAAAGTACCTCAACTCAGATGCTACTTAAATATTTCACTGTGAGATTCTATCCTCTTCTCTGTAACCTACATTTAAGATTTAAGTGATTTCTCTTTCTAAGCTACCCCATAACTTCTTCGTCAATTAAAAGATGTGTTAATATTTAAAACATCAAATTACATGGCTGGAGAATTGGCCTACCTGGTCCACCTGATCAGCCTTTCTCAACTCCCACATTCCCAGCAGTCTTTATTCTGTCTTTTCAACAAGCATATTAAAAGGTATTTTAAAGGCACCTTACTCAGGTTTAAACGTAAGAGTATCTGCAAACATTGGTTTGGTATGTAAGATGCGTGAAAAGTAGCAAGAAAAATGGTCCAATTGTCCATGTAGTCTGTCTGCTGGCTTGGTTTTAGGCCTTCTGTCTGAAAATGTATACACACACATTCCCAAGAGCTCTCATCCAACTCTTCTTTTACTGTCTAACTAGCCATTTCTTGGAATGTTAAACACACACACACACACACACACACACACACACACACACACACACACACACACACACAGAAAGTTCTTTGTTCCGTGGAATTGCGCAATGTTAGAACAGGTACCAAAATAGTAATGTTCTTACCTGTAAACACTGTTGGGGCTGATGAGAAGACACTGACTCACCCTCTTTCCAGCTCTTTCATGCCAAAATATACAAGGAAAGATGTAGCACCCTGAGGGAGATGTGGGCAGAAGCTGCTGCTTTGTTTTAAATGAACAGGGTTTAAAGTTATATACTAACGTCCAGTAAGAACATAAGTCCTTTTCAGGGAATAGTAAAATACTAAAAGATCTGATGGGGCTGTAAATCTTTATTATCATCATCATACAAGTTAATCATGTTTGTTTTATATAAAAATGGGAAACATAAAGAAGCATAGAAATCGTCCAGATCCCAGACAATTCTATCTTCGAAACATGGAGACTATGTGTGTGTCTATGTGTAGATACATAGATACATATGGATTCTGATACAAACATATAGAGAAATCTTTCTTAGCCAAATGATAACACAAATTATATTTTGTTATATAAGTTGCTTTTTTTACTTAACAACAAATCATGAAAATCTCACCATGTCACTAAATAAATATCTACTACATCATTGTTAATGTATTCTTTAATGTGGTTGTATCATTATTTATTTAAACAATACCTTACCATTAATTATTTGAGTTCATTCCAACTTTTATACTTATAAGCAATTCTATATCTTTTTACATACTTTTAAACAATTCTATATTTTTTACATACTTTTTTCTGTATGTATCTGATTAAATTTTACTGTTCAATCTCAAAATTGTGATTAAACAGTAAAATATAATGTACTATTTATTTATCTATCATCTATTTTCATTTTAAAGTAAATAAAACGCCAAATTGCTATGTAGAAGAATATTGTCAATTCATATCTCACCATCAATGTCTGATTATCTCTTTTTCTCACAATTTTGCCATTATCTGGAGATCGTTTTTGGATAGATGAAAGCTAGATGTTTTCAATCTGATAGGTGATGATTTATATCTCTGTTACTCTTGATGTGCTTTTTTTATTATTAGTAGTAAAGTCGTATGCTTTCCTTATGCTTATTGACCATTTGTACAGTTTATTTTTTGAACTGCCTTTGCCCTTTTATTTTTTTATTTTTCTCTTCCTAACTGAATTATAAGATCATTCTTATTATATGTTATTAAAACTTCATCAAAAATATTGCAAACATTTTCCCAAGGTATCCCAGATTTCAGATGTCCCTTAACTGGGGTGGGGAAGGTGGGGGGGGGGCGTAGTGACCATATAGATGTCTTTGTGTTTGTCCCATGCTTAAGACTACAATACATGAACTCAGCATGTTTTTGATGTCCTCAAAGAAACTCCTCATGCAAAAACTTTAATGAACATAACTGGAGTTTTCATAGGAAACATAGAGAAAAGGTTTTGCAAAACACACCTCCCAGAAAAATCCCTAGTGGACATGTCTGTTCTTATTTGTTATCAGCTATATCGGGCTGAACTAGGGAGTGTTTGCAAACAAGTCATTTCTTCTCCTCAACTTGCTTCTTCAAACTTGTCTTAATGATCAGCCAAACAAAGGGCCCTCCAGTTACCAAAAATTTCCCTCCTTAGAAGAATAAATAAGAATTTCTAAAATCTCACAAAGTGAATGCAAGTTTTATCAAACTAGGAATTTGATATCTGCATATTTTGAATTATTTTCTTTCTCAAAGCGTTTATTATTGTTTAAGTTTACTTAAATATAATACTACAAAGTTCTGAAAATATCTAATTTCAGAGTGGTGGAGAGAGGTTGAGTAATTACATCAAGCTCTAGGAAAGTAAGGGGAGATAATTCTATGGATAAAGTTCAATAAGGTCTTCATAATATGCTCCCTCATAACCTCTCTATCCTTTTCATCCCAAACTGCTTACATTACTTTGAATTTGCACTTCTCAAAGGATATCATATCTTCCCTGTCACCCCACTCTCCAATGTCTTCCCCTTTTTATCTAGATACTTGTACTCACAGCTTAGAAACAGGATTGTAAGGAATTCTTCCCTGTACCCCAGCCTGTGACAGGTAGCCCTTCTCTTGGCCCCCATCGCATCTTGTGTATACCTCTCTGAATCTCTGATTTTCTTGACTCTCTCCCACAGTAGAGACACCAGGGGAGGCATCTTAAGTGTACATTTAGCATGTAAAATATAAGGGACATTTTTTTTTTAAATAATGGAAATAAAAATTAAGAGATCTGGGATACAAACTCTTCTCTCTGTTGTACTTATTGCTTTCAACCTCATGTAGTTAAAATATCATATGATGATGGCATTGCATTAATGCTCATATGGCATTAATGCTTATATCTATAAGCATGAATGACTCAAATCAAGAAAGCCCTCTTCCTTCACTGTCTATAAAGATTAGGTAGGAGAAGGAGTCCAAATCAGTAAGGATAAGAATAAGAAAAACATAAAGTTGAAAATCATTCATATAGTGGCTTCTAACCCTGGTTGCGCTTTTAATAAAATGCCAGTGCCCAAGTCTTACCTCAATGAAATCAGATTCAGCTTGTCTGGTATCACCAAGTGATAATATTTTTTAAAGTTCTGCAAATGCTTTTAATATGTACCCCAAATTGAGAACAACTGATATAATCCTATTGTTTCATTTTGTTGATGAGGCAAACAGGAGAGGTAAAGTCACTTGGGTAAGTAAGTAGGGGCACACTGAAAATAAGAAAGACTCCCCAACATACAATGTAGATCTTTTTTTTATCAAATCATATTTAAGAACAGTTGTTTCTGTAAAGGTGAGAAGATAAATCCTGTTAAGTCTAATGAAACCGTATGATTCATTACAGAAGGAATGATCTGGAATCAACAAATTTGGAAGAACCTGCTTACTTAAGATGACCACTTTGGGTGAGATTAGCTGAACTAAAAGTAAAGCAGCCACAAGCTGTGTGTGGCAGCACTTCAAAACAGGTGTAGAGAGAATTGATGTAAAGCAAAAAAGAAAAAAAAAATTCAACTGCCCAGTGAAAGCGTGATCAGTATAGGAAATAACCTGGCTGAATAAACAGAACTAAGAACTAGCTAAGACAAGATTATACACACATGAGATTTATTTCTAAATTAAACAAAACAAGTCTATACAGCAACTCTATTCATTTGTAGCTTCCTTTTTGTAAATAAATATTATGTGGTAACAAGCATGAATTTACAGCTTCATGCAGGACTTAATCCTGAAAAAAGAGAAATAAAAGAGGACCCCCCAGGTCTGCAGGAACTGAGAATAGAAATTACATTGGTGCAAAAGGTCAAATTTTTTTTCAGATTTATCTTGCAAATTTAGAAGCTTCAAAAACTTAAAGTTGGGCATGACAATGAGAAAGGTCAGTGGAGAAGGTCAAGTAACATTTATTGGCAGAGAAGCAGGGGACAAAGATAGATTTTGTTGTTGTTTTGTTTTCCAACAACAGCTCCAATCTCTTCATCCTCCTTCTAAGTCAACTCTACTTCCATATGGTCGTTAAGTTCCAAGACTCAAAGAATGTGTCTCATCCAGGACAAAAACTGCTTGCCTTATTATTTGACTTTAATTTTCATATAGTAATCATCTAATACTATTTCTCAACTTCTTTAAATACATAGATTAATCTTTCAGTTATAGTCCACCTACCCCAGTTTGTGATCCTGATCATATAGCAAGTAATATAATTGTCTGACTCATAGAAACCTTCAAAATATAAGTCTTAGCTTTCTGCTTTTATATACATACAAAAATAAATTTCCATTTTTTATTTCAGATTGAATTTGGAGTCTAAGGATACACAAAGGCCCAAATTAGTGTTAATATCAGGAAACTCCTTAAAAATGTGGCTATAGTCTAATGAGGTTAACAAGGGCAGAAATGCCATGGGTTCTTATCATGCACCTGAAACTGGTGTTAACACTGATATTTATATATCACATGTGGAAAAATAAAACATTATAAAGCAAGGACTGTTATTACCAAACAGTTTACATATATCATAGATAAGATGTAACCTTTATTTTTACCATATTAAAGTAACTTCTACTTATTTCAAAGGCTGACTGGTCAATGTATAGATTGTGAAGACCCTTTTCATATTTATTTCCTTCCCGTTGCTCCTTCATGAGACAAACATGAGCAACCTGGAAAGGAAGAGAAAGTAAATCTTCAACCCATCTCAATGGTTTCTTTTTAGTTGTTTTAGTAGATATTGTGGCAATTTGGATAAAGAACAATCAACAACTTGAAAGTCAGAAATTATCTGTTAGATATTATTGACCCAGGTTGTCATCATGGAAAATAATGAGTTGACAGAAATATTCAGGTCACTGTATTTTATGTTATTGAATCATGTTTTTTATAAACTCAATCTCAAAAATTCCATTTTAAATCCAATTTAAACATCAACCACATAGAAATAGCCCCACCCAAATGTGACTTACCAAATCTTAATGGTAAGTTCATGAGAAAATAAAAGTATAAGACTTTCTAGTTCTCTGCCATCTACTCTCTTGCCTATCAGTTTGTTTTCAAAAATTTAAATAGTTCTAACTTCAAAGTGAATCTGACTCAATGTTAGGAAAACATACCCTAATACCCACTCCTTTGCCTTCATACCATAATGCATAATTCTTCTATTTTTTCCTAACATAATCCATGCATGGTTCTTGGATATACACATGTCTGCCCCCATAAATTTCCTTTTTCCACCCTCCCCATAAGGTATAGCAGTATCTAATAATGAGTTGCAAATTTTCTTTTATTTCCCTTTTTAGGCGGTTTGTACATGTGGGACCCTTAGCAATTACTAACCTTCTCTCGGCCAATTTTACATCTTAAATAAATATATCAACCTCTGCCTTGTATAATTACTGTCAAGTTTAGTGATAAAATAGGTAAAGAACCCTCCAATTAACTGAAATACTCAACATCAGGTATTAGCTATTATTTTTACTATTTTCCTGTATGTTCCCTGTAATCAGTCACTTTCAGAAAGAGGTTCAAAGTGGTGACATAAAGAAGAATTAAGTAATAAGTAAAAAGTTGATAAGAATAGTCCAGAACTTGCTTCCTAACAAGGCAGGGTCCTCCAGACATCTCATAACCCTACAGAAAGCTCTTACAAAAGATGAATTAACTTAACAAACATGGCCTCAAACTTCAGAGGTGGTGAAGGTGAGTCTTCTTGGGATGGGGAACATAGACAATTTCTCCTGGCTGGGGTGGAAAACGCCACATAGGAGAAAAATTAGAGCCTTTTGTGATAAAGAAAGGTCGGTTCATAAGAGGGCCTCAAACTGTTCAAATTCTGAATCTTCATTTACTTTCAAAAACACTTAGGAGTTCCTTGAGCCTTTTGAGAACGGTAGGAACATGATCAATGATCAAAGTGCTGCTGATAGAAGATGAGCCTTATTTCTTGAAAGAGAACAGATGATGGAGGTGGCAGATGATAATTTTTCGGTCACTTAAATTATTGCTCAAAGGTGTTCACTGGTAGCTCTGATGTATTTCAAATTTTTGTAGAAAAAAATAGCTTCTAACAGGAAATAGAAATCCAGTGGATTCATAGATAAATCAACTAAAAAAAAAAAGGAATGGAACATTTAACTTCTTGCTCCCAGGCATTATTGTCAGTTTGGCTCCAATAAACTCTTATAAAAATTCAAAAATAACTAGAGTTTGCAGAGACATAACACCAACTGAGTGCACAATAATCATTTTTTCATACAAATACATCATCTTTTAAATGCATGACTTTTTACAGGCAAAATATTGAAGTTCATTTTATTTTTAGCATTTTAGACTCTTACCTGGGATTTGGGACTATATCCCTAATTTCTCAAGTGACCTTGATAAACCATATAGCTTTTTCTAAATTCTAAATCTTCCAGGGTATTTTAAAACAAAGCTTTGAAATCACTGGCACACGCAATCTATCTTTAATCTTTAGGCTTCTTGCTATGTTCTAGAAAGATTTATCTTGATTAATTCTTATTCATGGTACAATTAAATGTTGTCTCCCTAGATCTTTAGGCAAATTGAGTTTTTTGTGTTTTGTGTTTTGTTTTGTTTTGTTTTGTTTTTGAGAATTTAGTGCTCCAGATAGTTACCTCTATCTGGAGAATACCTCTTTAAGAAATACCAATTTAAAAAAGAATTTGTGTCTTTTACATAAACATATAAAGTGCACTAAGTGTTTCCCTGCCTTCTTAAACAGAGTATGTTGAATATGATTTAAGGCTTTATTGATGACTCAGCACCATAATAAACATCTTTTATTCGTCATGGTGAGTCAGTGACACGTGACACAACTTCCAAAGAAATGAATGAAATGAAAGCCTACACATGAAGTTCAGAAAAATCAGGAGTATGAGACTGCTTGCTTCCTGAGCTCTGACATACTGTACTGCATGTCCCATTTTGGGAAGGACATCAGGAAAGTGGAGTATTCTAGCCAAGGAGGGCAACTAGTATGGTAAATGGTCTTAAAATAAGGTCCAGACAGGGAAATAACTGAAAGAATTAGAGAGGCTCCACTTAAAACAACAACAACAACAACTTAAAGAAGATAAATATTTAAATGTTGAGAGTGTCTTATGGAGATGCCTAAATCTATAAATACCTAGAGCAGAGAACCAGGACCAGGGAGTAAAACTTATACAGAAAAGCAGGTTTTGGTTCAATATAAAAAGAACTCATCTTTATAATTCAGTTAGGTTCACAATTTATGTACATGACAGTACGTGGTTTCACAGCTGAGAGAAAGATGAGCAAACCAAAGTACAAGCTAGACTGGATACCCTCTATATTCATTTGAGGTTCTGAGTCTGAACTCCTGGGAAGAGTGATGTATGCCTTTCTTTTTGCCCCTAATCATGGCTGTAGGCTAGTGTATCCCTGTGGTTTATGTGCCTACTATTTAGAATTCTCGTCTTCTTAGGGCTGTCAGGCAGTCAACTGCCACTTCTTGATGTTATTGCTATGTCTGCCTCGAGCAGCTAATAATGGATGTGAAAACTCCTTGTATAATTATTAATGCCAAGGAACTGTGCAGCAGTGTGCCGCTCCGGTCTCCTATTGGCTGGATAAACACAGATAACTAAGCTTACTATAATTATGTCTAAAATTCAAGTAAATAAATAATGAATGAGGGTCTGAGTGGGTTATTTTTATGGTTGAAAAGTGCTGACTCACTGAATGCATGAATCTTGTAACATCTATTTATATGCATAGAGTCTTAGGGGTTTATTCTATTTTCTCATCTGGGTTCTAGAGATGGGAGATGGCTGGGTGTGGAAGTTTTGCATCAGTGTGATGTTGTCCTAAGTTGACTATCATTTCTGCCTAAAGTATCTCTGGAATAAGGCTCCAAATGTGCAAATAAACACCATAAATAAGCACACAAATAGTAATTCTCCAGTCTCAATAAGTTCTTCTCTACTAGTAATTGAAGAAATAATGTAATCTCTCTAGTTTGCTGCCTAGCAGTAGGTTCCTTTACTTTTAAAATTAGGTTCCTATTCATGAACTAAGGTTAGGAATTCAGGAAAGGGAAGAAATCTACTACTTGAAAATTCATCACTATTTATTTTTAGCTACTATTTTTTAGCACCTAGTATTAAAATACACAATGATTAAAACCTAAACATATCCTATTATTTACCATCATTCTCTCATTTTGAAAGGCCCATCACTAACCTTCCCATTAATTCCATATCTTTTAGGTCTTCCTAAATCAATAACTACTCTAAATTACTGCTCAAACCCTAGTTTTACATCTGCATTCTCTCTGTTCTAGGCTGAGGAGCCTACAAGCTTTTCTGTCTAGTCCCCATTTCTGCCTCACTCCAGAATCTGGCTCAAAGCCTGGACTTTCTCGAATCCAATTGCTGGCAAGCAAATCCTCTATCAAACAGCTCTCTCACACATCTGTTGTATTTAAAATAGCTAATATAACTCACCAATGCTTTTTAACTTGCTCAAACTAGAGGACAGCGCTTGTGCCTCAGGGAGGGGAAGTGGAGAAGGGCAGTATGAGAAGAAGGAGAGTATTTCCTAAAATATTTAGGAAACATTTTCTACATTTCATATTGATGTGAATTTGTCCCTAGTGTTTCTTAAAGTGATTTTATGTGGAATTATTCTCTTTTAACTAATTTTCCTAGGGAGGCATATTTTCTTAAGTATCTGGTATGGCTAATATGGTACTGTCATGTTTATTCATAGGTCACCCTGTTTAGACTAATATAATAATGATTTTAATTTCAAAAATGGCTTCAGTCAAACTGCCTTCTTCCTAAGCATTCTGAGATGGACCTTTTAATTCATTCATTTCTTCATTTAAGAATCATGATTAAATACCTTCTAGGAGGAGCTGGGTTCCCATGTTCCCCAACTCCATTATTTTCTCTGGAGTTGAGCTCTAGCGGGGCATTCTCTAGATTTTTTTTAAAGTAAGTATGACATAGTCACCTAACATGGGCCCTCTGGGCATGACTGTGATTAATACACTTTTCAAAACAAATATCATTATGCATTCACTGTGGTACTCATTCATACCTCCTGGTTATTCGTTAATGAATAGCCTAGGTTTATGTTTAGCTTGGCTTTCTCAATGTCCAGAGACTCTCTCTATCCTGGACATGAAAGTACACTTAGTAATCAATGGAAGCACAAAGCAGGCAGAGAGTTGAAACCAACTATGAACTAGGCAAGAAAAAATGCTGGCTTTCAGGTAAAGTTTCTGTCTCATAAAATGTTGATAATGCTTATCAACCAATGGAATAAAGTCCAGCCCTGCACCCAACACATGACCTTCGTAAACAACAGAAAGTCAAATTTATTATCATAGCCATTCCTTCTATTTTTTTAATCAAGAAATAACAACAGAGAAAATGCTTCTCTTTTATACAACTAAGGTCAGAAAGTTTAGTCATAAGAGGTTTATTTATCATCATTTATAAAAATATTCTTTCAGTCAGAAAACTTTTTCCTAATAGTACCTGACCTTTGTCATAATTTTTTTCATCCCTGTCAAACATTTCTAAGACTTGACATAACTATTTATGTTAGTTGGATCAAAAACACCTTGTGATTCTGGTAGAAATAATTCTTCCAGTAGAAGAATTTATATGACAGTGTCTTTTACCATCCATTAAGCAGCTTTTCATGTTTGGCTGACTTGTAATGTGTACTAATATCAGCTTGTAAGAGGAAACGACAGTCAGCATTTTTACTAGCTTATAAGAAATCCCTATTTCAAATAACCTTCATTTTATAACTAGTCTGTGCTGAATGCTGGAAGGAGGTGAAACAAAGATGAACAAGACAATCTCTGTCCTCTCTCTATATGCACATGCATATTGTCTACTCAAAAGGCAAACTAACAAGGGCTATAACCCTGGATTAAATGGAGAGCTTCTCAAATATGAGAAGATTAATTCCAACTGGGGGATTTGCGAGTGTGTATAGCAACCACGTGGGGATGTCAGAGGAATGGAAAAACAAGAAGATTAAGGAATGAAGAGAGACTTGAGAAATTTAAGAATGGAATCTGGTTGAGGAATTCGGACTTAATCCATGTAAATCCTGGGACTTGGACGAAATATGCTCAGGTTCGTGATTCCTGAGCATGCTCTTAGGCATTCCCTTTGTTTCATACAGGGCACAATCTAAACTGTATTATTTAATGTCTGCAGCGATCTCCCCTGACCTACCTCCTGCTGTTGATGCTCTTGCCCACTCCATCCCTGAGTGCTACACTCCCACACGGCTTTCTCTCCAACCTCCCAGCAGGTCTTGAACTCCCTCAAACTCTACCACAGGCCTGGGATCCTTCCCCATTCTTCACTTGGCATTTATTTAAATTATAGAGGTGCGTGTGTATGTATGTATTAATAACTTAAAAAGAAAACTGAGGATCTAGTATATATTAAGCAGTGTGTGACATACAGAGTCGTGACCAGATTAGTTCACTACGAATGAAGAAAGTTATAACCTATTTAAATCCTATCTATCCTTTGAGAGAACTTCTCCAGACCAGCCTAGCTCGTGAAATTCTATGGTATGCTTAAAAATATCAGCACCAATTACATAAATGATCTAAACTGTTTCCTACAGGTCTCCTTTAAAAAAAAATGTTATTTAAAATACTTATTATCATTTAGTTTTTCAACAGTTACATAATTTTTTAGAATAGGGATCCCATTTCATCTTTGTTTCTATAATGACACTAATTAAAATGTTTTCCATATTATAGGTGATCAACAAATAATTGATCCTTACATAAGAAGTTAATAAATATATATAATATATAATTGTATATACATATTAGCATAATAGACTAGTGTTAAAATGCAGTGCATGTATCTGCACGTTTTTTAACTTCATGAATCAATAATTTTTTAAGTTAATGCACATATATACGTGTAGATGACAAAAGCTTATTTTCCTAAGTAAAATGGCTTCAGAAATCTATTGTTACATAAATTACACCACCATAAAATTGTTATGGGAAGAAAAACCTGTTAATCTTATCAGATTTTTATAAAGCTGGAAAAAAATATTTTCATTAAAGAAAAAACATTAATTACCTCAGGATAAAGAATAAGGTTTTGAATTGAATAAACCTATATGAAAATCACTACAGCATCCTAATTATTTTTATTTTGCCATTGAAATCATTTAAGGAAACTATAGAAATCTGCAGACAAGACAGTAAAAGTCAAGAGAAAATATATTACTGGTTGAGTGATTATTTCAATTAATCCTTGCAAGAACCCTGTAGAGGTCTCAACAGTTCCAGTCAGACTCAGGAATTAAGGTTCCAAAACATGATGCGAACCTACGTGTCTGTGACACCAAAACCCTTGCTCTCTCCACTATGTCTCCCAGTACTACTCCTAGCAGCGGAGTACAGAGAAACTTCTAGGAGGCGGTGTCATTTTGAGTTGGGCTTCCAGGGAACGAAATGTTTCTGTGTGCAGAGATTGAGGGTAAAATATTCTAGTGTAAGAAACAACTGTGCTAAGGATCTGTGGTGAGCATACCAGATCCCCTCTCCAAATGAAGACATTCATTCCCCCCCACCCCCATCCCCACCCCCGACAGCTGGTAGGTAGGTGGGTGATGGCTCTGGGGATTTGCTCTCAAAAAGAACCACCTTACCCAAGGCAGCCCACACAGATAACTACTTAATGCTAGATGAAGGGTGGGAAAATGAGGCCTAGTTCCCTTGCCTCAAGGTGGGGCACTCTGAAGGATCAACCCCACTCCATAACTCCTTGTTACAACTGCATCTTCTCCATCTTCTGCCCCATCCTACTTCCTTCAATCTACAAACTTTCCACATGCAAGTCTCCACCTAATAGTCTTTTTCCAAGGAAAGAAGACCTAAGAGAGTAAGGAATATAAAATGGAAAAAACAAAAAACAAAAAAAAAACCCAAGACAGTAGGGTATATAATGATGATAAGAAAGAGATAAAATTCTGTTTGGAGAAAATCTTGGATTCCATGTTAAGAAATTTGAACTTTATCCTGCAGAACAATGGTTTCCAAGTTGGAATGGCTGAAAGGATCTCAGAGTATGGGGGAAAAATCTATTATTATTTATACTTTTATAAATGTCTACTTCTCTTTTATAATATAGATAATATATTAGTAAAATAGTACATAACATACAGATATTTTAGTATGTGTTCTAATTTTTTTTTTTAACTAAGAAATGTGTGCCATCAAAATTTGAGACCACAGCTAAAGACATTGGGAAAGTAAGCCAATGAGGTCTTTTTATTTTTCAGGGGAAAAAAAAATATGCTCAGAAAGAAATTAGAGTAGTGGTTCCCAACCTGATTCAGCCCTAGAGAATCAACTGGTAACTATTGAAAAATAGTGATGATCAGGTCCCACCCTAAACAAATGGTATCCACTCTCCGCAGTGGGAACCAGCAACAATATTTTCTTTTCCCTTGATGATTCTAATGTACCAAAGTTAAGACTACTGGATTAGAGTTACAATCAAGTTTGATCTGAATTGACCAATGAAACATTACAATTATTCAAACTCTTAAAGATTCTGAGAAGTAACCATCTAGTTACAGAGGAATGAAAGCTAAAGATTTAAAAGGTACTTTTACCTTCAGTGTAAGGTCTGTATTGCAAATAAATATGGTTATTCTCTCTACATTTTGTTTTTACTTCCTATAAAGCCCTAGCAGACAGTTGACCCTCCCGGGCTCTCTCTCCAGGAAATGAGTAACTCACTCATTAACAGACCTTTTACAAAAGCCACTTTCTTATCTGCTAGAATTAGAGTGAATTCTCTCAGTTTGTTTTCCTGAGTTTACACAATAATAAAATACACAATGACCCTCTTACTCTTCTTTTAGCAGCTGATTATTTAATACTTTAGCTTTGAAATGCAAATAGCACTATCAAATATCAAGCTACTTGCCTTCCCCTGGGCTAAGGCTATATTAGAGTGAAAGTCAAAACCTTTTTATGCAAAGGCAATATAGTCCATCCAAAAGCCCCTAAGAGATCTCCAATTTTTTCAGGATTATATTCAGGATATGAAATTCTTTGTACTAACAGATTATATTTTCTCCTAAATTATTAACCCTTTGCTGACTGTTGGCTGAACTCTCAAAGCAGATATAAAACTTACAGCATTTGTGTTTATAACAAAATAAGACAAACACCCGCATGAGAAAGAATTTCTGTAGGAGAATCTTATGTAGCCTATTACAACAGGATCGCTATTTGTTTGTCTTAAACAGAGAGTAACAACTTTAGAGCTGTAAAATACCTTTGAGGTTAACTAACTCATCCTCTTCGATTTACAGATAAGCACAGAGGTTTTGCATGCTTTTACTAGGTCAGTATTTGGACTGGAGGAAACAGGGCTGGGTTGCTAAATGGTAAATTCCTGGTGGAGTGGAAACTGAGCTGAAATTGGCAGGTGAGTGTCAAACCAGCTGGAGTCTCTGGCCTGAAATTCAAGTCTTGAAGAGTCAGAAGCTGAGCAGGTCTTACAACAGGATAACAAGATGAGGACAGATTTCTCAAAGCAGCAGGAGGGGATGGGGCTGCTGCTGTCAGGAGCCCACACACAGGCAGGCACTGCTTGCCCCCCTATTTAAGTGTTTATAACATGCAAAAGAATAAGGTGTGGAAACTTTTTGGAATTGTTGCTGGGTTTCATTTAATTGTCATTTTCTAGCCAAGACAATTGAGGATTAGAAAAGTTAAGTGTCTTGACCAAGGTCACACATTTTGGAAAACAAGGTCTAGACTAGAATCTAAATCAATCAGACTCCAAATCTTCATTTTTAACGATTTGCTCTTCGTATGCAAACATACTTCCTGCTTCAGGCTATGTAATAATTATAAATAATGAGGTAGGGATTGAGGTAAGGCCTCAAATAACCAAAACTGCTTCTAAATAGTGGGAGAGCCCTCATAAAGCCCTCTACCTGGAACTTCCCTCCAAAAGCAGGCCATCACTAAAATCCTCCCAGCAGAGCAGTAGAAACACAAAGAAAACCATTTTGCAGAGTGCAAAAGGGGCATTATGCCTCATACATGGAGCTGACTGTAGCAAATAGAAACAGAAATCCCTAGAACAATTAGCATGATGTTGATTAAAAGTCTGAGTGATTCAGTCTAAACTTTGAACAGTTGTAGACAGTAACTGGAAATCTCATACAGTTTCTATATTTAGCCCATAACAGGAAGTTCCAAGCCTGGCGTGAATCTGTATATTACAACAAGGATAAAGTATGAGAGTTTCGAAAGGATCAGCAGGTGAATCAGAGCCAGGGCTATCAAGAAAACAAGTTAGAGCTATTTATCTTTCAGCTACAGGTTTTCTAACATGCTGCTGAGAAAGTGTTGAGTCAACATCTTTGTCGAAGTGATAATGATAAATGTCCAAACCTGTAGAGAATTGTTATGAGTTTGAGCCAAAGTGAAGACAATTAGCAGGAACCAAGATCTCAAATGCTTCAGAAAATGACAGTTTTGTAGTTCCTTTTAGGCATTTGGAATTAAGGAAGGAAGGTAAGAAACATTACATGGAGGTGAGAGAAAGCAAGCTTGGGAGTGGATTACAGGACAGTTAAGAAGATTCTGTGCTTCTTGAAGGTGATTGCTTCCAATGGGTCAAAAGAAAGATTACTCTGGCATTCCAAAGGTGTGCCTAGATGCACAGAAACAATGGACCTGGCTCGCTTGAGACAAAGAAACACCATTCATTAAAAAAAGATATATGCCTGGGGCATGACTACCCACAGTGACCTGCCCAGTTAGGAATTTATGATCTGATCACCTTCTGAGGTTACTTTCCAAAGAACTCGTTTTTCATCCACACCCTTGTGGTCATATATGGTCTAAATATCTTGGTTCTCAAGACTGTCGGGAACCATAGATATGCATGTGTATTTAAACTTAAGTAAGCCAAGTCTAGGGTAAAACAATGGGCAACCGCAGCCACAAATTTGTATTTCTCCAGATATGTTCCTTTTATCCTTTGGAAACTCTAATTTTCTCATATTCCTCCAGAATTGTTCTAGGAGTGACTAAAGGCTATTTTCCATAAGCAACTTGGTCTATTCTTGGAACCCTGTTTTTTCCCCTCTCCCACTCCAGCTCACTGCAGTTATTAGATGTGGCACTGGTCACTTCCAGTCTGCTGAGTAGCAACTGTGATGCCAATGTTTGCTGCTGCTGCTGCCACTGCTGCTGAACTTTCAGAGGTGTGCCATTTGGGGACCAACATCTGATGTAGAAGGCCACATCTCCTTTGTCTGATGTATGAAGTCAGATGGCCAGGGTTCAAATTTCATTAGGTATATTACTACCGACTCGCACTTGCTTACTTATGAGAACTTTAATGACCCTTACCTGACAAAATTATGTTAATAATTAGATAACATAAAGCATATAAAGCACTTAGTTAACATTTGCTGAGTGCTTATCACATACCATCTTAATCCATTTGGGCTGCTGTAATGAAACACCATGGATTGAGCAGTTCATGAACAATATAGTTCTTGACACTGGGAAGTTCAAGATCAAGATTCAGTGTCTGGCAGATTCAGTGTCTGGTGTGAGCCCCCTTCCTGATTCACAGTCACCTTCTCACTGTATCCTCAAATGATGGAAGGGGTCTCTTTTATACCGGTGTTAATCCCATTCATGAGGGTACCACCCTTATGATCTAATCTCCTCCCAGGAGGCCCAACTCCTAATACCATCACATTGGAGGTTAGGATTTCAGAATAGGAATTTTGAGAGGACACAAGCATTCTGTTTATAGCATGAGCTAAGCAATGTACTGATATTGCTATTATTGGTAAGAAGGAGGGAGAAAATGGCACTCTCCATATTCTAATGCAATAAATAGCTCTACTCATTTTGAACTTGTTCTTAAATTACGACACCTCACTTTAGGACCCAGACTGACCTAGAACAACATAAATGGCAGACATGGTACTATACCCAGAAACAGGCTCTGCAAAGGACCTGATCTGACTTACTCCTGGGTGAACCAAGTATCCAGGAGATGTAATAAATCATATCTAGTTTATTAATTACATAATCCTGGTACGAAATAAGTTTTGTTTCTTTTTAAAGTATCAATTAATAATTATCAGATAAAAAGGAGAAAAATACAATTTTCAGGGATTTTCAGACATTATTAAGGAGGACATCAAATCTGATAAACTCCTCTAACATTTAAGTTGCCCAGACTCAAAAAAATGCAGATAAAATGAAGTATGTCTTACAGGATGGTGTCTGGTGGGTTATATCTAACCTACATTAAGAATTCCATGAATTCCTCCTGGAAATTTGTCCTGCTGGCATACTTTCATATATACACACATATGAACAAAGATGCTTAATGCTGCAGTGTTTAAATATGCATAAAAAAATTAAACATTTCAAAGAGGGTAACTAAATCATGGTACTTTTTAAAAAAATTAATCTCTGTGTTCTGATATTAAAAGATTTCTAATATCCATAAGTAAAAAAGTAGGCACAATTCTGAAAATATATATTAGAAATTACTGATGGGGTGGTCTGTGGCAATAGCTGTTTCAGGTGTTTTCACTGAATTAGCTTGCTAACTTTGATTTCCATAAAATTGTGAATGGACAAAGGACAAATAAGTTGCATCTATAAGGTTAGGACTCAAAATGATATCCCAAGTCCCTACTTCCTGATGTTTATTTTAAACAATAATGACATGGCAAAATTCCAATGAACAAAGATGGATAATCTCCAGGAATTTATTGTAAGAAGGATTAATGATTATATAATTTTAGGGAGAAAAGGGGATTGTACATTATTGGTAATGTTTCCGGATTCTTACTAACATCTCAGAACTGGTAGGGCCACATAGTTATTTAAGTATTATCATTCGCTCTTCATGTTCATAAGAGCTGAGAAAAAAATCACTTATTTGTGGTGCCTCAGACCTGAGAGACTGAAAGTTGCAATGAGTTACTTAATATTATTGCTTCTTTCTCTCACTTTTGTTAGTCTGACCAAATCATACTGGGAGATGTTTAGGGCCACATATTATAAACAATATAACAGAAGAAAATGTTTCTCAATTGTTTCACACTATAAAATAGCTTAATGAAAACATGAACTAAATAAATCAATAACTCTCAGATAAATGATCATATAACAGAATATTTTGAAGGTAGAAGTACTAAAGTTTTAAAAGAAAAATGTAAATACGAAAACAATATTAATACACAACTAATGAATTGATAGTAAATAGTAAGAGATGTGCTAAATGCAGGTAAAAACTACATTAGTAAAAGAGATAATCACAATGAAAGCAGAATGAAAATGCCAAAGATTGGAGCAATTAGAAAAGAACTAATTTATATGGAAGATAAATATAATCTAAGCATAACTCACTTTCTTGAAGAAGAGAACCCAAAAACTCAAGAAAAGTTTCATTCAAAGACATAATTCAAGAAATATCCCTAAAATGAACCAAAAACTGTCTGCAGAACAAAATATCACCCACAAGAAAACTGACAAACTAATGAGCTTCAAAAAATAAAATTTTTCCCCCAGGCATCAGGTTTTATAGGTAAACTACTAGCAAGGGAGAGAATTTAGTATGGCTTCTGATTTCTCCATGGCAATGCTCAATGCCAGAGGGAGAAGAGCAGTAGTAGCTAGCCTCCAAGATGACCTTCAATGATCCCTGCCTCCTGGAATCTACACCTTATGTAGTCCCCTCCCTCATTTTAACAAGGTTGGTCTGTGTTACCAACAGAGAATCCTGCAGAAGTGCTGGTACCTCACTTCCAAGATTAGGTATAAAAGGCACTGCAGCTTCTGTGCTGGATGCACTCCCACTCTCCTGGGTCACTCATTCTGGAGTAAGCCAACTGCTATGCAAGGGCCAAGGCATTGAGGTACTGAAGTCTTTTGCCACCAGGCAGGAAGAAAAAACCTCTCAATAACAACCATGAGTGAACCATTCTGGAAGCAGATCTTCTAGGCCCCATCAACCCTTGAGATGACTACAGCCCTAGCCTACAATTTGAATGGGTTATCACGAGATATCCTGAGCCAGAACCCTACAGCCAAGCCTCTCCCAGATTCCTAACCCTCAGAAACTGTATGATAACAAAGGTTTGTTGTAAGTGGCTAAAATTTCGAGTAGTTTGTTACACAGCAATTGATAATTAAAACAATCCTCAAAAAGGGAAATAGTGTGGGGCCCAAGAATAATATACAGTGTTACCCAAGAATTATTATTCAGACAAGATATTATTCAAGAACAAAATAACAGGTAGATATTTTCATAAATTAAGAACATTTGGCAATGGCAGATTCATTTAAAGAACTACTTGTTCAGGAAAAAAAAAATCAGCTATTTAGGAGATTAAAGCAAAGAAAGGAGAAACAGAAATTGTGAAAAAATATGAGTGAGTAGTTAACTGTTAAAATTGAGAAATAACACTAAATTACTATGGAAATTTTGTTACAGACTGGAAAATAAATGTAAAAAACTATACAATGTATAAACTGTAATAATGTAAATAACAAAAAAACATTGGGAGTAATTGTGAGAGTGCTAAGGTCCTAGATCTTAGGAGAATGATTATCAGTTAAGATGTAAAGATTTTATTAAAAAATAAACACAACTCCAATCTCTTTGTATTTTTCTTAAATTCTGTTAACTTAAGAATCTTTTATAAATGTCATCTCTTGTAATGAAGAGCTATGTCCTGATTTTGAATTTCCTTTTTTTTTTTAAGCCTACACACCCAGTATTTCTAGGTGGTCTCCCATCCAAGTACTAACCAGGCCCGACGCTGTTTAGCTTCCAAGATCACATGAGATTGGGCATATTGAGGGTAGCATGGCTATAGACTAATTTTGAATTTCAACAATTCCTTTAATTTCACTTGTTTATTTTCTTACATGTTTAAATTAAATTGTGTTTAGATATAGAATTTACATTATCTCATTCATAAAGAAGTTTATCTGTCACTAGTCTTCTCTTCTTCCACTGAAAAATGTCTTGAGGTTCACTACTGTGTTATTAATGACAGAATTTGATGATATTTCACTTTCCTTTTTGTACTTTATTGCATTCCACAAATTCTTTGTGATCTGTATATGTTGATGTTATAATAATTGAGTAATTTTATCAATAATTAAGATACACTAGAAGCAAATAAGACAATATGTTTCATGATTATTCCAGATGGTAGGTATATTTATGGTTATGATTTTCTTCTTTGTACTTGTCTGCATTTCAAAATCTGATCACCATAGTCCAAATCTGTGAATCTACCGGAAAGCAATCCTCAGAAAACTTAGAGGGCAGGGAGAGAAAATTGTCTCTTACTTCCCAGAAGGCCCCTGGTTCCTGATATAAATGGGTTCCCTCTACTTCTCAGTCCAGGGGCTGGCTTTAAACTAAATGCCACTTTTCACCTTTCTCCTGGTCATCACCCAAGTCCTCCTGGGATACAAAATGCATAATGATCTGCTCAGAGGTGATCTTCCAGTTCTACCCATACAGGGAGGAAATGCCAACATTGTTTGCAAAAGAAGAGATAGAAAATATTCATGTAATCCCTTCCAGATGATCTTATTAGGCAAGTCAATAAAAGCTTAATATTTAAATCCTTGTAATTTGGTGGAATTGAATGAACCCCTTCAAACATTGTTATTTGTTATTTGATACACAAGTAATTCAATACATTTTGGGTAGTTAGTGTTACAGGAGTATATTTATCTCTATTGTTTTTCAAGAGCATTATGTTGGTAGTTTACTTGTGGTTGTTCTTGATTAATCTTGTGGTATATCTTAAGGCTGTGTCAAGATTCTGGATTTCACCACAGAGGCACCCATAACATAACCTCTACATCTTTAGAGATAAGTATAAAATTTCTTATCACTTTTAGACAGAGAAGATAAAATGAGTCAATGTTTTTATTTCTTTTATGTGCAGTTAACACACATAAAAGGAATTTTTTACTACTTAGATGCAGACTTTAGGCAATCACACTATAGGAAACATTAAAATTATTTTTATTACCTATATTTTTTCTGATTAGAAAATTAATATTCATGACAGAAAACTTGGAAAATATAGAAGAGCACAAAAAGAAAAATAATCACCTTATTTCTTCATCTAAATTTACACCTATTTATATTTTGATGTAAGATCTATGAGTATTTTTTTGGCACATATATATGTAGATCATTTTTTTAATCTGAGTTTTTAGCATACATTTAGTTTTATAGTTTGATGTCAACATATTGTAAATTTTTTTCATGTTATTATTCTTCTGTAATGTTTTTTAATACTAGAGAAGATCATAACATATATTGTTTAATCAAACCCAATTTTTAGACATTTTAAGTGATTTCTTGTTTCACTTCTAGAAGAATAATTTTGGGGTAAAAGTGTCCATACATTCTACAGGCTTATGATACTAACTACAAATTGCACACAGCTACCTCCCCGACCTCCACCCTGCATTCAAACTAGACTTTATTTATACCCTCACTAGAAGTGTATACAAAGGACTGTTAACAGCATCTTCCATTATGGGATGTTATATATTATTTAGGATTTCCAATTTCTTTAACTGTAAGAGAAAGATATATATATATATATATATCTATATATATATATATATATAGATAGATATATAGATAGATAGATAGATAGATAGATATAGATATATATATAGATAGATATAGATATAGATATATAGATAGATAGATAGATAGATAGATAGATAGATAGATATTTAATCACCTCTTGTGATCTTTACCCATATTTTAACTGGGATATTCAAATTTCTTTATGATTTTTTTTTACTTTGGAAAAATAAATATTGAGGTAATTATCCTTGTTATATATTTAAAAACATTTTCACAGTTTGTAACTTTCCCCTGTAATTGTTTGACATTTTTTTGATATACAGATGTTTTAAATTATTCATGTTGTCAGTCTTATCAATCATGTCCCTTATGATTTTTTTCTCTTGGTTTAATGTAATTACACAGGAGTGTTCGCTCAGTGAAAATTCATCTAGCACACTTATGATTTGTGCACTTTCCCATATATATGTTACAGTTCAATATAATTTACCAAAAATTGTAAAAATCTTTTCTAGCCTATATTCCATACACACACACACACACATTTATATTCCTCTGGTTATCTTATTGCTTTATTTTTTAATTCTTTAATCCATTTGGGTATGTTGTTGTTAAGTGAACTAATTACACATTTTTTTCCCAATTGTCAACTAATGTTAGCAAAATCATTTTTCTTTGAATATAAATAGATGAATACCTTTTCCCTCCCTTAACCTCAGCATCCACATTTGCAAAGTGAATAAAATGGATCGACTCCTTACCTGTTCTCTGTATCTAAAGTTTTGTGATGTAGTAACATAGATGTTAGAGAAGAACCTCTGGTGATTTAACACTGTAAGAGGAGGAAACACTGAAACTAAATACACCAACCAGGCAATCATCTAACAAGTCCAGACAGACTTGAATAACCAACCTATTAATGGCAATACAACCTATTAATACAACCTATTAATGTTCATACAAGCAACATTCAAGATATTTAAAAAGATAAAAATAAAGGTAGAAAAGCTGTTTCTTTCATACTTGTAAGGTAAATAATCCAGGAATGAAATTATCAGAAGAAGCAAATCTAGCCACATCAACGGTAGAGTAGTTTTGTTGTTGTTGTTGTTGTTTTGTGGACAAGCCAGAAACATGATGATGTCTTCTCCCACCTTTGGTATGGGATATCCATTTCGCCCCATGGTTCCTGCACATCCATATATCCTCCCTCAGCTCCTGATATTGATCTTGGAAACAGCAAAGAGTTTAACCCAGTTAGGTACAGAAAATTCAATTACTGTTATCATGTTCATAGAAGTCAATTATCATTTACCCTTGAACTCTCCCAAGAATTGACACATTTCGTGAGTAAATTTGAAGACAGAAGTTTTTAATCCCAGAAACTGGACCTAACAGGGTTTAGCATAGGAGCATACAGGAGGTAACTATCCTCATTATTATGGATTCACTATTTCTTCCAGTGTTTCTCAAGGTCTACTAGATGGAGGAGGATACACTGCCATCACCCAGCCTAGCATAGCACAAGCATTCTGTGATTTTTTTTAAAAAAATTTATTTTATTATTAGTTTCAAGTATACAGTACATTGGTTAGACATTTATATAGTTTATAAAATGATCTCCTTGATTGCTCTTTCTCTCCTCTGACTCTCCACCTAGCCATTACATTACTGCTGACTGCATTCCCTATGCCGTACTCCCCATCTCTGTGACCATCTATCGACTACTAATGAGCACTTCTTTAACCCTGTACCCCTTCTTCCCAGCCCCCTAACCCCCTCCCCTCTGTTCGTTACTAGATTGTCCTCTATATTTGTAAGTCTGTTTTTGATTAGTTTGCTCTTCTTGTTCCTTAGATTCCACATGTAAGTGAAATCATATGGTATTTACCTTTCTCTGTCTGACTCATTGCACTCAGCATAATAACCTCTAGGTCCATCCATGTCATTGCAAATGGTAGGATTTCATTTTTTTTTTAAATGGCTGAGTAATATTCCATTGTATATGTGAACCATACTTCTTTATCCAATCATCTGTTGATGCGCCTTTGGGATGCTTCCGTATCTTGGCTATATCGTATATTGTGCTGCCATGAACATAGGGGTGCATAGATCTTTATGAATTATTGTTTTGGTTTTCTTTGGATAAAGACCCAGAAATGTAATTGCTGGATCAAAAGGTATATCCATTTTTAATTTTTTGAGGAACTTCCAGACTTTTCCAAAGTGGCTGTACTAATTTGCAGTCCCACCGATAGTGTATGAGGGTGAGCATTCTAAGATCTTTAGCATCTGCTACCATTTGTCATGACCACCTACGACAACCGTGAGTAGTAGCTAGAGATGCTGCAAATTCATGGAGATCTGTATGCTCTCTTATCACTACCAGAACCACCCCCCACCATGGTAACCTGAGGGACTCTGTTAATTCTTTGGTCCTTAGAACATGAGTTTCATGAACTTAAAGTACCTCCCTTCTGACCTGACACCCAGGTGCTCCAGGAATTCTGGATACCAATGTTCATTAAAGGCTCAGATAGCCCTTAACATTATTGACAGGACAACCAAAACTTATTGCCAATGGCAGGGGTCAGTAACGAATTCCACTTTGCATTTTCTATTAAGGACAGACTGCCATTATCAGCTAACATTGGTTTTCCATCTCTTTACTTTCAGAAAATTTGTCAGAACTCTAGCATTCCTGGTCTGTACCTCTGCCAGTATCTCATTTTGAATACAAGTCAGGAGTGAAAAAAATGAAAACTTCCTTCTATATCAATTGACCATTCATGTCATTTTGACTATTATATTCCACAGATCTTATAATACATTTCATTTTTTACTAAATCAAGGCCTGGTAAACTACTCTAGGATCACAGAATACTTGTCTGTCTTGTTCCATAATTTGTCCTTAATGTCTATAATAGTATCCATTACACATTTTTTGGGGGTGGGGAGAATATTTTAAAATGTATTTATTTTTTGAATAGGTAATGCATGCATATAGTACAAAATTCAAAAGATATAAAAGAATATACAGTGAAAACTTAGTTTTCCTCCCATGGTCTATGAGATACCCAATTATCCTCCTGAAGGAGAAACAATTACTCCTTCAGTTTTTTTTCCAAATGTTTTCAGAGAAAATAATCATATGAATGTACACACACACACACACACACACACACACACACACAGACACTTCACACAAATGATGGTATATGGTAGAGTTTTACATCTTGCTTTCTTCAAGTTACAAAATATTCTTGATATATTATTTCACAAAGGGAAGTATATTAATATTTCATAAAAAGTTGCCTCAAGGAAAGACATTTTGGTTTTCTCACCTAGTCAATATGAGGAGTTAGTTAAAACTGTTTTTTTGCTTTCCAATGAGAAATTATTCCAATGAATCTGACTTCCAAGAAGAAGGCAATAAGAATTAATCCAGAAATTCAAGGTATTCCTGGATTGAAGTACACCCTATAATTCAAAATTCTTCCAGAATGTCCTAGATTTCAGATGGATCCAAGCAGAGTCCTTTCAAACATCCAAGAGTGTATAGGAGAAAGTCTCTCTCCCTCTGAAATTGTGAGCACTGAAAGCTACACTTAGAAAGCACCTACCTAAAATAAAGCCAACCCAAGGAGAAGCAGAGCTGAAAGAGCTAGCTGTTCCCGATATGAGCATTTCAGCCTCCGGATCCAGCTATTCCTAAAGCGGAATTGGGACTAGAATGAGGCAAGTGAGGCACCATCTAGGGAGTAAAACTGAACGGGCTACAAAAAAAAAAAAAAAAAAAAACCCTCAGTAATAAAAAAAATTACACATGTGAATGTCAATTGTCCAGGTTGTTGTTAGTCACTGAAATGCTGCCTCCCCTCCCCTACTATCCTGAAATACTCCAAATTCCTACATAACTTTGTTGCAGATAGCTTCAAAATTGTAAAAACATCCCTGGTCGTGGGGGATGACCCCGAGTGCTATGCTCTGAATCTACCATAGGGTGAGTACCAAGGTCAAGCTATCCACAAGCTGCGCCCAGCCAATGACCAAGGGAAACAAAGGCAGGCTCATTCCCTGTGCAGTGACTTTGGCTTAAGGACTCCCCATTGGCCTTGTGGAAACTTCTAGAGCTGCTCCTTAGTCTAAGACTCTTCCCACAAGCCCTTCTTTCCTTCCCTCTCTCCTTCACAGGATTCCGATTGGTATTATTGTCTTAGGCTCTCTCAGCCTCCTCTGCTCCCTTTCGATTTTCCTTTGAAGGTATTTTCTCCAAGAAACTTTTTCTACTTCAAATCCTGCCTTGACATCAACTTCTTGAAGAATCTGAACTGACACGCAGGCCATAATCTGTTTATTCATTCCTATGTGCACACATCTCCCTAAACAACTCAGGGCAAGCGAAACTATCAGACTTTCTCGACACCCACACCCACACCCACACCCCCCCACATACATGTGCTCAGACCAAAGCCCAAACTCCTTGGCCATCAGGTTGGCTTTAGAGACCTAACCTTAGACTAAGACTAAGACCTTAGTGTCTTAGGGGAAGTCAGGCTATGTCTAAAACAGACTGTCAGGAACCACAAGCATTGGCAGATGATCAAGAAGTGAAATAATGAACAATTGTTCCTCCCCGCACCCCCTTTTTTTCCCATAATTTATTTAAATTAGTTAAGAAACAGAAATAATTCTCAATATTTTCTAGCTTAATTTTCTGAAACACCTATACTTCTGGCACCCAAAAAGTAGAGTTTTTTGCCCATAAACAATGGTTCCCATTCCCCACCACTGACCCCCAGTTACTCAGGCACTACATGGGAGCCATGTAAGCCAAACACATTGCTAGCATTTCTTTGGATCAGCTGGTCCTCTTGGGAAACAAAGGCATGGAATTCTTACATCTTCCAAGAGTTGTTTTATGATATCTACACTGGCCAGTTCCTGTTTGAGAGAAAGGCTCTGTCTCAGCAGCAAACCAGTCTGCTGGCTGTCTAGCCCCCTATGCTGTACCAGAACCCAGCAACTTTGTGCCGTATCCCCACCAGTGGGTCATCAGGCATTCCTTAAGACATAATACACCCCTAAGAGACATACAGTGACTCCTGATCCCACCACAAGGAGAGTTTGCATGTCGCAATATGCAAGTTCTGTGCCATGACAGAAACCTCACCAGTAAACCAGAAAGCCTCCTTTTTAACTTGGAGCAGGTATCAGGGACTGTATTTATTGATTTTATGATGTTGTCTTTGTTTCAAGATCATGATGACATCATAGAAATTTCAATAATGATTCATTCTCCTAAGAATCTCCCTCCCACAGCCATCAAAATGACTGTGTTAGAAACTGGTTTTAAGTTATTGCTTCTGGAGGAATTCCAGATGGTTGGCAGTCAGGGCAAAAGGAAAAAAAAAAATCTAGTTTTACATCCTTTACAGCTACTAACATTGGAGGCATACAATTGCACTGCCCCTTCAATAAACAAACAAAATGTAAGATCAACTAGGCTATTGTGTTTCTCCTAGAGGAATTTTAGATGGCCTTACTAGAATCAAATCAAGGTCGACAATATACCCAGTTTAGCAAGATACTTGTTTTAGTCAGCTGGGGCTGCTCTAACAAAAGTAGCATAGGTTGGGAGGGCTTAAATAACAAACATTTCTCACAGTTCTAGAGACTGAGAAGTCCAAGATCAAGGCATTGACATGTTCAGTGTCTGGTGAAACCTGCCTTCTAGTTCATAAATGGCCTTCTGTGTCCTCACGTGGCAGAAAGAGCTGAGGAGCTCTCTGGGATTCATTTATACGAACACTAATTCCATTCACGAGGGCTCAACCCAGCATTGCTACTTAAAAAATTCTCAGCAGCCCTTTGGAGCTGAGGGGAAAATATAAGAAGTGAAAAAGCAGTTGACCTAGACTATCAGGAGGGTACATGTTTATTTCCTCATTCTGTTGCAGATTACAGTCTACTTTGGTTTATTTTTTTTGGCTTGAATTGAGACCCTTCCTTCTTACTGCCTTTACTTGGTTCTCAACCTTCTTAAGAGATTAATTGGAGTTTTAGTAGTGATCTAAGAAGTTGGCCCCTGGAATCTGAGGGCAGATCTTCTGGCAGATGGTTTTTTGCCGTTCTGCAGACTAAACCTAATTACCCGTTTTGAGTTGTCATCTGAGTTTCTGTTTGAGTTGCCAATGTTTGTCCATTTGATTCTTCTCCCGTCCATTAAGCAATTTTAGTGCATGAAAGAGCATCTACAGAAAAGGAATGTCAGGAAACCAGCAGAGCCGCATGGCATATGCTGGGACTACTCACCAGAAGTCCATTTTTTTCTTTACTCAAGCAAGTAGGAAATGTACAATATTGGAATAAAGAATTCGAAAAAGATATGGCCTAACACATCGACAGGACAGTAAGGAAAATTACTATCACGTTAGCAGAGTCCAACTATGTATTCAATACACTTCTATTTGGTCAAACCAGAGTACACTTACTCTCTGTTGGAATGACACATTCTAAATAAAACACTACAAGTTGGAGCTACCAAAATGCCTTTTTAATAAAAATATATTAAACATGTTTAAATATACTTTGGTCAAATTTCTTGTTTGTACAGAGGGACAATTGCGACCCCTACCCAGCATCTCTTGGTAAACTGGTTTATATGACTCACTGACACAACAGAAATAATTCTCCTTTCAGTGACACTATATTTCTTCCTCGCTTAGCAATAGCAGCACCAGGGAAACAGAAAAACAAACAAACAAACAAAAAAACAAACAAACAAATCTCTATGAAATTAGCCACATGCAAAAAAGGTTTATATAAAAGTGAAATCATAATGCTCAGCAATGACAAGAAAGCTTTTTAATCAAAGGGGACTTTTTAAATCTTTTGAGTGTTTTTGAATCAAGAATGCTTAACTGACTTTTAAACCTGTAAAAGTAGAGACAAATAAGATCACCTTGGGGGCATGCCCATCTCTACAACAGTAAAAGTTCCTTCTCTATCAGAAGTTTACAAATTTCCTAGTCATTTAGAGCTTGAATTGTGAACTGGGATAATATTCTCACTACCAGCAATCTAAAATTTAAACATATCCAGTATCTCCAGAAATGGTTGTCCTAGCCAGGGAGTGACCAGAAGAATACCCTTTCCTTGCCCATTCCCATTGCCTCTGGGCACCCTCTTCCCCACTCCCTGCCCCACTGCACCTTCCTTCTCTTCTTTACTACTGATTAGCAGGATGTGTGGCTGATAAAGGTTCTGCTCCTCAATTACAATATGATTATTGGGAGTGTTTCTTCACACCATCAAGCTACTCTCCTACACCACCGGAATGTCCTTACAACTCAACTCAATTCTGACACTACCTATCCAGAGACTGCATCAGATTCCACAGGTAAGGGCTCATCGTCCTAAGAGATGCGCCCCAAATCCCATACCACCACCAACCACTTCAGAGGCCATTAATTAAGACCAGGTTATTTATCACCTGTACCTGTGTTTCTTACCAACTGGCTATAGATTGGTGGATCTGGAGCCTCCCTCCTTGGGTGTGTTTATTTGCTAGAGCAGACTTCAGAAGCCAGTTGTAAGTCTAGGTTGTTACCTGTACTTCTGCCTGACTGGCTATAAATCAGACGTTCCTGATTAATTTGCTAGAGTGGCTCACAGGACTCAGGAAACCTGTTTACTCACTAGATTATAGGTTTATTACAAAGAATATTGAAGGATATGAATCAATGGTCAGATAAAGAGATAAAGTCCCCAAACAAAGGAGCTTCTGTCCCCAGCACAGTGGCCAATGGAAGATTTCTGTTTCACCAACCTGTAAGCTCTCCGAACCCCCTTCTAATAGACTTTTATGGAGACTTCATTATATATGCATGATTAAAGCATTGGTCATTGGTGACTGATTTAACCTCCAGCCCTACTCCCTCTCCTGGAAATCGGGGGTGGGGAAATAGGGGGTGGAGGTGGTTCCTCTGGCAACCAGCCCCCATCTTCAGGGAACTTACAAAAGGCACCTTATTAACATAAGCTCAGTGGTGGTAGAAAGATGCTTGTTATGAATAATAGGAGACCACATATTATAACAAAAGATGCTCCCATTGCTCTTATCACTCAGGAACCTCGGAGAGCTTAGGGAGCTGTGAGCCAGGAACTGCGGAGGAAGACCAGGTATATTCATGAGAAATAAATTTCGGTCATCTGAATATACATATTTCTTATACATCACAATACCACAGGTGATATCTTCCCAAATCCATTCACAGGTTGCCAAAGCTGTCTGGATCTGTGGTCTCAGGTTTTCCATACTTGCCGATTCACCACTCCTGCTACTCACTCTTTCACCTTTGACTAGGGTCCTTCACTCCGACTTTTCACTGTACCTCAATCAGCATCTGTCCAAGCTAGATCCCTCTTCCCTTCCTGAAAGGTCTGCCAATTCTCCCCCTTACAGCTTTAAAAGCAAATGCAGTCTTTTCTCCCTAAAACTACAAATACTAGTTCCATACCACAATATATGTAATTTGCTCTTAAACATTCTATGTATGCTTCATTGTTCCTGGGAAGAGAATAAAGTTTGTCAAAGACATCTCGACACTCAATTCTATGTCTAAGCCAGAGAAGTTGCTTAAGCGAGAGAAGTTGCTTTACTGGAGTGCCGAGTTGGCCTTATGAACACAAGTCTGCAAAGAGACATTCTCGTGAATGACATTCATGCTGCTCTGTCAGGGACTCTGTAGTCTAAATGAGTGTTTGTGGGTTACCTTGGGAAATCAGCCACATTTACGCCATGGCTACAATGAGGTTTACAACTAGTATAAAAAGCAAACTAATTCCTCAGAGCGTAATCTAGGTTCCCAAATCTGGATCTCCAGCCAGGTTGTCTCCCTTTCTGGCATCTCCACTTGGACGTCCCTCAGGTGCCAAAACCCTAACATTTATACTCCACTAAACCTGCTTGTCTTCTATTCCCTATTTAGTTAATAGCACCCTTATCCACTGATTGCCCAAACCTAGAAACCAGAGATGCCCAAACCTAGAAACCAGGCTTTGTTTCCTGTTGCTCACTGTCTACGTCCAACTGGGCTCAAATCCTGCTAGTTCTTTCTCTGAAAAATCTTCCAAACCTCCTTCGCTGCTACACCTTGAGTTTCAGACCCCACCACCTTTTACTACAACTGCGACAATAATTTCTTCAGTGATCTCCTTCCTTTGGTTTCTTCCTACTCACTTCAGATCCATTCTTGGTACTGTCTCTAGAGGTTCCCCCAATCCCTTTCCCACCACCCCGGAAAAAAAACACAGACAGGGTTATGACTAGTCTTGTTTAAAACAAAAACAACGACAACAACAATAACACAGACACACACCACACACACATAACCTTAGTTGTTCCTACAGCTAAATCAAAAAGCCAGACTTCTAAAAAGAGTGATCCCTGCCCACTGTGTGTTATGCTTGAGCAACTGGTCAGTACATCTCAGGCTTCTGCTGGCAGCAACTCTCCAGGAGTCTCAGATGTGAGCTATTCAAGGCTAAGACATAGACAAGTCAAATGTATCTGCTCTTCTCTCAATCTTCCTCAGGTGGCTTGGAAAAATTTATACTGAGCCCCTCCTGAGTATTCAAATTGACATGTAAAGATGAACAGTAAATGCCAAAGAGAAATATATTAGAGATAAGTCCATTTCTTGGGTTCAAGTGGGGACAGCTGCTACAGAAATAATTCACCGGCTTCCCTATCTAATCCCAGATTTCCAAAGATCAGATAAAAATTTGCATTAAGTTAAAGTATCTCCTCTTAATCATGGTTCTTCTGAGCTCTCCCTCTTTCACCATTTTCCTAATTTGTCTCTTGTTGTCTTACTAGAGTTTTAAAGGTTTTAGTTTTAAGTTATTAAGGCATTCTGTCCATTTTCCTATTCAAATATAATAATTTAGAATGCCAAACATTTTCTTCCTGATTATAATTCCAAGTTGAAGCTGAGGATTTGGGTTCAAATTCTAAATGAGCACTTTCCCTAAAAATCTAAATTAACTCAGTGAACAAATGTTTTGAGCCCATATTTAGCACCAAGCACTACACTAGTTTCTGGGGTTACAACAGTAAGGAAAAACAGACATGTTCCCTACTCTCATGGAGCCTCCAGTTGGGTGAGTTGGAGAGCCATTAATCAAACAATCCAATAATTAACACATTCAAGTATAAAATTGCAACTGTGAAAAGTGCTCTGATGGGGAGGTGCCTGGTACTTTGAGACACTGTAATCCTGGACTTTGATTTAATCGGGGTTCTCTTAGGAAGGGACACTTGGTCTGAAATGCAAAGGACAACTAGGCGATACCCATTTGAGAAGGTTAAGTATTCCAGGCAGAGGGGGTTGCATCTACAAAGTGGCTGTAGCTCCAGGCGGAGGCGGGGAGGGGTGGATAGGGAGTATGAGATGAGTTTAGAGACATGAGGTAGGTTAGAGCTAAACTCTTCTTAGTAGAGAAGTATTATCTTTATCATAAGCACAACTGAAGGCCCACTCCTGCCCCCCCCCCAAGATCATATCTTCACAGGGAGGGAATATATGCTACTGATTATGGTCTAATCCAAAGAAAGGGGGACTTATTCTGAATTCCATCTCTGACTCCTGAAATGCCTTGTTAACAATTTAACACCTCCATGGCTCTAGTCTCTTTACCTAGAACCAGTTTACCTCAATGTGTGTCATCTTGAGTTTTGTAGAGATATTTTAAGGAACAGTGATTCATAATTGCTGAGTTCTTTGAATTCCTTGGATAAAAGATGTTATATATATGGCTTATAAATGTAAAGTATTGTTATTACCCATCAGACAGAAAGTTGCCTCCAGCCAAAAAGAAACCAGCAAGATATAAAGTATATGGAACCTCCATCCACATCTGTAATATTTAAGTTTATACTCTGGGTATATATTAAATGAGTTTAATGCTGGGTACATAAAGCATCTTTGATCTAAAAGGCCCAGAGCACTGTGCCAACATTAAGTCACTATTCTCAAAACAACCTAAGTGTATGTCACAAACATCAGACTTTACAATTCTTTCTTCCTGAGGATAATGATAGAGTTCACTAAGTTAAATTTTTTTTCTAAAGTTCAACACCAAAGTTAGTGTAAAATCCCAGAAAGAGGGTAGATGGTCTGAGTTTTTGCTGGGTTTATTCTGCCAGTCCTATTTCTTTCACCTAAACAGGCAAACAGAACACCTGAAAGCCAAAATACAAACTAGAGAACTGTGAAAATGAAGAAATAAATAAAATAAATTAAATAAAACAAGCAACAACATTTTATTTCTAGGTAAATATCTGTGTCTTTCTTAGTTTTTAGAGCTTTGTGGATTGTTTGGACCTAAGAAGAAAAGTAAAGCAAAAGAACTGGAAAGGCAGATACCGTGAGGATAAGGACTTTGGCAAAAGAGGTGAAACAGGGACAGAGACAAGAGAGACATTTACAAGTTCACCCCTTTCCATCCCTTTTGTAGGAAACCTTGGTATCACCAGAACAACTGACATGGCGGGGGGGGGCGGGGGGGGAGGGAGACAAGCAATGACCAGAGCCAATTTATCCAGAGCCTGTGAAAACATTTTTGTTTCCTATAAAATCAGAAGAAATAAGAATATGACCCAGCCTGGATTAAATTTGTTTTACAGTCATAAAAAAAATAATAAATTTAAAATATCTTCTGAGGTGAGAGAGGTCTACAAACACAAAAGTGCCTGGGGCTCCTGAAAGGCGGAATGTGGCCTTGCCAATGCCCTGATTTAGATGTTTTGAGGAAAACTTGCTGAGGAAATCCCTGACACAAAATGTCACTAAAGGAACAGAATATAATGTTCTTCAACTGACTCAACAAATTGAGTAGCACGAGCTAAGAACCCTGGAGGGCTATCAACAAAGGAAGATGTGGTTTGATTTCTCTATACAGCTCATCTACGGAGTACAGGAGTGTTATTGTATTTAAAAGAGCTATTGAAGAGAACACAGTGACAAAACTCATCTGAGAATTTACCACTATAAGCCCTCCCTCATGCTGATTTCTGATTCAAATTTGCATTAACTGTGTAATATGAGAAACTTAATGCCAAAAATTATTTAAAGTTTTCCTGGATTGGTAGTGCCACTACGATCCTTGCAGAAGCTAATACAAATTCTCCCTCAAGGATAGCACTTAAAATCCTTAAATACTTCATGCACATAGTTCCACAAACATGACCTTCTGAGAAAAAATAATCATTAAACAGATGAAAAAAAGAAGCCAAATATGAGCAAGAATCTGAATTAAAATAATGAAATGAGAAATGACTTCAAATCATTTAATTATTGCACATATAATATATAGCAAATGTGTTTATTATATTTAAAGAAAAGTAAGAGATAACTGGAGGTGTGAGAAGAAAATAAGAAACCAAGCAGATATGAAAAACATAATTGAATATCTACAAATGGAAAAAAATGTAATTGTAATTAAAAACCTTTTGGAGGATTGAATAGATTCAACACAACTGAAAAGCAAAGCTGTTAACTGAAAAGAAATTATGAGGCACAATGTAATATACATATATGCCTTACTGCTAAATTGTACATCTGAAACTTACTGGATTTCATTAACCAATGTCATAATAATACTACTACTAATACTACTACTAATAATAATTATAATTTACCAGGAATTTAGCTAAGAATATCAAATGCATGAAAAAAATAAGATGTGAAGGACAGAATGAGAAGGTGTAATATACATGTAATAAGCATCTCAGAGGATGTTAACAGAATGTGGGAAATGCAATATTCAACAAGAACTTGAACACTGAGCTTTTTTTCAGAATTGAAGAATGACAGCAATTCTCTCAGGTTCAGGAAATTCTTGGCTGAAAAAATAAAAAGAAATTCCAAACTAGACACAGTGTAATGAGATTGAACAACGAATCAAACGATTTTTAAAAACAGCCAGATCAACTATAAGAATTACTAGATTTATTTCATTAGAGCATCAAAGGAAGCCAGAATAGAGTGGAATAGTATTTTGAAAACACTGATAGAAAAGACTGGTAAGTCCCAAATTCTATACCAAGAACTCTACCTTTTAAGAATGAGGCAAATTAAAGATAGTTATTTTTAGATACACAGAAGCAAAGTTTACCTTCAATAGATACTTAGTAAGGGACTTTGTAAAGGACATACTTCTGGAAGAAGGAAAATGATAACAGAAGTGGTTGGAAATGCAAGAGGAAATGATGAACAAAGATATGTAGACAAATCTAATTAAACACTGACTATATAAAAAATAACAATGTGTAATTTATAAGGTGAACAGAACAAAAGCACTGAATTACAAGATAAAATAGGAGAGGGATTTGATAGGAGTTAAACAAGTATAAGGTCCTTGTATTATTCAGGAGAAAAGTAAAGACGTTAATTCTCTTCAGACTTAAAATTTCTATATGCATGAGAACATTTCACCCTGAGGAATTTTTAAATAAAGATAGAGAATTAAACACATGCCTCTACTTCTCCAGAAAACCTCTTTAAAGTTACAGTAAATGGATTTTTTTTTAAAGGCCTACTAGTACAAGGAAAATGACAGGAGGATGGAAGATAATAGCACCAAATTTTTGGAAACTAGAAAGCATAGGGACACAAGTTCACTGACTGTGCTCAAGAAAGCTGAATTCTAAGCCAGCAGTGGTCAAAGTGCACCTTCAGAATTTCAGGTTTTGGTGACATCAGGCACATTTGAGAGTAGAATAAAGGTGAGGCTCAAAATGGGGCAATGGTTCAAAGTCAGTTTAAAAAGTTAAATAGATTCCACCATTCCCCCTCCTTCAAGCTGGTCTAAGACTGGGTGGGTAAAAAGAGGAGCTATCAAACAGGGTTAGGGTGGGGATACTCTTGTATAGTCAGGGATTTATATTCTAAAGTCAATGCCCCCAGTGCTTTTCCAGACATCCTTCCGGAAAGCTAACCGCCCTGTGTTTACTCCGAATGCTGGATATTAGTGGTCTTTTCTAAAAGTAATTTTTTTGGGGGGTCTCCTCAACTGACCCAATTTGAAAAGTATCACCTACAGAACCCAGAAATTTTAATAAGCTTCTTTTTTTCTGCCCTATTTTAACCTTTAAGCAGAAAATAATGAATTAGCAGAAATTAGAATAAAGCGACTAGTTTGAATTGACAGAGACCAAAACAATGAAGAAAGCAACTAGAAGAAACATGATTCTTGGATAAGAACATTTTAAAAGACCATCAATTAAATCTTCAATTTTGGTCTGTATAAACTTATCCCTTTTGTGTATTCATTTTGAATCTACATTATTAGGAACCTAAGCAAAGCTCTGGGTCACTGGCTAAGGGTCGATTTATAAATATTATGTACATGTTATAAAACTAAAAATGTATGTATTTATAAGTTCATTTGCTTTGGGGTAAATAGATGTCTTGGATAGTATTAATTCATTTAATTAGCAGGCTTGCTGATAACAAGCAGAACATGCTTGTGAGAAAACTTCATTTACTGTTATGAATAGCATTATCATTTTCCAGAAAATATAAAAATCTGTAGTGTCATGTATTAAAGAAAGTTTCTTCCTTCACATGCCTTCCTGGATGGGAAGAGGTGAAAATCCTTTAATTAGTAAGGGTAAGTCAACCTCTGAATGTGATCATAGGATTCTAATCATCTGTGGGTGTGTTCAAAAGCCCATTACTACTAAGAAATCTTTTTAGGGATAAATGCTATATTAACCACAGAATTATTTATGTCTCTATAATTATCACCTTTTTACAGGCCATAAATCACCTTTCTTCTGGTGTGGAGGCTATATAATGTGGAGTGTTTGGTGCTTTACTTTGGGTAATTTTTTATTTTATTTTATTAAAAAAAAAAAGTTTCTTTGAGGTGAGGCAACCCTTGGTTGACCTCACAGATTGCAAGGACCTTGTTGGTTTATAATCTCTTATTTTTTATTTTTTACGCCTACAGCACCTGGTCTTCTTAGGTGATCTCCCATCCAAGTACTAACCAGGCCCGATCCTGCTTAGCTTCTGAGATCAGACAGATTGGGCTTATTCAGGGTGGCATGGCTGTAGAGAGGGCAATTTATTTTATGATTGTGCACTTTGTTAGGCTGGTTTGAGGATACCAAACAATCAATAATTTGTATGTTCCAGAATTAATAAGATTATTTGATTTCAGCTTCCAGGAGATATAGTTTCCAAGCTGACAAATAGCTACAAAGGCTTTTTTAAGGTGTCATTAAGTTTCAGATAACTTCATAATTTTAGCTACTGTTTATATGAAATAATGTAGTCACAAGCTAAAGTCCAAAGATGACTTCATATAACTATTCTCCCTTTTTTCTCAACTTCAACATATTTTTTTAAAAAAACAATAGTTCCCTAAATAAGATAAACTGCTCCTTTAAAAATTACTTAAATCTTAGAGATGATACATTTGGAAGTATAATATAAAGTATAAAACATTAATTTTTAAAAATTTACATTTTAAAAAGTAAAGTCTAAAAAGATATTACGATGTAATGCTTTGGGAGTTATTTCATAGATATGTAAACATTTTTATTAATACATGTCAATATATTAATATATAAATTTAATATATTCAATTTGACAAATACTAGAAAACCTACCATGGGCTGTGCTTCTAAGAGTGACAAAGATGAATAATGTGCCTTTTTGGCCTTCTAGAAATATTCAGTGTAAGAGAAGTAATTGATAAGTATGAAACTACCTACCACAGGAAGCAAAAGGTAAGGGTTGTTAAAAAAAAAATCCTTTAGAGTAATTTGTAAATATTTTCTTTAGTAAGTGGTCAAGATGACTGCTGTAAGGTGAGTTTAATTTCTACCCAGTGAAGGGGACACTTGGTAGCAACCTTATAACAAATCCTGTGCTACTTTGAAGTGATTAATACTAGAAAAGTTCTCATAAAGCAGTTGGAAATAGACTTTTAATATTTAATCTCTAATTCTGTAAAAGTACAATGTGGTGAGTAAAAATTTAAGTCCCAAGTATTTTATTCCTTCAATTATATCCAGTAGAGTAGAATTCCTGTATCTTCAACCATAAGAAGTCCCTACGGGTTACTCTGGCCTTTCCTTAGATCCGCGAGGACTCCAAAGGAGATAAGTTCAATCAGTATCTCTGGCTGGAGCTCAGGTATTGGTATTTTGTAAAAGTTCTCCAGATAATTTTAATGTGCACCCAGGGTTGCAAACCACCAGGCTAAATTGCAGTTGGGCAATTTTGATCTTCTTAATAATTTTCTCTTTTCTGGTTCAATAAATATTAAGAATTTTCCGATATTAATTTCATCAGCTTCTACTTTATTAAGTATTTACTATTGTGCCAGGCATGGTGCCAAGCATTCTTTTCTACATTATTTCATTTAATTTTCATAGCTACACCTGAGGTAGGAGCTAATTGTTTCTAAGTAACTTGCCCAGTTACTGCCCCACTCCAGGGCCCAGTAACTTACCCACTGCGCAACACTGCTTCTCTCCTCTAATTCATTCCTGATTATGCAACTCTTGAGAACACCAGTGTCTCAGCAGCTATAAATAAACATTATCTGGAAACAGCAACTGAGAACGAGTGGCGAAATGACACAAGGACACGTATGGAGGGCACCAGGAGGCAGCAGGAACACTGCAGGGTTGACCTGGTGGCTCAAAATCTCTAATTCCTCGCCCAGGAAACAATCTACCCTCAAGCGTTTAACCATCACGGCTTAACTCCACTTTTCAAACTCACTGATCCTTGTTGCCCAATTTCAGAGCTAAACCACCTTTATTTCATTTAAAAATTAAAAAACAATTTTTTTTTTTTTTAGGTGAGGCAACCCTTGGTTGACCTCACAGATTGCAAGGACTTTGTCAGTTTACAATCCTTTATTTTTTACGCCTCAGCACCTGGTCTTCCTAGGTGGTCTCCCATCCAAGTACTAACCAGGCCCGACCCTGCTTAGATTCCGAGATCAGACTGAATGGGGCTTGTTCAGGGTGGGATAGCCAGTAGACTAGAAGCACCTTTAGATACAGCTAGGGGAAAAGGCAATCAGGGAATTTCCCAAATCCGTAGCTGCAGTTTGGGGTCGAGTCATTACTGGAAATAGGGAAAAAGCCTTCTCCATCAGTCCACCCAACTCAGTAAGATAAGAGGCAAACGCTGGGGGCTTCCCAGTTCGCTTCCCCCGGAGCCTTAGGCGGGAGCCGGGGGCCCAGCAGCAAACCGCCAGAGGTGGGACGCGAGGCTGGAGGGCGCCCCACCCACTCCAACCCCGAGGGGAGAGTGGTGTGAGTGCAGCTGGGCCCAACGCAACAGCCGCCCTTCAGGTCTCGAGGCACGCGGGCGAGTGTTGGACGCCGTCGTGCCCTCAGGCAGGGGCGTGACAGCACTTTCAGTCGATTAGCAGAGGGGCTGGCCCGACGCTCGCGCACCAACACTCATTTAACCAAAGGCGCGGAGGCAGGGAGCGGGGCTCAGGCTTGGCAAGCAGAGGCTGCAGACCCTTCCTAAGGCCAGCCGGGGAGTTCCCCCTTTGAGAGCGTCTTGGGTCCAGCAGCCCCGTGCTCGGGTGCCATGGCAACCCACGCGTCCGGCGGGGCTCGCGCGCGCCGCGGGGCTGGCCCCTGCCGGAAGTGACGCGCTTCACCTGCCGAGCGAGGGCGGGGTGGGGTGGGGGTGCAGAGGTGCCAGAGCTGCCTGGCAGTCGGGAGCGCGCGACGCGCGGGGAGACCGAGACCCCGGGCGAGAGCCCCCTACCTGCCGTCGCCGCGCACGGCTTGCCGCCACCATGGCGCTTCTGCTGCGCGCCCTCCTCCTCCTCCTGTGCGGAGTCGCTGGTGAGTGTGGGCATTGCCTGGCCCTGGTGTCCGCACTACCCGGCCCTGGAGTCCGCACTGCCGGGCCAGCCCCGAAGTGCTCGCTGCCTGCGGCCACCCGGGAACAATGAACGTGGGGGAGGGGGCGGGCGCTGTTTGGGGGCGCTGCGGCGGTGGTAGCGCTGCGGGCGTGATTGCACGGGGTGGTTTTTTTTTTGCCCGGCTCTGGGTGCGCGAGCCGGGAAGGTGGAGCGGCTCAGAAGGGAGCCGTGCGGAGGCGTGAGGTGTCCGGGGATGGGTTGGGGGTCGTTGGCCGAGCCGCAGACCGAGCCCCGGAATGAGGGGCAGCGGTGGAGGGGCTCCCAGGCTGCGGCGTGATGGGTGCGCCCGGCGTCTGCCCCGCTCCATTCTTTGCCGCGGTCGCGAGCTTTGCTTTCTTTGCTCTTGCCCTTCCCTCGTTAGCTGCGGTGTAGTGTCTGTCCGTCCAGGGTCATCCGATTTCAAAAGCCTTAGGCGGCGAGTTTTCAGGTGTCGAGCAGCCCAGGCGAGGAGACTGGATTGCAAACGCCATGATTAAGTGGACACCGAGCTCGTCAGTGCCTGGGATGGTCTGGGCTGCCTCGAGGAAACCTTGAGCGCTCTTGATCTCGTCGGAGAGGCCAGCCCGGGCGCGAGCTGAGAGCGAGACGGTAATTCCACGAAGTAGATCATGGAAAATCAGAAGTAGGCAGAATGCAGTACTGATTTTCGCAGTCTTGGGGCAAAGTGCGAAGGAGACATTCATGACCCCGGTTTTGAGTTTTTAATTGGTTCATTTTAAAGATAAGACGAGATGACTTATATAATTCCTAAGGGACTCTCTTCAAGTACATTTTCAACTGGGCCTTTCAACCGGGAAGGAGAAGGAGCCATTTAAAAAATGTGTGGACCATTGGAAAGCATGATCATTTGGCAATTTAACAGATTGATCTTTCTCCTTGTCATATACATATAAAACCAACTGATGTTTGTCAGAGTAAGTACTTGTCTCAACCAAATGATTCATTTAAAAAATGTATAGGTGGGACCTTAGGAGGCACACTTTGTGCAGGCTCTGAAAGGATAATTTTTTTAAGTGCTCTAAGGCAGGATCAGGTGGCCCTTTCTGTTGGGATGGCTCTCTACTTCCTGTTGAAATGTTAATTCCATTGTTGGATACCACAGCTGTGAGCTTTACTCTTGGGATCAACATTCTATTAACAAGTCTAATCTTCGATCTGAGTCTATAGCAATAAGTAACCAGTTTACCTGGTACCTTTCTGTATTTGTTCTATCAAGGACTAAATTGAAGTTGAAACTGAGAACTCAGTGTTTTTGTTCTCTGTGGGGGAAAAAATGATTTTAGACTACATCTAAATCAGAAGAGTGGAACATAAACCGTATAGAGAAATTTATTTTTCCAGGGATATTCGGGGAATTGTCCAGATTGTATTTTTTTCTGGATTTCTTGCTTTGGTAGGCACAATCTCAACCAAGTATATTTTGGCTACATACAGAATTATTCTCATAAAATGTATTGTGAACATATCATTAAAGGACTGTTGTTTTTAGCTAAACAACATGACTATATAATATTAATTTTCCATCTTAGGAGACAACTCAAAAACTGTATGTAATTGATATATGGCTTTAAGTATTTCTTCAGAAACTTCTTGCCATTTTAGAAATTCATTGCTATGAACTCAGGTTGAGTGGTAGTATGATTGGCTCCTACAATTGACAAAACAAGGTGGAGGTTTACATATTTTACATGCTGTCATTGGTAGATCTTCCTCTAGATCTGTCTCTGTGTAGGTTGTTCAGAGTTTTGTGGTCTACTGTGGTTACTGGTGGAACTCCTTTTGATGAATTTTTATTGCCAACCAGGTAACAAGTACTAGTAATGGTAGTGGCAGTAGTAATAGAGTAGTAGCAATAGTAATAAAATTAGAGCCTTGATCGAACAGGCATTTTAAATACCAGGCATTGTTCTAGGGGCTTTACATTTACTTAACCTACCTAACAACCCTACAGGGTATGTATTATGATGATCCCAGTGGGAAAACTGAGGCACAGAGTGGTTTATATAACTTGCCAAGTTCACAAATTTCCTCCGGAATCCTTACTCTTATAATTATGCTATTCTGCCTCTAAGGCAGCTTTCCTCTTTGATTACTTCTAATTCATACTCTAAATTTTTATTATCAGTCATTTATTGAATACCTGCCGCTAGCTTAACTGTGCACCAAGTATGAAGGCTTTTATTGTTGGCCCTTTAAATTCTTTAAATTGTCAGCCCGTTGAATACTTTCCGGCACAGTGAAAACATGAGGATCCAGGGCTTAGACTGGTATTGTAGTTTAATGTGCCCAGTTTACCAGCAGCAGCAGCAGCACCACCACCTTGGGGTCTTGTTAAAGTTTGGAGTGCTACTGTTTTTCACAGTCCACACCAGTAGAACTAAAGTACTGGGCAATGATTCTGGTCTCCCAGCCACTTACTTGTTAGCCATTTGATATGGTGGTCCCCTGTCCTCTTTGTGCGCCTCACTTGCTTTTGTGTGTCAAGAATGACGATCCTACTATCTCAAAATTCTTGAGGATCAAAAAGTGCAATGATTATCATTTTGCTTTCCTAGAGTCTTTTCCTTTATGTAAATGAAGATTATGGATGTCAACTATAGCCCCTCCATATATCTTTCTTAATATTTACATTCCTGCCATTATACCAACCACCAGAGCAAAAGTTGCCTCTCCTCCCTGTGTTGGCTCTTTACTCTATCTGTTGTGGGATCTCCATCAATTATTTGATTAATCTCATTGCACTAGGCCAGAGGGCAGGGGCATTTTCTGTGTTGTTCATTGTTGCAGACCCAGTGTTAGCTTGTGGCACCTGGCAGATAGCAAGACTTCAGCAAATGTGTGATTGAAAGTTTTCAACCTCTTGACACTAGGCCCATGTATACGATATAGCTCTTATCAGTTCCATTTGTCTTTCTCTCCTTTCTCACCCAGTAAAGACGGTCCTTGTAGTAATCATTTCACAGTCTTATCTCATAGTTATTAGTCTGAAGTTAAGCGTCTACTTTATCTCTGACCTCATTGCTCTGTGTCCCCCTACTCCACCCTTTCAGTTGGCAAAGGCAACAAGAACTGCATGCCAAGTTTATTTATTTGTTTTTGGAGCTCCTTGACATCTATTTTGATTCTTTCCTACCCTGTCACCTGTTTTTTTACTGCTTTCTGCAATAGGTCCTTTAAATGTGAGCCTTCCCAATGATTTGTCCCATAGTCCTCATCTCAGTCTCTTAAACCTGGGTGACTGCACTTACCCGTTACTGTAACTACCAAATAGTTGCTAGTGACTTAAAAATAGTGCCAGCTCAGCCCATCTCTCCTTTGACTTCTGGGCCTCTCTTTCTAACTGCCTAACATTCAGCTTCCACCTGAATTCACTTCAGTTCCTCAGCCTCATCTGTTAATTAATTGACTGAGTGATGCAGTCAGTCACATGTTTGTGGCCTACTATGTACTGTGCCTGTGCTAGGGCCCTTACTGTAGTATAGGACTGCAAGGTGTGGAAGATTAGATAGGGCAGTCCCAGTAGTTGGTACAGCTTTTGCAAAGACATGGAGCTCTGATGTGTCTTGGGAGTTGAGAAATTCAGTGCGTATAAAGCATCTGATGTGCACCTGAGTCATAAGAAGGTGTGGGGCTTGAGGTTCTGCATTTTCAGTTCCCCCAGGATGCCACTGCTGACCACACTTTGGCTAGGCAAAGGTCTAAATGCTGGTCAAGAGTTTACTACATGAGAAATGATAGACATCTGTAAAATTAGAGCCCCACCCAACAGTGGCACTAAGAACCTTGTAGAGACACAGAACTCTAGCTGTTCTGGAGGCAGGTAGAACTGATGGAGCTAATGGAGGACTCCATCTGGGCTGACGTGTATATAAACAGTCTCTGTTGAAACACAGCAGAGTGGCCTTTGGCTTCTTTGATCTGGAAAGTTGTTTAGAGGGAGATGCAGTGAAACCTGATATCTGGCTGATTGAGTGGCAGGAAAAAGTAGGAGAATGCAGTCATATCTCTGGCTTGAGTGAATGGTGATGTCACTAATCTACAGGGTGTAAAGAAAAGAGGAGAAAGTTTTAGGAAGTGACAATGAGCTTAAGTTTGGGCAGGTTGTATTTGAGGTGCCTGAGGGCAATGAAGGTAAAAAATATCCAATAGAAAGATTTTAAACAAAGGACTGGATCTCAGTAGAGGGGCGAACATTAGTGGTAGAGAATTGGGAACATTGCTGATATGTGGCACCTGTATGAGGTTAACCAGGAAAAACAGGTAGGACTAGAAGAGAAGGTGAAAAACGATACTGGGGAATATCAACATCTAGCAAGTAGACAAAAGGTGAACAATAAGGAGTGATAGGAGAACTACAGGATGAGAGGGTCCCAGAAACTGACTCAGAAATCAGGCCAGTGGGTCTCACCATTAGATTATCGAGAACATTCAGGAAATTAATCAGTTCCACAGGGAGGACAGTTTCTGTAGTGGTAAGAGGAAAGCTAGAGTTTAATAGTGGGCCTTGGGTAAGTAAAGAACGACAAATGTACTATACACTTGGAGTTGGCCTGACAGTGAAGCTTTGCACATGTTAGCAGTAATTCTGGGGAACAGTAGCAGACTCCAGAGCGAAGGCACAGGCCAGCAGAAAAAACACTTCCTTAATTTCCAGCCACCCAGACCTAGAACCTTGTTCCTCATTTTCCTTTGTAGGTCCAGTTTCCTCCTTGTAAAAGTTGGGATTTCTCATTTTGTGGCATCAGTTGCCACTTCTCTCCTTACAGCCTTGTCAACGGTGAGCTGATCAAGAAGGGAAGGCTTTGGTGGTGAGATGCTCAATTGAAAAAAACCCAGGAGGAGCCGACATGAGAACAGGAGGGAAGGTCAAGCCTTTATTTTGGGGGACCACATGGGCTTACACACGCTAGAGAACAACAGTGGCATTCCGCCACACTTGGGCAGTACAAAACACTACTGCATTTAATGTAATGTGCCGGGTCTGGGGCCAGATCTGGAACCAGCCAGGCCTGGGGCCCACAAGCCTCCAGTCTGTTTCTGGTCTGTTCCTCAACCTTTGCCCATAATGTCAAACCCCCTACTTGACATTTCTGCTTAGACTTCCCACAGGCACCTCCAACTCAACTGGTCTACATACCACTTTTCCCGCTCACATTATATGGCATTTTTAGCCACCAAAATGCCCAGGAAGAAATCAAAGTTTCTTACTTGACTCTTCCTATTCTTTTACTTGCTTACATCCAGTCAGTTTCTAAGTCACTTGTATCTCCTGCCACCGATCCAAGTTATACCAGTATAACATACCAGAATCTCTTGAGATGGTTGAAATAGCTTCATCATTGGTGAGCTGTGTGAACTTTTTATCGTGCTTCAGGTATTTCCTGATGCTGGTGCACGTTGTAACTTAACCAGCGTCCCTTGTGATTGTTTTCCCTCACCAGACTATACATTTTATGAAGTCAGGGATTGTCTGTTTATTCTTTTTATTCCCATATATGTGATACAGAACATGTTAATTGAAAAATCAGGGAAAGGTGTACTAGACATGATTCATGTTTGTTGGCTTGAGAAGACTTAGAGGGGAAGGAGTATTCGAAGATCAAGAATAGGTACATCTGGGAAGAGGTGAGCAGGGCTGGGCTCAGCATTCTGCACAAGCCAGCTTTGTGTGTATCAGCTTTGCCATGGTTCAGAAATAGAATGAATTTGTTACCACTCCAGTCTCATTTTAACCTCTTGTTTGCAGCCTGTTCTCTCTATTTCTTGTTTTCATCTTTCCTCTCACGTACACAAATCATTGTCATGTGTAACTAAATAAAGGTGAAAATTGAGACTGGCAGCTTTTGATTAGGTTCATTTGGTGGCCAGCAAGTAATGCCTGTGAACATTAAAATTATTAAAGTAACCTAGAAAGTAATTAAAATTTTTCTACCTGAAATGAGCTTATGGCTTTATTTTACTATCTTTCATTTGTCTTAAGAAAACAAATCTAACATTCTAAAATGATTGTTAGACTGGCATTAGAATTAGTTTGGTTTATCTTTGGAGTGGTGCTAAGTGGAAGGATCAGTAACCATTTGTAGCTCTGGTTCCCTACCTTATTTTCCACTTGGTTCCTTCAGTGGTGCTGAAATTACAAATGACGGAGTGAGGGGTGTGGAAGAATGTCACCTTGGCATGGCAAAGTGATCTGTACAGGAAGCTGGTACAGAGTTCGTGATTTGCTTGGTGTTCTCTTGAGGCTCTGTTAGTGGTATTTCTTCACGTTGTTGAATCCATTCCTGAGTCATGTAAAAGAAAAGAAGTTGAAAATGTTTCTACATTCAGTGGTAAACGGTGACTAAAAGAGACATTTGATCTCATGCTTTCTCGTTGTTTTTTTCTGTAGCCTTTCTTCACCTTATTAAATAACCCATTCTGGTTTCTAAGAGTTAGCCAATTAAGAGTTTAAGCTTTAAAGGTCTTGACTCAGCAGTATTTACAATTTTTTAAATTGACTAGGTGCTCTTAGAAGAAAAGACTATTATTACTTGCCCAGTTATCAAAGGGAAGGAGATAGCAAGTCTATTTTTAGGGTATGTGTGAGGTCAGTAGCATAGATTAGTTTGTCCTTTGATAGTTGGTGAGAAAAAGGATTAACAGTCAAATTAACCAGTGTTTATACATACTGCAATGGTGCAAATTTCTTTAGAAACTATTAAATCACTTCAATTCTTTCTAAAATATTCCATTAAAATGGAAATGACTCTGTTTTTATGTACTTCTAGGAGATGAAAATGTGTATAGATTTCAAGAAGAAACAACATAGCTAATCATGGTTACTTTTTCACCTTGCCGTAGTATAGATGTATGTTCTCTGTGAGTAGAGATTTCTCCAAAGGAAAGATGCTTTGGCTGCATAAATGAAATGCTCTCAAGGAATCTCAAGGAATATACAGATATAATGAACCAAATGTGTTGAGCCACATCTTTGTTAAATTGTGGGAGTGACTCTCACTAACCCTCCTCAGTCTCTCCGATGCCCCAGTGTGAAGAGGACTTTGAAGTCTTGAATACCAGACGATTCCCATGGAGGTTTTTCTCTAATAGAAGAGACAAAAACTCTCAAGTGTTTTGTTTCAATTCTTTTTACAGTAAGAATTGAATAGACTTTCTAAACTACTTGGTTGTACAACGTGAAATCTGATACTTTGAGAAAGAACTGGTAATTCTGGGCTAGAAAAGTGATCATATCTTATTTTTTAAGACAATTTCATAGGCATCTCATTTGAATCTACTCCTGACAACGTTGGGGTAGGAAAGAGCACTTCATATTACATGTATTCCCATCTGTAGGAACCAAGTCCTAAAGCCAAGGCATAAGTCTACTATAATAAATCGTGGCATTGGTTTGAACAGTGCTGTTCAATAGAAATATAATACAAACTATATATGTAATTTAAAATTTTCTGGTAGTCACATTTAAAAGTAAAAAGAAAGTGAAATTAATTTGAATAGACATTCAAATTAATATATATTTTTATAAATGAAAACTATATCATTTTAAAATTTTTATTTATTTAAAATATATATCATTAAAAAAAATTTTTTTTCTGGCCTGCCTGAAACACGTCTGCAGATATGTTACATGAGTGGCGGAATTCAGGTGGACTTGGAGCTCTCAGGCTCTTCCTCGGCCCCAGCACGTGATACCTTGTAGGAATAATAAGACCAGAGTTTTGAGACATTCTAGCTCTTCAAGAAGAATATATTTTGTTTAACCCATATGTACAAAATATTTCCATATGTGATCAAATGAAACACTAATGAGATAAAAAAAAATGTTTTATACGAAGTCTTTTAGAGCTCTGGTCAATATGTGACATCTCAACTTGCACTAGCCACATTTCAGGCTAGCACCTGCTCTCTTGGTCAGCACAGGTCTGGACTTGGAGCTTTAGTTCCAGTCACCATTCACCATATCTAGTTTCAGAACATTCTAAATAAAAAAGCCTGGGTGTGATGTGTCATCAACATAGCTTTGTCAAGTAGAACATGCCTTTGGCATTGCTCTCGTGAAATGTTTATTCAAAAATAATTTTTGTACTATATAGAATTCCTGTTGGCCACAAGCTAAAGTTTCTTTCTTATAACCATCAGCATTTGTTATACACACACAAAAGTATATCAACTGTATGTACTCAATAGTTATATGCATTTATATTTCAGCTATAAGGCAGAAAAAACCATGCACAGAAATCACATTTTTAACTCTCCTGTGGGGAAAATAAATGCATTTATGAGGAGACAGAAAATAAGGATAGAATGGCCCATGGTAATGGTTGCTAGGGAAATTTGAATTCACTTTGGGATATTAGAAATGAATTAATGCCAAGATTAAGGCAATCGAGTTAGACACGCTTATAACAGAGATGAATTTCTTATTATAGTTAACCCTTTCTTTGTTAACTTTGAGATTTTCCATAAATAGATAACGTTATTCATTTTGCCATTTCTTATTTTCTGTGATCTCATCTTTATAAGACACTTTTTACCTGAGTTTTTTCTTTTCTTTTTTTTTTAACACCAAGTACTCAGTCACTGTTCCTGTCTCATGCTAATTAAAGGAAGAGAGCCTGAGGTTTTTTATGAGCAAAGAAGCAAAGGCAGATTTCTTAAAATGGAGCAATACAGATTATTCTGTGTAGATGATGAAAATATTCACCATGGCAACGGTCTGCTTTACCCATAATGCAAAATACTCCATTTGCATTTGTTTTGGCATAGGATTTTGAAATCAGCATCCATGTATTAGAGAACACGGGGAAGATAATATACTACATAGACTGAAGAAAGGCCGAGATTTAATTTTGATCGAAATTGAAATTTGAATGCTTGACTGAGATGAGTTTGTCCGTGTGTGTGTGTGAGGGAAATGGGGAAGGGGTTAGTCCCAATCTAATTCAACAAATATAGGAAATCTGTTTGCATGTTCACATTCCTCTTAACTCCCTTTGTCTGGCTTTCAATTATAATTTCTGTTTTCCCTGGTCCTGACTTATAAATTATATATTAACTATTTCTTATACAGAACCTCAGTCCCGTTGGATGAAGTTTAGTGGTAAATATATAGACGAGGTGTTGAAATAAGTGCTTTGCGGAGGTAGGAGGAAGACACCAACCTGGTACCGTCAGCAAGCTTCAGTCTGGAGAAAGAAGTCAGATACTTATCCTGAGCTATGATCACAGAGCAGGGCAGGGACCAGAGCAGATGTGCTATGCAACGTAAAAACATACAGTTTTCTGATCATTCTCTTGGGGTACCTATGGCTTCTCTAGACAGTTTCCCCTCCACTATGTGTACCAATCCTTTAGCTCTTGACACTCAAGCAAACTTCTGGTTGCTTCTCCACATTGACTGGGAAATGCCTTGACATTATTGGGAGGAAGAAACTTTAATATATATGTATTAATATAATATAATTTAATACATATGTAAGCATGGGCACCCCACATATATGGGAGAGTCGGAGACCCCCCCCATACATGAGAGTCTCAGGTACAGAAAGTTAAAAGATATGTATGGCATTCTGAGCTACAGATGAGGAAAGGTGCCTTGGGGCTCAGAAGTTCGTTGCAGGATAAGAAGAGTTAGATGTTCAGTAATTAGTTGTTTGTCCTGCAGTACACCTTATTATAGGCAAGGCCCCTAATTCAAATTCTTCTCGTAGGTAAAAGGAGAGGCAGAAGTTTTTCTTGAATCCAAAGGGTCTCTGTTGCTTTTAGCTCAAAATGATCTTCATAGCACAGAGGCATATATTGGGGTGACTGGTTCTGAACCCAACACCTCATACTCCTAACTCCTCCGCAATGCTCCATCCTAGCATTCTCTTAGTATCTTAGGATGTACAGTTTTTACAATTTACTTTTCTAACATCCTTCAGATACAGTGATTTTCTATCCATTTTACTTAGGCAATCCTCTCCTTATACTTAGTTCTTCCTCTGAAATCTTGAACTCTATCGTCATTGTCTCCCAGCTTTCTTGAGCTTGTATCACCTTCTTGCTTCAGTGATATCTCTGAGTTCTTACTCTGCTTTCACCTACTGCTAGTCTTCTGGTTACTTTAAAACCAGACTCTCCCTACCAACCCCGAGTCCCATGGTCAGACCTCATCTCCCATCCCTGATGTGGATCAGTCCTACAGGTTAGCTTTTTTGCTCCTGCTGGTGGACTGTGGTACACAGCTGGAGAGGAAGTGCCAAGTTATAGCTGTGTAAACTGTGGAGACTGGTTTTTGTAATTTAGCTAATTTTTTTAAGTACCTCTATATAAAGCATCAGAACATTTTCTTTTTACAAAAACAAAAGAAAAATAACTTTTGTCTCTAACTCATTCAGCTCTTTTAAAATTTATTTTTCCCTCCTCTTTAATTTCCACCCCACCACTTCTACCCCTGACTTATGGATGTTGCTGTTTCCCGTAAGAACTGGATCTCTGAAGGCAGCGCGTGCCCAGGGCCTGGTGCACCTGGGGTACTGTCCGTGGCTCCACCTGGGGCGTGAACCCTGGACCTTCTGCATGTAAAGCAGTCGTGCTAACTACTACACTATCGAGCCACCTCTTCACATTTATTTTTAAATAAACCTTTTATTTGAAGTATGGCATTCATTCATAGAAAAGTAGGCAGTTAAGAGCATTATTTGTAAGTGTGTAGCCAAGCATTATCACAAAGTAGACACATGTATGTAATTATCACCCAGATCAAGGAACAGAACGTAACCCACATTTCAGAAGTGCCCTCATGCCTCTCCAGTTGCTTCACTCTCTTCTGATTACTAGCAATGTAGATTAGTGTTAATGTTTTATACGAATGAAATTACACTGTGTATGTGTTCCGTCTCACTTCACCTACTATCCTGTTGGTGCGATTATTCATGTTGGGTTGCTCAGTTTATTCATTTGCATGGCTATGGTATTCTGTTGTCACTTGTACCACAGTTGACTTACCCATTCTACTTTTGGTGGATACTTTCTTCATTTTTTTTGCTGTTGCAAAAAATGCTGCTATGACATTCTCCTGTGTGGATTTCATTGCACATGTGCCTACATGAATGGGGTTTCTGGGACCCCATTGGCTCCAAGTGTAGCTATGGTTGATACTGGCAAACAGTTTTCCAGAGTTATACCAGTTGACATTCCCACCAACAGACTGTGCGAGTTCCAGTGGCTCCACATCCTCCACAGTTAATATAATTGTATTAGTCCTATGTCATTACCCCGTTTTTATTTAAAAGTGTCCAGTCTCCAGTTTTCTAGGTATCATTCTTTTCTGGGGTCTTGATCCTTCAGTCTCTGAGTGTTCTACTCTATGTATTTTTAACCTTTCTATTCTCTTTTCTTTTGACTTATAAACATGCTGCCATTTCTCATTTCAAAACTTTCTTTGCACACACATCACGCTCTACAGTTTTTCTTCTGTCCTTAAGAGCCAGGTTCCTCCAAACACGCTAGTCAGTCACAGCTGTCTCTATTCACATACCTCAACCTCCGTAGTCAGATGTATCCCATTGCAGCCCCCCACAAAGCCTTAACTAGATCAGATTAGGCCTGGGATGCCAATAATGTTCTGATCGTCACAACTAGTAGATACATTTCAGTGTCATTTATTTACATGATAGATTTTGAGTTCTTACTGTATGGAAGGCACTGCAAAGTGTGAGGGATAAAGATTAAAAGATACCTCCCCAACACTACAGTAGTTTATATGCTAGTAGAAGTGACAGGTATATAAGATGATGATAAATTGTCATACCCCAGATACTGTTTGTTGAAAGGATCATACCAGCTTGTGTTGGAATTGTTCTAATGCTTTACATGCATTATTTTATTTAATCCCTACAGCGAAGTAGGCATTGTTACTTATTAATTCCCATTTTAAAGACGAAAACACTTAAGACTTTAAAAGGCTAGAAACTTGCCTGTGGCCAAGCATTTAGAAAGCTTAGTTTGAATTTGAACCCAGATCTGCGTTTAGCGCTCACAGTATTAATGGGCAGAGCTGCTTCCATAATTCAGTATGCTACTGTTTTCCAGAAATATCTGCCCTAGTGAAGTGAACTGGATGAACTGCTGCTTCTGCTTTTTAGCTGTGGGGGGAGGGGAGGAGATAGATGTCCGGGAAAGGCTTTGAGTTGTGTTGGCTGATTGATTGATGTTCTAACATCAGAACATATTTAGATCCGAAATAGATAATTCAGTTCAACACCCTTCATTTAAGTTGAGCCCTAGAGAAGCAACATGTCCAAAATGATCAAGCTTTTCTTGTGAAAATCCTGACAACAGACTTCTACTCTAGTGTTTATTTCGCCCAAACTCCTGAACTATGTGCTACCTTAAATGTCCCCTTAGAACATGACTAAAGGAGAGGAATAGTATAAATCCCAAACCCATCTCACCACAGTAATTGGAATGCGGTCTAGAACACGCTGTGTTTTATAAGTTGTTAAAACGATCTCTATGTCCAGGGGCGTTTACTGAGAGGCTGCTTACTTACAGGAGGAGTGTGGCCTGGGAGCCAGGCTGCCTAGGTTTCTGTCTCACTCCCCCTAGTAGCTTAGATGACACTGTCTCTGTAGTTGGTATAAAAGTACCTACCTCAGAATTGTCAGGAGAATTGAAAGAATTAATATGTGTAAAGTATTTTGAAAAGTACCTAGCACATAATAAGTACTCACTTTTAGTTACTATTAAAATGATGGGTTTTCGTCTCAGTCTATTTCCTGAGTGCCTGCTTTTTCATTTCTTACTGAGAGTGGGGAGCTGGGCATTTGTATTTAAAAAATACATTGATAAGCAGATAAGTATGCTCAATGTTATTTCTCATTGTTATTAACTTGTCTGACTGTATTAATAGCTCTAAAGTACACACTAACATACAGAACTGAGTATTGCACATGGGAGTAAACACTCAAAATTCTTAGACAGTGAAGAGTATATTTTCTACCTTCCTATATTTTCTTTAAACTTCCAGCATTATTAAAAGCCTAGTTAGAGTGAAGCCACTCTCACCATGTATGACCAGAAGGCAAAATCTTCAACTGAGGACTTGGAGAATAAGAAGGAAGGAGAATACATTAAACTCAGTCATTGGACAGGATAGCAGTGGGAGTCACTTCTCGTGAAAATGGCAGTATATCTCAAAAAACTCAGAGAATTGCACTGTCAAAGACAGGGAGTGTTCCAGTGACTTTATTCAAGTTTCTCTTTGAAGGTCAGAGAATTGCCGACAGCTACACTCCCAAAGAATTGGGAATGGAGAAAGATGTGATTGAAGTTTATCAGGAACAAATAGTTATTTTGTACTGTGCTGTTCAAAATGAAAATGGCACCTATCTCATTAAAACATCTGGTAACTTGAATTGTAGTGCCCATTGTTCATTACTGTTTATTTTCATTGTGCTGATGATTTTTGATGATCAAACCTCAGCCCCCTTCTTATTGCTCTCATTTTTAAATGTTCTATATATGCACAGAAAGAAAGGCCACCTGTTTCAGGACTGGGCATTTTCAGGTTTGTGGTAAGACAGACTGATGCAGGTCTTTGTAATTACTTTTAACCAGCCCTGAAGTTCTGGCGTGTAATGGCTTCTCTCTGGGACTATGACTTTCAGTGGCAGATGGACGTTTTTCAGAGAACTGAACTGTGGAAAAAGTGACCTTTTCTTAACTTGAAGCTACTTTTAAAATCTGAGGGTCTGGACCAAAGGAAAAGAGGGGTATGCCAGATGAGTCAAGATGGCAGATATGGTGAGAGTAAAGACTTAAGTCCAACGATGGTGTCACCGAAAAGAAAACATTTTAAGACTAAAGAAAAAATTTCAGAAGATCCCAGAAAAGTTCTGTTTTCATTAGCAGTTCATAAAATGGTGCATGCAGAAGTGTGTACAACAGAACTCTGCTCTTTTTGCTTTTATTTGTACTTTCGGGCCTGAGATACGGGTTTTAAATGGACATGGTCTGTACCAGCTTCATTAAAATAAAACATTTGTAAAAACTAAAAAAAAAAAAAACGCCTACTTGGAGTAGTTAAGTAGCATTAACATATTTAAAGTGTTTTCCTTTTTGCTTTCTAGAAATACATTTAGGTGATTTTTAAATATTGCCAATCCCACGCAGCTTCCTGGTGAGGAGGAAGTTGGCTGCGCGTGTTGGAGTTAGCCTCTGGTGAGCGGGGCGGGACACAATCCAGATAACATGAAGGGTGCGTTTTTGCATGTGGTTTGGAATATCACAGGGATTTGCTTGTGGACCCAGACGTTTATACTATTTATCAAACATACAACTAAATTATACTTGTCTTAATCAATTCCTTAAACATACTAGTTCCTGACTTGTTCATTTTACTTCTTGACATTGCTCTAGTTGATCATTTTTGACTATTGTTTTTGTCAGTTTCCTGAATTCTGTGATCTGAACTCAACAATCCAATCCAATGTGTTTTCTCTACTTAAAATGGTAACCCTAAGACAGTCTTTGACATTTCTCAAAAACCTCAATATCAAATAAATTGTTTATGTCAACTGACATTAAGGTCATTATAACACACTGCTTTCTAGGAAACCAAAGAAATATGCAAGAATTTTGGAATTAAATTAAACATTTTATTTTTATTTCTAAATTTTTTCCTTTTTTAAAATGTCTTTGGAATGACTCCAGATACTTTGAGAAATCACCCATCAGTGTGTATTTTTTTTCTGCTTCGTGTTATCCTAGAGATAGCTGAAAGAGACAAGCAACTTTTCTTCATAGTTGTGATTTTAGAATATTCACAAATAAAAGTTTTTCTTAATGGCATATTTCTCACATTAACATAACGTATGTTGAGTACATAAAGTACATGTTAGTTCTTAGCAGATTTGTTAACACTTCTTGTAATATGGATATTAAAGTGATAAACATCAGTCTTTGCTCCCATCAGCATATGACAGGCTTCCTCAGCTCCCCTCTGAGCTGTATCTCCTCTCTGGGCTCCACTGTCCCACCCCTTTGTGTCCCCAGATACACGGTTTCCTGGTGGCCCTCTCTTCCATCACTGCCCCTCTTTCAAATAGCTCCTTCACCTTCCCTCTCCTCTGTGCTCTCACCCCCACTTGCAGTTGTCTCCAACCACAGGTGTGTGTGTTTGTGGTGGTGGAGGGGTGGCTGCTTATTCAGTAGGGCTGGGGACATTCCCTCCAGCTGTGAAGCCCTGAGAACCTGTTCAGTGAGTGAAACTATGTGCTTAAGGGTAGGGGCAGGTAAATATGGCCAGCAGAGTGTTGTGTAACAGAGGAGGAAGCAGTTAACACTGCCTTCAGCGATCAGGGAAAACTTCAGAGAGGAGGTTAAAGGTAAGAGAAGTTTTAGTAAATGGCTGCTGCAGGTACTCCCAGTGGGAGAAAGTGAAGCAAGAGAGAAGGTGGACATTTCATTCAGGGAAAGCATGCAGAAACACAAGTCTCTACAAACAGAGATTGCTCTTTATTCCTTTGTGTTTCCTCTAATCTTTGCTTTCCTTGTGTAGTTGGTCCCAGACCAGGACACTTTCAGTGCTATAGTTTCATCTTTAATAGATAAAGGTCTTACTTTGTTTTCACCTACTTTTAGCCACATTACAACTTGACTTTTCTTCACTATTTTGAAATAGACCATCTCTCATCTCTGCCAGATTGGTACCCTTCTTTTATATGAAGATCCTTGTGCCTAGATGTATATTATTTTATATGAAGGTCCTTGTCCCTAGATGTGTATTTTTAATCTCTAGCTGAGTACCTGAAATAGCACTCTGCTAGGGGAAACTAATGACAATCAGGAAGCATAGTTTTGGGCTTCAAAATGAAATGTGAAATACTGGGGCTACAAGGTAGGAAAGATCTCACCTGTCACTGCTTGAATTCTACACACAGACATGATCTTTAAAATCCCTGTGTGTGTGCCATTACTGGTCAGATTTCACATTTTGTATCTTGCTGGAATAGATAAATAATGGAGAACATGTTTCAAAGCATTCCTTTTGTTTCTTCAGTGATAAAATAATAGAAAACCTCCCTTCATTCATTCAGCAAGTGTTTTTTGAATGCTAACTGGTAATTTTCCTAACCTAAAATATTGAATGTAGTGAAATTTTTCTTTCCCTTTATAGTTTTTGTGTTTCTTCTCGATTTTACTCTAAGGCTTTCCTCATTCAAAAGATTATTAAAAGTTCTCACACATTTACTTTCTGTTTTTAAATCTACAAAGTTTCATAAGCACTTCACAACGTTGCATGCTTTTAAGATTGCTAGAAGGAAAAAAAAAAAAATAGCTTCAGACCATCCAGGTTAAAATGTAGCTTAAACTTGGGGAAAAAAAAAAAGAAAGAAATCAAGGCAGGTTATCAGTTGCAAATATTGCTCGCCTTCTTTGGAACTAGCGCCTTCCATTATCTTCAGTTTCTCCATTTTCAGGGTAGAAAGAAGTTGAAGGCCTCAGTAGGAGATTGACAGCCTCAGTGACTAAAAAAGACTGACGCTGTCACTTCGATGCTCAGTCCGAAGTCAGACTGGGCAGAGGAGACACTCTATAGAGCCAACTGATTTGGAATTTGGAGATTTTAAATAAAGCAAGTACAAAAATGGATGTTTTTTCAGTCACTGCCAGAATGGGTGTGATTGAGCTTGTTTATATAATCCAGCACTGAGTACTTACTAAATGGACCCTGCAAATACTTGTTGATAATCTGCTACATACTTCATCACACTCTGGATATGTTTGAATAAAATTACAAAAAAAATTTTATTTTATTGAGTTTTCAGACTATGTTTGAACCTGCAAGTCATTTGTAAAGTAAATTATCACTCACTTTGCTCCATAAATAGAATTGGCAGTATTAGGAAAGAATCCCTAGAGACACTGCATGGGACCAAGTGTCTGCTTTTTGTCTTCTACAGTATGTAACTGTTGCATACATCAACACTTGAAAAATTGCCTCTGTGCTAAGAGGCTCCTTCATTGTTGCTAGGAAACCCAATAACTGTTTCTTATGATCTTGAGGTTTTCATTCATCTCTAGTACTACACAATGAAGACCAGTTAAATGTTTTAAACATTTTTTGGAAAATAAATACAGAAAGCCATTTAACAGTCTATTTAAAATTTCTTTAGCAGTACACACATTAAGAAAATCTCAGTATAAAGTAAAAATAGGCAATCACCTTTCTTAAAATATAAATTTTCAAAAACTAACTGCTGTTAACAGTTTGGTATATCCAAGTTATTTTTATACATATGGAACTTTTCCATGGTACTCTCTTAAGAGAAAGTAATTTTTATGTATGAAGAAAGCATGAAAGATACTGTCATGAAAACTAAGCTGGATTTTATTCTGTGCTGAGAGTAAGATTAGGACTTGAATTTAGACACATTTAGATGTCTGATGTTGTTTAACTTTCTTTTTTCTTTCCTTTTTTTTACAAAATAAAAATCGTAAAAGCACAGTCAGTAATCAGTAAGTTTAATATAGCAAATTTTTATTCTCATATATTCCTACCTCCATATTTTGGGCTATGTCTTGATTTGTTTCGGAATGGAATTTTCATTCTGGAGCACACTCAGATTGTTTTTATTTTAATGCATAAAGTATTAATATCCAGACAAATGCAGACGACAAATTGTAGTAGCTATAGAAAGGAGATCTTCAAGCAGCAGGAACAACTTCTGGCAGATTAATGCTCTCAGGATTTCTAAACTTGATCAAACTAATAATCTAGTCACCAATTCTTTTCTGCTAAGGAGCTACAACAGGAGGTGGAGGTACCCACAATTTCTCCTAACCCTAATGGAGCTAGTGATTTCATGGTAAATCAGGACATGCATTTAAAAAATTCACTTAAAAATACAAGGTAGTATGGGAAAGAAGATAAGCTCATCACCATCTAGAAGATATGACAAAACTGTGGACCCTACCTTAGCTTTACAATAAAGTTTATAAAGTGGGGGAAAACCCCTCTAGGATAGCATATGCTAAGGCCAAAAGGTGATACAGATGGCAAAAAATAAAATACTGTGAGCATTCATGGGAGAGAAAAATCATTGTAGGCTAGAGAGGTAGAAGAATGCTTTGGTGAATGAGGTGGGAATGGAACTGAGCTTATTAGAAATACTAGAAAGTATGTGGAGAATTGAATATTAATTCAGAGGAGACACTCAATATTATACACAACTATCAAATCACATAATTTCAAATAGAAATGTGGACATGAAATGCAGATTGGTGTAGTATGGACTTTTTGGGGGCAGTGTTAATTAGGGTTGAATCAGTGAGTTTGGTTGGTGTATCAGTCTTTCTGTGTAACTAACCAACCCAAACTCTAGAGATTTAAAACAAAAATCATCCTGTGTGTTGCTGGTTTAGGATAGCCTGGAATGAGAAGCCCTGAGCTCGCTCATAGGCCTGGGTGCTCCAGGGCGGGGCTGGGGGATCGAACACCTCAGTCCTCTCCTACATGGTTTGTTCATTTGGTGGCAGGTATTGGGGGTCCGAGAGGGCAGGAGTGGGAGCAGCAAGACCTCTTGAAGCCTAGCATTGAAGTTCACACAGCGTCAGCCTCTGATTCAAGGGAGCAGAGAGTTTGTGTTCATTTTTCATCTGCTCTTTGAGGAGTGCACTTAAATGTAGCTAAAAGCTTAGAATGGTGCTGGAATATAAGTGGTCTTGAATGTAATCTGGCTTTTCTCTTATATTTAATCTATTGGCTTTAATTTTAACATTTTTTATAAGTGATAGTGTGTATTCGCTTCTTTTAGGGCTAATGGAAAGGATCATGGGATGACTAACAATTCTTCATTTTGGTATATTCTGTTGGAATTTATTATTTGAAAAATAGTATCAAAGTGGAGTCATGGAGAATTGAGACTTGGATTTACTTACTCAGAATTTTTCTCGAATATGTTTATTTTTCTGATGGGACCAGGGGAAGAGAAGGAGAGAGAGCCAGGACCCCATGTACCATAATCTTAGTGCTTCAATCCTCTTCCAGGTCATTCATTATCCAGCCCTGAAAGTCCATGTTGAGAGATGTAGAGGTCTGAATGGTTGAGCTTCTGGTGTTTACTGTTTAGTTGAAACTTCTGTTCTACATACATTAGATATTTCAATTTATACATAAGAAAATGTTGGATCCTCATAAGAAAAACAGAGATTGACAAACTAGTGCTATGCAAACTTTTAAAGTGTAACTAGTAAAGTAAAATTAGGTTTTGTGTGATAGTTCATTTATAGACTAAATTTGCATTGTATATCAAGTTGGCTTGTTTAAACTTCAGTCTTATCAGACCTGCTTTTGTGTGTGATTTGATATAGCTTGGTATGTTTTTCTTTTATGTAGATCAAGAAATTATGCCATTTCGATCAATAACTATTTCTACTTTTTATGCATATGAAAGAATCGTTTTGTTGTAAGCAATTAGCATCAAGGAAGACATTTTTTTATCTTACAGTGTTTCAGTGGTTTAAGCCATCTCTTTTTAACAAACTCAATCAAAAGAGTTTCTTAGAATTTTTGTTTGCAGCTCAAGACATCTTATTTTGGCTTTTCTATATTTTTTAAACATTACCATGCAGCATTAATTTTGTCTTTTAATATTGCTCTAAATGGAAGTTTTATATAAATTTTAGAATAAGTTATGGAATTTTAAGATGTCTTTTAAAAAATAATATAATATGACTGATTTTTTCCGAAGGAAAATAGGAAGGGATGAAGGAAATGTTTTTAAGATAATATTGATGTCAACTATTTGGTAAGTTTAAAATATAAATTGACAGTTTCCTCTTGAATTGTCATAAATTTATTGTTTAGAAATATAATATCTGTTAGCTTACAGACACATAGAAAAAAAGAAAAGAAACTTTTTGCTTGTGATGAGAACTCTTGGGGTCTACTCTCTTAGTTTAGAAATATTTTTAAGCAGTCAAAAATTATAAAATCAAGTTTAATAAAAATTTAGAATTGAAGTCTAGGCAGAAAACATGTCAGAATTCATCAGCATGTGCTGCTGGTGACAAGGAATTCCCAGTGTGTTTGTGGCACCGAGGCAAGCATGAATTAATGTAGCCTTGAATTAGTATGGCACAACTGACCTTTCAGAGATTAGTAGCTAAATTTAGTTTTGAACATCTATGTGCATATAAAACGCCCTCTACAAAAGAAACTTACATAAAAATGGGAAGTTCACCATGCTTTTAAAGGAAGTTGTATTGAATAAGAGAAATTAATACTGTCATTTCATTTTTACAAAGGCATAGACTAAAAACTGCACCATTGAATTTGAACTCTGTTACTCTGGTCCCAAATCTCATCCCATTTCCACCGCATCCTTGCCCTTCTGAGTGGGCTGGGAGTGCCAAGCGTGCAGATACATAGTCCATGTGTATGTTTCTTTTTCCAGATTTCACCAGAAGTTTGAGTATCACTACTCCTGACCAGATGATTGAAAAGGCCAAAGGGGAAACTGCCTATTTGCCCTGCAAATTTACTCTTAGTTCTGAGGACCAGGGACCACTGGACATCGAGTGGCTGCTCTCACCAGCTGATAATCAGAAGGTGGACCAAGTGGTAAGTTTGCTAAGTGCTTGCTCACTCAGCAGATGTCTGTGGAACTAGTCGTAGGTGCCCATCACTGCACTGATCACATAGGTGTGGGGGGCATGGGAACCTGTTAACCTTCTGAAAACTTGGATTGGGGAGTATGTATGGGTCAAGAAGGAGTGAAGAAGACACAATAGCTTGACAGAAATGTGTATGATATGTGTTAAGGGACGGCAAGTAAACTAGACTTCGTGAGAAATTGATAGAATTGAATTTTTAACTTTGCCACATAAAAGCGTTATCAAGTGTAATATAGTGTAACATGGTTATTTATTATTTGAGTCTGTTTTCCTTATTTTCTTCAAGTTAAATATCCTATGTAATGAGCTTCTTAAGAAGCAAAACAAAGTCGTCATAGCAAAATAGCAATTTATAAAGTATTTAATTCTAAATTAAAAAATAAATATCAAAATATTGTTATAGAAAATTTTCTAATTACAAAGAAATAAAAGCCAAATATAGTAAACCTGGAAAACCAAAAGTAGCACAAAGGAAGAAAATTGCCCAGTAATCTCATCTCCAAATGTGTGTGTGTGTGTGTGTATCTTACCCTTTGCCTTTTAAGGGTACTGAATATTTCACTTAATTTAGAATGTTGCATATTAGCTTCGTCTGACATTTAATTAAAAATAAAATCAATATTAATAAATATATTAGACCAGGGAGTGAAAAATAAGTCCAAATATTTAGAGGAATGTGGTAACACAATTGGCCCTTGAACAACCTGGGTTTGAAATATGTGGGACCATTATATGTGTTTTTTTTTTCTTTTTTTTTTTTTAATTAAAGCTATAAATGTTTTACCTTATGATTTTCATAATAACATTTAATTTTGCCTTTATTTTAAGGATATAGTATGTAATATAACATACAAAAGTTGTGTTAATCGACTATGTTATCAGTAAGACTTCTGGTCAACAGTACACTACTAGTTAACTTTTTGGGAGTCAGTTATATACAAATTTTTTACTATGGGGGAAGGCACTTCTGCACCCCATGTTGAGGGTCAGCTGTATATGTATTTGGACGAGAAAATTTATTTTTACTTATGGTCCATATAAAATAAGGGGTTATTCAGCCATTTAAGAGCTGAATCATTGCACTTAGGTCATTACTACTTTTGGCAAGTCCAGGCAGTAAAAGAAGTTTGTAAAGGAAATAATTAAGGTGCTTTCCAAAGTCGTGAATGACTAGGGCCACCTCCCCCCAAGGACATATCTCTGCCCTGGTTCTGCTGCTGGCAGTTCCTTCTGTTTCTGTAAGCAAAATGAATTGAGCCTGACTCATTCTGTCCACTCAGCCCAGATACCATGTTCCCTTTCTCCCCACTTTGCTCTACTTTTCCCTTTCTGTTTCCCTGAGGTGCCAGCACCCTGAACAGAGGTCTTGCTTACGCCCAACCCTTGCCAGTGCAGTGCCATCTCCCTTTCGAGTCAAAGACTCTGTTCCCATGCTTAAGATGAATGAGTGGAGACCAGCGGTCTTAGATGCTTCTGGCTTAAGACTCATGAGTGGGGCCCAGGACAGGGAGCTTCTAGAGACCACGAAGCACAGTGTGCCCTATGTGTGTCCCTTCATAGAAGGAGTTCTGTGCTGAGTTAGAGATGTAGCCTTGCTGCCCGCTTGTGAGCAAGCAACCAGGGACTGGGTTTAAGTGCCCATTTGTGGGTTAAAATCCTAGTCTCTAACTTATAACACAGTAAGATCACACCAAAGGAAAATAAATACAAGGGTTAGGGAGAGACCGATGCAGAAGAAGATGCTTACATAGAATTTAGGTACATTATATATTAGATGAGCCTTTATTTTAATATTTTTATTCTAACAGGCTGGGAGAGCAGGGAGGGCTGAGCCTGAGGTATTTCCACCCTTATTCCCTGTGTGATCTCTTTAGTCAGCAAGCATTTACCATGTATTATGCACTTACTATGTGCTCTCTGGTATTTCATATACCTTAATTATATATACTTATATAATTATATAAACAACACTCTAAACTGAATATTATTATTATACACATGAAGAGAAGAAAATGGAGGCTCATAGATTTGAAGCTACATGCCCAAGGTCACACATCTAGTAAGAGATAACAGCTGGGGTTTGAACCCCGGTCTCTCTGACCACTCCCCACCCCCAACATACACACATATGTTTTGCACCTTATTTTCCTTTACACTATCTTGTACTGCCTCCCATGTTCCATAAGCCTGTTTCCTAAGGTGCAAAATGGTAACAAACCTACCTCTCAGGATTGTGATGAGAATTCACTGAAATACTGTATGTGTAAGTATTTTATACATCTACAAGCCATATAGAAATGTTAAAGTCAGTGTACTGTGCCAGCTCAGAGGGATCTGATTTGCATGTTAGGTGAGTGACTTTGCAAAAGTTGATCTGTGAGAACCACTTTTCCTCAAGCTAAAGATTAAACGTAGGTAATGCCACCATCCTGCCTGGTGGTGAAGAGGAATCAAAATTGCCTTGTAAATGTTTGTTCTCCATTTCTTAACTACTGTTTATAACATTATCTTTGTGGGAAAATACTAAGATAGTTCACAAAATAACTAACAGTAGAGCCACATCTTTGTCAGGCCCTCCTCAAAAGACTACTAAAGTGTAGCAAAAAGAGGTATTGAAAAATAGATGGAACTTTATGGGGGCAGTCCAAAGTTAAATACAAAGGAAAATATGACAGCTTCATTCAAGGAGTTCTCAGTGTGGTAGTTGACAGTGGGTGTGGCGAGAAGATGGAGCAGATGATACAATAGCTGTGTTTACGGAGTAAGTCAGCTGTGGACCCTTCAACTGATTCTTTTATTGACTTAGCAATCCGCTCTTTAGTGAATTAAGGGTGGGGTTAGCATGGTAGGGGAGGGGATGAAACAGAAAAGAATTCAAGTCCCTGCCCTTGAGAAATTCCTACAGATGATATTTATTCTGATTGTACTCTTCATATTTAATGTCTCAAGATATTTTCTGATTATTATTTGAGTTTGGCACCTCTGCATCTTGACTCGTGGGTCTCAGACGACCAGAATGAAGGATTTTCACATTTGTTAGCAAATGTGAAAAATTATTGTGTGTTAAATTAATTTTAGTCATAGTTAGAGATGATGATTATAATTCTGAGTCATATTTAACACAGAATTTATTTTTTTCTCTAAATTTAGTCTTTGGTTATTTCCATTAATACCTGTAGCAGTGGCTCAGAAAAATCAGTGGAATTAGGGAGGGGTCTTTGCTCTTACAGAAAGGTCCTGTTAACCTGGGCGCACATATCGTAAGAGATTTATTTTATGATTTTATTTATTAGAGTCTAGAACATTCAAGTATAAAATATTACCCCTTCGACTTAGTGTAAAGACAAAAAATGTCTTTTTTTTTTTTTTTTTTTTTTTAGATTTCACAGGAAAATTATAAATCCCTTTTTTGGAGTGATGGTGTGTACTTGATTTTATATTTTTATATACTTGATTGGCATACTGCAGTCTCTGAGGCAACTAAAAAATAAAGTGTATAGGAATTTACAAATCTGTGTTCTTGTCCAGTTTACGAAATCACTCTAATATCGGGCTATATTACATAATAATGTTCTGTCTTAGTTTCCTCTTTTAAAATTGGAGTGTATGACCATACTCAAGGCTCATACTGACTTCCTCCTATTGTTTAACCTGGACGTTGAATAATTATAGATTCCCTCATAATACTGTGTTCCCCACAGTGGCATGCTGTATCCAGCGCTCCTTTAATGAGACAGAGTTTGCTTGTTATGTTTTGTTTTTTTTCTCTGTTTTATTTTGGTTTTCTTTTAGATTATTTTATATTCTGGAGACAAAATTTATGATGACTACTATCAAGATCTGAAAGGACGAGTACATTTTACAAGTAGTGATCTCAAATCTGGTGATGCATCAATAAATGTAACAAATTTACAGTTGTCAGATATTGGCACATATCAGTGCAAAGTGAAAAAAGCCCCAGGTGTCGGAAATAAGAAGATTCAGCTGAGAGTTCTTGGTAAGTTATTTGTCATAAAGTTACTAATTAACAGGGTAAGTGGTCACAGTGTGATAGCAGAAGTATTTATGCGAGACAACGCTTAGTTTTATAGAGTAATAATTTTAAACCTTTGAAGTGATTCCCATGTTCTCAAAGAGCATAAAACAAAAAGCTAGCATCCTTTTTTTAGACAGAAAAAATAAGTGACTTTCATAAAAGAGTTTGAAAGTAAATGAAGTTCTGTAATATGGGGGAAGAACCTTCATCCAGGAGTTAGAAGAAGCAGGGTTGTTTGTTTTTCCATGTTGTCTTTAGATTTGTCCTGAAAATTAAATAGATCCTCTTCATTTCACGAGCTTCAGTCTGCTTTTTTGAAACATGACAAGATATAATCATTAAATCTCTGTTTGATCTCATTCAGTTCAAAATTATTATGTGTGCTTTAAACTTTTTTAGACTACCCAAAGAATAAATAAGGTTTCTATGATGAGTATTTGGAGTATTTAGAATGGAGGAGACGGACGGAATATGGTAGAAGGAATGTTGAATTGGGATGAGGCCGTTAAACATCATAGTTGTTCAACCTCCATGAGCATCCCTGTTTTTCATCCTTAGAGTGGGGGATTAGTCAGATGGTCACCAGGGTGTCTTGTAGCTCTCTCTTGAACAGTTAAACTGTCAAAGACTGCGACATTTAAATTCTCTTTCTCTAGAGTTTGTGATCATGCACAAGCAGTCTAAACCTCTTTAAATCGAGAAATTCTGAAAGGTTATTGTTCATTTCTTAAATCTTATTTTGGTAGACTTTACACAAAAGTACAGTGGCTGCCATATAGGTAAATTGCTGTCTATCACTATTTTATAACAGTAAGTTCCATTTTGTGACTTAAGGTATCAGGTTTGGGGGACGACTTAGAGACCCACTTTACTTAGGAAATGCTGATTGGTAGATTTGCCTACCCTACTGTAGCTGATTCTCCCTCACACATCAACTTCTACCTCATTCCTTTCGTTTTAGAAAACTAATTTAGAGGTTAAGTGTGTTGGGTTCCAGACACTTTGAATATCACTCTTTTCTAAAGAATGAGTATCAGCAGGAGAAGAAAGCAGATTTTTTCACGTTGCAGTGGCAGTCCTAGGGGTAGTCTGGTCGGAAGGGCAGGCGTCCGCTGGCAGCAGCATTGAGTGGGCACACGAAGGGGCCTGGTAAACGGCCCTTCGTTCTAAATGGCCCTCATTCAGAATATTCCCTATGGTATGAAAGCGAGTGAACCCGAACAGGGAACCAAGAAAAAAAACACGTTATCATCAGAAATTCTAGCTTTCCTTGTCTACTTTGCCTTTTTTTTTTTTTTTTAATAAAAGTAAAAGCAGGTAAACGTTTAATAACTTGTCTAAGCCCTCATTCTGACCCAGGCATACCTGGGATTGTAACTCTGACACTAAATCTTCTTTTACTGCTCCTTGGAAAGCACTGAGAGAAGATGTTTCTGGAATTTTAACTGGTTCATGATGTACCAGGCAGAATATATCAGTTTATTAGAATTTCAGAATTTTTTTATTGTGAAATCGCTGTTTGATAGGGACGGGTACACTGAGAGGGATGTGACTGCCCTGTATTCCCAGAAGAGGTGAGGACAAACGTGTGTGTGTGTGTGTGTGTGTGTGTGTGTGTGTGTGTCTGTCTGTGTGTCTGTGTGTAGGACCAGGTTCTGGGTTGAATTGGCAGTTTTCCACTGAAGGGATCATTACAGCAGAAGGCAGCACATGTCCTGGAAGGAATCCAGGTTGTATAGCAGTGTGGTGCATAGTATGGCCAAGCTCATGGTCAGCAGTAGCCATGACTGTTGGGCAGGAGGACCGGCCCTTTTACATTAAACGTCACAAGACCAATATTGGATTCCTCAGGATGCATCAGTCAGAAGCTCTGACACAGTAACATCTTTTGTTAGTTCCATGGGGATCACCATGATCAAGCAAACCAGGGAGAGAGAGGGGGGTTAAAAGAAAGGCAAGAGGAAAAAGGAAGAAGTTATCCTAAAGAGAAGTGGGGGTGACTAATTCTCTGATCCTGCAAGGCTATCTCAGAGCTGAAGGAGAATTTCTTCCGTATTTTCAAATGAGTCATGCTGTGGGAGAACCCTCTAGAATTTTCTCTTCGAAGTGAGAGTTGGACAGAAGCTTCTCTGTCAACTTTTCAATCTGGAGGACCGACAAAATGAAGTGGCTCCTAGGGATGAGACTGTGTAGTAGTCCAGTGGAGCTATTAGAGGCTTTGCCTAAACTTTGATTTGGGGTTGGGGGTGCGAATTTGGAGGAGACAGCACTGTGCTATTCACAGAGTAACGAGCGCTCGTTCGGCTGAGGCTTGAGCACCACGTGGACGCGAACCAGGAGGACCGTTAGCTGCCCGGATGCAAGGGGGTAACATTGCCATCCTGTTACAGAGCCTGCCTGCTCGGTTGCTAAGTGGCCCTCATTGCCAGTTTAATCGCAGCTTCTCCTAATCCTGCCTCAGAAACAGCATCAGATTCAGAGCTGATCTTTAACTTTTAGACTCTTGTGGAATCCTTCAGAGTCCCTCCTCTCTCTCGTCCAGTGACATTCCACATCTCCCCACAGTGCCTTCCTCACTGGTCAGTCAGTCCGATGTGGACAGACCACGGACCTGCCCCTGGGCAGTTTAGCTAATTAGGCCTTAACGGTAGCCCCAAAAAGGAAATTTCATGTTCCTCAATAGATGAATGGATAAGCAAATGTATGTTATATTCTGTCAGTGGAATGCAACTGAGCAATAAAAAAAAAAAGACTTTTGAAATTTATAAAACAAGGATCCATTTCAGGAGCCTTACAATGAATAAAAGTAGTAAGACAAATCTATACTGTATTATTCCATTTATATGGCTCCAGAAGAAGCAGAAGTAATCTGTAATGATAACATCTGAACAGTGGCTTCTGGGGCCAAGGGCTCTAGAGTAAGATCAGTTGCAACCAGCAGAAGAGAACTTGCTTGGGAATGGATTGGAGTAGTGCTTAACAAGGTGGGTGGGTGGGTGGATGTGTGTGTGTGTGTACGTACGTACGTACATACATACGTGTACACATACATACGTGTACACACTTGTTGAATGCGATCAACCCACACTATTAAAATGTGTTCGTGTTATTGTGTGTATATTATGCCTTAATAAAGTTCAACAAAAGTATGAAATGCCAAGATATTAATCTAGTGTTGGGTGAGTTGCAGGTAATGGGGTTAATAGCTGCTCTAAATAGTCACCCAGAGAGACCTGGAATATTGATAGCCCAGATACACCTCTTTGTAACCCTGCTCTCAGGTTAATGTAAATGTGGAATATTAATTGGTCTTTGCCGTACTAAGTGAATTGTCCCTGTTAGCATTATTTATTATAACTCCCCACCCCCCGATTGGCATGCGAACAGCACCCAGAGGGATGTGACATGGCACACACTCCCAGATGGCTACATGTCACACATAGAGTAGAGGAGTAGGTTAGGAATGGAGGGGAAGCTTCCTTGAATCTGAAGTGGTGTGGTCCACTTTACGCTTGCTTTTTTTGAGGGATGCCCCATGGAATAGAGGGGCACACAGCTGTGCCTGAGATTATGCAATGGATGCTTGTCTGAGCTCATTTTTGGCTTTTTTGTGTTGGAATAAGCTAAGAAAAACGTGCCGACAGCATGTTAACAGTCTTTCAGTCTTTTCAGTTCTGAACCTAGGATCATGCCATCACGAGTCAGTGGTTGGTTGTGCAGCATGTTTTGTGTTGTAGTCATGGTAAACATGAACTCCATTCTTTCATATAAAGTTATAATTTATTTTCTTTTCTCAGTTAAGCCTTCAGGTACAAGATGTTATGTTGATGGATCGGAAGAAATTGGAAATGACTTTAAATTAAAGTGTGAACCGAAAGAAGGTTCACTTCCATTGCAATACGAATGGCAAAAATTGTCCAACTCAAAGAAATTGCCCACGTCATTGATAGCAGGTACCGCTGATTATACAATTTATACCACGTGCCACTGATTTGTACTTAAATCTAGTAGGGTATGTGTGTGTTTAATTTATTTTTAAATCCCCAAATACCCTTCCTTTTCTATACAGAACAATCAGGATTTCATGGGAAATTAGGGTTTTATAATGACAACTTGGTATCGTGTGATATAGAGATATTTTTATAACAATTTCACAGTGTTGGATATAATTGATTTCTTTGGTATAGATTTTTAAATTGATGGTAATACTAATGAAAATGTTCATGATTATAAATTAATGGTTAAGTTAAGAGTTGTATCTTAAGAGTTTTGCCTAGTTCCTGTTAAAGATATGGTAATTTACCCATGGTGTGCCTGTTAAAGCAAACATCTCTGTGGCACTAACTAGAAAGTTACAAATTAGTTAAATCCGATGTTTACTTTCTTAAAATTGACCTGCTTTTAAAACTGATTACCATGCTTTACCCTCCTGCCACCCTTGGTCTTAAGTAGGATTTCTCTCCACCTCTGTTTAATTTTTCAAACCAATAAACAAACTATATGATCACTTCAGACTTTTTCTTTTGTTCGTTTCATCCATCTGGAGGCGGTGAAATAGGTTTTGCAAATCTTCCTGCTGCACCAGAACCTTTGTGGCATGGAATATTTTTTATAATCAGTGTAGTAGCTCTGCTTTAACTGAGACTCCCTGTGCTTGGCCAAGGAGGTCATGGTAATTTCCGCCTTGGTACAAATGAACTGTTGGCACAGTTGTTTGCATTCTGGAGACAGGTACTCCTGTCTCCCTGGCAGTATGTTCTGCACCCAGTTTCAGCCTATCTCACTTCTACCTGGATTGTCAAACTTACCACGTTTTGCTTTACTAAACACTCGGCAGTACAATCCTGTAATAATGAGGTTTGCTCTCCCTGTTTCTTTTCATAGAAATGACTTCACCTGTTATGTCTGTAAAAAATGCCACTTCTGATTACTCTGGGACATACAGCTGTACAGTCACCAACAGAGTGGGCTCTGATCAGTGTCTCCTGCGCCTGGATGTTGTTCCTCGTAAGTATCTTTTTTCTGTTCTGATAACATTTGTTTCCCTTTATACAGCCCCCTTTTGTTCAGTCAGCAAGAGTATATGGAGAGCAAGTGGATGCTGATGTGGTTTGCTTGTTAGCTTTCCTAAGTCACGAAAAGGGAAAATTACATTTTATTAATAAAACCTTCATTATTGTGACATTAAGAAGATAAGAGTTATCAAATCAACTGTTAAACCATATTTGGCCATTATAAGCACAAGCTATTTAGAATATTCTTACATACCAGACAGAATAGCTGGAAATATTAAAATCTTTTAATCTGGTTTTATCACTTTTCTGCTTGAAATAGATTGCACAGTTCAGAGGAAAGTTATTTTCATGGATTTCCCCCTGGATCAAAAAAAGCTAATGTGTCATTATTACATGCAATGAAGTCAGTCTGTCAGTGTGTATCTTTACCATTAACATGACTAAATATAGTTTTTTTCTACTATTTATTCTTTTCTTTTTAAAAAGAATTTTCTTATGAACATTTTATTCTAGCTTCAAATAAAGCTGCGACAATTGCAGGAGCTGTTATAGGAATTTTGCTTGCTCTAGTGCTCATTGGTCTCATCGTCTTTTGCTGTCGTAAAAAGCGCAGAGAAAAGAAGTATGAAAAGGAAGTTCACCATGATATCAGGTAATTAAGTGACACAAGAGTTGACTGATGTATATGTTTGTTTCTAAGCATTAGTTTTCCTAGCTGTCCAGAGCACTTACCCCTGTGAATATTGAATAAAAGCTATAGCTCTTCCCCTCAACACATTTGAAAGCTTTTATTTTCAATTTCAAGTGTGCACATCCATCCGAAATCTCTGTCATGCCCTGTCCCCAACCTCCCTCCAATTTTGGACCCTATTTTAAGAACCACTGCAAAATGGCTTATCTCAAGGCTATGCCTTCCCCCAATAAAGGGCAAGCATGAAATTTTCAAAAAACTGGACCAGATGTTGAGGTTTAAAAGAAAAGACCTGATTGCATCAAATGACATAGATAGTTCATAGAACTATTGGTAATATGATTTTATTTTTTAGAATATTGTAAACCAGTAGATCTTAACTAGAAGTGCATATTGGCATACTGGATTGTAGAATTTTAAAAAATAACAAATGATTTAAATCAGAAATTGACATTCGGGAGGTAGCGGGTGGAGTCTGGGCACTTAAATTTTTAAAGTGCACCAGGAATAATATATATATATTGTCAGTTTTTGGTATAAAAATTCTTATGCCTAAATCCCTAGTTTTTCCTAGTTTTCACAGACTTAACTCTGCTGTTTTCAGCTGAAATATTAGATAAGTAACTTTCATGACATGAAGGATTTTTTTTTTGGTAGAAATATATCTGTAGCTGTTAGTGCTCAATTAACTCTAAGTGTTATTTGACTGTAATTAGATTATCTCGATTGGTGATACTAGAATATAGAAATATTTGAAGTTTGTTGCTTCTAAGACGATATAGAATTAAAATTTTTGTAAAAACTTATGTGTGAAGATAATCTATAAATAAAATATTGGACAGATACACAGTTTATGACCTTGTACTTTATTGTACTTGCTTTTTTTGTGTCACATACACACTTTTATTACTTAATGCTTAAATAAAGTATCTATTTCTCACTCTCACCCATTATTCATAGGTTACATAACTCTAAATTTTTAGAAACTTGTTCTTTGAACTTGTGTTGGGATCTTTGCTTTCTAGGGAGGACGTGCCTCCTCCAAAGAGCCGGACGTCCACTGCCAGAAGCTACATCGGCAGCAATCACTCGTCCCTGGGGTCCATGTCTCCTTCCAACATGGAAGGGTATTCCAAGACTCAGTATAACCAGGTGCCAAGCGAAGACTTCGAACACGCTCCTCAGAGTCCGACTCTCCCACCTGCTAAGGTAGCTGCCCCTAATCTCAGTAGGATGGGAGCGGTGCCCGTGATGATTCCTGCACAGAGCAAGGATGGGTCTATAGTATAGCGTAGAGCCTCCATGCTTGTCATCTGTGTGCTCCACGTTTCCCTTCTTAAAATGTGAAAACCTATCGTGTTCCAAATTTTGCTACCAGCCTCAAAATAGATCCAAAAGAAGTTAACCAGAACCTGTTAAGAGCTGTGCTTCCAAAAGTTTTCTTTCGTGGTATTGAAATAGTAAAGGCATTAAGGTAACTAAAGACAAGTTCACCACCTAAAAAAAATTTCCTTTAAGAAGTTGATTTTATAGGTTTCTAAATGTCATTGTTTAAGCAACATGTAGCACTTTGAATATGAAATCATAGGTGAAGAAATGGGTGAACTTAATCTGCACACCCAGTTGATACTTGAATTATCTGGAAGTGGTACTTTATAAATAGCTGCCATTATTTTTAGGATGCCTTTTGCAATTAATTTATGACTCAGTAATCTCCCCCAAAATTGATAAAGGAGCGTTTATGGCAAAAATACTTACATAATTTGTTTGTTATTGTTTTTATAGCTTCTTAGGAAACTCTAAATGTGTTTAGAATAGCTCTAATAACATAGAAAACACTACAGTGTTTTAGAAATTACTAGTTTTTCCTTCAAGTCATTCATAAACCTCGTCTATGAATGATTTAAGTATTTAATTGATAGACCACTACAGGCAACAGCAGGGACATAGTAAGTTCTTTTAGATGCTAAAATAAAGGAGCATCTGCAGATTTATTTAGGAAAGTTGCTGTCAGCACACAGAGCAATGACACTAGTGGGGCAATAGTGAGGATGGATTCTGGATCATGAGTGATCTGATACCTGGAGACCTGTGGTGGTCTTCAGAACGCTGACCAGATGAATCAAGGATGGAATATTTTGCAGTTCCCAACTAAATCTTGGCTCTCTACTTTAGGTAATACTTTTTTCTAATAAGAAAAAAGTAGAACTTGCATATTATTTGACAGATACAGATTGAATTCCCTAATTATTGGTTCCAAATTAAAATTTTTCTTTTTAGTTCACTGTTTTTTTATTGTTTTTGGATGGCGTTGCATGGCATATGTTCTAGAAACATGTAATCCAAAATTTCCCTTCTTGAATGTAGTTACTGGAGGTTGTTTCTTCATAGATTCAGAAAGATGAAATACATTTTAAGCTAGTAGGTGTCCTCCATCAATTCTGTATTTCAGACTTGGGAGGATGTACAGTTGCTATTGTATGGCCGACATGTCTTTGTGTAGTTGCATAAAATCAAGGTGAGCTTTGAAAATTTTGAGTCTTAGTTTTGTGAAAGTGCTTTATTCTTTAAAACAAAAAAAAAAAAGAAAGAAAAGGAAAAGGAGTAAAAGGAATACTTTTAACTGCCAAATGTGTTAAATACTGTTTTAGTGGAAGAAAGTGAATTTATTGTATTTCCCTTAAGATTGTGAGGGAGTGTAGATATAGTAGAATGAGCTGACAGTTTCTTTATAGTAAATAAGGCCTGCAATAAATTATTTCACTAGCTCTAAAACCTTTTCCCTAGATTTTAGTAGGGAGCTGGTTTCTGTTAATCTCTTTGGGTGCTTTGGTGGTACATGCTACATTATAAATTAATATTGCCGTGAATTTATGATTAGGAAAAGTATTGTGTACACATTTTTAATGGTAAATTTAAGCTGAATGTGTAATGGATTAGCATATAGTTTACATTATTTGGAAGTATTTTTTAAATAGGTTTTTAACCTTACATAATATTGCTTTTATACTTGTGTTAACCTTTTTCTTCTGTGCCTTTTGGATAATTTAATTTTTATTATGAATTTCTGGTGCCTATGAGCTAGCTATCACCTGAGAAAGGTGCTTAGAGGTGAAGGTACTGTTCCTCAAAATGCATCACTGTGACACACCTTTCTATCCTCACACTTTCAGTCTTGCCTCTTTTCTGTTCTTTATGGATGTAAGTTAACCAATTGCGACATTCATAAAGATTTTAAAATTTCAACATCCCCAACACTCTTTGACTGTGTTTCTGATTTTATAACTGTAACTATTTTTGAATGCCAGATGTTCGGTTCGTTTATATGAATAAAATTTTTTTCTAAGATATTACAAGAGTAAATAACAGCACAAACATTAGTAAAATTTTTGGTCCTTTCTAGTCCTCGTTTTCATGTAATGAAGATTATCAATCTAAGTAGGAATTGCTACAAAAAATGGACATGTAAGACTTAACTTCTCTGATTTTGTAGTTAGTCTAGGGTTAGCTATAACTAAATCAGAATCTCTTCCAAAAGCTCTTTCAGTCTATGTCCATATCACACACAACCTGAGAAACAATTTCATAAAAAATCAGTCATATAACCTGAAGAGACCTATTAAGAGTAATGAAGTTTATGGGACAGAATTCACTTGTAGGCCGCATCTCCAGCTACTCTTATTGTAAATTTCAATTAATCCAAAAGTCAGATAGTACTGATGACTTCCCAAAGAATCCTCACTGATTGTTTCAGTTGAACCAGAGATCAGATATTTGTTCTATAATTACTGTTGGTAGTCATGAAGCAGTTCAACAAGAAATTATTTCCATTAGAGTGAAGTAGTATCAGACCAGGACGGCACTGCATTTTCAAGGCAAAACCATTTCTTCACAGAAGAGGCTCACCACCATCTTGCTGAGTTACACAGGAAAACTCATAAAGAAGTGATACCATACAGGATGTAGGTCTGTGCTTTGATATGTAGTTTATAGGTGCTCTTTTTCTTATTGGCAGTCTTACTAATATTCTCTGTTAGAAGGCCCCCTACCCCGCTAAAAAAAAATCTAATTGCTTACACTGACCAGTGACTCCAGGTAAATGACTTCCTTTAAATTCAGGCTATCTGCCATGGAGTCCTTACAATGGAAACACAGTCTGAGTGTGTTTCAGGAGGAGGTTAATTTAAGAAACACAGTTTGGTTATCGGTATGAATTAATATCTTATTTTCATTATAAAGATAATTTTCAAGATTGAGTTCCAGAAATTTGGAGCAAGTGAAGGGGCAAGTAAACATGTTGATTGAATATAAAAAGAACTCATTGCATGAAATTGGATATCAGATTTTGTAATGTATGGCTTCTTAAAATAACCATTCTTTTTGTGTGCTTGCAGCATGTAAATTTGAGGTTATGTGAATGCTTAAAAACTTTTTCTAATATCTTCATCTCCACAGTGTTTAGGGCTTTCAGATGCCTTATTCCAGTGTAAACAGAAAAAGTCCATATTACGTGGTTAATGCTTTTGATGTGTCATGTAAGGAGTAGTTTGTAGAAAATATTGGCACCATTTTAATTTTAGTGGCTTGTGACATTATATATTATATATATGTATATATATCTTTGTAATATTTCTGTGTTTAGGAGTGTAAATGTTCTGGGCAAGTTTTACTATTTCAGATGCCTTTGGGTATTCTTGGAGTAAAGGCAACATGTTTTACAGTTGGATTTTTTTACTCATTTGCCTAAAATATGGTCCATAACTGTGTGTAAATCTTACTTATAAATATTAAAGAAGCTGGGAAGAATAATATATAAACCTGTTAATTGCATTTCTGTTTAGTAACACCAGCAAATAGTTTATCTCATGGATAGTAACACCAGCAAATATTTTATTGTATGGATAGTAAACACCAGCAAAGATTTGCTGCATCTGGCTTCTTACTATTAAAACCAAGTTTTACAAAATATCCTATCTGATAATATGAGTGTGGTGAATATCAATTGGGTTTTGTTTTGGTCCTGGACACCAAAAGTTTTAATCAAGGAAGAACTTGGTGTTTTCAGCTAACTTATTTAATGACACAAGTGTTAAGAGGACAACCATTCACTTATTCTCATCCCTAACTGTGAATTTTTGTAATAAATGCACTTGTACTACTGAGAAAAATATTTTGACACTTCACATATGCAAGTAGAGAATCGATAGTGTCAGTTTCAAAAATGATTTTTATATTTAGTTTCTGGCTTAAATATCCAATGGTGCAGATTTTGAAATTTGTACGAACAAAATATTGTTAAGAAACCAAGAACTTGCTCTAGTTTTGTGACCTTGTGTACTTTTAAAATAAAATTAAGAAAGTAGTTTTTTGCCTCATGGTGTGGCTTCGTTGTACCTTTTTTTTTTTTTTTTTTAATGTCTGCTTTATAAAGCTTCTGTGTGCTGTTCCTCCTGCTTTTCTGAGTCAAGGTTTCTTCCTCCTCCCCTGCATACTTTATTAAACAGAATAAAAATCCGAAAAAAAAAAAACTAATCACATCAATGAAAACATGTCAGACATACATATATATATATATATATCCCTACTCTCCTTTGCATTTATATGATAGTTTGTAATATATTTGGCGTTGAAACTTTCAAAGTTCTGTGATCATTTCATAATATTTTACAATATAAACTCAGTTTTTTTTAGCTGCATAAAAATGTGCATGCATATGTGTATTAAATACATGCACATCTGGTTATGGTTTAAAGCTTTTGTCATTGACTCTAAAGATTGATTTCAGGAAAAACCTGGATAGGCTGGTAATGGTTTTGTAAGAAGACAATTTGAGGAATACTTTCTTTATACTATCTATAGTTTCTCAGTCTTGCCACTTCTGTCATTTTGGACCGGATAATTCTTTGTTCTTGGGGTACCATCCTGTGCTAGGTATTTTAGTAGCATCTCTAGCCTCTGCGAAAACCAAAAACATGACTAAACAGTGCCAAATGTCCACTGGAGTGAGGGGTAAAATCTCCAGTTGAGAAATTTTCTACTTAGAGGTTAAAAGGAGAAAAGCATAGGCCTTAGGGTTAGACGTGTTTGAACACCACATATTACTAGATGCTTCAGTTTCCTTGTGCTTAAAATGGAGATAAAAAATACCTGTATCACAAGGGACGTAATGAAAAGTCTTTGCATTTGTCCCTAGTACCTGGGATGCTGATTATAATAGCACAGATTTTCAAATAACCAAGATTACAATAAAAGATGCTAAGTGAAACTACTGAATATAATTTAATGCCTTCATTTAAACTATATTTTAATCTTGCAGCTCTAAAGACCAGATCATATTTTTGGATGATTAAATAAATAACAAATGATAAAGCTGATGCAACCGAAACAAAAGCAAATATAAAATCATTTGTTATTAAATAAAAGTGGTTTAATTCTAAGTCATAATCAAATGTAATTTCTAAATGCAATAAAAGCAACTGAAAAGATCAGGAAAGCAATCTTAGGAACTTAGCTCAGTTTTTGTGTTGGTATTTCTGAAGTATATAAATGAAACGTGATTTGTCGTTTTGTAACTTAAATGATTTTTTAAATTGATAACTAAAGGAAAAAAAGTCGTCGTAAGGTAACTACAGAAAAAGAAGAATTTGAGGAGTTAATGAAAAACCAAGAAAAGTTTCACTTTAGTTAACCAAGAACTAGAGCCTTTATCAGTTTGCTTCTTGTTTTCCCTGCTGAGCTGTGAAAATTTTAATTCTAATGGAAAATGAGGTGGGAGAAGATACAGGAAATTACGTTAAGTGAAGCCTGACATCATTCCCGAACAAAGTACTAGAAGTCATCATGATCTTGATTTGTCTTTCCTTGTCATTGTCCCCAGTCTAAGTGGATTGGTTGTCTTAAAATATGAACATGATCATATTAAAAACCAGGTCATGTTAACCTGATACAAAAGGTCTCTCACGGTCCATTCTATTTCTCTATGGTTTATTTTCTCCACACCGCCAGGAACATGTCTGCAAGTCTGCTAGGCGCCAGGGTTTCATATCTTTTTGAACATGTAATTTCCTCAACAAGAGAGCAGCCCTCCTTGTTTACCTGTCCAGTGCATATTTGCCCTGCCAGTGTAAGTCCAAACACTCTCCTTTGAGTCATTTTCCCTGATTCACACCCCTGCCCCTCACGAGCTAACTTAGGAGTGTGTCTGGGCCCTCGATATTGCCAGTACAGGTCTTTTAATAATACATTTTGTAATCTAATTGTTTAACATGCTTAATATATCCCCTTTATGAGTTTGAACCTGGTTTATTCACCTTTATCCCCACTTCCTAACTCTGGCATTTTCCTCAGTAAATACCAAATGAATTTATAAGAAAGGAAACTGGGCAGGAAGGACATGTGTGCATTCAGTAAGTTTGCATCCTATGTTCTGCAAGACAGCTGGTCTGGTTTCTCCCCAAAAGGCAATGTCAAGAGAAAAAGGGTGAGTGTGTGTGGTGAGGGGAAAGTGCACTTGCACAGATACGGAATGGGGTGACCTGACTCAATAGGGGCCAACTTAAAAACAAGCCTAGTTATTTTTTAAAAATCTGGAGAAATATAGAGATTTTAGAAATCAGTTTCTAAAACCCTCCTCAGAGATTATAACTAAGTCGGTCTGGGGTGAAGTCAGTGACTTTCCCAGATTTTTAGTTTCATAGCTGGCCCTCTACTACCATACTTAACACTTGCATACACATGTATATAATTTTAAAAACAGTTTTATGCAGTTCTTTTAATTTAGAAAATCCTCTCCTATATCTGCATCTGTTTTTGTCATTTATACACCTATCTACCTAAAACAACCTTACTTACAAAACTATATCAAACTGATACACTCTTAACTTACTTAAAGTCTTCAGTTGATGGCTGTTTAAATTGATCCCATCTTTTTTGATAATGATGAGTAATAATTACAAGCAGTATGTATGTGTATACATCATTTTGCATATGTGTAAATATATCTTTAAACTTGTAGAAGGGGAGGTGTTGAGTAAAAACCTTGAGAGGGATTATTAAAATACCTTATGTTTATGCTTACAATGGATGAGAGTGCTTATCTCGCCCTAAATCCTCACCAATACTCTTATCCAACTTTTTGATCTTTCCCTGAGAAGAAAATTACCTCATGGTTTAAAATTCTGTTATTTGTTCAGTTGAGCATCTTAAGTTTAAAAACCATTTGAGAACTGTGTCCATATGCTTTGCCCTGTTTCCTTTTATGTTGTGCTAATTTGGAGTTCTTAAATATTAATAAAATTAGTTTTTTTGTGATAGGAAATGACTTTTGCCAGGTTTTCCTTTCTCTTTGACTCTCTATGGTTTTACCCTTCTCTGACTATTTAATCCTAATCCTTCCTAAACTGTCCTTGTTTAAACTGACTTCTCCCTCCTTGAACTTGTACCCTCACCTGTCTTTTGTGTTTACCTCCTCTCCCTAAGCAGGTGTCAAGATTTCACAAAGGTGGAGCACCTTTACATCAAATGTTCAACACAAAATAGATTCACAATCTTTGTTGATGATAATAATTGCAGCAGCTCTGGCTACGCTCCTGTCAAGCCATTGCCACATGTATTCCCATCACAGTGTTTCTTCTTAATTTATCTTCAGTTTTCTCATTTCTGGAGTTTTTGCCCAGAGCAGTTTTATGGAATCAGCACAAACTAATGAAGAAAATTAGTTATCTTGCACTTGAAAAGATGTGTCTAGGTCATGTATTAAGGTCAGCTGTCATGCACTATTCCAAGTTAAATGTTGGCTACCGACACTGCGCTTTTTTAATGTTGCTAAGTGGGACATTTTTCCTCTAACGTAGTCCCAGAACTGTCATCAGTGAGAACATTTCTAGGGAACAGTTGAATGACCCTGAGAGAGTACAATAAAGGAGGATGCCAATGATTTGTAACCTGTTGGAAAATCACAATCCTCTGACAGCCTCCACCAGTCTTTTGATCTGCTGACAAGGAAGGGACATTTTATATGTTCACAGATACAACAGAACACAAAGAATAATTATGTGAAAGGAAACGTAACCTCTACCCTGCCAACTAAAAGATACTATCGGATATGTCTAAGACAAGGTAAAGACGAACTGTATAGTAGCCCCACAGGGTTTTATGAACATGTTTATGTGGGTTTGATTCACACTTTTTGTAATATTGTGGGCAAAAGACTTGTGATAATTAAGAAAATTTAGATAGCACTTCAGATTCTGTAAAAAACAAAACAAAACAAAAAATCCCAAAATATCCATAGGTTATGTTATCTACTTCAACAGCATTTTATGAAAAAAATCAAGATCCAGAAAGGTTTTCATTTCCCAAGGCCACATAGGAACAAAGTCTAGGTCTGATTGCTGGTCTAACATTTCTCTAGGACCCTGAGTCCTTGAAGGTCCCGGCCCTGAGAGCACTACGTGAAAGGAAAGAGAGGAGTTGGGAGTGTGTAGCTCTTTCTCACTTCTCACTCCCTCCCCGCAATGCCAGCTAGGGAGGCAGCCATTTAGAGAGCAGACTCTGGCACTCAGTGCCCTCTGATCCCTCTCCAAAACATGCTCACTGGTGCCCAGGGCACATGGAGCATTGACAGCTGCACTCTTCTCAGGGATGCCCGTGGTGGCCCCAGTGCAGTGTATGATTGACAAGAGTCTGCTTTGATTGGTACCAAGCCTGTTTATGCTTGCTATGTTGCTGATTACACAATTTGAATAAATTGTACATACCAACTGTACTAGGTATGGAGATGACAACATATCTGAGGAAATGACTGGTGGCACATTACTTCAAAAATATATTTTCACTCACTGTACAGAAACCAAACTTGAAGATTGATATAATAATTATGGATGTAGATTATGGAGAAAACAGATAACTCCTAGCAGTAGTTATTCAAATTCTAAGAAAAGTTCTTTATTCTCTATCAAAAACTTTGTGACTGAGGGTGTATTGATATATTTTATACATTTAAAAGTGTTTAAAGGATAAATAATTTTTAATAGTTTTCCATTTAAACTTTTTGGATTAGCTCTCCTAAATTGTTTCAGAGAAGAGAGATTTTACTGTAAATCGGCATGCCAAATTTCTATTCAAGATCCTATATTTTAACTTTTTGGTATATTCCTTTCCATATTTCAGTTATCAAGCAAATGATATTTTCAAAATTACTTACCAAAGGATCTTATTAGCTATTAATATCAGATCTTAAGCATGGTCTGTCTTATTACTGGGCAATATTAGACAAATAGTTTTTACTTAGTCATAACTCAGATGATAAAAGTGAATTTTGCACTTTTCATGTTCCAGTCCCTTTAGACAAAATACAAAAATTTTAAATACACTTTCATTAAATTTTATTTCAGTAACTTTTATTTCACTTCTTTACAAGAAATGTTTGATCTGTAAGATGCAAAACATTTTTTCCATTGAATTTAGTGAAATAGTCAATCACACTGGCTGGCTTCTGTTGAATTTTATAGTTTTACTTACCAATTTGACTCTAAAAAATGTATTGATTATAATTGTCTATTGCATGGTTTTAAAAAGTTGGCGGTTCTATTACAAGATCAATTTGTCCATTTCTGGTCTTGAAAGAAATACTTCTCTCATCCCACTCTCAACAAAGGTGGTATCTATTCGGATATATTACTCAAAAGATATTAATAAGAGATCTGTAGTTTAATATCTAAGATGCATACTTATGAATATCATGAAACTTAAAAATGTTTTAGAAAAAAATTAATGACATAAAATGTTCCACATTTTCAAACTATGTAACCATAAAATGAATGTATTTCATATCATAACAGTATGGAAGTATACAAATTAAGAGCTCCCTCTTTTAAACATCCCCCATCCACTAAAATATTAATAATAGTAACTATCTTTGCTGGAGAGATTATATGTGATTTTAGTCGTCTTTGTGCTTTTAGCTTTTTCCTTTAAATGAATACTACTTTTATTAACAGAAAAATAATTGATGTTTTGTGCATAACTATGACATACTTAATTAAAATTCTCCCATACCAATGGCAATTGCTACATGTAGATCTATCTATTGAAAAAGCAGTGATTTAAAATAACCACTAATGCTTTTAATGTAGAAGGGAGTTTGCAAATACAACCTTGAGCTTGGAAGTTGGAAAATACTGATGCCCTCTAGTGGCCAATACTTCTTAAGATGTGATTTGTTTCCTTTCATTGAAATCCGGTCTAAATACCAAAACATCTCGTTTTCTAAATGACAGAATAATAATGTTCACATACTATTATTGACAGATTAAGGGCAGCCATTAATAGTGGCTTATAGTTTATCTTTCCAATCCTCTAGCTCCTAAAAGCGTGTGTCCTGGAGTCACAGTGCCCAGGTTTGAAGCATTACTGGTTTAGGTCACCTGTGGCAACTTGAATACTCTTGAGACTCAGTTTTTAAACCTGTTCTAGTATTATCTTCATTTTTGCACCTATTTTCACCTCTCATACAGTATGGTGGACAACTTTGCACATCAGTAGAAAGACCTTTTATTGGCCTTACACTCTTAAGTAGTATGAATGAATTATAATCTTTTATGGCAAATAATGCTGCATCAATTGTACATCCATCTTTTTTACACATTTGCAAAAGTACTTCCATAGGTTATTTTCTGGATATATGGTATTTGAATTACTAGGTAAGAAAATACACATTTTTGACATCAAATTGCCTTCCACAAAGAATGCAAACCACAATCTTTTCAAAGTTTGTCAATTCGTTAGGTACAAAACAGTATTTCATGGTTTCAACTTATATTTCACTTGTTAGTGTTCGATTATTATGTACATATCTTGTGTTTTTTTGCAATTTGCTTATATTTGACTCTACTAAATAATTAAATTGTATGTAGCTTGTTTATTCACTTAAAATATTTTGTGGAAATTCTGGAGTTTCTCCCTTTTGTCTTTATATGTGCAGTTTTTCTTTTCCAATTCCAAATCTCCAATTTTCCTGTCATGGAGAAATTTTTCCTAGTTTGTAAATAATCCTTATATATTTTCTCAGTACTTTGTTTCATGGTTTATATTTTTATAAGTTTAAGTAGGAATTTAACTTTAAAAAATGCGAAGTCAAATAGTTCACTATTTTATAGCTTAGGTATAGGGTAAGCTATACCATCTAGGTTTGTATAAGTACACTCTATAATGTGAACACAAGACAAAACTGCCTAATGATACATTTCTTGGAATGTATCCTTGTTAGGCAGCTCATGACTAAGTTTCTGGTTATGCACCTGTAATAATTCCTTTTCATTATTAGTTTTATGTCTGTTTTACTTGAGTATATTAATAAATCACTTTCCAAAGGGAGAATACTTCCATTTAAAAAAAATTCTTACTTATTCTTGAGAATGTCTTCCATGTAAACTTAAATCAAGTTTTTAAGTTCCATTAAGATTTCACTGAGATCTTGTGATTTATATTGACTTTACACATTTGGAAAGTAATATCAATTTAGAAGTATGGTATGTTCTAGTCAATTCTTGGCGTCTTTCAACAAATTTTTATAAAATTTTCTCTATAGGACTATTTTGTTATTAAAGTTTATTTTCACATATTTAATACTCTTAATAGGGATTTTTCTCCCACAAGGTACTATTTAAATTTTTTGTGAAATAAAGTTATATATATAATTATGAACACTGGAGGAAAAGTATGTAATACTACCACTTTATCACAAGCATTTATTTGGGAATATTTCCTTCTAGGCACAGACTGATCAGCAAATAACATTTTGTAACCATACTGCAATCATTTAATTCAGAAATCAAAACATACATGCAGTATGTTAGCAGTGATGTATAGTATTTCTATTTAATAAAAATAGATCCACTGTACGTGTCTTAAGTGCTTTTAAAAATGTTTGCCTTTTTACTCTTCCAGTTACTAAGTCCTGTTAACAATTTTGTACTTTTCAAAAGAACTTATACTTAATAAACAGATTTCCGTGTCCAAGTTTAACCTCTAAATTTAGAGCTTTGCAATTATGCCTACAAATATAAAATAAAATGGAGAATTAACGACGATTATCATCGTTCAGTCATAGACCACTCTCACTACAGCCTCGTGGGTAAGGCTTTCAAGTTGAAATTTTTGAAGCCACATTTTGTCTTCAGAGCAGTCTTGAAGTCATACAACGTAGACAAAGATGTTAAAACTTTTAGGATCCTAATTACCACTAAAAAGTTAGGAGGAACTTTTATATCCCATGCTGACCAGACTGAATTTAAGACCCAGATGCTGGAAAGGTTGTTTCATTAGGAATAGTCCGGAAAAGCTATCTTAGTAGAGTTTTCTTTTGACTGAAATAAATTTTAACCAGGTGGGTGATGGATAGTGACTGAAAGACAGAATCTTCTATAGGTGGCTCTAATATACAGTCAAATCCCAAATTATTTTCCCCAAGACACTAAGGCATTTAGTTGTCAGTACTAATAAACAAGAAATTTAGATTTTATAATAATCTAATATGGAAAGGAAGGTCTTGTTATCAGGTGTGTGCCAAAAAATACATCCTTTTTGGACAGTACAGGTATGATACTTCTGATTTTCTCAATAAGCTTATAATTACAACATGAGCAAATTACCTAACTCCATGATAAAAATACTTAAAACTTGCCACTTTCACAACTGCCCACATATCTTCCATTATCACACCAGACTCCCTAGGACCATAAGGGAACAGTAAATCCAAAAAAAAAAAAAAAAAATTTCAAACTTAAATAAACTAATTTCCCTTGTAATGCCAGTTACCCCTAAGGAAAACAAACTGAAGTTTAAATAGGTACCCATTATGTATTTCAGGAAAAAAAATTAAAAGTTGTGTATGGCTTATCAAAGAGTACAATAACATTAAAACTAGAAAAGTCTCTAAGGTTTAAAACTAAGTTTTCTATTGAGAATATAAAGTTTAATTTCCACAAACTTTCAAACCCTTGAGCTATGTATCCTTATGATTTGTGTACTTTTCTGGCATTTTATACATCAATAGAATTTATCAGAAAAAATGAAAGTAATATTTAGAGTAGCTAAGGCCATCTGATTAGCAAGTTGTATTTTTTCTTTTAAGTTAAATAAGACTACAAATTTAAAGATTTGGGTGATGGACAAAGTACTGATCTGTTTTTTTTTTTTTTTAATTCACCTTTGGAAAAAATTCCAAATTCTTATATCTTCCTTTTCTCTTTTTGTAGTTCGACTGTACTTACAAGACTGATGGCATTACAGTGGTATAAATATGACAGACTACTGAAGAATCCGAAGTACTGTACTCTTTGGCTTTATTTTAGACCTCTAGTAAAGACTTGAATGTGTTGGAAAAATGCACAAGGCACAGAAATGAGAGTGGCTGAAAGAACACTTCTGCTTTATGCAATGGCCCATAAGTTAGTGTCTTTATCAAAATTAGTATGGGTCAAATTCTTGGTGAGGAAAATCCTATGTAGTGACTTTGATGGCTAAAAGATGTTGTATTATATTTTCCAATTAGGTGCTATTAACCAATTTTAGACTTTTATATGCATATTTTGATATTGTATCCTTTGGGGAAAAAAGTTGACTTTTTTAAAAGGAAATTTTTAATTCTTATATTTTTTTCTTTGTTAAATATTTAATTAAACAGTAAAGTGAAACATTTCTTTCGCTTTCTCCCTTCTTTTTTATGCACAGAACAGAAGCACACATTGTCATGCCTCAAACTACTTTTTATTTGCAACTACATGATTTCACGCAATTCTTCTGAACAACATAAAATATATTCCCTTGTATATAAATAACTTACATACTCTCCATAAAGTAAATGTTCAAAGGTGCTAGAACAGATCGTCCACTCCTACAGTGTTCTTGTATGCAACAGAGTTGATGCACAATATATAAATACTCAAGTCCAATATTAAAAACTCAGGCACTTGACTAATAGTTTCTCAAACTATATCAATATATCTAAAGTGCATATATATTTTTAAGAAAGATTATTCTCAGTAACTTCTCTATAAAAATAAGTTTGATGGTTTGACCCATCTAACTTTACTACTATGAATATGAACTTTTAACTTTTAATATACAATCAGGCTTAGTCTACCGTCTCTTAACACCAAAAGAAATAAAAAGCAGCTAGTGAGGTGCTAACATGTGAGGATTAATCCAGTGATTCCGGTCACAATGCATTCCAGGAGGAGGTACCCATGTTACTGGAATTGGGCGATATGGTTTGTTCTTCCTTCCCTGATTTGGATAACCAAATGGAACAGGAGGAGGATAGTGACTCTGATGGCCATTTCCTCGATACATTCCTGGTTTTTTTCTGGGCAAAGGGTGCCACATTGGAAGAGGTGGGAATATCAGTTCTGAAATCTGCAGGGAAGAGAATACAGTAAGTTAATTCAAAGGAAAAATTAGCCAGGTGTTATATAAAAACTAGTTAAGTTTTCAGACTCTGCATTAAAGAAAAAATCACTCACCCATGACCCAAACAAGGACATTTCTATGGTCAAGTCTAAATATGTTAAAAACCTCATACATAATAGGTGATCAGTGTTTTCTGAAAAATGAAAATGAAAAAACTCAAACACAGCACTCCAAAGCACCAGAAAATTTTCTGATTATTTCAACCAGAAAAGATCAAAACACAGAATGAAGAGAAGTTTGTGAAGAGAGATCTTTAATTTGGGATGGGCAAAGTCCTCTTCCAGGAGATAAAAAAAACCCACACAAAATTCTGATAAATTTGACTTCATCAAAATTAAAGACTCCACTTTTTCCCTAAAATAGCAGAGATTTAGCATTTATGTTTAAGTCTATGATCCACCTTGATTAAGTCTATTGATCCACCTTGAATTAATTTTTTTGTGTATGGTATCAGGTAGCAGTTAGGTTATTTTTTTCCCATATAGATTATTCAACTGTTTCAGTACCAGTTCTTAAAAACGTTCCATATTTAATTGCTTTAGTGCTTTTATTTAAAACAAATAAACAAAAAAAAACACCTGAACATGTGTGGGTCTATTTCCAGGCTCTCTGTTACCATCAATATATCTGTATCTTTAAAGTATTACCATACTATATAAACATAATAGCCTTGTATTAGTGTGAGGCCTCCAACCCGACTTTTTTTTTTTTTTTTAAAGTTTTAGAATCAATTTGTCACTTTCTAGTTTAAAAAGCTTTTTAGGATTTTGAGATATTGTCATTTCTCTCCAAATTTATCAATTGATAAATTACTTATAATTACTTCTTAATTAGTGGAGAGTTATATCTGAGGGAATCTTTCAAACTCTTTAGATAACAAAGATCCAAAACTAGGAATTTGTGTCCTTTAATAACCCACGCTTTAAAAGCTCTTGGAAACGCATGCTCAAAATGAAAAAGTAGATTGGAAGAAAAGATTAAAATCGGTTACTTGCACCAACTTCCTACGCAATGGCTTATAACAGCCATGCTTCTGTCATGAAACCTTTTGTTTGTGAATGTCAAGGAGAAATGTTTTATTTAAAAAGCACAAGAAATAAACTTCCATGTTTGTATCTTTCTGTTATGTCTACCCTAACAGTTTTTCAACTTGGGGGGAGGAAATACAATTTAAAAATGAAGTCTAAAATTTCAAGGTCAATTTACTTGTAAGGAATTAGCAGTCTCAGTTCAATTTGGGAATTACATTCTTGCTTTGTTGAGTAACAACAGATAAAATTCTGAAATAAAATTGCCACACATCTAAAAAAATTCCAGGCAATTTAACAATGATAATTTGCAGTATATAATACATCATGGAGAGAAAAAAAATGCCAACATATTTAAGGCAAAGGTATTAAAATGATCTTTAAAATACAAATGTTATATTTACTTATCTATATAGAAAATCTCGCAGGAAGAATATAAAAATAACTGGTGATAACTACCTCCATGGAATGGCACAGGACTAGTGGCTGGGGAAGAGGGAAGACTTGTCACTATTATACTTTTATACTGTGTGAAGTTGTATTTAAAAGCAGGTATGTACGGGCACGCCTGCTCACAGTGCAGGCACAGCCCAAGTTCCAGGCACAGAAGCTGGAGAAGAGTCCAATGGCAGTGGCAGCTTCAGAACAGAACTGGGGCCCGAGTAAGGGACATCGTGTTGTAGCTCCCAAGAAGGTGTGCATTGTGCAGCAATGAAAGCTCAAGGGTCTGGAGGTTGGGATCCAGAAGATCAAACACGATGTGGTAATAAAAGCCAGCACTAGCATGCCCAAGAAGCTGGCGCTGCTGCAAGCCCGCACCAAGAAGCGAGTAGCTTCCGCCTCCTCCACCAAGACATCTATCTTCCTGAGGACTTAGACCTGTGGAGGTCACCACCACAGGCCCCGCCTCTATGCTCAGACCTCTGCAGGTGACCCCATGGGCAGCACCGTGGAAGGAGGCTGCTCGCAGAACTTTGGGATGCAGGTCAAACTTTGGAAAGGGAATGGCCTGGCCAGTGAACAGGTGACCAGCACATACATAGTGCATGGTTTGGCTTCCAAGGGTTCTGAGAATGGCCCCAAGGACATGTTTACCAACTTCCTATGCACCCAACCCCCCAACCTCCCCAGTTCCTGTGTCCACTGGTTTAACCCAGAGTAATAAACCTGGTTCTACCATTCCTCCTGCAGTCACATACTCCTGTGAGCAGGTCAATGCTGGGACCACAGGCCAAGTGCATTAACCTGGTCAGCCCCAGCAATTTCTATAGACCAACCATGTGCTCAGGGAAGGAAGATTAGGCTTCTGCATGTCCAGCCTGGGAACTGGTAGAGTCTACCTCCCTTCCCAGCCTGGGTGACTCACACCAACCTCCTTACTAATCTATATGCCCTCTGCTAGGGACAAGCCAGACAATATTGTTTTTCCATCCACAGAACAGGTGTTGACACCACCTGGTAAGGTCATGTGCCGATTAAATCAGAATGCACTTATAAACTGCTCAGTGCCACCTCGATCTATAGAGAAAAAATGATAACTATCATCCCCTGCCTCTCTTCCCACATCACGATTCTCTCCTGTTCCATCCTGGGCACTCCCTCTTCGGAAATGTCACTCCAGTGAGGGGCAGGCCCAGGGAAACTCCAAACTGGAAAGTCTCTCCATCAAATTCAGGATCTTTGTATTCTCCCGTTTTGTTGTTGTTGTTGTTGTTAAAACACATAAAATTGACATTTAAAAGCATACAATTCAGTGGCATTTAGTATATTCACAATATTTTATAATCATCACCTCTATCTAGTCCTAAAATTTTTATCACCTAAAAGATGATCTTGTCCCATTAGCTGTCATTCCCCATTCCTCTTCCCCCTATCCCTGGCAACCAATGATCAGATGTTTTCTATCTCTCTAGATGTTTGTTCAATAACTTGTTCTTGCAAGGAAAATTTTGCTTCATTGATTCAGTTACTATCATTCACTGCACCATCTCTATTTAATACACTTCCCAGGGCTGTCTGAATCAGCATTAGCATTTTTTTGACCAATTTTACAGCTCTGTAAGTTGTAAGCAGCTGATAGCAATACCAAACCACTCTTATCTGCAGACTAGCAAATTCCTGCCCTTCCAGCAGAGGTTCCAGTGACAACCCTCCTTCCCCATGTTAAAACCAGTTTGCCTCCATATGTAGAACATATAATATCTGCCTGGGTCCTATATGAGTTCAATACAAATTTTAGCATGTTAAAAAAAAAGCAGGTGTATATGTTATCTCATCACACACACATAAACATATATCCCTAACGATACCATAATCTTTAGAATTAATCTTCTTTGCAAGCCTAGGAAGAAAAATCCAACTGAAAAAAACTGAGAAATAAAAAATTAATTTATACTGAAAGGATGTTCATTGCATAAACACAACCTGAATTTAAATGTCAAGCTTCTCATACTTAAAAACTGATATTCTAATTTCTTACTCATTAAGGTCTAATTTTTCATTTTAGCCCAAATCCAACTCTACCAGAAACCTGGTATGTTTCATTGTCTAATTAAGGCCAAATTAATAAATATGTATATTTTAAAATATACAGTTGACCTTTTAACAGCATGAAGATTAGGGGCACTGACCCCCCACTAAATTGACATATAATTTGATTCCCTGAAAACGTAACTACACCCACTGTTTCTTTTCCAGGGGATTGGTTCGAGGATTCCCTTCAGATACCAAAATCTGAGGATGCTCAAGTCCTCTATATAAATGACATAGATCAATGTATACAGTTGGCCCTCCACATTTTCAGACACCCAACCTTGGACTGAAGAGCAGTACAGGTACTTATTGAAAAAAATTCACACGTAAGTGGACCTGTGCAGTTCAAACCTATATTGTGCAAGGGTCAACTGTGCTCAAAATTAGAAAAATAGACACATAGAGAATAAGTCTATACTCAAAAGACTTAAATTTTTTTTTTTTACTTTAAAATATCTTTTCTATTGAGAAATACTGTTAAGAATTTTTAAAGTATATTAAATATTCTTTGGTATGTGGGGTATAAATGGTAAATAAGTGAAAGTATCTTTTAAGTGCATGCATGGTAACTATGTAACTCTTCAACTATTAAAGCAAAGGAGATACTGTTTTGGCTTGACTGAAAAATTAACTTAAATATAATTTAGTTAGCTCTGTCTTTAGTCATGTAAAAGAAGAACAAAAAAAAATTAAACCCAAAGGTACAAACTAGAAGTGTTAAAAACTATAAAAGATGACTGGCTATTTTTTAATATAGCAAAGATTAAAACATTAGAAATGCTTTATCACCATGGTTTTTTCCCTTCTTCACTACATTTTTTGAAACACATCTATCCTACTTATTGAGTATGAAAGCAGACCTTTGATTGTAACTCAGGATGCCTATTTACTTCTTAGAGGCTAACAGCTTCGTGCAGAAAGGCAAGAACTTTGATCCAGATTTTCAAATCAGAGAAACCTTCGGCAACATGAGCAGGACTACCTGGAATGACCTGGCAAGCCCTACTCATAGACCTTCAATATGAAGCCATTTCAGTTACCTGGTACACAGGGCTTGGGGTTGCAGTCACCGAATTGGGTTTCACTTCCACTTCCTTACTTATTTCTTCATCTGAAGAAGAGGATCCCGAATGATAATCAGAGGTAACCTTATCAAGGGCCCTGGTAACTTTCTTGGAGATCTCATCCTTGTTCTCATCTTCATTTTCAAAGCTGGCAACAATGAATGCATTGTTTTTTTCTCCATAGCTAAGGGGAGGGAAAAAAATCTTACAAACCTTGAAGTCATATCGATGAAGCAAGAAATATCATAAAAACAATTAAATAGGTCTGGACACGTCATAGGTCCAAGGCAAAGAAAGAACCCTTCCAGAACTTGACACTACATATCCAAACCCAGTTCCATGCCAACACGCAGACCACAATTTTAATTCTGGTCTATTTAACTACAAATACAAATGATTCTATTTTCTTCCCCAATTTTCTTTTCTATTGTCTCTTAATAAAAATAGCTGATTAAAACATCAAAGAGTAATTGTTTTGATTACATTTTTGTATGTACCGTTAAAATTGTCTATACAATTTTCTATACAGTAAAATTTTCTAATGTTATTTTTAACTGACCTTGTAATGCAGATCCTAATAATTCAAGTCACAAATCAACCAGACATTTCCTGTAAGATATACTTTTACCATGATTAAATAAAAAGAGGCTTGTTTCCTTATATCCATACTGACAAAAATGAAAACTGAGGCAACTGTTGACGTTAAAGTTTTTCTAAAAAAAAAAAACTATTGTTGAGGAAAATAAAGAGGTTTTGCTTGAATTATACTGTTTACCTCACTTCTCATTTTAATGTGCTTGTGTTTTTTAAGGAAAACAAGCAAGCCCTTTCATCCTTCCAGAACATTTTTTAAAGCCTTGATGTATAAAAAATAATTGTCAAAATATGTAACTTCGGTTGTTGGCTACTAAAAAAAGGAAAATAAATTCTGCCATGAGGGAAAATAGCATAATGAACAGTAAAGCCAAAGAGCTTTCATTCAGAGGACAAAGGAAAACCCACAAATCTAAATAGAGTGCATAACATAAACACTATAAAACAATTTCTAGTAAACAAAGGAAATGAACTGTTAAGCAGTTCTTATACAACAGTAATTAAAGTGGGAAAGACAGTGATTCTAAGCTTGAAAAACAAAAACTTCAGTAGAAAAAAAGGTTAATGGGTTAACTATAATTGACTAACAAAAGTAACACTAACTGCATTAAAGCCTTTTAAAGTTTATATAGAAATTAAGTAGTCTCATAGATGGGTCCTATTTCATAGGTGAGTCCTATTTCTTTATATAGCTGTGCTATCTTCCATTCTCACAGGCTGAAATGGGCCATAAATGTTACACAAATGTGGTACGTAACTCCCTCTTGTATCCTTTTTCAGTTTACCTTGTAAGAGGAGTGGCTAATAGGATGGCAGAAGGAACACTGCACACATTTCTGATTCCGGCTCTGCCATTAACTAGGTCTGTGGCCACAGGCAAGTCACTTAATCTCTTCAGGCATCAGTTTCCTATCTGCTAGGTAAGGAAGCTGAAGCTGGTTGTATGCTGGCTAGTGAGTTGAGGGAGTTCCTCACAACAAGAAATTAATGTTTTATAATTTCAAATTTACTTCACGTAGGGTTTTAACAACAAAAATTTACTCCTCCGTATCCTCTCCTGCATTTAAAATCTCAGCAAATCTAGGCACAACCAAAGGTTATTAATGTTAATGTCAACATTAAGAGGTATAGGCTTACATTTAATTTTGCTCAATAATGGATTCAAAATGCAAGCAAAATAGAAAGGCAGAAAATTTGAGAAAAATCCCTGCCTCTGTCGAAGCAGAAACCTAAATCAAGGGCAGACATCTAATGATTAAAGATCAGCTGTATTAACTCAGATTTCTTTGATATTCAAGTTCAATTCGGTTCTACATCTTTCCCTTTGTATTTTGGTATTAGTTGCTCTCTTCATGTGAAGCTGCTATCTATATTATTGTAAAATTAGAATGTGCAGTTAGGTCCTTAGAATTAGTAATGAACAACTTTTAAACTTTACATTTTTCCATGACACACTGCTAAAACATTATGGCCAATTTAGTTAATTTGAAACAAATCAATAGTATCTAATGCTCTTTATTGGAAAAAGAAAGGATTACAGAAATTAAAAAACAAATGTTGAGTAGATAATAAAGTTTCTGGCTTCTTAATGGAAAAATCTGTTATTTATTCTGTATCCTCTCAAATATTTCACTAATAAGCTTTCTAACTATATAATACTATGCATCCTTCCAATATTTTATCCTGATAGAGTAACTCAGACTATGAAGAATGTTTTTTGAGTGCATTTCAATTTTTTTCATAACCTTAAGTCTCTAGTACACCAAATGAGTTATTATTTTTAATGAATCTCAGACAGTCATTCAATTGTGTAACGGCTAAGTCAGCTTTAATTTTCAGAATATTTCTTTCCAGTTTTGGTCCAAAGGCATTAATCACTGTCTAAATCTTCTGTAACCTGGTGGCATCACCTCTACTCATTTTCCAACACAACTTTCTTTTGGGGGTTGTTATCACTGAATGAGCACCCCACATTCTGAAGGTGACTTCCATATCCGTGAAAAAAATTGCATCACAGCCAATGCTGGCAAAATTTTAATCATACATAAAATTATTTAGAAGGCTACAAAATATTTTCTTATATTAACAGGATAAAAGCACAATGATTTTTCATTATCTGGTATCATCAAATAATGAAGTACCCATTTAAGTAGGAAGTCCACATAACTAAAGGTTTTATCTTCAGGTGCCAAGATTTAAACATCTCAAATAAATAGGTCCAAAACGTTTACATAATTACTCAACTTCTTAAATGTCCTTACACACAGAAACTTTACCCTAATAGATCATTGTGTTAAAGACTCATTATTTATGTGATAATACATTTATACCAAGTCTTTAGCTTTTATGCTCCCATCTCTGTTAGTTTTTATGACATTTTTATAGCTTTACGACTACTGTGAACTCCCTTTCAAATGCTGTTTATAATTTTCTATGGGTTGAAAAACTACACAACTATTTAAACAACTGTGTGTTAAATAAGAGTCAATCAAAATTTAAGTGAAGGCCTAATAAAAATGTAAGCAATTCAATATAGTAACTTTGTGACGAATATTTCTTGTATATGTAGGTCTTTTGCAAAGGGTTCAGTGGCCAAAGTCTATAAAGTCTGACCATGGCCTCAAGATGAATCCTTAATTAGTTAGATCCTCAATCTAAAATTGTTTGACCTTCTTGGACCAAAATTTGAAATGTCTTGCTCTTCCTTTTTCTAACTGAGAAGTAAGTGTTGGAGAAGCTTGACCTGTATCTAGTTTCCCAAAGCAAAAAGTTTATACCAACAGGTTATAACAAGCAGCCTCAGGGCAGTCCAGAAATTTCAGCAAAAGAATAACCATGCATTCTTAGCATAACATATCTTCAGCTTCACTTTCATTTTTAGAGATGAGGTCAAAAGGCTACTATTAATACATACCTCTGGAACGTGTAAGGGTTGCATCAAAAAGCATCTCTACTACAGTCAACAGGTAAATTATACCTCAAAACCAAAGAGAAATACTCTAAAGGAACAGCTCTAAGAAGTCATTCACAGGGCAGGTTCCAAGCATCTGTTCATCCTGCCTGGACATGTCCTTCCCACTTTCCCATCTAGTCAACCGAAACTCATCCTTCCCTGACCAGCTCAAGTATCATCTACTCAACAGTCTTTCTTGACTCTTGATAAATGCAGTAATTTTTTAAACGGTGCCACTAACCATTGTATTTTGTACATATTTCGATTACAGCTCAAATCACATTTTGTTGTAATCTGCTTATTCTTTCTTCTAACTTATTGCACTTCGAACTACCTAAAAGCCAAATAACACTCTCATTTTTTAAAAATGCCACAACTGAGACCACCTGGACCATGTTTTTAGAATGGAGTACAATTAGAGTATAGACCTAACACTCACCTTTTACAATTCTGCTCATTAAAAGAAATAATTTCCATTACGAAAGCAAAACCATGAAGATATCAATCAGCCACTTAAAAACCGAAAAGGAAAGCAAGAACAAACACAGAGACAAACCAGAATTTGGAAGTAGCTTCTTTCCTAATTCCAAAAGGGGGAAACAAGTGCACCACTAAAGAAAGAAGGCAACCACTGACCTACAGGAGTCTAGGTATCTAGATTCTATGTCTTGGTGTACCATAAACTTCGTGGCAAAGCTCTAGAAAAATCCCTGACCAGTCAGTTTTTTGAGTTTCCTTAGTTGTAGAATAGGTATGTAACCAGTCCAGTCCCTCACTATCACCTCCAGAAGAGTATTTTACAAAACCCACATCTGAGAAAGGCAAGCAACTAGCCTCTGCCCACAGAGACTGAGTCAGGCAGTACCTGAGAGAATTTCAGTCAATTCCAGCATGGTAATCAGTTCAGCCACCAAATTCAAGAACTCACCGACAGCACACCTCACATGGGTCCACCCAGAGAGTGAGTTCCTTTGGCAAGCCCAGGTCACTGTACAAGATGCAGCTGTTCTCACAGGCTTTCAAGACGTCGGGATCAACTCTCTGAAACTTGTTCACACGAATGCATCTACAACAAAGTGAAGTCATGTTAATAGCTTTAACTGAATCATAACCATAAGCCTTGTTATAGCTATTAGAATTTGCCAACATGATTTAAAAAAATAATAAACTAGGGGAGAAATCAGGAGTATATATTATCCTAAATAGATAATAAATGTGAACTAAAGGCAATATGGCAGCATCAACAAGGCTTCTCAGTGTGGTAAAAAGAAGAGGGAATCTGTGTGAGCCCAGGGAAATCACTAGAACTGGCTCTACCTCAGTTTACCTAGAAACTACAAGCTACCATCTATATTAAATGAGCAAGGAATATAAAAGTTGTATGAAATTTACTTACAGCTCTGAAGGTAAAAGCTTTTTTCCCCTCCTCTCTGGTACAAATTTTAATAGGCCAAATTCATATATAACAAAACATCCAAGTAACAAAAGACCCCAATCAATGTTTCAAATAATATTTTGAAATTCTTCATGACAAGATTTGATCTGTCATTACCTTGCTTATATGTTCCAGATAGTGTAATAATTGTTAAGAAGGATGTCCTTTGCCTTACCTCTAATTGTTCTATAAATACAGAATCTGTCAAGGACACAGAACCATTCATATCACATACTTGAGATTAAAATATATAATCTGATAGTATTATTGGCTTATTTCATTCAACTTGTTACCCATGGGTTTTCTTTTCTTTTAATAGCTGTTAAAATAAGTGAAAAAATTTCTTAACCAATAGGGTCTCTGTTCCATTATTTTTTAAACTAAGAAATACCACATCTATCCGAAAAATGCACAAAGATGGCTCCTAGTAAAAATGCAAAAATACGTTAAGATAAGCAGTCTGCTAACACAGAGAAATGGTAGTAGCTACCATGGAAGTATTTACTGCCTACAACTAAGATATCAATTAAGAGAACCCAGGTTCTAGTACTAGTACTACTAGTATTTATTGGGTAAATTTAAATATTGAAAATACAATGTAACTGAAAAACAGTAATTACATCATTAAATACAATGACATCAACAGAATAATGCACTAAAGATTTTAAAAGTTAAAGTACCTTATTAGTTGATTTGCATTATCATTTAAAAGTGAAAAAGTTCTCATTAGGAAACAGCTAATACATATATCTAAATAATACAGTTGACCCTTGAAACCAGGTTTGATTAGTGTGGGTCTACTTACATGCAAATTTTTTCAATATTTTTTCTGTTCTTGACTTTCTACTGAGGTCCATGGATGCAGAGGGCTAACTGTATGCAATGATCTACTTTTTATATGAGAATCTCTGATTTCAGTATCCAAGGTGGGTTCTAGAACCAATCCTCTACAGATACTGAAGGACAACTTAAGTTTTGAGAGAGTCAAAAGCTATATGCAGAAATTTCAACTATGCAGGGGGTCAGTGCCCCTAACCCCATCTTGTTCAAGAGTCAAATGTAATTAAAAACCCTTTTTTGAAAGTTTATTATGCCTTGGACAATTTCCTAAATGCTTTGCAAATATTAACTCTTAATTATCCTGTGAGTTAGATACTATTTCTCCTATTTTAAGAAAAGAGGCAAAGAGAATTTAAGTAACTTGCCCAACATCACATAGCTAGAAAGTGGTGAATTCAGGGTTCAAATCCAGATCAACAGACGCCAAAGTTCATTTTATTAAACAAAACCTTGTTCTGTCTTAACGTTGCCTTTAACAATTTAGCAAACTGAGAGGAGAAAAAAATTTACAACCATGTAAGATGCTGTTTGTTCCTTTCTGTAAGATGGTCCTATGTTTATACATTCTAATGTTGTGTAGGTTAATTTTAAAGTCCCATGTGTCCTAGCATCAAAAGCAGTTAAGGGTACAGAGACAGAGCCTAGACATTATGTGTTTTTGTTACCTAAAATGAGAGTGATGCAGGCTCAAAGCTTAAAAATATTTATGTAAATACAGATGCTTAGAAACTCAGACTCAACAAAATTTACATATTTTACATTTTTTTTTCCACTCTATATACTGTGACTACTTATCCCTTAAGCAATTTTCAAAAAACAGGATTTTAGTCTACGGTCATGTTACCCTGAACAAGCCTGATCCCATCTGATCTTGGAAGCTAAGCAGGGTCAGGCCTGGTTAGTACCTGGATGAGAGATCACCTAGGAAGACCAGGTGCTGTAGGTGTAAAAAAATAAAAAAATAAGGAATTGTAAACTGACAAGGTCCTTGCAATCTGTGAGGTCAACCAAGAGTTGCCTCACCTAAAATATAAAAAACAAAACAAACACAAAAAACAGAAAACACAATCCAGAATTTTAAAAGTAGCATAAAAACAGCCTATCAATTAATGTTAAGTTTAGTTCTTTCCAATTTTTTTGCAATTATAAAGTATAAGAAACATCCATATTCATATATATGTATCTGCATTTCTGATTATGCTTCTAGAACAGATTTTGATTTAGATTTATTATTTAAAGAAAATATTTTTACAGACTTTGTTATTAATGCCAAATTGCCCTCCAAAAGCATCTTATTTGTATAAAGTGTGGAGAAACTATTTTAATTTATAAACATGTTAGAAGAAAAGAGAACACTTTTAACCTATTTTATGAATTGAAGAGTATACTAGCTCTGGTTAATCCTATATTTTATTCATTTTTATAAGAGTAAAGATCCACTATTAAGTCTGATAGTATTCCCTTTCAAAGATGATTTCAAAATGACTTAATGATACTTCTGATAATATGCCAATTTAATCCTGTTTGGCTAACTTTTTCCCTCAAGTTTTTAGAATTAATGGAAATGAAACTGTACACTGTCTGACCTTTAAGCATTTACTTGACAGTGTCTTTTTCAGTAATACTACGGTGGCCTGGCACTTCCAAAAGCCTTTGTCTAATGTCAATTACATCAGTGTAAAAAAGTCTCAAGAACTCTAACTCACAAAAGCTGTTCACTCATCAGAAATGAAGATGTGAGGAAAAAAATTAAGAGACTCAAGTGACAAGATAACTTGAATCTGCTTTATATAGAGTACCTACATTTCCACTTTAATTCCCATTTTCCAATTTACTAGGAAACCTCTGGATAAAAATGAAGGGGAAATTAATTACTTTGATTCTTTTCTTTTCAACAGAATACAAGCTCACCTGGCTTTTAGCAAATGAGAAATAAAACCTATTTTCACCTCCTTTGTAGATTCCTTCAATAGTCTTGCATTTGCAAGAGCTCGGTGACTGAAAGGAAGTCCTTTTTACATCATAGCACACAAGTACTAATCTGTGGAAGGAAACTCTGAAGACAGCAATATGCATAAATAAAAGAATTCCTGTAGTCATGATAGCCACAACTGTTCCACTTATGTTTTTTGTGGCCACATCCACAAATGCAGCAAAGTTTGACAGAAGAGTTTGGCAGAACATTCTCAACCCAGGTTCTCAAATGCTCACATAAATACTAAGGAGCGAGCATGCCAGGACATGTTCAGCAGGAGTCTGCCCTTCTTTAATTTAAGCTATAAATGTAACTTATAAACCAGAGTACAAAAGACTCTTAGCTAGCCAAGTCAGTGCTCACATTGTGGTATGCAGAAAGCCCCATAAGAATTTAGGGTTAGTTAGACCCAAGTTCAAATCTCAGAGCTAATATTTATCAGTTGTGGATCATAGGATATTATCTTCATCTACAAAATAATTGCACTGGCTTATACCATAAAGAATTATGCATTATAAATGAAATAGGTGTCCAATCATCTTAGTTGTCCTTCACTATGAAATTTTTATTTTTTGAAAACAAAAAACAAAAAACATGTATCATGTAATTTACTTTTAGATATAAGGAGACTCATTTTCTTCCACTCCTACTGTGTCCACTTACGGGTGATAGCTTTAGAGGTCCTCTAGAACTGTGAAAAATCCCCAGGTACCTGTGCTTCATAGAAGAATTCACTGAATCAGGAGACAAACCATAATCACAAGAGGACTATATCTCTTATGAGCCTACAGCATTGGTCCTCCAAGTACACTTCCAAGTACACTCAGAGGGACTTTAACAACTAATACATGCATTTTAAAATGAGTAAGAATATACTACCAAAACACTTCAGAGTTATATATTTTGCAGATAAACTATGAAAGGCATAGGCTTGACACCCTTCAGTCCTTTGGCCTTGCACTCATTTCAGGAGCTAATAGGCCTCTTCACTTAGTCCAATTCAACTGTCTGATCTAATCCTTTACCTGTAAGCCTGTCCTTTTGATGGTTTTTCAGGATACCAGTGATTTGTATATTTTTCTTGAAGTATTAGAGTCAATTTCTCAGCAAACCTCTCAACTGCCTCCTTTTTCAACTTATCATGTTTTCGAACTAGCCTTGTGAAAAAGAAGACAACGGCAGCAATTTCGTTCTTCATCTTTCCCTGCAAAGATAAAACAGTTGCCTCAAAAAAAAAAAAAACCATAAAAACTGGAAGATAAAGCTCTAACAAGTATCCCTTCTTGCAGTTCCCCTTTTTCCTTCCAATTTTATCTTGTTTCATTGACTTTTAATTGGATTAGAGAACAATCACTAATTTATGCCATAAAGACCTTATTATAAAATATTGTTTAAGAATCTTATCACTTAACTCTGTGAAGTTCAGTGACAAGAGTATACTAAATTGCTCCTGTTGGCTAAAATAAAACCAAAGATATCACTTAAAGAGAAGCACTATAATAATACTACTATATAGTTTTTACTAAAAATACTACTTTTTAGCTGCAATAATTTAAGTTTAAAATCTGTGAAATTTGAACTTTAAAACAAAAAAAGTTCACTTTAAAATTCAGTAATACAGAGCCATTATAGAAAAGAGTTTAGCATTTTCTAAAAAGCTTAGACATAAAAGTACCATATGACCCAGCAATTCTACTCTGAGCTACCTACCCTAGAGAAATGAATACATGTCCACACAAAAACATGTACACGAATGTCCACAGCAGCATTATCCGTAACAGCCAAAAAGTGGAAACACCACAAATATCCATCAACTGATGAATGGACAAGTGAAATATGGTCTATATATACAGTGGAATATTATTCAGCAACAAAAATGGAGTACTGATACACGCTATGACATGGATGAACCTTGAATACATCGTGCTAAGAAGTTGGTCATAAAAGACCAAAAATTGTATAATTCTATTTATATGAAATATCCAGAATAGGCAAATCTATATAGACAGAAAGTAGATTACTGGCTTAGGGGCAAGAAGGACATAAGAAATGATGTAAGTACAGAGGTTCATTTTGAGATGATGAGAATATCCTAAAAGTGACAGTAGTAATAATGGTTGTACCATTCTATGAACATACTAAAACCAACAAACTTCACATTTTAAATATGTAAATGGTATGGCATGTAAATTATATTTCAGTAAATCTACTATACATAAAGAAAAAAACCTAGTATGGAGTGTCTGTAAGCATTCTTTCAGAAACAGAAATTTACCTACAAGATAGGACAGAAAATAGTGACTCAGAATGGAAACTCATGGTCATCTACAGAAAATCAAACTAAAATAATGAGAGATTTAGCTGCATTTTGGAAGTGCCTCAAGGAGGACTCTAAATGGCAGATCTGATTTATCATTGATTAATCCATAAAGGCAAAAACCTTGTCCTGGGATTGTTTCGATGTATATTCTGTCTGTATGTGATGAGCTCATTCACTTGGCTGCTGTAAGTTGGAGTTCTTCAGATGCTGCATTTACTAAGCAACATCACCTTTCCCCAAGCCAATTATTAAAGACTTACAGCCTCTGCTACTTTTACTATAAAACTTGACTAACCTGATAGTGTGTGTTCTCACATTCAAAAAATAAAGCTGATTCTGTTAGCTTCCTTTTTCTTTTCTCAAATCTGCTCTTAAAGTCTCTCTTCATAATATGATTCCTTTCACTCTTGTGCAAATTCAAACAAGGGATCTTACTGTGAAATAAATTCTATATAGTTATCTGAGAGGTGTGCTGGCAGCATAGCCATCCTGATCCTGGATGGGAAGACACCCAAACCTTCCTCCTGGAATCCTAGAATGCCAAATCCACTTTCTATGGCCAGCTACCAGGCACCAGGTACTGGGTTGCACAATAGAGTGTACAAGCACACACAATCCCAGCCCTCTGCAACTGCTGTGCAGACTTCTGGGGGAAAAACAGTGAGCCATTTCCACTTCATAAAGCTATATTTATACTCCACGATGTTATGATGGAAAAGAAAACCCACTGCAATTTAATATATGGTTTGGAATAAAAGTTGCTGATGGAACTACATTAGCTTCCACCCCACTAAACAAGGAACCACAATAAAGAAATGTACCAAATCCTTAGCTAGATCTTTCTCCTCATTCATTAAATTTGCGAACTATATTCTACACATCTGAGTTTGGGGTTCTGTTCCCCCTCCTTTTTTGCTCTGTTTCATATCAAAAATAAAAGGAAGGAAAGAACCACTTAGTGGTTGCTCTTGGTTGTAACACAAGATGAGTCATACGGAATTACTTTTTTTTTTCAGTTTGAAGAAATGACGCCTGGAATATCTGACAAATGAACCCTCCCCCACAAGACAGTATTCTAGAAGTACCAAAAGGTAAAAGAGGGAGAGTGATAAAGTCAAGGAGAAATCAGAAGCAACCAGAGCTCATAAGACCTTAGGCGCCTCGAGTAAGTAGCCGCAATTCCTCAACCCACAATCAGAGCGAAAAGCTCCCATTTTAAACATCGCACGGTGACGTCATCCCGGGACGTCGTCACCGCGGCGGCTGCTCCTCAAGTTGTACTTTGTTCCACAGGCTCCTCTGCTCACGGAGGCGTGCGTAGAACCCAGAGGAAAACCCAGCCCTGGCTTCCAGGAGTTTATAACTTTGTAGTTTTTCCTCCCATGTAACGAAAAGCTAATCGCAACGGTTTCTAGAAACAAATATCTCCCCTGATACACGTTCCCAAGGTTGAGGAAGCGGGGCCCCTGGCTGTGGGGGTGAGGAGCCCTGGACCAGTCTCAGCCGCGTTACAAAGCGAGTCCCGGACGCTGAGGGGACGGGGGATTCCCACGGGACCGGGATCTGGACTTTCTGAGCCATCAAAGCCATGCAGCTAAGCACTCACGCGCGGGTTCTAAGAGCGCGAGGTGAGGGCATCAAGCACCTCCACCCGCTCAAGGAACGGCCTGCAAGCGCGTCCAACTTCTGCAATCGCGTTTTTTCCCGAATTCAGGGGGAAGGGCCCGGAGGCCCCATCCCCTTCCTCCCCCTCCCCCGATAGCCTCGCAGGAGGCGCCCACTGCTTGCCCGCGGGTTCGCCGCCCCCCGGCAGGGTCCAGTCTCCGGGTGGCACTGGTTCGAGGACCGGCCGACCCTCACACGCGACCCTCAGACAAGAAGCCGGGTCCCCAGTTCCAGAAAACGCACGGACGCGGAAGAGGGGTGGCAGGGAAGACGCAGGGCTGTCGCCCACCCCGAAGCAGAAGGTAACGCGCAGTGGAAACGTGGCAGGAGCCCCGCGCGGCGTCCCTTCCGTCCCGATCCCGCCGAGGGTCCCGCGGAAGTCCGCCCCTGCGGCCCCCAGTCCTTCCCTCGCGCCGAGCCGGACCCGATGCAACCCGGTTCGGCCCAGCGCTCCTCCCCGGTCCTCTGCGCGCCGCCCTCCAGCGAGCCTTCGACGTGGCCGCAGGGGCGCCCGGACCACCCTCCCCGCGATGCCCCAACACGCGCGCCTCCCGGGCCGGATCTCCTCACCACCGCCGCTGCCGCTCTGGAGCTGATGGTTCCGCGGCCCCGACCGTCTCCACGCAGGGAACCGAGGGCGCCGCCTCAGCGGGGCTGGCGCTCGGCGGCAGGCAGCGCAGCTAGCCCGGTCCGGCGCGTGCGGCTCCCGCGTCGTCGGGCGGCCCAGCGCGCGCTGTGAGGGCGGGCGGCGGGCGAGCGCGCGCGAGCGCGGCCCTGAGGTGGCGCGCGGGGGGCTCGCAGCCCGGAAGAGGGGAGGGGCGATGACCCGGGAAAGGGTTGGCGCGGCGCGGGACCGGCTCGCGCGTCTGGGGGGAGGAGCCGGGGGCGGGGCTTCGCCGAGAGCTCTTCCCCGATACCCCGGCAGCTGCGCGCGCCGCGCAGACCCTCCAGCCCGACGGCGAGGGCAACACGCCATGGCATCCTCCGCTCTCTGCCAAAGATCCTCTCATCCCTCCCAAGCGGACCTTTGTCGCTCACCCTACCCGGTCCAGCACCTTCGGGGGTCCTGCGGGCCACGTCCACTGGGCTGCTTGTGCCACTGCTTTGCTCTTTGGTCTCTTCTTACCACTCTGCTCCCTCACATCCTCCGGCTGGGAGTGCGAGTGCTGGGAGGGCCGGCTCTGTAGAGGTCCAGTTCGTTCTCCAGTCCCAGGGTCTGGGAGCCAGAGGGAGGCGATACAGACCAGACGGAAGGAAGACTTTGCATTTATGGTCTGATCCTCGTCCTTCTCGTTGCAGTAATTGCAGGCACAACTGTGCAGCCACCACGTCATATTTAGGTTATTTAGGACTACTTGGGCCACTCTCTGATCGGGCTGGTGGCTCCCTCAGAGCAGAGACTACCTCTTGTTCACCTGTGCGTCCCGCCCAGCCTGGCGCTGAGCAGTGTCTAGCATAAAGGAGGGGCTCCTGGGATGAGTGAAACCTTGAGTCCAGGCTTTTTATTTCTGAGATGCTTCTGTCCAAGGACTTCCCAGAGAAAAATCTTAAATCTTTGAGCAAATACAAATGTTGAAAATGTACAACTTTCTGAAGAAAAGGAGGAACATCTTTTCCACCTTTTATATTGAATTGGCACCATGGTATTTATTTTGTGAAAACTTTAATGTATCAAGCCCCCCAAATACATTTTCACTTCTTAAAAATTATTAAAAGAGCCAGTTTTCACCCTTTCTGACTGAAACATGTAAATTATTCAAGAACTGATTGTTCAAGTTATAGATTGACCAGATTCCTCAGGGTCCACTAGGCCTGAGAGCATGTTTTCAGCCCAGTTTTATGAATATTTAAATTTTTTATTACTGATGTTAGTGATTATAGGCTATTAGCAGTTCAAAACGATAACTTTTTAGCAGTAATAAATATGCACTCCCAAGACAATAAACTTTGTTTTTTTAAAAACTATGCTTTTCTACCTAGGGCTACTGGATTGGTCAATTTAAAGAGAATATTGATATTTTACCCTGGAGTATTCTAGGAGATGTGAGGGTGTTTTCATTCTAAATTCATAGCAATCTGATTGAAGTTATTTTACTGATAAAGGCTTTTATCTTTGCAATTTCATAAAATAGCTAGGTAGCCACAGACAGTACTCAAAATTTGTTCAGAAATTTCTATGGCTCAAGATTGCTGTTTTGTGTAATGTTTATAAATCTGTGACCCACATGGTCTAGACTTAGCAGTACCAAAGCCTGAACACTGCGAGGCAGACAAATACAAACAACACATCTTTAAACACTTCTCTTTTCTCTCTCATCCTCTGTTCTTGCAAAAGGTAGTTGCTTGTGTGCCTGTGTCTTTCTAAACTTGCCAGATTCTTCTCCAGCCCTGGCTGTGTGCTCCAGATCTCCACCCTCCCCCACCCGCCACTTCCTTCTGAGTCAGAATCACAAAAGCCTCACAGAGTTGGTCTAGCAACGATCATTCCTCTTTAAGAGGCTGGAGGAGGGGAGCAGAGCTGATAACAATTACACATTAATATATATGTATTTTTCCTTTCACAACTGATTCTTTTTCACAGTGACCTCTAACTGTTCACTAAGATGGTGTATTAATAATAGGTGTAGTTTGCTCTTAGCGTAATTGGTTTCTTTTGAAAATGAGCCACCTTAGTAGGGCAGGGCCTTTAAAATCATACATATCTTGTGATTGTATCCCAAAGTCATAGAAAACACAACTCACGGTCACCAAAAACCAGCTTTTTAGCTTTCAAAATCAGGACTTATTTAACATTAAATAACTCTTTAAAATCTGTTATTCCTTTTAAATAAGAGAAATTCAGTATTTAAAACAGCAGTCTCAGATTTTATCTTAATCTACATGTCAAGTTGGAATTTGGATATAATACTGTCACATTTATAGTGGACAGAGTTCTATTATATAACATCAGGGAGAAGTGGCCCTTTTAGGAGCCATTGGAGGTCTAGCAAGTGGGATCCAAGACTTTTACTTCTAAAAATCAATATGTTTCTTTAAAGTTTTCTCAGACTTAATCATTTGGCTAAATTAAAATAAATTTTTCTTTGCTTTAATTTCTTAAATATAAACCAGCAGTGGTTAAAAAAAACATAGGCATAAAGAAAATTTGTAATCTTCATTATTTTCTTCATTACATCATGCGATGAAACTGACTTCCAAAAGACACAACACAAACTGTTGATGAATGAGGCAATGAAAACTGGACACACCAACTTTTTGAGTTGCATTAACTGGTGAAATCCTCCTCCCTATCCCAGCTGTGCCCCATACATATTCCATATTTTTCAGAAAATGTGTTGATCCAACTTCTCAGATTCTTTGTTGGTAAATGTTTATGATTTGTTAACTCTTGTGAACTAGATTTGGAAAAATATATAGGCAATAATACTTAGGTGGGCCACATACTCTGGGCTCAAGTAGAGCTTGATATTAAAAACCCCTGGTGTAATTTTCCCTGCTTGACAGAGAGGTACATTGATATCAAGTTTCTTTGACAATACTCTGTTTTCCTCCATACAGTAGAGGAAATGAATTCTATTAATAAGTAGTGTACAAACCCCTACTCTGAATGCGTGTAACAAAATTAAGAATATCATTATATTCAATTAAACAAAGGTTCACAAATATTATAAAAGATGGAACTGCTTTGAAATAAAATTGTCAGGGTTCTCTAGAGAAACAGAACCAATAGTATGCATATATGGAGAAATTTATTTTAAGGAATTGGCTCATTCGATTGTGGGAGCTGGCAAGTCTGAAATCTGTAGGGCAGGCTGGCAGGCTGAAAACTCAGGCAAGAGTTGAGATTGCAGTTGGGTCCAAAATCCATAGGCAGGGTTTCTGTTGTGGTCTTAAGGAAGTAGTATACATTCAACTCCGGGAAACCTCACTTTTTGCCTTAAGGCCTTCAACTGATTGAGGCCCACCCACATGATTGAGAGTAATCTGCTTTATTTAAAGTTTACTGATTATAAACGTTAATCATGTCTGCAAAATACATCTACTGTCGTGTATGACCAAACAACTGGGCACCATGGCCTAGCCAAGTAGACACATAAAATTACTTATCATGACAATAGTATTTCTTGAAAGGCACAAGATAAATGGGTTTAAGTATATAAATAAATCCTTTAGTGAATGACATAAAGCATGCTTTCATTAAGAAAACAAATCCCCTTGTTTTTACTTTTCTTTGCTCTTTTCAGTCAGTTGTGTGGTGGTTGGGATGAGTGGAGGTCAGGGAGGGAGGATTGGATGTCAGTTTTCAGGGGCTCCCTTCTGTATAATCATGTCAAATATTTGTGCTAGAGCATTGGGGATAGTGTGTCTATTAGAGAGGGTCAAAATATGAACAAATCTAGTAGAAGGTAGAAACATGTGAACAATCCATTTATAAACTATATTATAAATTAAGTGCCACAAAAACATATAAAGGCAATAGTGCTGTAGGTATATAAAAGAGTTTAGATTTGACTGTGCTTCCAGCTGAAAGGAAGTTTCACAGACTTGTAGGGGTAGCATTGCCCACCTTCCTTACTACTTTTTCATTACAGGCAAGTAGAGAGGTAGAGGCCATAAGCATAAGAAATTGTTTCCAAGGCAGAGTCATTCCTTTTATGTAGGAAATGTCAGTTGTGCCACAGAGCTAGAATTCATCAAATTCACACAGCAAGTCTTAACATTTGATGGCCCAATTAGGGTGATTATGGATAAGGTTTAAAAATCTGCTTTGTCAGCAGATGATCCAATGAGGTGTTACTAAAAGAGCATGTTCCCTCCCCCGACCTGGCCTGGGAGAAGCTCAAAACATGGAGCTAAAGTTACCACATTAATAATTATTAGTGATGTGGTTGTCAAAAATACTTTCTAATTGTGTTTAAAAGAATGCTTTATGCAGATAATTGCAGTAGGTCTACCTTGTAGGAAAGTTTCAACAATTCTTTTTTTGTGTGTGTGGAAAAAAAAGTGTGTGTGTGTGTGTGTGTGTGTGTGTGTGTAAATACATTTTTTTAATGAAATCCTTACTGTCACAGAAAATCCAAAATAAAAAGTTATCACTAATTTTATATATATATATATATATATATATATGTTTGTGTATGCTTTATAAAGAGTTATCACTAATTTTATATATATATATAAACTATATATATATATGTATATATATATATATATAGTTTATCTTTGAGAGAATGAGCAAGAGAGAGGAAGAGAGACAGATGTTTATGGCACAGCGACTTATGACAGAGAGAAGGGTGTTCTTTTTAGTATTTTTATACAAGCCTAAAGTGCTCACAAATACTTTTTTCTTTTCAGGAAGGAAGTTGGTGAGAATAATAAACTAGTTATGACCCATATCATTAGCAAGGACTGAAACACAATGGGTGCAGTATGTGTGGAAGTTAACAGAATAGAACAAAGTTGTTACATTAGTAATTTTCTATTTTGTTTTTAATTGCAGACATGTAAATACTAGATTTTTCATAGTGTTGAGGAACAAGAGTGAATTGGAAGACTACTGCTCAGATGTTCAGCATAAAAGTTATTTAAAAATGTACACAATTCTAGGGCGTTAAAATGTTTCAGAGCAACAGCTATTGGAGGAACATAATTCATTAAGCTTTTTATATGGGTGCATAGCTTATGCAAACTTCAATGGACTTTTTCAATTATATGATCTGTTTTTAATTTGGAATGCCTAAAATTAATTATCATTCTTTATTTTAGATTTTCTGTGACAGTGTGGATTTTATCCACTATTATTTCTAAGGCAGGTAACATTAAATACATAACTAAATATTTTAAAATATTTTGGTTTGTGGAATTACTTATATATTTTTATTTTCAAGTCAGAAAAAAAAGTACAATCTAGGAGAAATTTTCAAAAAAAGGTACGTCACAAAGCACCACTCCTTTCTTTACATTCTTTTCCTTGGTGTTTGAACTCATCATCTCATGGCTTTAAACATTTGATGTGAGCAGACTTCCTGCTTAGTAGTAATTCCAGCTCCAGACAAACCTCTGAACTCCAGACTTGTGTACTTAACAGCTGATTGAACATCTCCACTTAGACGTCTAATAGGCATTTCATACATAACCTTTCTCAAGATAACCTATGTTTGCCCCTGCTTCTCAGCCCCCACTAATCTTGTCCTGAGTTATCCATTACCTCAGTACAATTCTTCCACCCTTGGCTCAGGCTAATGATTTTGGAGTCAACGATCTCCTCTCTTCGCCCAACCCCCACAAGGTCATCTCTGAGCAAATCCTCTTGACTCATCCTTTGATTTTCCACCCTTTTTGACTTGTTTAACTGGATTTACAGTGCTCTACAAGGTCCCACAGTAGCCACCCCCTCGTTTACCTTCTACTTCCAATCCATCCACCCAGCTCTCTTCTCATGCATTATGCCCCCCACCCATTTCAGTGCAGTGTCATTGTCTATATTATTTTATTGCTACTGTAACAAATGACCATGAAAAGCCACAATTTGCATAATTTAGCAGCATAAAACATTACAGATTTACTATCGCATAGTTCTATAGGTCAGAAGTTGGTTTGGCTCAGCTGTTTTCTCTGGTTATTGGCAGATTCCCATGTTTTATGTTTGCAGGACTGAGGTCCCTGTTTCCTTGCTGGCTGTCAGCTAGGGGTTGCCCTTAGTTCCCAGAATCCTCTCTCTTGTCCTTGATCATGGGACCCTACATCTCAGAGCTAGCAATAGCACAAGGTATTCTTTTTACACTTGGAATCTCTATGATTTTTCCCTTCTACTGAATCGAAAGTGAACTGAATTTGAGAAAATGGAGACATCGAGTATAGATATTAAAATAGTGTAGAAAGATTAATATTATATTAAGAGGATAATGGAAATCTGAATAGTAAAATGTATTAACCCACTAAATAAATTATAGTTATATTGGCATTGTAGGTTCTTCAGCTGAAATTTAAAACTGACATTTTTTTCTTGAGGATAGATTATGACACTTACTGTAGAATCATGTAAAATTCAGTGGTGAATGGTTTAGTACAGTTTTACAGTTTGTTGCTTTTATATAGTCTTAGGCTATAAATTAAAACAGTTGAACTGAGAATGTTATGCTCTTACCCAGTTTCACTGCTCCACTGCTTTCCATGCTCTTTTGCTTTCTCTTGGCCTGCACACTACTTCATTTTAAGCCAAGTATTTGAAAGTGTCAAAGGAAAGTACCGCTGCAGCCAGGAGGCAGCTGACTTCGTAGTCACTTAAGTGTGAGATGGCACTCACCGATGTCAACTTGTATTTTTTTTTGATGAAATAATTTTTATGAATTCCAAATACACTAAAACATTGCCAGAATTACCTTTGAAAATTTAGTGTACAGTAATAAATACAGACTCCAGCAACACCTCAAGCATATCAAATATCCATTCTTGTAGAGACCTGGTGAGATGAACATGACAGTATTAACAATTTTAGGTTTTAAAAAAAATTCACTCTTGATACTGTTTTTATTTTATACATTTCTCTACAGATTATCATTTTATACATTTCTTCACTTTACTGCCATCTATGACAGGCTATGAACTTAAAGACGTTTGTGCTGCCTAGCCACCCTCAAGTGCAATAGACTAGACACCACTTGATTATGGTGACAACAAACAGAAGATGAGATTTATTTCACACCATTTAAAAACTGTCTGAATTTGGATATAAATAACTTATTTATTTCCAGTTTCAGTTTCACATAGTAAAAGATTGAGTGGATTCAGAGGGAAACTTAAGAGAACACAATGTGACTTAACAGCCTTAGGAAAGATCAAGAATGGAAACAACTATGAAAAGAACTATAATAAAGAACAGATAAGGGAAGCATGCAGCATAACAATGTTGCACATTGATATGGAGGGTCAGCTAAAAAAGGATCAGGAAAAACTGGTCAGGTTTTCCGAAGGGCAACATTTAGGCAACAAAAGTCAAGTCGGCAATTCAGGTTGTCATTAGTGATATAACTTCTACAGGGAGCAAACTTGGGTCAGAGCCTGTGTCTACAGGTGTGAAGGGTTTGAAGGAGAAAGCTTAGATTCTGGCTAGAGCGATAGTCAAGATAGTCCCAAGGTTTAAATCCAATTCTTTAAACCTGTGCTAAGGTAATTGTGTAACACAAGACCACATCTGGAGTTTTCCTTAACTATTTGAAGATTTTGCCTCATCATGGCTTTATACACACTAGTAAAAATTAGCAGGTTTTTTTGAATGTTCTGGGATAAAGTGAACAGGAGAGGAAAGAAAATTGCAAAAGGTTATTAACCCAGCCAGGAGTATGATAAGCCTTTTAGGGAGGATCTTGCTTTTGGGAACTGAATGAGGCAGGATAAGGTAGGAATACCTCATTTATCATAGCTAAAATTAAGATAAATTACTTTTTAAAACTTTACAAAAAGTGTTTTGTTCATTATCTTTTTCGTTGCTTATCTTTTTAAATTCTGGCTTTGTGCATTAAAAAGAGATAAGCTAAACAGGGTTCTTTTTGGACTAACATTCTTATAAACATAATAGCTCTTCCAGTAAGGAATCAGACTTACAAAACTATCAGAGGGAGCTTTTCAGATATAGCTAGAGAGGAGTCAGTTAGTGAACTTATACTGGTTATTTCCACTAGAATGCTGAACCTTTTTTAGTTTACTTATATATCCTCCTATACCCTAGCTCGCTCTGGAAATCAGTAGAGAGAAATAATGGTGCATGTGATATGTCAAAGACTACATTTTGGAGGATTTCAGAAAGAAGAAAAAAATTGAAGTATCCATAATCAGTGGTAGAGACATGCTAAATGCTTCACTACTGGTCCTAGATTGTGAAAAGGAAAACCATTTTATAGCCCCTGATTTCTTGAATACAACCACAATAATTCCATAGTAGTGTTCTCTAATAAAGATGTATAAATTTCAAGGAGTTGGATTCTTTAGAGAAGAAATTAATAGATATTGTCTCAAAATGTAGTGACACTGAAAAAAAAAAAACCCACAAACACAGAAAGGTCTAAGTAGAACTTTTAGTATAGATCTGGAAGAGGCCCTTAGAAATTATTTCCTTAAATAATCATTTGAAGACCTAGAGAGGTAAACTTACCTGCTCAAAGGCTGGTTAGTGACAGACCCAGTATTAAAGTTTTAGGTCAGCAGGTTCCCAGTTCAGTGCATTTACTGGAGCTCCTAAAATTGATGTTATTATTTTACTTTATTAAAGCATAATTATAAGCATCAACCATTTGTAAAATATCTTTTATATAATAAGATATATTTTTTTGTTTATTAGTAAATTTACCATTGTACTAATTTATTTAGCAAATTAGTTTTTTTCTTCCTTTCTATCTATCATGTACTTCACTGGCAAGTAATTCCATGCCACACCCTCACCCCATCCCATTTTATTCACCTGGTGTCTGAAAGATGGAGTTTCTCAGGCATTTCTCAAGCTCATGACAACTGCTAATTTACTTTAAAAATATTCCAAATCTAAAAGGGATTTGAGCTGTAGAAATTACTTTAAGATCTGTTTTTCTTAAAAATGTTTCTAGTCTTTTATCTAGTAGTTATACTCCTAGAAATAACTTGCTAGAAAAATACTTTTCAAAAACCCAATGTTTTCGAACTCTAACTTTGTTTTGTTCCTCAAGTTGTTTTGACTATTCTAGATCTGTTGCAGTTTCTTGAAATTTTAAAATCAGCTTGCCACTTCTACAAAGTAGCCTCCTGGGATTTTGAATGGAATGCCTTGGATCTATAGATAAATTGGAGAGAATTGACATCTTAATAATATTGAGTCCGTGAACATGGTATATTTTCCATTGATTTAGGTCTTCTTTAATTGTTCTCAGCAATGTTTGTAATTTTTAGTATATCAGTCATAAACAACCTTTGTCAAATTTATCCTCAAACATTTCATATTTTGATGCCATTGTAAATGGTAAATTTTACTTTCTGATTGTTCATTGCTGATATATGGAAACAGCTGGCTTTTCTATATTGACTTTGAACATTACCATCTTACTAAACTCAGTTTTAATTTTAATAGCTTATTCACAGATTCTTTAGAATTTTTTCATGTATGATCACATCATTTGTGCATAAACAGAGACTTGTGTCGTTCTTTCCAATCTGTTTGCTTTTCTTTCTTTCTCTCACCTTATTATAGTGTTAGAACCTCCAGTACAATGTTGAATAGAAATGGTGAGAGTGGACATTCTTGCCTTGTTCCCCATTTTAGGGATGTGTTCAGTCTTTCACTGTATGACAGTAGCTATAAGATTTTCACATACATATATCAGGTTGAGGAAGTTCTCTTCTAGTTTTATTTTCTGAGGTAATATGAAAACTACAAAAGTAATTGTCAGCTTAGCATAATTTTGAGTAATTAAAATTATTTCAATTATATCCTTCGATCTTCATGTAAATTATTTTTTCAATAAAATACTCATCAATAATAATAATAGCTGAGTCTGTTAGAACTCTATTCTTGCATAGGACAGAAAAAAAAACCCACATTGGCTGAGGTAAAAAAGGAGGTGATTCGATCATGTAACTGAAAGTTGTGCTCAGGGACTTGTGATACCCATCAATGCCCAGTTTCTCCCTCCCAGGACCTCTGCTCTTCTCCTTTCCATCACCATTCTTAGACATTCTCTCTTTTGTGATGGTAAAAATGGCTACAACAGTTCCAGATCTTATGTCTTCTCAGACTTCAGGACACCAAAAAAGAGTGTTTGCCTCTGTCCTGGAAGTCTCAGCAAAAGTCTTGCTGCATCCTTGGCCTGGGTTGGGTCACTTGCTCATCCCTAAATGAATGAGCCTGATCTGGGGAGTAAAATAAATTGATAAGCTCAGGCCTGTGTCCAGGTACCACCTGGATCTGAGGTGAGGCCAGAACCGTCAAAACCACACAGTCTGACAGCAGAATTATAATGAGTGATTGGGAATGTTGAAAAAATGGGTAAGAAAGTGAAATTTCAAGCTGGTGATGAGATTGGAGGAAAGACCCGCTCTGGGTAGTCAGCATTACCTAGTGTTGAATTTTGTGGTGGCACAGAAATAAGTTTTTAGTGAATTTCTAATAGGTGCACTGTGCAGAGTCTATAGAAGAAATGCCATAGTTAACAGTTGATAATGTGTGGGTTCTAGCCCATTTCAGCGTTTGTAATCTGGGTCCCCAGCTAACACACCCGGGTCACTTGGGGCCCGAGCCCAAATTGACACTGATAAAATCACAGAACTTGTTAGCTGTTAATTCCTTTCATACCTCTCATGGCTGTCACCCTCAGGCCTAGAATATAGACTCTTCAGGCAACTCTTTTTTATTCCTTCCCATCCTATTCTTTACTTTTTTTTTTTTTTTTTTGAGTTATCTTCTCATTGCTTCCAACCCTTGACCTCTCTCATAATGCTTTCCACTGCTCCTGGCAATCTTATTCTATTTTCTCCAACATCCTTAAGCTCTATGAGAACTCAAATCTTGTCCTAATGTAAACTTGGCTTTTCCTTGCCATCATCACTTTTTAAACAGCTTTCGTTAAAGATGCTGGCCATTCTTTTTCACCTGTATCTCTGGGCAAGGAGGTGATATTCACTTAGACCTTTATTGTCACTTCCAAACTTCAACCCTCCAGTCATATCCAAAAAGTCTTTCTTTGAGTTGTTTGATAATACTCAACTTTTAATGCTCACTATCTTGCCTCAACTAATCTGGTCATTTCTAGAATCACTGAGGATTGTAAGTGGTTCTTCATCAAGAAGAATGTGAAATGAACATCATCTTTTTTCCATGTCTTCCAGTTCCTCAAGACCCTAATCTGGAAGCAACTGTAACATGAATTGAGCCCTCAACACTGCTTAATAATCTTTCTACAGTTCTCTGATCAATTATCTGTTTTATTCCTCATATTAGCCATGTCAAATTATTTAGCACGCTACTCAACTAAGAGAAAATAAAGCCTGAACTCGTTTAACTCCCCATTCTTCCATGCCTTGGGTAACAAAATATTTCAAGATTTAGTGGCTTAAAATGAAAATTCTTTTCCTTTTAAGATTTTGTGGGTTGATGGGTATAGCTGGGCAGTTCTCATTTCAGGTCTCTCATGCGATTGCAGCTTGACCTGTAGATAGGTCAGTTTAACTTGTGGACAACTGAAGATTTGACTGAACTGGATATCCAAGATGTCTGTCCCAGATGGTTGGCAGTTGATGCTAGTTGTATGCTGGGGCTATTGACCACACTTACATGGAGGCCAGCCTCTCTATGTAGTTCCATGTCGCTGGCCATTCATGGCGTTGTGGCTGGGTCAGACTGGGAGTAGCCCAAGGACAAGCATTCCAAAACTATGCCATAAGCCATGAAAGTCCCAGAATATCAATTCTACTGCATTCTATTGGTCAAGCAAATCACCTAGATTCAAGGATAGGTGAAAGACTCTATCCTAAGACAGAGAAATGGTAGAGTTGCATTACTGAAGAGCACATGCATAGAAAATGCAATCTGCCATATGTTAACACAAAATTGCTTGCCTCTACACATTTTTTTTTATTCTCAGAGGAAATGGTGTCCTTCTATCTGTTTATAGCTGATGTTTTAACATAGCGACCTGTGCTTAGCCTTGCCCACCTCTTCAGAGATCTTGTTTTATCAAGTAACTTTCCTCTTGTGTCTTTTTCCTCTACTTGTTTTCTTATGAATACCCTCAAGTCTCCTCTTTAAGATTGATAAATATATCTTCGGCTTCATATTCCACACCTTGTATTTCTCTTTATACATGATTTTTTTAAATTGGGTTTATCATTGATTTCATCTTTCTGACTTTCCATTCACTGCTCATCATATGGACTGCCATCTTTACCATCATACTGAAACTATTCATGTGGTTACTGAAGACGTCCTAATTCTCTCTAATCACAGGCACTTTAAATATTTATCTCAACCTTTTGGTGATATTTAAAGACATTTGTTACTTCCTTGATCTTGAGACAATGCATGGGCTTTTTTATGAATCCTTCTCTACTGGTTTTCTATGTGGCTTCTTGGCACCATATAGATGTTAGTCTTAGAGAATGAAAGTAAAGAATAAGATAGCATATTAGTTTCCCATGGCTCTGTAGTACCACACACTTGGTGGTTTAAAACAACAGGAATTTAATTTCTCTCAGTTCTGGAGGCCATAAGGCCAAAATTAGTACCACTGAACTGAAATCAAGGTATTGACAGAGCTGTGCTCCCTCCAGAGGTTCTAAAGGAGAATAAGTTCCTTTTCTCTTCCAGTTTCTGATAGCTATGGCATTCCTTGGCTTGTGATAACTCCAGTTTTTAAGGCCAGTTTTTTTGTATGTGTGTTAAATCTTCATCTGCCTCTCTCATATTAGGACACGTGACAGCATTTAGGGCCCACACAGAAAATCTGGAACAATCTCCTCATTTCAAGATCCTTAATTTAATTGCATCAAGTTCTTTCCCAAATAAGGTAACATTTACATGTTCCAAAGATTAGGGAATGGGTGTGTTTTGGGGTCCCATATATTACGTTATCATAAATGGAGAAGAAAACTAACCTAGTTATTTAGAACCTTATGGAAGGTTATGGTAATTTGTTGATGTGGGCCTGGATAATATAAGCAGAGACTATGAATTTCAAAAGAGCAATAGAAATTACTGAGGGTAGTTTTTAAAAACAGTCTTGAAACCACAGGTTGGAAGAAGAAAAATGGTAACTGTCATGCAGATTTGGAACTGGGCTGTAATGGAGTGGGCTGCAAAGGAAGAAATTGGGAGAAAGTTAATTTCTAAAAGCTAAAGTTAAGACAGGAAAGTTGAAGTACCTTTAGATCGGTACCTACCTTGACATATAGTTATAGTGAAGTCTTGTTAATATAAGGAGAGAACAGTATAAATCAATCTGAAATATAATTTGCTTAAACTAATAGTGGTGGTATAAATCATTGTGGTTTCTAACTTACTATCCTAGAATAGATACTGTATAATTAATGTATAACTAAGTAATTATGCTTTATAAAGAAACACTACTAAAATTTCAGACAATAGTGCTTGACTATGCCCTGATTCAAGAACTTTAATTAATTGGAATCCATTGAATTAATGGTCTAATGAACAGAATGATTTTTAGAAGGACTCACAGTCTGACTTCCTCTAGCTGGAGAACAATTGTCCCAGGATACCCATCTGAATACTGATCAACTTATCATAGTAAGCACGCTTGCTTGTATAACCAAGTAGTCATTCAGATATAGTTTCTTAAATCTAATTTATATGCCATTTTTGTCTTCTTTATTTCCCATCTAAAGTGGTAAGTATTTTAAAAGTAGTCAATTGTTAATAACAGTGAAATCACCTTTCAAATTATGTATCATGAATTTGCTTTGAAATGTGGGAAAAAGATTTTTAGTGTTGACCGTGATAGACTGATATTCGAAGAGAATAAAGGCAAAAATACACCATAATTGCTCCTGAAGCAAAGGCTGTTATTGACTTCTTCCTCATCATCTCATCAAATGGAAAGTGAAGGAGAAAAAGACAAGTTCGAAGGGACCAGCTACTCAGGTACTGGGCTGGAGTTTCAAGTGAAAATATCTGCTTCATTAAAAACATTTAAAGGAAGCAGCTTGTCTTCATGTAGGAATCATTATTCTCAATTTGAGTTGATCCTCTGGAGTTTTCACCTCCTCAAAAGGGCGCATTCTATGCAATTTCTAAGAAATGCTTCTTTAATGGGAGGGATTTATGTTAAGTTGGTTTAGGAGAGGTAGACAATTGTGGAGCCTTTTTAATGGACTGCAAAAGACTGTCGAGTAATTAAATAGATTTCTTTTCCTTTAGACTGTTCCATGGTTTTAAAAGAACTCCCTTTAAGCATGTAAAATCAATTTCCATTACTGGCCTTGCCCTTTGCAGTTTTATAAACATGTTTTTTCCCTGGGTTTGGAATGTAGCTCAAAGGCAATAGTAGAAGACTAGAGGATGAGATGGGTCATTGTAGTAATAAAAGTTACTGCTTTTACAGTGCCAGTCTCCTTTTTATACAGGTATTCATTCAACTGTGTATGTTCTAAATACAATAGTATAAATACCTGCTTCTTTATATTACATAGGTATATGTGTATTTATACTAGAGGTGGTATTTTTAATTTTTATTGCCCCACAATAAAAAAAAAATTTGCACATTGTTTTCTCTGCTGTAGGTATTTTTTTCCTTTCCCATTCAAAGGAAGTAGCCAAACCATTGTGTTTCTTTGCCTTGGGGGCTTTGGGTTACTGAATGGAAAGCAGACGCTGCCAGAGGACAGCTTCATGCTTTCTTGTTGTTTTTATTTTGGAACACCAGACCCACTGTGGGGATTATGCTACATCTCCCCAAGTGGAAGAGAAGAAAGAAGAGGACTTTGGGGGAGCGGAAATAGAACTGGCTGTAGGCAGGCAGTCCCTTGAGATGAACGGGAGGAAGGGACTTTGAGTGGTTTCCAAAGAAATAGCACACATCCTGCTTGTTAACTCCCACTTGGGTGGATTGCTACAGGATGCTAAGGAGGTCTCAGGAACTGAGGTGACAGAGACCCTTGTTTCAAGCTTATCCACAAGTACCACTTCCCTCAGGGACCAGATCATGTGGCCTGGACAAAGAGCATATCAATGGGGACCAGTGGGGACCTCAAGCTTTTCATTCAATATTTTGGACTACAGAAGACACCTCAGCCCAACCTTTGTATTGCCTGGAAATAAGAATGCAGGAGGGCAGTACAGAAATGATTGAAATGGAATTTCCTGCCAGCTGTTTGCTGCTCTAAGCAGCTCAATTTGATTGAAACAAAATAAGGAAATATGATATTTCTTATACTCAGAGTTATGGTGAAATTTTCACTGCCCTTTCTATTTCCTCCACTTCATCTGTAAAATGGCGAATATTAAACTCACTTTGCTGAATTGTTTTAACATTAAATTAGATGACATGTATAAAGTGACTATATCACATTATGTATGTTCAATAAATTATTGCCAGGAAATATTTATAGATGTCCATACTGTTGCAAGAATGAAATCAAGTGGTAAGTTTTCAAAAAAGCACAAGACGTACTTCTAGTTTTCAAGGATTTTGTTATAACTAGAGATGCATATTAATTATATAGGACTATCTAGAAGTTTTAGGTTTATATCTCTAAGCAAGAAACACAGGCAGGTGATACATGAGAGGGGCCATAGGGAAATTGAACAGAGGAATTTGAAGACAGGAATCATGATGTATAACAGAAAACCTATGGGCATCTTAGAAGAGAAGATGGCAACGCTAGGGGTGAAAGGAATTTGGTATGATAATGTCAGTAGAAAAGTATTCATAGGACGACATTTGGACAGCAGATTTAGAATTTTTTCTGCCCTTTTACCCTTCCAAATTTTTAAAAAATTTATTTTACTATTAGTTTCAAGTATACAGTACATTGATTAGACATTTAGTTTATAAAACAATCCCCCTAATTGCTCTTTCTCTCCTCTGGCCCTACACCTAGCCATTACATTACTGCCGACTACATTCCCTATGCTGTGCTTCCCATCCCTGTGACCATCTAACCTACCAATTTGTACTTCTTTAACCCTTCACCCCTTCCTCTAAGCTCCTCCAAATCCCCTCCCCTCTGGCCATCACCAGATTGTCCTCTATATTTGTGAGTCTGTTTTTGATTAGTTTGTTCTTTTTGTTCCGTAGATTCCACATATAAGTGAAATCATATGGTATTTATCTTTTTGTCTGACTTATTTCATCTGGCATAATAACCTCTAGGTCCATCCACGTGGTTGAGAGTGGTAGGATTTCATTTTTTTATGGCTGTCATATTCCATTGTATATATGAACCATAACTTCTTTATCTAGTCATCTGTTGCTGAGCATTTAGGTTGCTTCCATATACTGGCTATTGGAAATTATGCTGCCATGAACATAAGGGTTCATGAGCATAGATCTTTAAAAATTATGATTTGGCTTTCTTTGGATAAATATCCAGAAGTACAATTTCTGGATCAAAAGGGATATCCGTTTTTAATTTTTTGAGAAAACTCCAGATTGTTTTCCATAGTGGCTGTACCAATTTGCAAATCCACATCCCCTCAATTTTTTTCAAAAAAATCAAGTTATAGGTGCACAAAATTTAGAGAATATAATAACTCAGGAGGTTAATGCAACAACAAAAACAATAGCAAAAAACCCCCCAAAATCCCACAAAACCATTAGTTTCTCTCACTCATTTCTTTTTACCCACAAGCAACCACTTTCAACTCTTTCATCTTTTTGGGCTTTTACCCCTTGAGTATATGACCTTCATGTTTCTAAATGATTTGCTAATATTTCTATTCTTGATTTTTTGGTTTTAGTCATTATCTATTATTATTAATATACCCCATTTTGGAAGATGATAAATTTTCTTTAGTCCTCATACTTACACCCCACCCCATGATATGCCTTCTTTTATGCCCCCCATCTATCTAGTGTAGTGATTTTATAATTTAGGTTAAAGAAAAATTATTATATTACTATGATGATGCTATGTAAATGCTATTCATAGCTTTGCCTTGTAGAATACAGTGATTTATACAAGTAAGATTATTTCTTCCATTCAGAACTATGTTTTCCCTGGATTAAATGCTTGCCTTAAAAAACCTTTTTCTGTGTATTCCTAATTGAAACTTTCTGCTGTTTGCTTAAATCTCTTCTTGCTGGGTTCAGACACATACGATGTTCTGCGTTTCTGTCCTTGGAGCTGCCACACAGCTGTGACCATGGAATTGTCTTTGACTGGGGTTTTGTGATTCTCTCCACCTCTCTCCCCTGTGGGGTTCTTGTCTCCAGGGTCTCATGTTTTTTTGTTTTTTTTTTTCTTGATTTACCAATGATGAAGCACTACCTGTGAGTGGCTATCTGACAGAGGGTGCAGGTGATGTAAAATTTTTGTTACCCCGAATGTCTAAAAATTTTCTATTCTACCCTCATATTTAATTGACAGGTGGGTTGAGTATAGACATCCATGTTGGAAAATATTTTTCTTAACAATTTTTAAGGTATTGTTGTTCTATCCAGTGTGCTATTGAAAAATCCAAATCTATTTAGATTCTCTCTTTTTTTAGATGACTATCTCTCCCCCACTCCCTGACCCTCAAGTTTTCCTTTGTCCCAATGTTTCAAGATTTCACAGTGATGTGACTTTGGTGTGGTTCATTCTCAACTATTGCCTGGGTGTTCTGGATTTGCTTTCACACTGCATACTTAGGTCGTTCTGTTCTGGGAAATTACTTAAGATGTTTCTTAAATAATTTTCTCCCCTCATTTTCTCTGACCTGTTTCTTGGGAACTCCTTTTATTTGAAAGTTGAACTTATGAACTTGTGCTGTAACTTTCTGATTTTTTTTCCTTCTCTTTTCCATTTCTTTATCTTTTTTTGCTCCGCTTTCTGAGAAATTTCTCCAGTTTTATCTTCTAACACTTCTACTGAGTTTTTTATTTACCCCATTGTATTTTTAAATTTTCTATTATCTGATATTTTTACTTTTTTTTTTTTACATATTATACTTGTTTCATAGGAACAATATCTTCTATTGCCTTCATAACGATATTAATGATGTGTTTTGTCTCTCTGTATTGTTTCTGGTTCTTCTAGTTTGCTTTATCAGTTACCCAGCTCTCTATTTTTTATATTAAAAGATATCTAAGGTATCTGGTGATTCTTCATGTTTGCATGTATTTATGAGTGCAGCATACTTATTCACTTGAGAGTGAATATTGCTGATTTTGCTATAGGAAGATCTAAGTCGGTATTAACATAACTTTATGCAATGATGGCCATGTTGTATAGTGACACTGTCCAATATAAAACCACTGGTTATTCATGTCTGTTGATAACTTGAAATGTGGCTAAAGCGAATGCTTGAATTTTACTTAATTAAATTAATTAATTAATCTAAATGTTAATGTAAATCACTGTAAGTAACTAGTGACTACTGTATTGGACAATGCAGATCTAGACTTTCTCTCTCTCTTTCTTTCTTTCTCTCTCTCTTTTAGTGAATTGGGTTGGATTCATTAAAGAAATAGCTTTGAACTCTTTTCTGAAGGATTTAGGCCTGACTGCTAGCATTCTGAGAGCTGGGGATAGGGATGAGTTTTGTATTCAATATGCCAACATCTACCTAATGTTAATTTTCTGTTCAGTATTGCTGCCTCCCGCTCCCAGCTTACTTAGATCCCCCTATTTTAGTTTAGTTTAGTTTTTTTTTAAAAAAAAAATAATTTTCTAGTCTTTTGCTGGAGGTGAATAGGAGATTTGAGGCTCTAATTATTTCTTGTTTTTTTTTTTTTTTTTTTTTTTTTGCTCTACCTTCAGTCCAGTTCCCGAGCTGCCCAGCACCACCAGTTCTCAAGACTTGTGTGACTGCAGATGCTCCTCAGCTTTTCTACCGTCTTCAGGACCCAGCACGCTGGAACCTGGTACACCAGTTACCTTCTACGAATCTTCTCCGCTTTCAAATTTTGATGCTGTCTTGTTTTCAATCATTCTTTGACCTTATGATTTGATGTCCTGAAAAAAATCTTTACTATATTTTAGTGGCGTTTTAGAAGAGTATAAAAAAACAAATGATGAGTATGTTCAGTCAGTCATCTTTAGTCCACAGTTGGTTTATTTCGTATGTGCATTATCTTAGTTTGCTCAGGCTGTTATAAAAAAAATATCATAGGCTGAATGGCTTAATGACAACATTTATTTCTCACAGTTCTGGAGGTTGGGAAGTTGAAGATCAGGGTGCTGGAAGATTTGGTATTTGGTGAGGACACTTTCCCTTTCATGAGGGCTCTGCCCTTTTGACCTAAACACCCACAAAGGCCACATTTCCTAATACTATCACATTAGGTGTTAGGATTTCCACATGTGAATTTTGAGAAGACCCAAATGTTCAGCCCATACCATAGGTCTATATAATCTTTCCTGTCTAATCACTTATTGTACTGTTTTTTTTTTTATCGATCTTTGAAAGAATTATTTACAATTTCACCCAATTGTTATAATTTAGAATTCATACTTTCAGGAATAATTTCAAATCTATGTAAAATATTTTGCCTCCTTTTTTTTTTAGTTGACTTCTACAAGCATTTTGAACTTCCACTTATTGAGACTGAATTAGGATAATTGAATAGGCTTCCTGTACCAGGAAAGACTTTGGATCAATTCAAATATAAGTTGAGCTTTTTTTTCCTGTAAGGAAAAACAAGGAGAAAATTACACCTTTAATTCAGAAATATACAATTAGCTTTTCAAAATAATTTAATAAACCTCCTATAATAGGAAAAACTTTGTAAAGACTCAAATGTAAGGCAATTCTTTTTATTTGGCATTCTTTTTGGAGAAAATATCATTTATAGTCAAAATCATATGGTATTTAGGCAAACAAAATATAAAGCATGGTTGTCACTTAAATACAAAAGCAGTGCTACTGTGTTTTTTCTCCCAGCATTAAGGTGGTCAAAAATGACAAATGCTGGATTTTCCTGGGGTGCAGATTCAAATTAATATGAATTAATTAGTATTTATTGTTCTTCCATGTTTATGAAATTGGGCATAAGCCCAATATATATATATATATAAAGGAATCCATGATAGGGAGATCTGCAGAGTTGTGGGTAGAGTAAGCCATGAAGCCATGTAACTTTATAAAGTAATACATTTTATATTTGTATTGCAGTTTGGACTTTTCATGGAGCTGGATGGTTTATTTCTGCTTCTTATTTCCTAAGTGTAAGCTGACTTTTCTTGCAAAATAAAGATGGCCACTTAGCTCTTATCCATTACAGGTGAGCCCTGATAAGGTCCACACTTAGAACGTAGAAAGTTCTCCAGTCTTTTAGACTGTGACTTTGGGAAATAAATACTCAGAACTGACTGATTTTGCTACCATGTCCTTTCAATGTTAAAATGAACCCCTTCTCAGTGGATCGGTCTTCTGTTTTTATTAAATCTGTAGTTTGACTTCTGCATAAATCTTAGTTGGCAAATCCCGCTGTGTTTGTTTTTCTGTTCAAGAGGCTGAAGTTATTACCCCATCCGCATTGTTCTTCTTTCTCCCTGAACTCTTACCCTACCTAGAATTTGCACCACATGATTTCAAATCTGATTCTATGATGTTGTTTTGTTGCTGCTTGCTGAGGACAGTCCTTATTCCCCCTCTGCCCCCAATCCCCTTCCCATCTAACTAAATTGTGTCTTTGTAACCTCCACAGTGCCACTTGTAGAGAGATGCTCAGATTGGGATTTCTTTCTCATCAAGAAAGAACTGGGCTATATGTGCTACTATTTATCTTGTGCATCTTCTGTTTTGAGTGTCATGTAGACACTCACATATTATTTTTCATTCTTACATGGATGCTGCAAGAGAACTGATATTTTTACCTCATTTCTCAGTTGAATATGACACTCAGAGAAGGCAGTTAATTTACATATGGCTATAAGCGTCAGAATCAGGATTTGAACCCAGATTTAGCACAGGATTTGAACCCATGTTCTAATTTGCTACCACAATCCAACTCACTTCATTCTCAGAGCTCATATAGAGTTCAAATAAGCACATTATAGCAGCATTACATAGTTTTCATCTAGATTTGTAACTCAGGATACTAACCTAGATGGAATTCAAGTCCTATCTTGCTGACTTCCAATGTTAGCTCTGCTCTTTTGAGAATTAGGCGACCAACTTTCTAAGCAAAAGTACTTATCTCTTTAAGACCATTAGTGAAAGTCCTAGAGTGTCAAGATATCATCAATGATTCTGAAACTCAGGATATCTCCTGAGTCTAACAGTGGCAGGGCTGTTGTAGTGACGTAGGGCCTGTAACTTGTCCCTTCTCTTCCTTCTCTGCATTTCATCATCTTTACATTTTTAAAACAATGCTATCTCTATGATATAATAATGGGCAAGCCCTCTCAGTTTTCAAGTGACAAGTGAGTGCCAGGAATATTTTATTTGCCTTGGAAAGATATAAATTCCTGGGTCTATACAGATTCCAGCGTCTTTCAGAGAGAAAGAGCACACTGCTCGTCTCAAGAAAGGCCACCAATTGGAGTGAGTTCTGGTGATGCAATGCTGATATTTTAGTACCATCCAGGAGAAGGGAAGAGGAGGGTTTCTCTGGAGCCAGATGAACTCATAATTAGTTCTCACCCAGACTGCTTAAGCAATTATGGTGAAACCAAATCGCATTACTTTTTTTCTCCTGCTCCTGATAAAAGCCTCAACCCTGCTCCTTCTGCCCCATAGGGCACTTGGCTGGCCCTTATTTCTAAGACCACAGATGCTATTCTTCGCTTTTGTTTCCAGGCTACAACTGTTACTGTGTAAAATAAGAAGTGTGGGGGAAATAATGTGCACCTCTCGGTCTCACTACTTCAGAGGTACCTAGCAACCCTGTCTCCAGGCAGGCAGCACGCATCTCCCTGGGAGTTTATTGCCCACTCACAGCAGAGGCGGTGTGCTCTCTGCAAATAGCCTACGTTTTTGCTGGTGCCAGCTTGGCGGTGGGGTGGTGGTGTCATTTGGTGTCCTCAGGGACGTTTGGTTCTCATTCTGAGAAGACTAGGCCTAAGCAATGACTATGTCCCCAAAGCTGTTTGTGGAATCAGAAATTAGGTTAAGCCATTCCATACTTGGGGTTGCATAGTCTAAAATTAAAAGCACTGGTTTTCAACCTTTGTTTTTCCCAGTTTTTGTCACATTTCTGGCATGAACCTTACAGAATGTTCATAACATCCTTTTTGAAAAAATGTTTTCCAGGTATGTTTATGTCATGAGCAGCCCTCCTGCCATTTTGTCCATCTACCAACCCACCCAACAATGCTACGTACCCCAGCCATTCCCATAGCTTTCACCATATCCACTGTCTGCCTTTAACATATCAATGGGGCTGAAGAGAGCCCCTGCCCTGGCTTACTAACCAGCCACATGGACTTTCCCTTTCAGGCTCATGTGCCACACACAGGGCATTATATATGGATGCTGACACTTGTAATTTGCTTTCTGTATGTCAGGGAATTGTTAGACATTCTTTATTTCTTTACTACTTGTATTTAATCTGTATTTTTAAACTCTTCCCCAGAGTAAAAGTCTTGGAGATAAAAGTCGCATCTCTGGTGGAGGGGAAGCCAAGCTTTTTCTGTAGAGATTCATCAACCAATGGAAGGACTCAGGCTCCTGGGTATGTAAAGCTTGAGCTGGGAAACTGTGAGTGCTGCTGAGAGATCCCAAGATACCAGGAAGGGAATAGATTTTAATCTCCAAGAGTCATTTTCTCACTTGCTCTTCAAACAATTATTGAATTCCTACTATGTGCCAATCCCTTTGCTTGAAGCATGTGAGACAAATATGAATGAAAATCTTATGGACAAGATCATAATCTGGGGATGTTTTAGCGAAAAGAACAATTAGGAACAATGTCAGATTTGTTGCAGTACAAACACAAAGTGCTTTGGGAACTCAGATGATTGAACAGCTCTCTAGGGAGATGGCAAGAAGAAGGGAGTGATATTTATGTCATTTAATTTTTAATAATAACTATGTTTAACAGCTGGCTCACAGCAATTCTGAAAATCTAGCACTTGATTTTCTTATGAGCTGGTGTGAACTTGCTCCAGAATATCATGGATGAAGGTGAAACTGGGAAGTATAGATATGTCTTATAGCCATGCTAAGGAATTTGGACTCTCTCCACAAGGTAGAATATTCTGAAATATTACTAGTGGTTTTGTTTCTCTTAAAAAATATATATATATATATATTTCTCTTAAAAATAATATATATATATATGTATGTGTGTGTGTGTACACATACACATACATATATATGCATGTGTGTGTGTACATATACACATACATATTTTACCTTCTACCACCAAAGAGGTTGCCTTACTTTTGCTTTTCCTTGTCTCAGATGCTTTTTGTACTGCTGGGCAGAAACCAGATATTTCTAATTTTAGTACATGAGCTGCTGAAGTGAGCACCAGAAACCACATATTTCCAAAGAGCTATGCTTGGCATTTTCTACTTTCATAGGATCACCTGGATACAGTCAAGATAAAGATCTGAGGTGAGTATTATAAATTAAAACTAGAGAGCCTATCTCGAATATTCTGTATGAGATTCTTGTACATTAAAGAAGAGCCTTGGTGGAAGGAAGGAGCCCAGTAAAAAGACTGGAATTGAGTTTCTCATAGATTGAGTAAAAGAAGGCTCAGCATAATTTAACTACTTTAGGGAAATTAAAAGAAATTATGTCTCTTGCACTTCACTGTTGTAGAATGAAACTGATACCTGCTACAGATGTAAAACATATACATTTTAAAACCAGAAATATAATCTGCTTGTATCTAAATTTTAGAAAGATAACTATCACCCATGTATAGAAAGAATTGGAAGGAGAGGACCTGATTGACAAAGGAGACCAGTTAGGTGTGATCATCTTCCAGGATAAGGAGAGTAACCAGGGTTGTCTCTAGGAATAGAGAGGAGAGGTCAGGCTCCATGATGTTTCAGAGGCTGAATTACAAAGGGTGTGAATACATGTTTGAGGATGCAAAATATGAGTTATTATAGCACAGAGGCATATACAACCCTATACCTATGTTGGTTACTGCATGCCTGGCACAGTGCCTTATACTTAGCATGTGCTTAATAAATACATGCTGAATGAATGAAAGAACAAATAAATGAATAAGTCCAAATGCACAAGCATATACTCAGGTTTTCACTACATTAAAAATGAGTCTGGTCAAGAGAATGACAAGATAAGCCACAGACTGGGAGAAAATCTTTGCAAAAGACATATCTAATAAAAGACTGCTATCCAAAATATACAAAGAACTTTTAAAACTCAACAATAAAGAAACAAACTTCTTGATTTTTAAAAGTGTTAAAAGACCTGAAAAACACCTCACCAAAGAAGATAAGCGGATAAAAAGATGCTCTACTTTATATGTCATCAAGGAAATGTGAATTAAAACAATAAGGAGATACCACTGTTAGAATGGTCAAAATCCATAAAACTGACAACTCCAAATGCTTATGAGAACGTGGAGCAACTGGAACTCTCATTCAATACTGGTGTGGATGCAGAATGTCACAGACACTTTGGAAGACAATTTGGCGGACTCTCTTAAAACTAAACATATTCTTACCACATGATTCAGCAATCAAATGTCTTAGTATTTACTCAAAGGAGTTAAAAACTTATGTCACACAAAAACCTGCCCACAAATGTTTATAGAGGCTTTATTCATAATTGCCCAAACTTGGAAGCACCAAGTTGTCCTTTAGTATGTGAACAGATAAACTATGATTCATCTAGACAATAGGATATTTTGCAGTGCTAAAATGAAAAATGAGATATCAAACCATGAAGAGACATGGAGAAACCTTAAATGCACATTACTAAGTGAAAAAGGCCAATCTAAGAAGGGTACATACTGTGTGATTCCAATTATTGGACATTCTGGAAAAGGCAAAACTATGGAGACAATAAATCAGTGGTTGCCAGGGGGAAAGGGAATCCCCCTGCCCCCTGCCCCCTGTTCACATGTTGAAGGATGGATAGGCAAAACACAGAGGATTTTTAGATTATTGAAACTATTCTGTATGATACTGTAAGGATGGATACATGCCATTATACATTTGTCAAAGTAACCTAATGTAACCTGTGGACTTTGGATGATAATGATGTGTCAATGGAGGTTCACCAGTTACAACAAATGTACCATTTTGTGGGGAGATAGTGATAGTGGAGGAGGTTTTTTTTTTTTTTTTTTTTTGTGTGTGTGTGTGTGTGTGTGTGTGTGTACAGAAGGTAATGGGAAATCTCAGTACCTTCTACTCAATTTTGCTGTGAACATAAAAGTGCTCTAAAAATGAAAGTCTATTTAAAAGGAAAATAAAACAGTCTGAAAGCTAGCATGAAGATTCATGACTCAGTAACTGAGTGGTGGTTATGGAAACCAGAGCATTTCTACATAGCCTGAATATGATATTCTGACCAGTAGACTATACTTGTATCAAGATCAATGAGCCAATAATGAAGACACATGCTAGTGAGACATGAGGAAATTCAGGTGTGCAGGATTACTGTGAGGTACATATTGAATAACAAGGTATGAGAATTTGAATCAACTTAACCCAGTTTACCATTCCATGAATGTCAGATCATTTTGGACTTCATCAGAACTCTCCAGCACTTAGAGTGGGGGCATCAGCTCTGTGTTTCCAACCTACCACCTTTCTATCAGGCAGTTGCAGCAAAAGCACATTCCAGACCATAATATTCTAAGCAAACAAATATTTGCTAGCAAGCAAGCACAAAACCATTATACTGCTTGGAATATTTTCAGTCTTAGCCCTTAACACAGTGACCAGAACCTTCATCTCCAGATGAAGACAGGCATGTTCCCATAGAGGGAGGGTCAGGCCTTTTAGTCAGATCGGATGACAGGATAGTCCACTGATGAGAGAGGCACAGGACCTTACCAGCTGTCCCCCTTGAACGAATTATTGGCTGGAAAGGTCTTTATATGTTGTTTCTGTGAAGGTGAAGGTGCCCAACTTCTAACAATCACATAACTTCAACTCCACTTATTATGTCAATTAGAAATTTTAACGTTAAATAATATAACTTTCGATATTCATCATTTTGACAAGAATACATAGGCATGCCACTTGGCAAGTTCTTAGGTTGTTAACTCGATTAGGCCCCTTCATATGTTTATTGATTCCTAGGATGTAGATTAGAGTTAAATTGTGCACACAGAGTTCCCAGTGTTTACATACTGTGGGAATTTAAAGCCAATTACAACAAATAATAAAAGAAAAAGAAATATCAAGCTCCAACATGAGAATGAAACTATATGTCTGCTTTGCGTATTACTAGGAAATGTGAGATCTAATTGTACATGTTTCCAGTTATTGTGCTGGAGAGAGTGAGTGTATATGGGGCTTAATAACATTTAAACAAAAACAGTTTAAAGCAATTGACCACATTGGTTGATACAGCATCATGGCTCCTTCTTGAGATTCTCTATGAGCAAAAGGTTTTCCATTAACAAAACCTTTATGTAAGGCTGTCTTTGATGGATTTTTTTTTTTTGTAACAAAAAAAGCCATGAGTACTATGGGTGAGCAGAAAAATATCCCAGAGACAGGTTGTCATAGAAACTGTGCCAGGAAAGCAGCTACTAACAGAATAGAATGCATTCTCCAAAGAAGAAAGGAAGGAAGTGATCTTGAAGCTACTCTTTCCATCAGTTTTGGGAAATAAAGCTCTCATGAATGTCATGGAAATTGTCATCGGTGATAGGGATAGATAGGATACTAGGAGGCTGTTGGCTGATGATATATACCTAATAGGACTTTTTTGGAGATTAATATAGATAAAATATAATATAAAAAACTCCTAACATATTGTGGTACCTGAAAAATATTAATAATAAATAAAAATAATTTTTATGATATTCTATAATTCTCACTAAAGCCCTCTGAAGAAGACACAGTCATTATTCAAATTTTCCGGTGAGAAAATGAGGTGCAGAGAAAATGAATTGTTCAAGGTCGCATGGTAAGTGGTAGAACTGGTTCTCTGGCTCTAGGGCCCTTGCTCTTAACTTCTCTGCTGGACTGAACTAGTAAGCAATCAATAACTGGTAATAATTATAAAAATTATTCTTCTTTGGTGAAATGGTTGTAGGAGTTTCAATTGCTATGAGATACATATGACAATTTGTATTTTGTGATTTTGTTTTTTTCCTTAAGTTTGTTTTTCCTAAACCAAATAGAGGTATCATCCTATAGGATGATGACCAACTACTTTGTTCCATTCTCTCCTCCTTACTCCCCAGTGCAGAGCTTCAGGTTATCCTAACCGATCATGTCCTACACTGCAGAGCTCTATGAAAACCTCCCTTTCCCTCCCCTCCCCTCCCCTCCACTTCTCTCCCCTCCCCTCCCCTCCCGTCACTTCCCCTCCCCTCCTCTCTCTTCTCTTCCCCTTCCCTTCTCTTCCCTTGCCTTCCTTCCCTCTCCCCCTGTTTCCTGAAGGAGAAGCTCATGGCTGGAGCTTCTTACCATACTTTCCCCAAAGTTTCAAAATCTTCTGTTATGGGCTGAATCGTGTGCCCCAAAATTCATATGTTGAAGTCTGTTAAAGAGAAATTATTCATGACACTTGTTAAAGAACAATTAGGAAGACTATTTGGAGGACTATCACAATAGATATAGGAACCACTACTATTTGTGGTGGGGAGAGAGATTTCCTCAACTCCAAATACAAGAGAAAATGGGCATTTGTAGCCAAGAAGTAGGGCAGGGTCAGTGGGTGGAAAATTGCTGAGAGGAGACATCAGGGTAAGGGATAATTCTGGCTAAATGGACCTAATAGGATTCTTACTGAAGGCAGAGCAGGTTGATCAATTCACCCGGATGATGATGAGTGATTCCACTTAAACTGACTTGGAAGGATTTTTTGTTAGAAATGGACTCTACAAGAAAGGGCATGGGAGCCCAAGATCAGACCTACACAAAAAGAGAACTCAGTTTCATCAAGGAGAGAATCTTTGTCAAGTCCCGACCTACCAGTGCCTACAAACGTGACTGTGTTTGGAGGCAAGGCCTTTAAAGATGTGACTAAGGTAAAATGAGGTAATATGGCTGGACTTTAATGCAGTATGACTGGTGTCTTTATAAGAAAGGAAGATAAAACACAGATGCACGCACAAAGTGAAGACCATGTGAAGATACCAGAGGAAGACAGCCATCAGCAAGCCAAGGAGAGAGACCTTTAGAGGCTATTAATGCTAACAAAACCTTAATCTGGATTTCTAAACTTCAGAACTGTGGTGAAGTAAATTCCTGCTGTTTTTGCCACCCCGTTGGTGGTAATTTGTTATGGCCGCTGTAGCAAACCCATATACCCTACCATGGACTGAACATCAAAAGTTTATTTATACCAACGTTACCTTATTCTCCTGACATCTCTCCTCGGCATTCGGTGGCTGGGGCTGTTTCACTGTAGTTAAGTGCCCGTGTGGAATGCAAACCCACTGTTGTAAAATGTCACATTTCCACTTTGGAAATGGCTATGGGGAGGCTAAGTCCAGGAGAATTAATCAAGGTACATGCTTTCCTTTGTGTTCTTGTGCCTGCCTCCCACTCGTCCGGGCTCTCCCAGGGACTAGGGCCTTCCTTGGAGCGAACACAGCACTTTGTTCACATCTAGATGCAAGTTCTTACAGGACTGCACACCATTAATTTTTTATATGTCTGTTTACCACTCCCACCCCACCCTCAGCTAATTTCTGAAATTATAGACACTGAGATTACCCCTATGAATTATTCATTTCTGTACTCCCAGCACCTACTACAATTCCTGGTTCAAAGAAGACACTAATTCATGTTTGGACTTCTTAAATCTTTTCTTCTTTCCTTACCTCTGATGGGGGATTTTTGTAATACAGATTTAAGTGAGTGAGATTTTAAGCATATTAAATGTGATACAGTGAGCAATGGTCAATGTTATAAGAAAAAAAAGGTTTATATTTATTTTAAATGCTCCATTAGAAGATTCTGAAATGCCTAAGCCTCTTCTTACAAGGGAGAAGGCAAGTATAATGGAGTTGGAGTTGTCTAGGAGAAATGGTCATCATGGCTTCAAGAAATCTTACCACCCCCGAGATGGACCAGACCCAGGGAGGGGACTGGGGCATGGGGAGAGAAAGGAGACTGTAGAGGAATAGGATTCCTGGGCTCCTACTCAAGACAGATTTTGTGAGGTCTGTGAGGCAACTCAATGGGCATTCTCTGAACTCCATGTGCGTCTGTTTCTCTTTGGTGATGAACTATATCTCATTCTCAGACTTTTAGGCAGAAAGGAGGGGGGATATATTTTGATTATTATGAACTGTATCCAGCTTGTCATGTTGGACCATGGACCCACTGCCCCTCTCATCCGATACTCCTCGGTCCAGACCAGTGGGAGGTGCCTGCTCTATCATGAGGTCTGGTTGGAAGCAAAATACAGTCTTTCAAAACACAGCCCTTAACCCAGCTCTTCCAGAGACACAAGCCAAGGAAGGTCAACTTCTCCTGAAAGTTTTAGTAAAAATCTGGGTCATGGGCATTTGTTATTTTTAGTCAACAATAGGTGATAGACAAAGCAGGACATGTAATTAGCAACACAAGCTTTTGCACTATCTGGAACGCAGTCCTCCTTCAAGAATTTATTATTGTTGAGACAACTGCCAAACAACCCACAGATTTGTGTAGGGAACACCAAAGAAGCAGAGTCAATCATTTGTGAAGCAGAACAGTCCTTCATTAGACTTCATGTATTACTAAAAATGAGCACAAGTGAAGGTCAAATCTATCCTGAAGGTTCCTAATTATAATTCAGAGAGCCAGGAGAAAGAGAATGGAGAAAAAGCAAAAAAATGAAAAAGGCTGCCTGGAGTTCGAGAACACTAAACAGAGACAGCAGATATTTCTGTCTTTGATGTCAAATATCCGCATGGTAACTTTTTTTTTCTCCTAAAGGCATTTAATTTTGTGGGATTGAATTCTTCTTTTTGATGCCTAGGAAAATATAAATACCATCAACTGTTTGATCTCATCTGGGTAGATTGAAGGCTGTTTGTGGGTTGGGAAGTTAATGCCACAAGAAGCGGTAAAATCCTACAACATGCCAGCTTTGAATGATTTACAGAAGTCACAATGTGGGTCAGATGGTGCATTTCTGGTGTTAAAAAAATAAATAAAAAATATACTTACTCGTGTATCCAGAAAACACGAGACGTTTGTACTATTTATTATTCAGTGAAGAGCTAAATAGCATTGAGACATGATTAGTTAAAGTTATAGTTTGAAAAAAACAAGAACAGTTATTTCTGAATACTAAAAAAATGTTTGCTAATTTAAATTGTTTTGAAAATTGGTACAAAGGAACAAAAAGGGCCTTTCATGTGATATATAAGGAAGATCTGTTGAAGAAAATTAGCTCCTGCAGGAAGAGGATTGATAATGTGACATATACTCACTTTGATCTAAATTTAACATCTTCCCACATTTACAGCGTTCCAGTGTCCTGCCAGTTACTATAGTGATCGTCCCTTGCAACTCAACATTTAATTCCTAGGTAACAGACAACAATCACGGATACCAGGGTGGGCATAGGTAAAAATTCTACTTATTAAATATTATATTTTTGCAAAGCCTCCCCACCCCCAGCATATTTTAGGCTCAGTGTATCTAATGAGGAGATTGAAACATTTCCAAATATAAGTTGTACAAGGGAACCAAGAAGCATGTTTAGACCCTAATTTTGAGTGTAAGAACCTTGACATGATGTCATAGCATTGCTAGGGAAACAAAAAATGAGCGTTCTAAAATAAGTACTTTTCAGCTGGAGCTGACCTAGAAAGTCACTGTTGATGTTGATGAAGCTGTGGACAAAAAAAAAAAAAAAATACCCTCCATAGTTAAAGCATCTTTTCTGTCCAGTGATGCTGTGTCATATTCAGTGTTTATTCTTTTTCTAAAATGGACAGATCCATGATGTGGCAGCTCTTTCTCACAAAAACAACTTGCATTAGAAACTTCCAGATAAATGCAGAAGAATCTCCTGACCACGGAAAGGACAAACGGTAAGTACTTCATTATATTGCTCTTCATACATTTTAAAGAATATCTTTTTCTGGTGTATTTCAGCTCTCCAACAGATTCACATCTGAGTACCACAGAGAGATCCCACTATTTACATGTCTAGGTATTGGCCCTACTGTGCAATCTTCCTGCCTTAGAGATGGTAATAAGTCTATTGAAATGCAGTGTTTTAAAACAAGAACACACATCTTTAAATCTAGCTTTCCCATTGCTACACAGTAAGCAAAAGCAAACATAAACAAAAGATTATCAGACCAAAAATACACTGGAAAAGTGAGGAGTGACAAAAGGAGGGGAGGAATGCTAAGGAATCGCAGCGTTAGAATATGTTCAGAAACCTCAAAATCATACTGATTGTAATGCTTATTAAACTTGTTGTACTTAATCCCCATGACAGCTATACCAGGTTGTCTATGAATCTCTCCATTTTACAGATGAGGAATTAAGGCTGATAGCATTAAGGTAACTGGCTCAAGGGATCCCAGTTAAGCTACTAAGTGGTGAGGTTTAAAAACAACAGCAACGAAAAAGCCCAGGCAGTCAAGAGGATATATTATGAGTAGTTGGTCTCACAAATGACAAAATACAAACTAGGGGGTCTGTGGGGCTTGCAGTATGGTCTAAACCAATGAATTCACAAAGTCAAGTGGCCAGAACAGGTTCCCAAAGCTCCCTTTGAAAGGAGACAACCAGCCATTGTGATGTAGGTTTGATTGTCATAAAGCCTTTTTGTTCTTCCATGTAGGGAAATTTTCATGTGCCCTTTGATAGAAATATTTACACTTCTGTATTATATCCACATCCTCAAATTGGAAAGCAGAGCCGATGGAAGTTCTCCATACAACCTGATGTGCAAGAATGTGGTAATGTTAGACTTTATGTTTTTTTTCTCTTACAAATTAGTCCTATGACCCAAAGATGGATTGCTGCCCTTGGGAACTCAGATTGGGTGTCAGACAGTGGTAGCCATATTTTATTACAGTCCAGGGCAATTTTAGCAGTTCATTCTGCAAGTCCCAACATTTGCTGTTGATTATTATTCCATATGAATCAATCGCAGATGAAATGTAAGATAGAGTGGGCTTTTGTAAAACGAGTTATGTAAAATGTAGTGAGTCCGTACCAAACTTCTAAATTCTTAGTAGAAGAGAACAGTAATTGCAATTTACCACAAGAGGGCGCGCTGGTACTTTTAAATATCAATAACATGGCCGGCAAAGTGAGCACAATTAAAGACAAGGCGCACATTTCAGCTACAAGCCAGTTGCTTTTTTACAGTCATTATATATGAAATCCGGAAGATTTTCTTTAGCATCTCTCGTAAAAGAGTAATAAGGATTTGAAAAGAGTAATAAGTTTTTTAAAAAGCATATTTGTTCTTATTTTCATATAAAAATTGAGATTTTTCCCTAAAAATTTATTTTCCTGGGTTAACATTTTGTTAGATATTTACTTTGTACCATCACCAATTATCAAAATGGTTTGGGGAAAATCAAAAGAGAAAACTATTTCTTTTTGTTTGTAGCAATGCAAGTTACAAATTGATGAAATCAGAGTTTATTTTATCAAATGGAGGGAAAGTTAAATGGAGACAATTATGGCATATTAATAGAGATTCAAAAAAATCTCCACACTCCTTCTCCTCACACATGTTACAATGTGATTCATTATAATTAAAGAATGGCTTTTATTGACAAGACTGTATATTATTTTTAGGTCCTATTATTGCCTCTAACAACCAGTGAATTCTGACATGGGATTGAAAAAAGAATATACATGTTGTGCACTAAAGCTACAGATTAAAAACAAACAAAACAGACAAATAACAAAATCCTCATAGCATATTTGGTTTGAAGTAATCCTGGAAGTATATGTAGTGTTTCTGTATCAGAGGAAAATTTATACATATTTTCACTGGAAATGTTTCTTTAGTCCAGGGATTAGTAAACTTTTTTTGTAAAGGGCCAGATAGAAAATAGTTCTGACTTTACAAGCCATATGGTCTCTGTCTGCTTCTGGCTACACAATTTCAGCTCTGTAGCATGAAAGCAGACATAGACAAGCAACTGAATGGGCTTGCTTGTGTTCCAATGAAATGTTTACAAAAACTGTCAGGCAAGGTTTTGCCCCAGAATTGCAGCTGGCAGAACCCTGCTTCAGTTTAGCTGTGGACCCCTTCACAGAAAAGGGGTGAGTGAGAAGGAGAAATAAAATTTGAAGACCTGGACGTAGGGGCACGTGAAGAACCTCTAGCTGGGGAGCACGGGATGTGAAAAGCCTCACCTCAAGTCTCAAGAGATGCTCAGCAGAGCCCTTAGCAAGAAGGCAGAAGGAAAACTGTCTTAGGAAAACGTGTATTTTAGAAAATTAGTTGAAGCAGATGCATAGCCCCATGTCTAAAATAAGTAAAGCCCAGAGGGTACAGTACATCCAAAATGTCTAAGAGATGAGGAGTTTGCCTTGAGCATATGTAGCCCTGGCATTTTCAGCCACCGAGAGATAAGGAAAATCTTCAACCCTGCAGGAAGCTAAAGAGTTTTGCAGCAACACAATTATAGGTGATAAATGAGCCCCAAGGATGCACCTTAATTTTATGAACATAAAGAAGCACCTCTGAGTCCCAACTCAAGGATATTTTCTAAAGCACCACTGGAACTTCAAATATTTGGAAAATATATTTTATGATTCATAGAAAGATCACATATATTCCCCAAGAGTGGTAGATGCATTGTACTTTGATTTGCGAGATGAGCTAAGATTTCCATGAAATCAATTAATTGCTGGAGAAAAAGCTTAGAGGAATATATATTGCAGTGGTTCTCAGGTGTGGCCACAGTAAACTGTCAAGGGGATTGTTTTAAAAATATGATTTCTCAGGTCTAGAATGCCAGCCCTATTGGATTAGATTTTTCTGGAGGCTGTGTCCTAGGCATTTTGACAATGCTGCCTAGGTGGGTGTCTGGAGCAGCCAGGCCAGCATCAGCTCAGGGGCTGGTGTTTGGGAACCACTAAGACAAGGGACAAACCCTAGGTTTGAAGTTTGGCCATGCTGGGTTCAAATTCAAGCTCTGCCAAATTTTAGTCATTTGGCATTGAGCTAGTGATGTTAACATTTCCAAACTTCAGCTATAATATCTGTACATGGAGCCAACATTCACCCCTATGGGAAGGACTGAAAATCTGATGTGGCTGTGCCGCTCTTGGCTTTGTGAAAATAAATGATTAAAGACGACAATTTAGGTGACATGAACAAACTTTAACACTTCATGAAGTGGTCAGTCTCCATTCGGAGAAGGTGGGAAGCTTTCATAGGATAAAGAATAAAGAACAAGGAAGAGATAGAAAGTATCTGATTGGCTGGGGCCACACCATCAACCTCGCTGGAGGTGAAAAGGCCCAGAGCTGGCTTGACGTTTGGGGACTGGCTGACAGGATACACTGCGTTTCTGAACAGGCAGAGCATTTCAAGCTCACGGAAGGGATCTCAGTTTCTGTTTGCTGACGTGGCCCTCTGAGCAGGAGAGGATCCATCTTGGGCCTAGAAAGTTATTTCAACAGCTCTTTACATCCTCTCTCCCCTTTCTTCATGGGGACAATGTAGCTGGATTTGCCACATTCACTAGTACACAGAATTTTGCTAAAAGTATAGAGCACTTTTTTATTATTTATTGGGTGACGTTGGTTAATAAAATCATATAAGTTTCAAGTATACAATTCAATAATACATCATGCAGATATTGCATTGGTAGATAAGGGTAAAGGGGGTCAAATATATATATGGTGACAGAAGGAAATTTAACTTTGGGTGGTAAACACACAGTGTAGGGCATTTTAAAGAAGATACATAAGTTAAGTTTTGCTCCACAGAGGCTTTTCTCTCGAATTTCTCGAAAACTCTGGGTTCGGGTTACGCCATCTCTACTCTTACACACCAGCTGGGGAGAACGTGCAGGAGGGAGATGCCAAGGCTTCAGGCATCCCATCAAGTTCTAGCCTGTGCTGACTTTCTGTGCAACTTGGCTTAAGGTAATTCCAAATGGTTATTGCTGGCAACTTGGCTTTCCGTTCCAAACCCTTGATGGAGTTGAGCTTTGTTCGAGGGTTTTGTAGGAGGGTTTTCCTTCTCTGTCAGAAGTTCAGGCAGCAGAGAATTAGACCACACCTAGTGCTCCTTTATTTATTTTTCCCCCTTTTCTTGCGTTTATCTGAACAAAGAAGAATGTCACTCCCTCTGAATCTGGAGTGTGGAAAATCACGGAGCAGCCTACCAATTGTCACTTGGCAGGGACATGGAATCAGGGAAGGAGCTGGCAACTTCCTTCCTGTGGCCAGAAGCATTCTCCCTGAGCACAATAGGCTGAAACGAGCTCATCAAGGAGGAAAATAATTTCACAGTGCATGTTTTTAAAGCTCCCTCCACGGTAGCAAAGTATTTGTGGAACAGAAGTGGAGTTTGGCAGTCATTTTGTTATTTTGTTGAAAGAAGAAAGCTAGGAAAAAGAAAATTCCGGCAAAAGAAAGAATTGTTTTAACTTACAGGTCCATGGTGGCTTCCCCAGTGGTTGTGGCTGGCAAGTCAGGAAGGCAAGCCTGCATTTCGGGAGTTTGTGGACTCAGCATTTGAGTCAACTTTCATAGCAAGTAAACCTGAGGGTTTTTTCATATTCTAATTTAGAGCTGGGCATTAGCCAAATTAAGAATGAAGAATCCTACATCAACGGGTTTACTGCTTAATTTCTCTATTGATCCTACTTAGCAGCTTCAAAGAAGACAGCTATAATCTTTCAAGGAATCCATACATGTTAACATTAGTGGTTTTTATTAGGTCAGTAGCACTATAAATTGAATGACAACTCTAAGGTCCAAAAGTAAGTCTAAATTTTACATTTATAAACATTTCTCAGAATCTCAGAAAAAATGAAAAACAAAACGAAACATGACTTTGCATTATTTTTACCAAAAAATATCTTCTCTAAGCCAAATGCTAAAGCAGTGTGCATTTGTTCAAATTAATCAGAAGTAAACTAGTTAAATAAAGCTGAAATACTTGTGTGAAAAAAAAAGAGTGGCTGGACACTTGTTTGTTTGCTTTTTTTTATTTTCGGGTTAATAGCCTCGAATGCAAAAAGAGTCTCATCTCTAAAGTCAACTATAAATGCTTTTTATTTTTCTAAAATAATATTTCAAGGGATTACTTTGAGATCCAAATCATAGCATTACTTTCGGTCGTTGAAAAAGATTGCTTTGTACATTTCCAGGCACTTTGATATTTGTGGTGGAGAAAATTAGTTCAACAGGAGAAAGGCTTTTAAGCTGAGGTTCCTAAAGCTTTTTACAAATGGGCTGTGACACACTGTGACATCATTTAATAATGGTGCTTCCCCATGTGATGAAAACTTTGAGTAAGATTTAGAAATAGGCAACAAATGATATAGAAGCAAATAGCTAATCCAGCTAAAATATCACTTTATAAAACCAGAATCCTTGGCAGCATCTTTGTTTTTGTTCTCTCCACCTCCGACTTGAGGCCACGTTCTAGCCCCCTCCTCTCCATTTTCTCTGCTACAGTTTGCACAGTTCTTTACTGTCGCTCTCTCTAAACTACTATGATGAGGACCACTGTCTCTGGGATTCTCTTTGCTTTGAAGTAAGACCTTCATAGCAGTTAGCACCCAATCCTACAGAGAAGGGAGTTTTGGGGTTTGGTGAGTTGTCAATATCCAACCAGGTAACTTGGGTTCTTCCAGAAGCCACAAGTCTTTGGGGAAACTGAATTTATGAGGACATTGAGATAAAGGTCCAGCTGAATGCACTGGGCACATGGGGACGGCGGGAGAAGGCTGGAGTGCCCAAGAATGCTGGGCGACAGTGACAGCAGAACTAAACTCCAATGAGTGTGATGTAACCAAACTACTTCCTGTTCTGTTTAGTCTCTCTCTGAGGCTAAATGGACCAGTTTCATATCTGGGAAATACGGGCAGAGCAAGACTAAGAAGGGCTTGCTCCATTCTCCATTGTCCTGGTTCCCAGCCTGAGTTCATCAGAATTTCTTGGGAAGATTCCAGGTATCCATTACGAATGGTCTGAATCAGGTTATCTGAGTCTGACCCCCAGAAATATGTATTTTAAACAAGTTTTTCAGGTAATTCTTCTGTAGCAATTCTGCACAGATGTGGATGAATCAGTGAATTAGTGGGGGAGGAAAATCAGTATTCCTCACTGTAGCATTCGAGGCTGTCAGCTGTCATGCTCCCATCATTCTATAGTCACTTTGTGTGTGTGTGTATGTGTGTGTGTGTGTGTTTCTCCTTTCTCTCTTCTTTAATGTTCAATGATCCTACTCACTTCTGTGCATTTATTCATAGCTTTCTCTTTGCTTTGAATACTCTTCTCCATATTCTCCAGTTGAAATATTCTATAGCTACATCAAAGTCCAATTGATCTGCTATGAAATTTCCCTTGATCCTACCAGTAGAATGAACTGCTTCTTTTATGCTCCTATAGAACTTTGTTCGTACCATTGGAAGTTATCATTTTGAGTTTATAGGTCAAGTTTTGAGTTACAAGGTCAAGATATTCTGAATCACAAACTAGGACACATGATCCAGCAATCACAATCATCTCAGATACTCTAAGATATTTGATCACCACAATTGCAGTTGCTTGTGTGTCTTCCCCAGTAAAAGCAATATATATATATATATATATATATATATATATATATATATATATATATATATAAGTTCTTGTAGGCCAAAGATGATGCTGAATTCACTAGTGTAGCCACACAATATAGTATGAGAGACATGGACATGCTTAATTAATGTTGAATCATGAGTGTTTTTGTGAACATGGTGCTACGACTGGGAGGGCCAAGTTACTTTTGGCACCACTCAAACTAAGAGCTCCAGACCCTTTCTCAGAAGGAGAATGAAGGCAGATTTTTGTCTTTCTCTCTTTCTTTGTCATAGTTCAGTCAAGAGCAGGCATAAAGCATGCTGGGACATCAGCTGCATTGGGCTGGGAGGGTGAAGGAAGAATCCATGACCTGCCAGAAGGGGGACTAGAGTTGCTATATAAGATGTGTGTGTGTGTGTGTGTGTGTGTGTGTGTGTGTGTGTGTGTGTACATATATATATATATATATATATATATATACATATCTCTATATTAATGATATCTCTATGTATCTCTATATATCTCTATGTCTATCTGTCTATCTATCTATCTATCTATCTATCTATCTATCTACAAGATCCCAGCTCTCATAAAATTTAAATTCCAGTAAGGGCGATGGGCCAAAAACTAGTTAAATAAAAAAATTTCCAAAATGATAAGTGCTTATTCTAGGAAAGGAGTCAGACAATAATATACAAATCAGATGATCCAAATAGTGAGTGGTAAGTATCATGAAGAAAATAAAAGTGATGCTGTGTCCAAGAGGGTCAGCTTGCTGAGGGTAGTGTGGTAGGATTAGGGCTCTCAGAGATGGCTTTTGTGTTGAAAAGTGGATCTGAGGGAAGAGCCAGCCAAGAGCTGGCAGGAAACCTTACCAGGAAGAGGAAGCCTCAGGTGGCACAACCTGGAGATATGAATGAGCTTGAGTGTTTGAGGAAAACAAAGAGATACAGTGGCCAGAGCCCAGCAAGAGAAGTGCCAGGCAGTGGGAGATGGGGGTGGGAAGAGAGAGATAACAGATGTGCGGGGCCTGGGAATTCTCATTTTAGGCCAAGTGCAATGGAAAGCCATTGGAGAGTATGAAGCAGGGAGTGATAGGATCTCATCATCTGATCTGCAATTATGGTAAATTCTATAGCTACATCAAAGAGGTACAATTGGCAGAATCAGGTGATTTCTAAAGTACATTAAAAGGAGAGTACAGTGAGGAAGGTCAGAGATTCAAAAATGGTGCTCAGGTTTTTGACTTAGCCAAATGAGTGGCTGCTACAGAAGGAGAACGTTTTGTATGGAAGTTGATGTGCTATTTTAGACATGCTGAATCTGAGGTTCCCATGGAGCATCCAGGTGGAAATGTTGAGTCAGACATAAGCTGTGTCTGAAGCTTTGGAAGAACTCTCAGTTGGAGGTGTAGGTTAGACTCCTCATCATCATATAGGAGATTAAAACCACAGAATGGCTGATATCACAGATGAGCAGCATGAGTGGGATGAGAGTGGGCCTTTGGGAACAAGAATATCTTAAGAGTGGGTGGAGATAACATTATCAACAGAGGAAATGTGGAAAGAAATCAAAGGAATCGTTTTTATAATAAAAACAAATATGCTCATTGGATTGAATAGAATGGAGTCCTTGGTGACCTTGGGGAGGTGAACTGAGGCAGGCAATGAATGCTGACTGACTGCTATCTGAGAAACTTGGCAGGGAATGGAAGGAGGCAAATTGCAGGGAATAGTTCAAGGTTAGTGGAATACTTTTTATAGTGGGAAGAGAAGAATGAAAAAAGAAGAGATTGAATATGTGAGAGGAAAAAGGTAACTTGGAAGAGTGAGAGGTTGGAAGAAAGAATGGAGAGGTTTAGCTTAGTTGTATTTGCATGAGGACACCTCATTCTTTTAGCATCAAATGAGGTAGTAAAATTGTGGCTATCCAAACATTTGTATGCAAGATGATAGGGTTTATAACTAAGGGGATTTGTAGTGGATGGTCCCTGTTGTCTTATGTAACTAGTTAGGTAGTAAGAAGTTATTAGCCCAAGAGTTGTGTGTGTGTGTGTGTGTGTGTGTGTGTGTGTGTGTGTGTGTTGCTTTTTAAAAAAGTTTTAATTTTTTTATTGAAGTAAAATTCACATAACATAAAATTGACTATTTAAAAGTGAACAAATGATTCAATGGCATTTAGTACATTCATAATGTTGTGCAACCACCACCTTATTCTAATTCTGAAATATTTTCATCACCCCAAAAGGAAACTCCATATCCACTAGGCAGTTACTCTTCATTCTCCCCTTCCCCCATCCTCTAGCAAACATTAATCTGCTTTCTGTCTCTGTGGATTAACCTATTATGGAAATTTCCTGTAAATGGAATCATGTAACATGTGACCTTCTGTGTCTGCCTTCTTTCACTTAACATAGTGGTTTTAAGGTTCATCTAGGTTACAGTACAGCATATATCAGTACTCCATTCCTAATTATGCACAAATAAGATTTTCTTATATGTATATACCATGATTTGTTTATCCGCTTATCCAGGGATGGGCACTTGGGTTGTTTTCCATTTTTAAAAATTGTGGTAAAAAACATGTAACAAAATTTACTATTGCTAACCTAAAAGTAAAAGGGCCTTAAAGTGACAAGCAAAAAGCATTTAATGAGATCAATAAGAATAGGTATTCAAGAAGCACTGATTCAGGCAGAAGCTTAAATTATGTTCTGATTAGGAAACAAAAATGATGGGTACTTATGAGAAAGAGAGGGAGAAGAATAAATCAGAAGGAAAACATTTCTATTGGCATAGATGACATAACATAGTGATGTTAATTCTAAACAGTGTTTTAAATTTTCGGTCTAGTAGTCATCAGCCTAGTAGTCATAATAACTGCTTTCTTGTTATCTTTGCAATCAGATTTTTGGAGGGCACAGTGTTGCCCCAGGCACAGGTTGTTTTGCCCTGTTTTTACATTCCAAAGATTTGAGACATAAGACATACAAGGCATTTCCTCTGGCATGGCAGCTCTGGCTCTATTTTTATTTATTTATTTGTTTATTTATTATTTATTTTTAGGGTTTTTATGACTATGTGGCAATGATATCTTTAAAGCATATTTAAGGACTTGAATAATTCTTTTTTTAAAATTAAGTTTATTGGGGTAACAGTTAATACAACTATATAATTGTCATGTGTACATTATAATTTGACATCTGAATATTCTATTGTGTGTTTACCACTGAAAGTCCAGTTTCCTTCAGCTACCATATATTTGATCCCCTTTCACCCACTTTATCTTCCCCCATCCTTTATATTTGACCCTCTTTACCCCATTTACCTTCCCTCCTCCTCCCCCACCCCACTAGTAACACTAACACTACTCTATAGTTAGTCCTCTGGTAACCACTAGTCTATATTCCATGTCCATGAGTGTCTATTCGTTTGTCCTGCTCATTTGTTGCTTTTAGGTTTATATCCCATATGTAAGTGATGTCATGTGATTTTCAACGTTTTCTGTCTGGCTTATCTCACAGTCCATCAATGTTGTTGCAAATGGCAGTATTTCTTTTCCTCTTATGGCTGAGTAATAATATTCCGTTATATATATGTACCACAGCTTCTTTAGCCAGTCATCTATCATAAGACACTTCGATTGCTTCCATGTCCTGACCACTGTGAATAATGCTGCTATGAACATTGGTGTGAAAATATCTTTTTGGATATGGGTTTTGAAGTCTTTGGGGTAAATACTCAGTAGAGGGATTGCTGGATCATTTGGTAGGTCAATTCTTAGTTTTTTGAGGAACTTCTATACTGTTTTCCATAGTGGCCATACCAACTTGCAGTCCCACAGCAGTGTATGAGGATTCCTATTTCTCCACATCCTCTCCAACATTTGTTATTACTTGTCCGGTTGATTATAGCTATTCTAACAGGTGTGAGATAGGATCTCATTGTGGTTTTGATTTGCATTTCCCTAGTAGCTAGCTATGTTGAGGATCTTTTCATATATTTGTTGGCCATTTGTATGTTCTCTAGGGAGAAGTGTCTGTTCAGGTCCTCTGCCCATTTTTTGATTGGATCATTTGTGTTTTTTTTTTTGTTATCGAGTTATATGAGTTCTTTGTATATTTTGGATATTAGGTCCTTATCAGAGGTGTTGCTTGCAAATATATTTTCCCATTCAGATGGTTGTCTCTTTACCTAGTTGACAGTTTCTTTTGCTGAGCAGAAGCTTTTAAGTTTGATATAGTCTCATTCATTTATATTTGCTTTTACTTCCCTCACCTTTGAGGTCATATTCACAAAATTCTCTTTAAGTCCAAAGTCCTTGAGTTTAGTTCCTATGTTTTCTTCTATACATTTTATTGTTTCAGGTCTTATATTCAAGTCCTTAATCCATTTTGAGTGAATTTTGGTATGTGGTGATAGGCAACAGTCTAGTTTCATTCTTTTGCAGGTGGCTTTCCAGTTTTTCCAGCACCATTTATTGAAGAGGCTTTCCTTTCTCCACTGTATGTTTTTGGTTTTTTTGTCGAAAATTATTTGCCCATATAAATATGGGTTTACTTCTGGACTCACGGTTCTGTTTCACTGGTTCTGGCTCTGTTTTAAAGTGACTCTATTTATGTTATTGTTTACAGCATCTTAACCATTTTAAGAGTATAGCACATCAGTGTTAACTGCATGCATACTGTAGTGCAACAGCTCTCCAGAACTTTTTCGTCTTGCAAAACTGAAACTCTACCCATTTCTCATTCTCCCAGCCTCCAGTAACCACATTCTATTTTCTGTTTCTATGACTTTGACTACTTTAGATAACTCATATAAGTAGAATCATGCAGTCTTTGTCTTTTTGTGATTGGCCTATTTCGTTTAGCATAACGTCCTCATCCATGTTGTCAAGTATGACAAGATTTCCTTCTTTTTTAAAACTGAATAATAGTCTTGTGTGTGTGTGTGTGTGTGTGTGTGTGTGTGTGTGTGTGTGTGTGTGTAGATATTTTATTTCTTCTTTAGGGACATTTAGGTTGCTTCTACCACTTGGCTATTGTGACTAATGCTGCAAAGAACACAGAGTTTTAGGAAAACAGAAAGGAGAGTCAGGTAGAAACTCACAGCTGGATCAAAATATTTGGTAGGAAAACAAATGATTCCGACAAGGGTTTGTTTAGTAGCAAAAGGATCTTAGCCAGCAGGCAACTGTAGAGCACAGGTCCTCTTGCTTGGTCACTAGGCCCTGTCCTAGGAGTTTGAGTCAATTCTGAGACATATCAGAAAAGAAGGCTGTGGTTAAGTAGCCTCCTTTCTCTGACTACAGTATAGGGTCAGGTAAGAACTTGCTCTGGGAGGTGGTCATCAGCAACATCTGCTGCAGGGAGCGGGAGATCAGGGCCTGAGGAAACCTGGTGGGGCCCAGCATTAGCTCTCAGAGCCTCATTACTTTCTTCTTTAGTCCCCTTCATCCTCCTTCCTTCTCTTTATCCTTCTCTTGTTTCCCCTTCTCCTCCCCTTTCTCCTCTTCTTCACTGCCCCACCCTTGTTCTCTCCCCTTCCCTCTCCTCCTTTCCCTTCCTCTGTGGGAATTGTTTCTCTCTGATCTTCACAGGCACTGTGCACAGGAAGCAGGTGGGAGTAGCAGAGACTGTTTGTCTTTGCTATAGTTTTGCTGTTTTTATACTCTCGGTTCCTTGCAGGTTCACATCTCTTCCCCAATAAGATCAATTGAGCTGAGGGGCTTTATCCAGGCAGGGTTTTCAAAGGCGGTACAACTGCTCCTGGCTAAGGAATCGCTGGTCGCTTCATCTTCTTCCAAGAAAAAGCCTCTATTATCTCAAAGACTGGGACCCATGCTTCCACCACCCACTGAGCAAGTATGAGCCTGTTAGAGGTTCTCCCATGTTTTCCCTCCCACTTCAGATCCAAAGAGACAAGGAGTCTGGCTGCACAGCCCAGACACCTACAGAGAGGACAAAAAGGAAGGTAGAAGCACAGTCCAATTGCCAGGGTTGGCTTCCAACTCCCCAAATTTTCACCACTTTCTAAATTGGCTTGGTGACACTGAGTACTTCTTATCAGAGTAAAGATAAGTCTTAAATTATTTACTCCTCTCTTCTGTCCACTCCAGTCCACCCGACAGCCTTGCTTTAGCGAGTCTGCATGAACTAGCGAATGCCTAACATGAATTCAGTGGCAATGGATTCGTGACTAGCATGTTTTCAGCAGCCTACTAGGGGTAGGGAGACCAGCTTCAGCCTCCCTAGCTGAGGAAAAAGGAGGGCAGAGACACCCACCTGCGCTATATATGCTAGCTAAGTGAGTGACAATTGCTTCTTTAATATTAATCTCACTCTGTTCTCTAATCCATGGGCCACTTGGACAGTGACATGTAAATTGAGCAGTTTTTTCATGCTTTTGTACTTTTTTTTTTTTTTTTTAGTTTTTGTTGATGTGAAAGTTCTCTCTTAGAAATATTCATCTCCCTTTGCCTTGATCAAGAGAAGGGGAAAACGAGGTTTTGGCTCATGCCCAGGCCTACAGAAAGGATCTACATAGCACAGGAGTTTAGTTAAGTATTTGGCAGTTAAGAGGAGCCCGGGAGAGAAGAATTGAGCGGGAGAGGGAGGTCTGGCCAGAGACACCTTGACCATTTCTTCCTGACCATGTAGGGTTGTCTACTAAACAAGCCCATCTCTGTGTATTGCTCAGAGAATTTATATTTGATCTGGCTTAGAGTTGTGGGAAGATTTACCTCTGATTGTGTAGCAAGTGGGTAGGGCTAGGACCAGGGGGAAAAGCGAGAGTCCTCTATGATTCAACCATCCAGTCTGTATGCTCTAGGAATTCTAAGAGGGAGCTCTGGACAGAGTTTCACACAGTGATCATTTGTCAGATGTAGTTGCATTCAGTGAGGCTGGCCACATTAGGTGGACTGAAGATACGGTTTCAAGTCCTGGACAACGAAACTAGTTGTGAACTCTGGAAGCAGAAGTTATCTGAAACTATGTGTATGTGAAACGTCTTTGTTGTTCCTTGTCCTCTAGTAGCTGAGATTAATTAATCATCCTGCTGAAGGCAAATACTCTTTAGGACCAGCCTCGGGTAATCCCTCTTGGCCAGCTCTGGAGGCGGAGTGGGCTTCTCCATCACGCACAGAAACCTGGAGAAACCCAGGCAGCATGAACAATGAGATCTTCTTTCCCAAGCAGTTAGAGTTCCTACTCTTTCTGGGCTCCAGGCCCGGTTTTACTGGATATAAAACACCAGTGGGGATGAGCCTGTAGCAACAATTTGATCTCTGATACCTAGGAAGCAGACCGGCCCATGATAAATGAGGATGACCTTTATTTAGAGTCTTACAGGGAATTGATAATGATATTTACATCCCAGGAAAGGCCCAGAAACTTCATCTCCCAGTCCTTCTTAAGAAATGATGACCGAACTAGAGAAAATCTCCAAGTGCCTTCTGGGCAGCTGCTGTACTGTAGCCAGGTAGTTAAATAACACACCGATCTCAAACATAAGGAAAGCATCCCCTGCCCCTTGAAGCAGGGATTGGAGCACTCCTGGAGAACAACTTTCTCAATGTTCTCTATCCTATCTTGTTTTCTTTTTAACATTTTCTTTTATTTCTGTCTTTTCTCAATGCTAAGATTGGCAAAGGATGCTTGGGATCCCGCGGACTGTTCTTTACAACACAGGTGGATATGCACATTTCCCAGGGCACAATGGTTAAGAGGGATATGAGTAATGGTGTCTGTCTTAATAAGAGCAGGTTCTAACTAAGAGCCTTTGTTAGGGTAACTGCTCAGTTTTGGATCTGAATTTTGAATCATGTAAACATCTCCTCCTGGATTTTGAACAGGTGTTCTGGTACTTGTTTCTCAGAGCTGCCGTGACAAAATACCGCAGACTGGGTGTCTCAAGGCAATGGAAATTTATTCTCTCACAATTATGGAGGCCAAATTCGAGGCGTCGACAGGGTTGGTTCTTTCTGGAACCTCTGAGGAAGAATCTGTTCCATTCTCCTCTTTTCTAGCTGGTGGTTGATGGGAATCAGCACTGATGGCTTACAGACACATTGCTTCAATTTCTGTCTCCATCTTCACATGACTGTCTTCTCTCTATGTGTCTGTGTGTCACTAAATCTCTCTCTCCCTATAAGGACCTCAGTTATTAGATTATGAGCCCACCCTAATGCAGAATGACCTCATCTTAACTTGAATACATCTGCAAAGACCTGATTTTGAAATAAGATCACAGGTACCAGGGGTTAGAACTTCGACGTATCTGTGGGGACTCAAGATTCAACCTGCAACAATCCTGAATTCTAAAGTCAAACTCATCATCTTCTCCCTAAAACTATACCTCGGACTTTCTATTCAGTTCACTCATTTCTTTATTCAATAAGTATTGGGCATCTGCTGGCGTAACTGGTGGCTCTATGAATATGATAATAAAAATCAACAAAGACCATGAATATCACTTGTGTAATCTGAAAGTATCCTATATTTTTATAATCTCCTCTCCCCAAATCCAAATCATTATCATGTCTTGTTGACATTGTTTTCTGAATATTTTTCAGATTCATTCCTTTTTTTCCAACTCCACCTTCAGAGCCCACACTCCTACATTATCTTGCTCAGACAGTTGTAATCACCATCTAATTGCAAATCAACTTAATTTTGTTCCTGTCTAGTAAGTTTCTACATTGCAGGTAGATTCCCTCTTACCTCCCCCCAACACAAACACACACACACACACACACACACACACACACCATGATTTCTCAATACATTTAGAATAAAGCCAAACTCCTAACTCTGGATGTTGAGCTCTCTCTGCCTGTCCAGCCTCGGCTTACACCACACCCCATCTCTCACTTTCGTAGGTCCAGCCACACTGGTCTTTCAGTCTGTCAGCTTTAAAAAAGTATACAAATTGCTTGAGAATCATGTTAAGTAGATCATCAGGAATAAGGCCTGAGATTCTGCATTTCTAGCCAGCACCTAGGTGATACCAGCACTGCTTGTCCAGGGCTCTGCTTTGAATCCAAAGGTTTGTCAGTCCCTGTGCTCCCTTTGTACATGCTGTTCCTGCTTTTCCTCAATACTCTTTCCTCCTCCCTTCACTTGAACACAGTGTTCAGATCTCAGTTCATTACCACTGCTCAGGGAACTCTTCTTCTGTCTCCCCAACTAAGCCAAATACCTTCAAGCCAACTGGGAAGTCTCATTTCCACATATCTCTTCTTAGCACTTAGCACAGTCGAGTTACATGTTTTCTCTGGACATTTTTTGATCAACTAGTTATCTCCCCCACTAGACTATAGACTCCACGATGGAGGGTCTGTGTCTGTTTCTGATTACCATTGTTTCCCCAGAGCCCAACACAGTGTGGGGCTCTCAGGATAGACACTCATTAAACATTTGTCAAATTGATGACAAGTGGTACCAAGTCCCTAAGAGTTTTTCCTTTCACTAGCAGAGTCAAGGAGTGACAATCATGTGGCCCTGGTGGATTTAGACCCTCAGAAGAAAATTGCTTTGTCTTTCCTTTGTTGTCACAGCGATTCTGCTGCTTTTAGTCTGGATCGCTTCTGATGCTATCGACAACCTTTGCATACACACTAAGTTTGTTTTTGCCTTATGGCTGTTGGACTCAGATGGTGACCTGGGGTTAATAAACTTGTGTCATTACAAGCACCAGAGATTTCCTCTGATTACTTCAAATAACAGGGGCTGATTGTAAGGATGACTGTGAAAATAAGGAGGATGAGGTTCTCAGCGGGATAGGCAGTCCGCTCAGGCGGCAGAGCTCTATACTGCTTTTTGGAGTTAAATGCAGCTCTTGAGGCAGCCCTCATCACTGTCACCATCAGCAATGCCAGGCAATTGCTCTCTACTGCATTGCCCCATTAAGACAGCTCACCTACTTCTCCTGTCTCTGTAGTACTTGTAGTATCTTTTGGCTTCTGTTCTTGCCAGCATTTGGTTACCTCTCACTACTACCTCCTTGCTCATAGTTTCCACCATCTTCTGGTCTCTGTGGCATCACTGCTCAACTCTTAGCTTCTACTCCCTGGTGTCTGCTGCTCATATTCTCTATATACTTTGCATTTAAATTCACCCAGAGAGGATCTGATTGTTTGTTTAATCACTATTACCTTTTTCTGATTCTCATGCCACAACAAGCTTAGGCCACTGACAGGCCTATACCAGATTTTTCTGCCAGTAAGTTTGGTGCTCATGCTGGTTCAAGCATGTCTGAGCAGGGGACAGTATATTCACATGCACTGGTGTGCTGGAGGCAGCTTCTACTGGTCCCCAAGTACTGATTGTAAAATATTTAATAATTTGATGAGCCCAGTTGTTAAAAGTCAGTAGCCTGAAATCAGACATGGTAGAAGTATTTACACCATAGAAATCGGAAAAGGCTACAAATCACACACACCTCCTTTTTCCCCCAGAGGCAGTCTGCCAGCACACAGCTGAATGGAATAAAGAACATGGCTTTATTTTATTTACAGGAAGCACTCAGAGCCATTTCCATTGGTTCTGTGGTTGCCATTCTAGGCTTCCCTGTTGGGGGAGGTATAACTGGCGAGTGCCCTGTGAGGCTTTGCTTGTCACTCCCAGGGCTTCCAAGTTGACACAGGCCCCTCTCATCATTGTTGCCACCCTAATTGGTGTTATATTTTTGGTTGAGTTTCCAAGGAAACAAACTCTGAGATGGAGATTTGTGTGTGCAAAAACTTACTGGGGAATGTGCTTGAGTTTGACGCTTACAGAGGAGAAGAGATTGCACACAGGGAATAATTGAACTGCAACGTAGTCATCAAAAAGGTATCAGCCAGTTCCATGAGAAAGACCAGTAATTAAACTGGGGCTATCCATTGAATAAGGTGACTCTTTTCAGAGGAGAGTGATTCTCAGGGAGGAACTCAGCTGAGAACCATGGATTGGCCCCAACACTTCCAGTGGATGAGAGGGCAATCTGGGGGGTTCACACACGTTTACTATATGTAGAAGGATAAAAGGTGTGTAAATGTTAAAGTTTCCATAGAGCATGTTAAAGTTGTTTGAATAAATTCCCAAGTAGGAAAGCTGTCATAATTTTTAATACGCTTTTTCCATTTTTCAGAGCCCGTATGTCCTGAAAAGAATTGTGACCCCAGTTTCCTCACCAGCAGGATCAAAGGACAATATAATGGGCATTTCACAGTATAACACCTATTTTAATTATCCATACCAGATCTGCTTGTCTTCTCTCCACTCAGAGAGAGTTCTATTTCCAGCTCGAGCATTGCAAACCGATGATTACTGATTATGCACAGCCTTTCTCTTCATGTTCACACACACCTGCATCCTGGCACTGGTGTCAGTGTTTCCCACCCTTCTTTCGGGCAGACCTCCTGTACTTTTTTGTAGGTAGGTCTCAGCAGTCCATGCTGACCTGCCAATTGCAGATGTGGCTGCCCCAGGAATTGTTACCTTGGGGGAACCTTGCCAGATGTAGCATATTAAAGATGGCTACCTGAAGAGGTTGGGTTTGGGGGTGTCTATGTCCCTTTGCCTTGAGAAGGTGTGACTCAGTGATTGCTTTGACCAGTAGAAGGTAGCAGAAATGACATGGTACTGCAAGTTCCATCTCCAAGTTCTTAGACAACTTTCTTCAAGAGCGCTGATCTGTGTAAGAAATTCAATAACCTGAGACTGTCGTGCCAGCAGAGGTACCCTGGTCAGTGGCCCTGGCTGAGCCCATCCTGCCAGTCACTCCTGCCTGGGTGCCTGCCTAGTGCATGAAGCCATGTTGGACCCTCCATTCAGTCCATCCTCTAGCCAAATACCCTGAGCAACCTCAGCCAGTGCTACAGGGAGCAGAAGGATCACTCAGCTGAGTCCTGCTTGAATTCCTGATACCCAAGATCTTAAGATATCATAGAATGAGTGTTGCTTTCAGCTACTAAGGCTTGGATTGATCTATTACACAGCAATAACTCATGGGGTCATCAGGTATGTGACATTCTCAGACTATGACCAGACAGTGATATTTTCTGCATAGTTGTTTCATAAGTGCTACAACTAAATGTTCCAAAATGTATTAACACTTTAAATATGTTGTTCAAGCTTCATTAAGAAATAGTCTAAGACCTTTTCTCTTTTCTGCCTAGATGTGCATAAGGGTGTATATTGGAATTCAAGGATTTTTATTCCTATTAAATGAGTAGATATAGAGAGTGCCAGGTCTTTTTCTCTGTTTTCTCTCTCCTTTCCCCCCTTTCCCTTATAGTCCTTTTGATCTAAGCTATAAACTTCATGGAAATGAATATGGAGAGGTTGGTAAATAGAGGGTTAAAAGCTGTGGTGTTTGAAGTTACCTTCCCTTTTTCAAAATGGAAGGAGGCATTTGCCCCTTGGGAGCTGTATCTCTCCACAAGGACAGATAACTTTAAAAGTCTGACCTTACAAAGAAGAGGCCATTATCTGTTCTTGCATTTTTTTTTTAATGGAAAATTTTCAATTGTTTTTAAAAGGAGAGAAAGAAAGAATATTCATTAAACTGTGAAGAAAATGTGGACCTCATAGAAGGAAATACAATTGAGAAATTATTCCTAAATAGAATCAGACTTGCACAAAGAATCTAACTTCTGTGTACTGAGGCTTTGTCCCTATGAGCCTCGCTACTGTAAAATCTCATATGGTCAGGAAAATTCAGATATCTCGAGAAACCTGAAAATTCTCTGTAATCTGGTTCAAAATTTTGCATCCCTGCCCTTCTCTGGGTAAATTTAGAGAAGACTGATGAATAGAGTAGGGAAAGAGTGCAGAAATGTTAGCTACGCCTTGCACAAGACTAACCCAATCAACTCTCTTCTGTGCACTGGAATTACGGAGGTGAAGAGAGATTCCATGACGATCTCCTCTTATGCTCATGAGGAAAAGGGAGGCCCAGAGAATTTAAATGACTCGTCTACTATCATGTAACCAGTCATCAAGTTGAGATTAGAAAACAAGCCATTGTAATGTGACTATATCAACTCATGCTTTTATAAACATATTCTTTCCAAAATACTTAATCTACCTGTACCTCATGCCATGTACTATGCCGGGCACCGGTAATCAAGTACTGCATAAGACAGGTGGTCTTGGCCTCATAGAGCTGACTGAAAGTAATCTGATGAGGCTGAGTGAAAGCTGGCACCTTGTGATGGAGTATGGAATTAATAGGGTGATGATCAAATTAAACTTTCTTGTCATAGTCTTACTTACTGAACCAATGTTAGAGCCAGCATAACTTCTTCTAGGATATTCTGATACCCAGGAAATTCTAAGGGGATAAAATTTGTTCTTCTTCCCTGCTTTTATTAAAGAAGTTAGAGATTAACTTCACAGGCTTGGTTTTTGTTACTTTTTTTTTTTTGGCAAAGCAACCCTTGGTTGACCTCACTGATTGCAAGGACCTTGTCAGTTTACAATCCCTTATTTTTAAATTTTATTTATTTAATATTTTCTGCCTACAGAACCTGGTCTTCCTAGGTGGTCTCCCATCCAACTACTAACCAGGCCCTTCCCTGCTTAGCTTCCAAGATCAGGCAGGATCGGGCTTGTTCAGGGTAGCATGGCCACAGATTATTTCTGTTACTTTACTACAAGCTTTGCCCCTGATCTTATGGACACCTGAAAGCTAGCTAGTCAATCTCTATTCTTCATGCTACAGTTGGTAGCCCTATAACCTTCTAAATTAGTATTTAGAAGGTTCTAGTGGAATACCAAGCCAAGATACAGTTAGCCTTTCTGTGGAAATGTAAGCAGTAACAACTGAATAGGAAACACATCTAAAGATGGGAATTTATTAGGATAAACCATGTGGAATAGAAGAGTTCCCTATATGCAACTTTTTGTCACCTACAAAAATGTCAATGCCCTATAAATTCAACCAAATTGCATGCATCAACAGCAGCTGAACTTAATGTTTATTTATTTTGAGCAAATGCCCATTAAGAGCTTTGGGCAATTTTACCTCTGTATGACTCAGTTTCCTTATTTGAAAAGTGGGGATAATAATAGATTTATTTGTTTGTTTATGAAATCAATTTCTCTAGACTGGCACATGTTGGCTTACTACTCAGGTCCTCCACAGGCAAAAGCCCTAGGTGTTACTCCCTTAGATTGGCTGGCTCACACCTTTAACGTGTTGCTTGCGTTACTTAGGCCTTTCTTCCTTTACCTCCTAGTCAGAGATTGAAATCATTCTGCTTAAAGCCATCCGCATCTCAACTCATTGGCTCCAGCACATTTATTTTGCATGTGTTGTCTTCAAGCTCTGCCTAATCAGGTCAGTGGTTCACAGCCCTGGAGGCACATTAGAACCGCCTGGTGAGCTTTAAAAATGTCTGGAAGAGTCCTTAGAGCTCCTGATTGCATTGGTCATGATGGTGCCAAGGCATTGGTATTTTTTTCAGAGCTCCTTCGGTGATTCTAATATGCAACTGGGGCTGAGAACAAAAGTGCCCCAAGAAATCACTTTATGCTCACCCATTTTTATTAATGTTTCTCTTCCCTCACAAGGCCCCAGCGTCCTGAGGACTTATCCCAGGTCATATTTATACTTCTTGTCTAGTTTTTGTGTGCATCCCTGTCCATCTCTTTTCTTATCCTTCTGTATCAGTAAGTTGTTAGTGAAGAAGAGATCGTTTCTACTGGAAAGCCTGGGGAAGGGGCGATGCTCAGAACACGGCTGCTGACGCTGGAGACTAGAGGGCAGTTGGGTAAAGAGGGCTGGTGGGATTGTCCTGTTCCCAATGAGAATCCCAACAAACTTGAATGTGTTATTGAAAACTTCCTAGGAGATGCAGCAGACAAGAAGTTGAGGTCCCCTGGTGGGATCCCTGAGTTATATCACCCTTGGGCCTTCTTCGCCTCATTTGTCTGGCCTTCTGGGTACAACCTGCAGATCTGGACACAAGCCATTACATCATTATTAATATCTTCACTGGCCAAATTCCCTTCTCTTCATCTTGACAGCTGGAATTCTATCCATATTCTGCCTGCTCCAGGAAGCCTTTCCTCAGTCTGCCTACTGCCAGTCTCCTGTATTATTTGGAACTTTCATAACACCTGCGAGCATGCAGAGTAGAAATAGCAATGGATTGAGGACCAGATCAGGCTCCCATTCTGCACAAACCGATAGTGTCTAAGCATCTACACTTACAATAAGTATTTGTCAAATGACTGCATGATAGAATGAATTAGTTGCCTTGGGCAAGAAAATTTTCTGAACCTCCATTGCTTTATCTCTGGAATAGGGCTATTATAGGGAGTTTATTTCTTTTTTCTTTTTTTTCTTTAAGAATGGTCCTTGGAATATCTGAATCAAAACCCCCTGGGGTTCTTGTTTAAATGCTGAGCCCTGCCCTTCCATCTGAATCAAAATTGCTGGAGGCCTAAGAATCTGTGTTTAACATGCACTCAGGGTAATTAATATGCTCAGTAAAGTTGGAAAACTACTGAATTAGTAGTGGTTATTTGTTCAATAATGTGACATGATGGCAGTTACAAATGTAAAAGCTTGGCATTCACAGAGATGGGAAATTCTCTTTGCTGAAGGTAGATGGAAGAGTTTTCTTGGTTGGAAAAGTGCTAGGTAGTGGAAAGGACTTGAAATATTCCAGGAATAAGATCATCCGCAGGTGGAGATGTGTTGGGCAGAGTGATAGCAGCCCCTTTGAATATCATTGATTGTTCATATATCCTCCCCCTTCATAATCAATAATTATGCATTAAATACCTGCTCATTAGGCCAAGTACTGGGGATACAGGGGTGACTTCAACCACATCTGTTTCACATAGATGTGCCTGTTATAATTATTCATACTTGGCTGTGTCAATTTCAGGACCAGGAACGAACCCTAGGAGGTAACTGAGTCTAATTTCCAAGATATTCGACTGTCTGCTTACAAAATCTTTAATTCTGCATTGCAGCTTCTTTTTTGACTGGTGTCTATTGATTCTGTTTTCTATAGGAATAACTTCTGAATTTTATAAATGAGATGACTAGGGGAGAATAAGGTTTCCTTTGTCAGATTTTTTTTTTGGTAAATTTCTTTACTGTGATGTAGCAAATCAAAGTAGGGACTTCATGTTTTGTTACAGGTTTTTGGACTGAAAATCTCCTAAAGATATAAAATTGCCAGCTGTGACAGTTTCATTCCTGCTCAAATCAGCTTTCGTTTCAGATAAAATTTCTAGTCATCAAAGAGCAGACTTGCTGTGTTTCTGATTAATTATCAGAGCTCTTCTTGTTAAAAAAGTTGGCTTTTATTTCTGACTATATTATTGAGCCACTGTGTGATCTTAAGTATGTAAAAGAGCTTTGGGATAGCATGGTTTCACATTCTGTAAAATGGAGATAAGAATACATGGCATGCATCTTTCAGGAGCACCATGAGGATTAATGAGATAATGTTAGCAGGCATATCAAAGTCACCCGTTTTTTTTTCATATTCAAATTTCAGTTTCATTTCCTAATACTATAAAAGGGTGATATATTTAAAAAAAGCAACTACTCAGGAGCAAGATTACAGTGAGCTGTAATAGTTATTTCCCAAAAAGATGGAACAAATGACAAAGAGGATTATTAAGCGTCTCTCTATATATCTTCCTTTTTACTTTAATTCCATGTTTTGTCCATACTTTAGAAGAGGAATTTTTATAGTGCTAGGAATCTAGATCCATATGCCAGGCTGTCTGTGAAATTTAAAAAGCACCAAAATGTACTAAAACCTTACATTGTCAGTAATGATTTGCTTTACTGAGTAATGAGCGTGTTATGTACATGCAAGCAATAAGCCCAGAGCCCAGCTCCCAGATGAGTGTTATCTTATCTCTGGGACAACTCAGTCTCTGCTAGAGGAAATTCATGAACCAAAATTCATAGACAAGGGGAAGAGGAGCGATCCATCATCACTGGCCCATCCATCAAACTGTTGTCCCACATCGTGCAGGGAGTTTGCCTGCCACGAATTTCATCAGTGGTTGTATTTCATAAGTCGAGCCTGGTGATCAGACAGGGTCACCCTGAAACCATATCTGGAGAGTCAGGCATCACGCGGCTGCCTGTCTCCCCTAGATTGATGGCTATCTCAGCATCTGTAGGTTTTAAAGATATGGAAAGCAACTTTGAAAAAGTTAAGGGAGCAATTCTACGACAACATAAGTGGACACAAACCACGGGGTTGAGGAGGAGGTAAGGGACTAGAGAGAAGGAAAAAGAGGGAACAGAAAAAGCAGGAAATAAACATGGCAAAAAGAACAATGTATAAGGAATGTGGGGGAAGGAGATACCAGAATTAATGCAAAAGTGAGGATAAAAGGAAAAGAAAACAAGCACAGATGGGAATAAACTAGAAAGGTGCTCATTTTTATGTTCATGAGATGACAGGTTTGGAGGCCAGTCTGCCACAAAGTTCCCCGTGGCAAGTGTGCATGTATCTACTTTCCCAGGAGCCTTTCATTTTCAAAATGATCGGGAATATCTTCCTCCCTCACTCCTTTCAATAAGGTAGGCCAGTATTACCCCAACTTTCCATGTGAGAAAAAGGAGATGTATTTATTCTGAAGCAAAGGAGTGTTTCAGGGCACTTCACCAGCACAAGCTCCTCCCTGGGTTCGGGGAGGGTCCCTGACCACATGCCGGTTTTGTTACATATTTCTGTACCTTTTACAAAAAGAACCACAATCTTCAGATTACTGTGGTCTCCTCCTTCCATTCTGGCTTCTCCTCACTCTTTCATCATGCTTCACCTCATGTTAGATGACATTAGGGCATTTTTGGCAGTTGGCTGAGGGAAGTCGAGGTGAGGATGTATTTAGATGAGGTGTAGTAGAATGCATCGATGGGGGGAGGGGTCTTGGTCAATTCCACATGTGGTTACGTTCCTGATAGCTGTTCCAGGGTAGGTATAGCTTCCCAAATGTGTCCTATGGTGCCCCTCTCCCTGGACTCAATCTCTAATTTTTTTTTTTTAAGGCGAGGCAATCTTTATTTGACCTCACAGATTGCAAGGACCTTGTCATTTTATAATCCCTTTATTTTATTTATTTATTTATCTATTTATTTATTTATTTATTTATGCCCACAATACCTGGTCTTCCATCCAAGTACTAACTAGGCCCAGCCCTGCTTAGCTTCCGAGATCAGACAGGATCGGGCTTGTTCAGGATAGCATGGCCATAGACTCAGTCTCTAATTCTGATGGTCCCTAGGTCAGTGGATGGGAGAGAAGTAAGAAGGCTTGAAATGAAGGGTGTTAGAAGCTAGTTTGGGGGAACTTTTTTCTAGTCATCAGATATATAAAATTATAAGCAGACCATGAAAAGACACAGAGGAAACTTAAATGCATATTGCAAGTGAAAGAAGCCAATCTGTAAAGCCTACACCCTGTATGATTTCAACTATATGACATTCCAGAAAAGGCAAAACTATGGAGACAGTAAAAAGATCAGTGGTTGCCAGGAATGGAGAAGAGATTGGAGGTGAATAGAGAGCACAGGGGATTTTTAGGATTTTTAGGGCTTATCCAAGCCTATAGGATGTACAAAGAGGTGGGATGCTTTCAGAGGATGGAACCTATCATGAAGCAAAAAGTGTAATTGTGGATTGTAGATAGCAATTCCAAAAGAATTCAGAATCATTGAAATATTTCTTCTAAACACTCCTATGTTCAAGCTTCTGACATGTCTACACTTAACATACATCCCATCATCCCACCCTCCATTTTTGTGAATGTTGATCACGATTCTCTTTCCTTTTGAAAACACTATGTATTTTTCTTTGTTTTTTTTTCCAGAATATTTTTAGTTTTCAGTATTTTATCCCAACTAAACATAGTAGATTGTGGAAAAACATAGAATAATGTCTTGGTGTTTTCACTATGACTGTGATTGATTTGCTGTGCAACATCCCACCCTCCTAATGAATATAAAACCAATACTAAAGTGTCCTCATTTAGCAGAAATACATAAACAAGGAAAGGAAGTAATTTAATTTTAGCTTATACTTAACTTTGACTTAGTAGTCACCAGTTTTGGGTGGCAGCCACAAAAAGCCAGGCAAATTCCCACAATGCCAGGCCACTGGGAAGGCAGTTTCCGGCAATAGCAAACAATTGCAATTTTCTTCTTAGAAAAGTCTCAAAATATTTCATAACAAGCATTTAAGGTCAAATAGAGGTATACTCTCTTGCTCATGAGCATGCATTCTACAAACATCCTTTATGCACACTTCTTGTTTTGTGGCTTCTATGGAGTTCACGTCTCTCCTTGATATCAGGAACTTTCTTATTCTCTTGTTCCAGTTGACAAAATCATGTTGTTGCTCATACCCAAGCCTCTACATGCCTGCCGCTTCTCCCTTTTTTAGCCTCACTGCCAGCACTAACCCATCTTGTCACTCCTCTCTTCCTGATGCCAGAGCAGCGAAGAGGTTTATAACTCTGGGATTATGTGCATACTTGATATAGTCCAAACTGAAACTCTGTGTTTAGGAATTCACCTGGTAGGATTTTTCTAGGAAGGGTTATATAAAGGTTTTGCCCTCAGCATCGGAACCAAATTATCACATAATAATGGTTGTGTGGAAAGTATGTTAAATAGCTGATTTGAGGTTGGGGGATGGTGATTTGGGAAATATTGGGATTGCTGGGCTTCCAGCACTATTTATATTCATATACTATTCATATTCGCTTAGTAACAAAATGAACTGTGATTTTAAGAAATGTATCACTTCTGGAACAATCAAAATAGACTATTATCATAGGCATAGTATAGCAATCAAGTCAAAGGTGAACAAGACTCAGTTGATTGATCTCTGAGAGTGGCCTTCATCCCATATTTACAAAATGTTGTAATTCCAAAATTTTGTAAGAGAAAAACTATGTGAAATCAAGATAAGTGGGAATAATTTGGAGTTTGACTTTTCTTTTTCACTACTGCCATCTCTAAAACTTAACATCTATTTAGAAAGCATATTTAGAAATATTTGGTATTTAATTTATGTTTTTAAACAAATTATTCCTAGAGGAAATATCTGCTGAGCCTTAATCACTAGACCCTATGGGGATTTAGTGAGAAATAAATGGGCGAGGAAGGAAAGAAGTGCTTGCATTGGCAAAACCAAATGTACAGGTGGTTAGAAAGGTCTCGTGGCTGCAGGAATGAAGATGGATTTTATTAATTAAATGGCAAACCCAGAGTGGAAATCACACAGGAAATAAACCTTTAGAGTAGGTAAACGGGCAGCAGCTTCTTACCTAAGAATTAAGAGATCAAGTGGCCAGAACCAGTCTATCACATAACCATATAATCACATGGATGTTTTCCTTGATAAAAGAAAAACAGATAATTTGAGGACTAAAAATGGGGAACAGAATGGGGCAAGTAAGCTAGATCAAGGAAGGGCTTTTACTCTGCAGCTCAAATCTTCCTATTGATGCTTTGTCTTTTTTAGTAGATGATGGATATTCACTTTGCTCCTGTGTATGACTTACATCTTGTTCTATTCTACTTTTACACTCTAAATGTCTTGCCTTTCTAAAAGCAGCTTTACAGAAGGATACCTTCAAAAATATCAGGGGAATTTTGAGCAACAAGAAGATGGGACAAACTGAGAAGAACCAGGACAAACTTCAGGCTTGAAGAGCTGAGAGTATAGAAAAGAAATTGTATCTTAGTGTAGAAACATTTATTTATGGAGAAAAGAAGGTGGGGAAGGGCACTCTGCTCCAAAAGGGAAAACTGTGAAGTCATAATATCACACCAAAATAGAAGGCAAGGATCAGAGACCAGGAAACTAGGTCTGGTTTTAATGTCCAAAGATTCAGGTCCATATCAAGAGACTCACAAAGAGAAAGGTCGGGAACATTAACCAGAATTCCACATCAACAGAACTCAACTGAAATCGTTAAGTACACAAAAAACAGTGTGCCAGGAACTCTGCCGGGTGCATGGTACAAAAGGCACCGTCAGAGACATAAGTCAGGTTTCATGAGTGTCCAGGGGCTTCAGTGGCAGGAGGGACAAAGAGGGTGAGATGTGGGTAGGCTAGAGCAGGCAGCACTACGAATAGTTTTCTAATATTCAAAAGAAATGAGTCTTCTTAATATTCCACAAAAACCTGGCCTTAAAGAAGGTAAAATTGGGTTTATCCAACGATGTTACAGAGAAGTATCCTGATGAAAGGAGGGGACTGTAGACAGGAAACTGAACAACTGATGTCGACAATATGTGTGTGGGAAGGAACTTGTCTTAGTCATCTCTGGGTTGTTAGGACCTAGAGTTTGGGAATGAGTTGTGGCCCAGTAATATGTTGACTCTTCTTTACGGGATCCTTTAAAAGTTTTCCACGGTGACCTGCAGGGAGCAGAAACTTTTGAATAAATTAAAACAGATTCTAGGTACAATGAAGTTGTAGAGTATCAAGGTGGCAGCTGATATAGATGCTAAATTCAGCCTATAGACATGATCGTTTTTTCTTTGTCTTAATCAGCTCAGACTTTGAAATATCGTTGGGTGTACATTCCCTTGGAAGAGAGATGCACCTTTCAGTTTTCTGGGGTCACAAACATTGCTTATTCTACGATACAATTATTTTACCAGCCTCATACCTGAAGGCATTTGAGTGTGACCCTTTCTCACTACATGGGAAACAAGAAACCACAGTCAGCTGAGAGAACTGATGTGAGTGAGCCCATCCTTTGAGTAATGTTGTCAATCTCTTCGAAAGTGATATTTCCATTGTGCTTATTTTTTTTCCTTCTTTCTGTTTCTTGGCCATTGTTTGAGAGCTCTGATGATCAAGGTAGAGGCAGAAGGTACCGCTTCAATCTGGGCCTGTCCCAAATGGTCAGTTTTGCTGTAATCCTCACACCCTTCTAATCACCAGTTGCTTTTGCAATGTCATCATCAACCTTTTTTTGTAAACAAACCAAGGGGGCTGATCTTAGGGGCCGGGGCTGAAGTGCTTGTTTTCCAAACACAGCTGTTGAGGTCAGATCCATCTGGACTCACTGTGCTCAACCCAGTGCTTCCTCACCTCCAGCAGTTACTTCTAGTTCCTTCACTCAGCTCCTCAGTCACACTGACCCCCCCCGCTCCAGGTCACTGTGTGGAAGGCTACCCTGGTTTACCCAGTCGGAGCCTCACTTCAAGCTTCTGGGAGCCCAGTTAGACTATTGATACTCACTCCCAGGAGGCTCTGGATCCTATATGTAAAAAGACTCATTTCTCCCAAGTGAAATCTTTGCTACTTGCTGTTTTCCTTGAATAATAAAAACCTTGCTTGAAAAACAAAAGCTGCTTTTGCGCCCTTTGGAGCCCTCCACCCACTCTTATAGGGCCTATTCCCCCTTAAGTCATTTACTTAACTAAGGAAGACCACTCGAACTGTTTCCTAAAAGAGATTTTGCTTCTGGGTGACTTTTTCTAATTTATTTTTAAACCACATCGAGCATCTTTGCTTCCTGCACAGGCACCCTACTGCATTCAGATTTTTCATATGAAGCTCTGCATTGGCTTAAAAAACCAAAAATTCAGGTATAAAAATTTTGTGTAGAAAGATGATCAGATAGATTAATCCAGGCAATTTCTGTGAAATAGTTACCTAAATTATACAGTATATGAGTGATGCTGTGGATGCTCAGTTCTTAGAAGGCTCTCTTTTATCAAATATGATGATTAGGTCAATTGCCAGAACTTTGAGATGCTGAGCTGCTTTCCAACAGCATCTCATTTATGTTCCCACCTATTTTATACATAAATTAAAAATCTCAATTACCTTGGGAAGACTAAATAGGAGTGGCCAAATCTTAGCCAGTTAAAAAAAAATTTTTTTATAATAGTTCTGCCGATGTGATTCCATCTGATTGAACTGAGAAAGTAATTTATCACATTTGGTAAATTAAAAATATGTTAACTAAATGGAATCATCATCTAAATTGAATGTCTGTTCCCTTCTTCATACACTGCAAGTCTGAGCTTCCTAGATAAACATTCAATAAGGAGATTTTAGACCTGAGGCTTCTACTAGTGGCCATTTATATAATTAGGTGTAAAATGTTTTAGAAAAATATAGGCACTTACGATTTTTAATTGACTTTTTTCCAGCTTTGACTAAAAGCAGACATGATTATGGCTTAATGTGCATGTGCTTAATGGAGATCCTATTATGAAATTTTTTAATTGTTGACTTTCGATGCAGGACAGGGCAAATTCCCCCGAGTGGGGGTGACCAAGTTCTGCACTGAGAGAAGAGGGTCATTTGGCTTAGAATATGGAAAGAATCCAACATAGACGCCAAAGTTAGAGTCAAAAGGAAAGCTTATTAGAAAAGGAGCAACACTCCACAGACAGAGCATGGTCTCCTCTCAGAGGCAGAGAGAGAGCCTGAGAGATGAGGACAGTGAGAGAGACAGAGTAAAGAATACAAAGAGAAAGACGCTGAGAGTAAAGGCAGTGAGAGGGACATGTTTGGGGAATTTAGCTTATATATCATTCTTCAGTTTCTATGAGTTGTAGTTTAAAGACTTGTTTACCCATTTCCTTTGATACGGGCATACAGGAAGGGGGAAGGGGAACAATATGTAGTGTGAAAAGGTAAGAATATGCAGCGTGAAAGGCCTGCTAGCAGTTCCCAGCCTTTAAACAGTAGGTTCCCCATGGTTTTAGCCATAGGGAATGAATGATTTTGCACAGGGCAGCCACTTAAAAATTGTTCTACATCTTTTTTTCCCCCCTGTTTCCCCTACACAGGTATGGGAGATGGGCTGTTAGCAATCCCAGCAGAAATCTTCCTTTGTTCAGCAGGTGTCCTCCTGGCCTGGCTACAGGGCTGATGAGTACATTGCAGTCTCTGAATGTGGTTTGATTTAACACTTTAATTCTCTGGCCCCCTTCCTATACTACTTTTTACATAGTAACTGATTTGCTTGTTTAAAAATACCTATACAAATATAAAAATACCTATAAAATCTGTACACGGAGAAGTCTCTGTTCTACCCCATCCTGTGTTGCCCTAGTTAGTGCCTCCCTCCAATAAAATAACCACATTTATTTCATTAATCCTGAACTTTTTACTGTATATTTGTGGGGGAGAGGGGAACAGGGAAGAAGGTGGAGAGGGAGAGAAATGGAAATTAATTTCATTAATATATAAACAAATACAAATGTTATTTTCTGCCCCTTTTGCATAAATGGTAGGCAGCATACTATACAAATTGTTCTACATCTTTTTTTCATATTTATTAGTATATTTTGCAGATGATTATATAACAATACACAAATAATTTCTCATTCTTTTTAAAATTGCATAATATTTTATTGGATTGTTTCCAATTTTATGCTATTACAAAAATGCTACAGTGAGTAACTATGTACATATACTATTTTACATATGTGCAAGTATTTCAGTAAAATAAAATGTTAAAATTAGAATTGTTAATTTGAAGAGAATATTATGAATTTGTTATTTCTATAGATATCAACCAATTACATTCCATTAGGTGTTGTGTCAAGTTATAACCCCTCCAGCTATGTATGAGAGTGCCTATTTTTAACAGTTTAATCAATACCTAACGTGTTATCAAACTTTTGGCTTTTTAACCACCTGACAGGTAAAAATGACAGTTTTAACCTGTATTCCTTTTTCATATATTTGAAACTCATTTACATTTCCTGTTTGATGAATTGTCTGTTCATAACCTTTATCCATTTTTGTTGCTTTTGTGCTTATTTGTGGAAACGTTTATATTTTAGAGATATTAGGTCTTTGTCTACAATAAATTTCAAATATCTTTACTAATTTGGCATTCGTCTTCTGATTTTGCTTCTAAGCTTTTGGTTTTTGATTCTCTGGTTTCTTTTATTTTGTCACGCAGAAGTTTTGATTATGTGGTTGAATTTATCAGTCTCCTAAGACTTCTGGATGTTGGAGTCATAGTCAGAAGGGTCTTTCCTTGTTTTCTTCTAGTACATTTATAACTTCCTTTTTAAAAAATTTTTAAGTTTATTACAAACTTTTTCTGGTGTTCATTGTGAGACTTGAATTATATTTAAAGTTGTTTTGTTTTTGTTTTTTTCCAAATGGCTACCCAGTTGTCCCAGTAGCATATATTAAATAGCTTGTGTTTTCCTTGTTGATCTGATTCACCACTCTTAATCTTTTTAAGCATTTTGGTCTATTTTTGGACATTTTAGTCTGTGACTTGATCTGTGTATCCATGGGCCAGACGACACTGCTGTAACTGTTAAGGCTTTATAATATATTTCAGTATCTAGAAGGGCCAGTCCTCCTGTTACTCTTCCCTGTCAGTTTTCTTAGCTCTTTTTGCCTACTTACTGTTTTGAAATGAACTTCAGTGTTATCTTGTCTCATTTAAAAAAAAAAGTCATTTATTGTATTAAAAGGATAAAAAAACTTATGAGTAGTTGACATTTATATGATGTAGGTTTTATTTTTCTCATACTAAAACAAAATGTGAGAAAACTTTTTGATCAGTTCTTCTTTTGTGTACTCCAGAGGGTTTAAAATTTTCTACCTTTAGGTTTTGTTCATTCCGCTTTAAGATGATTACAAGGTATTCTAAAATTTTTGTTGCTGTTTAAATGGGACCATTCCTTAAAGGCTGTTGATATATGTAAGGATAAACAACAATTAAAAGTTAAGAAGCTTAATTCTCCCTGTTGAAAATAAGGGAAGAGATTCTCCTCCCTTCTTTTTCTTTAAAGCATCGTCTTTAAAAACTTGTAATTGGAAGTACTTTCTCTTCTCTTCAGAGTGTTTATAAATTATTTTGAAAACTAGATAGGGCTTTGGTCAGCTTATCAACTCAGGAATACCTTTCTCAAGAACTTGGGAATCATTGCCTTTCCTTGTAAACATTCAGGGAAGATAAGTGCCCTATCTCTAAGTTTCAGCAAGAGGTAGGAGCCTAACTTTGACTGACCTGGCTCCAATTTATAAAACTACCTGCTATCACAAAGATGTGAGAAGTTTGTTTTTCCTTTGTATGAAGTCAATTAACTAAACAGATGGGCACCTCAATTGCCAGGTAAATTTAGGATGAATTATGTGAAATAAAATGGTGCCATTCACTCTGCTGACTTTAGGACTAGTTGTCGTTTACCTTGAGACCATGTATGTAATAGGTCGTTTCTGTCTGGCTCTGTGGGTGAAAGATGGGATTTCCGTCTTTGCAGTCTCTTATCAGATTCTCTGTGATGTGCATCACACTGTTGTTTAACACTTATTTCTTTATCTAATACCTTTATGGAGAGGATTTCTGGATTGAGAGAAGATTTTGGTTTTAGTTTTATTCCCCCCACACTCAGTTGGGGGTTGTACTCCCTTTCCTCCTCCCTCTTCATATTTGGGCATGTTGGCAGAAGCTGCAGCCACCATCTTGTACTGTTGCAGGAAGGGACACCTGATGGAGGAAATTGGATGTTCAGACCACTCTGTTAGAGGAAAGAGAATTTAATGCTGGCAGAGAGTGTGGGGCTTTGAACAGACCCAAAGCATGAGCTCCCTTTGGTTAGATTTATTACAGCTTATATACCTTTGCAGTGTCCATGCAAGAGGTGTGTGATTCCTTTGTCTGAGGTTTCATGTGTGCTTCATGAGTCAGGATGGGGAGAAGGAGCTTCAGGTTGGGAGCTACAAGGGGAGAGGAATTTCCAGACTACTGGTCTTATCTATTTACACATTGTCTGCCTTGTTAAACTTGCGGCCTTGGTGTTATCAACACTGTTATAGGATTCTCGAATGGAGAGATGGGACACTGAGGCTATAAGCAGAAAGTAGCACTTATAGATTGATGATAGCACCCGTTCAGCAGATTCCTATCCAAAGGCTGAGCCCCATTGTAATATGACAAGCAGTTTTACAGTCTAGTTATTCCTACACAGCTACAGAGATAAGGAAGAACATTAGTTGGGTAGCTATGAATCAACAGATGTAAGCTGGAGAGGCCCTGAGGTGGGGGAGGTGGCTATGGGAAAACATCTTAGCTGGAGAGTTCTGGAGGAGGGGAGGGGGCAGTCAGGAATGGACTTTAACCGGCTGAGTCGGTCATTTCTGCATGTCCTTTCCTTTGCATTTTTCAGATGCCTCCTCTCCTTTCTTAGTACTATGTGGGTGACTTTGAAGTTGGAAAACACCTTAGGATGGATAAAATGTTGAGGAAGAGATATGAAGAACCTTGGACCCTGGTGACTAAGGGAGTCACTGCATCGTCCCTGAATCGCCTGTCTTTAGATTACTTTTATGTGAAAGAAAAATAAAATTATTTTTCTTTCAGCCACTGTTATTTTGGTTTTCCTGTTACATGAGGCTGAAACTTATTCTAACTGATACACTGCCAGAAAGAATAACTTCCAGTAAAATATAGCCATATCAGCTTTCTTATTTAAGTATCCTCTAACATTTAACTGATTTTTGCTTACATCCATGTAAGTCAACTGATTTAGTTATCAAGACATACATTTTGCAACCAGTTTATTTTGGGTCTTTTACCATGAAGCCATTTGCTCAAATTTAAATGTTCTCTGTGTGCTTTTCTGGTTTTAAAAAATGACTAAGATAAACTTTTGAAATACATGTCTTTATCTTTTCCAGGCAAACATATTATAAACTTTGGTCAAATTTTGAGCATCAATCCTCCATTTTGTGCACATGTTGGAATGGGTCGAAAATGTTCCTGAGAGAAACCTTGACCTTCTCATCAGGTCACTTCTATACAGAAGTAGCCAGATCTTCTACTTCCACAGGGGATGGAAACACTCGTCAGCTGGTGTTAAGGGATGTTAATTCAGTACTAGCTTTGCTGATGATTAAAGCCCATCATTTTGGCCTATAGCAGCACCTGAGAATATCTCCAGGCACTTGTCAGGAGGTGTGTCATAACATTAAATTCGCAACCATTCCGTAAGAAGCAAAAGCTTGCTGAGAAGCATAATATTTATGGAGGGTGGCTTGAAAAATATGCAGTCCTTCTTTTCCTCTGGTGATCTGAAATCCATCCTTGGCTTACACAGGTCGTGGCAGAGCTGCTTATCTAGATTCCATTCTTTCGGTCCCTTGTACAATTACATTTGGTCTCAAAACTCAAGTATGTTTTGTGAGTATGACGTCTGTCTACATTCAAAGACTTAAATAACAGCAGTGTGAGTTTCCAGTGGCTACTCTAAGGCTGTCGTTAGGTCAGTTATTTATTACATGGCATGGTGTTGTCTTTATGAGGTCACATGCAATGACTTTCTCTTTGGTTTCATTACAAAATCATATGTGTCTGTTGAGTGAGTGACTGCTTAATTTTTACTGAGCAATTGGTTTATTTTTATGGACATTGCATTTTTGTATGGTCTGTAATTTGCCAAGTCCAATGAAATTTTTGAAACAAGGGATATCGAAATAAATTCTCAGTTTAATGTAGCTTCCCCTTTCAAACTTTCACACATTGCTCTCTTTTTTCATGCTCACTGTTCCAGTGACTTTTTCTTTCCTGGCTCATGTCTTTGGCCTTGTGTCTTTGGGGTAAGGGTAAAGAAGCATACTTGGTTCATCTTGTTTTACTTAGCAGGATTTTAAAGTATTTTTTATTTGTAAAGTAGAAAAGTTTTGTTGTGCTTTTAGGAGAAAAAATTACAAAACTGAGTCTTTTAGAATGATTATTTTATGAGAAATTAGAATTTCTACTTTAGTTTTTAAATTACTAATTTTTAAAATCTTGTTTAGAATTCTTATTTTAATTTTTTAATTTTTAATTTTTTATGGTGAAATTTATTTTTTTAACTGATAATACATCGATGCTGCTCTTAACTCAAAAGGAACAAAAGGATATGCAATGAAAAGTGTCCCCCAATCCATGTCCGGGCTCCCTGGTTCCTGACCTTGTTATATTTCTTTTTGTACACCTATTTTTTTGTATAAGCAAACAAATATATATAAATTCTTTTTTCCTGATTTTTTTGGTAATATACTGATCATGCTGTACTGCCTTTTCCATTTGTGAAAAACTATGTATTCGAGTTTTTTTCACATCAGTACATAAAGTGCTTCCACATTCTTTTTGGTTGCCAAGTATTCCATGGCTATACTTTATTTAACCAGTTTCTAAATTAAAAAAAAAAATATTGACACAAACAAAATTTTACTGAATACATAGAGCCAATTTATTTATTTAGGTATATCTATAAGATAAAGTCCTGAAAGTATAACTTTGGCTCACATTGTATTTTAAGTTTTAATGGACATTGTTGACTCGATGGACATAGAGGTAGTACTAATTTACATTCCCTCAGCTATTTTTGTATTGCTTCTTAAATGAGGCCCTCAAAGTATCACATTACTTTATATAATGACTGCTGAACAGAATTAACCAGAGACGGTCTTTGCCTCAAGAACTAACATTCAAGAGGTAAATATTTTTTCCAAGCACATACATATTTTTTAATTGGCTCTTTTTTGCTTTTTGCAACTCATTTGCCCATATTTCTAGCCTCAGAAAAGTCAGGAAGAGTGAGTGTTATAAAACTGGCAGAAACAGCTAGAAAGGTAGTTAATAAATGATAGTCCTCTCTCGCCTCAGGGCCCATCCTGCTGTCATGGATGTCTCTTGCCCCTGGATTTAAAGAGTCCTGTGGCTACTGATTAGTCCATCTGTGACACCACACAGGAGATGAGGGTGGAGAGAAATGAGCTAGAAGTCTGGTGTCTAAAAGTGGAAGCTTAAACATAGACTTGCTCAGGAAAACTTTCCAGAGTACAAATTACTCTTGACTTAAAAAAAAAAAAAAGGTCACCACGAAGAATTCTGATGTGAAAGAATAAAAAGGCAATTTACAAATAGCATCTTATGCTGTGGCTGACAAGAGCCATGAAGAAATGCCTGGTGCCACAGGGGCAGGCCTGGCAATATAACGCCACCTCCAAATGGCTCGAGACTCCTTTCTGCCTGGCTCATTCTACCTATGAAATGGAGGTACATGTTTTTCTCTTGTCAAAACAGTGTCTCAGAGAGCCCAAGTGTTTGCCCTGGGACCCCACATGGCAAAGACTGAGCAGGAGCTTGAAGAGGCAGTTGCTACCTGCCTCCATTACAGACCTCAGGGGCCCCTTCTCACTCACAGAAGCCAGAACTCTGCTTCCCACTCAGATCCCTACTTCTGAAAGTCATTCTCGTCCCATTATTCTAGCGTATTTTCAGATTAATCCTTTTCACAGACTCTATACTCTGACACAATGGAATTAGATGCTCATCTGGAAACACTATTCTTTTCTACCTCATGTTGTTGGGGCGCAGGTGAAAACAGGGACCCACAGAGCCAAATCAGAGAAAATTAAGAGCCTTTGTTAGCTGGCCGGCGACTGACTCTCTACCATGCAGGGTTAGAGATCAGCCCCCAGCCTCCAGAGGAGGCAGCTTATAAAGCCTCCAACTATGTCCTTGAATAAGCAAGCAAGCAGATGACAGAAAGCAGAAGTTAGCAGTTAAAGTGTTGTACAAAGATAAATGTATTCATTCGGGGGACTCTCAGATCGAACAGGGCCCAGCAGACAGTTTCATTATCTGCACCTTGGAATGTTGTGTTCCTCCTTGAGGCTGGAGCCTGGAGATATCACCTCCCTGTAGCTGGAGAAGTTCCACTTTAACAATGTCTTCTTTATGCTATCCCTGGGTCTGAAAGATTCTCTTTCCTATTTACATGTCAAAATTATAGCTGCACTGTGCTTTCATTAAATTTTCCCTAACTTTGCCCCAACAAACTTTGTAATCTCTCCTTTGGCCAAACTCATGCTGCACTTTCTTCTACTTCTCATTGGACATTCTGGGCAGAGCTATTCATGTTTATGAATTTGTCTCTCATCTTCCCCTGCTTTGGATTATGAGCCATTATCCTTATATCCTTATATCCTTATATCCTTACATCTTCCCCTGCTTTTGGATTATGAGTGCCTGATTCACGTGAGGAGCTTAAACACACACACAGATACACAGCAGTTTTGATTTAATTAAATGAATGAATAATATAGGTTGAATGGTGGAGGACATTTATTATAACCGATGCTGTATAACTGGAAAATATTATTTCATCTGTTTCTAATAAGCCAGGGGTTCTCAATGCCATCAGGATCACCTGGATAGATGATTAAAACTCAGGTTGCTGGGCCCCACCCCCAGAATTTAATTTAGTAGGTTTGAGATTATATATTTCTAACAAATTCCCGGGCGATGCTTCAGGTTGAGGCACCAGATTGTGAGACCCATGGTAACTGTGTGAGTATAGTAACAGAATTATTCCTCATCTCTTTGTCCAATTAGCCCTGATGTGATTACCCGGGAGGATATTTGATAGACTCCAAAAACAGTTGGACTGTGCCAGCGTGTCACTGGACTATGACTAATGACAAGACGAACCTTCATTGCTGGCATTGTTTAGAAATTGTTGCTCCCTTGAGCCTGTGAAGGAATCCAAAGAAATCCTTTTACCGTATTTCTTAACTCCCAGAGGAAGGACAGTAGCACTTGAAGGTCAATCACTATTTAGATTTCACTACTCTGTTGTGATAATGGGTTGGCGCACACCACACAGAGGTCAGGCGTCATGCTGACATGCCACCTGTCTGGTCCTAATGCCTAGATTTCAAAAGCATGAGATCGAAAGAAGATAATTTGTGGAACCCAGTACAACATGAAAATGAGAAAGGGCTTTGTGAATCTAGCGGAGGAGTCCTCTCCCTCTGCCTAAGGAGTTGATACAGATTTCACAAAGGGGGTGTACCTGAGCAGTGGCTGGGCTCCCTGGAAATGGCCTCAAACATTTAAGTGCAGTAGTCTCCCCTTCCTCTAAGGGTATACGTTCCAAGACCCCCAGTGGATGCCTGAAACCACAGAAAGTACCAAACCCTACTAAGCTATGTTTTTTTTTTCCTATGATAAAGTTTAATTTATAAATTAGGCACAGTAAGAGATTAATAATAATGAATAATAGTATAGAACAAATATAATGATACACTATAATAAAAATTATGCAAATGTGGTCTCTTAAATATCTTATGCAGTACTCATTCTTTTTCTTGTGATGATGTGAAATGATAAAACGCCGTAGTAAGTTGAGAACTTTCACCTTTTCACTTAAAGGAAGCACTTTATGGCTTCTCTTTGGCCTATCTGTATGGCCGGCATCACTACTCTTTTGCTTTGTATCCATTGTGAAGTAAAATAAGGTTACTTGAACACAAGCACTGAGATCCATGATGATCAACTTGATAACCAAGATGGCTACTAAGTGATTAACATGCAGGTAGTGTATATGGCATGGACACGCTGGACAAAAAGATGATTCATTTCCCAGACAAGATGAAGTGGGAAGGTGTAGGATTTCATCATGCTACTCAGCACACAATTTAAAACTTATTAGTTGTTTATTTCTGGAATTTTTCATTTAATATTTTTGGACCTCATTTGTCTGTGGGTAAGCAAAACCGGGTGTAAGTGCAGACTTACTGTTTGTCAGTCAGGATGGAAGGATGTCTCATGTTCCTTCTAGAGCTAACATATCAAGATGCTAGGATTTAAGAGATAGCCTACAAATGTTTGAGAGCAGCACATGCTTCTTATTTCCTATTTTTTTCTCTCAGGCACTCTGCTATCCCCATTTTGAGATATAACTGTTTTGATTACATGGTTCTATTTGTCGTGGTGAGCAGACTACTCTGTAATATTTTTATTAAGGCGCATAATTGTTGTCTTCCCCACCCCCATACACTGTTTTCTTTTTTTCCCACTTTTTTTTTATCTTTGAAAAAGCCGTTTTTTACAGAACTCTCTTGAGCAAGAGCTAATTAGTTTTCTCACCAAAATTGAAGGTGAACAATCTTTGAAATTCATGGACCTTTATACATTTCTGAATTCTTGAATTTCTAGTAAGAGTCCCTTTTCTTCTGATGAAAATTGTTGCTTTTTGTCACTTGTAGTGCAAATGTCTTCCCTAACTCTCTCTCCAGCAGTGAGAGGCATCTGCTTCTAAAGAGACCATGCAACGTTTAAGACTTTTATGACTATATTAATTTTAGGAAACATTTTAATTTGACCTTTTTTTTTTTTTCCTAAACAAGGTACAAAATTTAATTCTTCCAATTCTTTAGAGCCTGAGAACTTGTTCAAAGGGAGGCTCTCAAAGATCCAGAGTTAGTGCAGTGGGTGGGTGTTTTTGACCCTGAGCAGCTATCAGAATTGCTACACAGAGACTTAGAAGCTTTGTGGGCATAAGAAAAATATAAGAAAGTCTTAGAACCTCAGGTTCTCTATCTACCTAATTAAAACTTTAATTCCCATCCCATGATGTATGATGATGTCACTTCAATGTTATTCCCTCAACATTGTTTGATAGTGTGACACACATGAGTGTTTATTAAGGATCTTTTTGTGATTGCTCATGTCATTACTGAAGGAAGCAGGGATGCTACTGAGTTTTGTGTTTCCCTATTTAGTATACATGCTGTGGCCTTCATCTCCCAAATTCTGCTCCACTTTGTGGAGTGGGAGTGGGTTGAAACAACTAGTTAGAAATAGATTTGATGGGAGGTGAATACTCTCGGCCTCCCAAGGAACTACCATTCATTACCCCACCCCCATAGTCTTTACCTTGTTGGGGCTGTGGCTGGTTTTTGTCTATTTTATGGCATTGCTCTGTCTCCTTCTTTCCCTATCACATTTGCCTGAAAAACTTGAACTCTGTGAACAAAAGATGCTGTTGCCAACACTTAGCAATTTTGGGAAAGCTGAGAAGGTTGAAATATTGGAGTTTGATTCTCTCCCTGGTGTGTGTTTGTCCATGGATGTAAAAGCAAAATGCTAAGAGTTACTGAAACAGGGTTTATTTGATAACTGTCACAACTGCTAGGGCATCAGTGTTCTCTCAGCTTACCTCCTCCTATGTGGAGATTGTTTCTTTCCAATACTGTTTCTATAGCCGAACTAAAGACAAAATAAAGGTGAAGTATGATGACAAATTCCTAAGAAATGTTTCACTATTCGCTCACTGAGAGTAAGGTAGAGTCAGTCATTCTCTTACACACACACACACACACACACACACACCCCTGCTCAACAGATTCTGCTTTTGTTTTTCTCCATGTAATTTCTGCCTGCTATGGTTTAGTAACACCATATACTCTGGTTCACTGCCCCCATACAACTTGCAGGCTGAGAAACAGATACAGTGGAATTAGTTCTTGCTCCGGGAAAAGAAATGAAATCCTGAAGTCTAATTTAGGTGAAAGTGGAACTGTGAAATCATAAGGCAAATTGAGTTTACCAGACAATTTTGCTGAGATCAGGTTGCTGGACACTCAAGCATTGAAAGCCTCCTCTCGTCGAACATATTTTACTTTTCTCACTTGGTTTAATTTCTGAACATTAATTTGTGTTGATTGTTAGTGTAAAGTGATGCAATGTAGTAAGAATTATGATAGAGTCGAATTATGCTTCAAGAGCTCTCCCAAAGAGAAAACACTCGGGTACCAGAGGGGTTAAATACGCAGTGATTTCAACATGGTTTTTATTTTCTGGTTTTTAAGAGAAACATTTTTTATTCTGTTGATGTTGAAGTGATACAGACCGTGATGGGGTGTAGAGTCATTGAATTATAGGAAATGTCTGTTTATGTACCTGTTACAAAATGGGAGTTTTTATGACCTAAGGATAGGTTTCTGAATAGACATTTGAATCATGGCTGAAGAAACAGCATCTTTCATTAGTTGTCTCCTACTTTTTAAACTAAAAGATCACCTATGATCTGGTCCATTTTATTAATATCACATGACTACTTGAATGTATAATTTCTCCTTTCATATTGCTAGCTAGTTACTCTTTAGCATGAGGGCTGGTCGAAAGGCAAATCTGTTCATGATTAAAAACCCAAACAAATGAGAAAATTCAAAAGAGCTGATAAAAACAGTACATTTTGTAAATAGATACTACAATTACTAAATGTTGGAGCTAGTGGCTAAAAGCCCAGACCCTGTGGGCCAGATGCCCAGTATCACATCCCAGCTCCACCATCCGCATGATGCGGTCAAGTCAATCTTGGTGTGTCTCAGTTTCCCATCTGTAAAGTGAAAATACCCATCTCTCAGGTTTGTCAAAGAGAATAACTCATTTAACATATGTAAATTGCTAGAACAACTTATGGCACATGGTAATTATTGTATACCTTTTAGTTACTATTTCCTGTTCTCATTTATTGCAAGGTCCTCTGGTCAGATATCTTGACTTTTAGTCAAGTGCTCTTTCTTTTATGCCACTGCTACCCAGAAGAGAACCTAACCTGTAGGTTCGAATATGCTACATTATGCTGGTAAACACGTAAACTGAAAGTGTGTGTGTATGTGTTCGCACACGTATCTCTAATGTGGCAATCTATACTTCAAGTATAGTCATGCACCTTTTTAAAATGGATACATTCTGACAAATTCATCCTTAGGCAGTTTCATGGTGGGCAAACATCATAGAGTGCACTTATTCAAACCTAGATGGTAGAGCCTACTACACACCTAGGGTATATGGTATAGCCTATTGCTCCTATGTTACAAGCCTGTACAGCCTGTTACTGTACAAACAGAACAAGATTAAATTGAGGAAGACCATCTAGATGTCTAGACTATTGCAGGTGCCTCCTAAGTGATCTCTCCTTATCCATCACTCTTACCATCCTGCCCCAGAAGGACCTTTCATACAAATATTGGGCCTCTTTTTCTAGTGGAAGCTTTGAGGTCCCCAGTGATATAGTTAGCAGCTGACAATCTTCTCGAATATGTCTTGGCCAAATAACTTGTTACAGGCTCTGTTTGCACAAGTCAAATGGGTGGGATTTTAGTGTTTGGCACCTTATCAGTGGTGATAATGGTCACAGATACCAGCCCAAGACCAGGAAGGCACCTCCAAAAACTGTACATTTTTATAATTGACACCAGGTTTTCATCACCGACCATAATCAGCACTGAATTTACTATTTTAGTTTTCAAAAGTCTTGCTCTATTCTGAAAACAAAAAAGTGCTTTTACCTTAAGGCCAGAATGTAAATGCCTGACATGTACTTTTCTCCAGGCGGGTGACTCACTGCAGATGTAATGACAAGCTATCTTCAGTTTGATAGCTGATCAGTGAACTGGATGTAAAACTACAGGAAAAATGCAACCGTAGGAAATTAGATAAGCAAGATTATCTCTAAAATAAACCTCTATTTGTTAAAATTATCTACTACTTCAGCCAAAGTTAATGATATCAAAATTTGGAAAGAGTGTATTTATAGATTTAGTTCATCACCTTAACATTAATTTAATGAGCATCTACTAACTAATCCGTCTATGTGCAAGTGATAAAGATACAAAAAATAAGGAGACACTGTCCTTGCTCTTAGGGCATTTTCAGTTTTTGGCTGAAACTGACCTTAAATAAATGCTTGCCAAAATAAAGCTGTAAGCAAATAGTTAATGGAAGCACAGAAATTTGGAGAAATCTTTTCAGAGGGCTGGATACTTAGAGTGGTTCTTAAAAGGTAAAGAGGAATTTCCGGATTGAGAAGGGTGGAGGGGCTGAGCATTCTGGAAATAGCCCAGGAGCATATATAGAAGCAGAGAAAAGAGGCCATATAAGATGTGTTTAGGGAATTGGCTGGAGGGAACATTTCATAAAATAGTATAGTGAGAATTAAAGTTAGTAAAAGTAATTGGTCCAGTGATACAGAGGTTTGAATACACTCCTGATAGGTTTGAAGGCTTGAACCCCACTCTCAAGCAATGGACCATTACAAATTTTTAAGTAGAAGTATGGCATGGATCAGTCTGTCTTTGAAAGTTAACTTGGGAGTTGGCCTGGAGTATGGATCAGTATGGGGAGAGTCTGGAGAGTATGTTAGTCAGCTTGGTCTGCCTTAACAAATGCCATAGACTGGTTGGCTTCAAGAATAGACATTTATTCTGGAGACTGTTCTGGAGACGGTTTTGGAGACTGAGAAGTCTAAGATCAAGATGCCACCCAATTCCATGAGGGCTATTTTCCTGGCTTGCAGATGTCTATCTTGTCACTATGTCCTCACAAGGCAGAGGAGTGAGGTGGGGGTAGATGGGGAGAGGGGAAGGTAGTAAGAGAAGAGAGAAAGAAAGCATTGTGCTCTGGCCTTTCTTCCTCTTCTTCTAAGGACACTAATGCCATCGTGGTCACACTCATGACCTCATCTCAACGAAATCACCTCTCAAAGGCCCCACCTTCTCATACCATCACATTGAGGGAGTAGGGCTTCCACATAAGAATTTTGAGGGGATATAAACTTTCAGTGCATAGCAGAGAGTAATTAGAAGTCTCCTTAGTAACCAAGGCATTAAATAGGAGGGTTAGAATTAAGGTCGAGGTAGTCATATCGGCAGAGAAAATTCCTAGAGATGTTTAGGGGGACAATATGAATAAATTTGATAACTGATTAAATGTGAGGAGAAAGAGAACAAAGGGTTAGAGTTAGGGATTAAAACTGTTGGTGTGATGATTAAACACATAGGCACAAAAATTAAACAACTGAGTTCAGCCCTCTAACTGTGATGTGGAGCCAGGTTCTTAAATTCTCAGTACCTCAGTTTCCTCATCTGCAGAATAGAGATAATAATGGTACTTTCCTCACTGAGAAATTACAAGTTAAATGGGATAATACACTCAGAACAATGCTTATCCTTCAGTAACTCTACGAATGCTAACTAGTATTTTACTGTCTATAACAACTAATAATTGTATTCACTAACTTTAGAATTGATTTTTTCACACTGGTAACGTTTGAAACTCTAAGGATCAGGATTTGCGCTGAGAGCCATCATGTGATTTCTTTTTCCCTTTGAAAAAATCTTTTCATTTATTTTTGTTTCAAGAAGTATGTTATTATAGAAGTCTTAATTGACATTTGTTATTTTCTAGCTTTCAATGAATAAGACCTAAGAATAGACAAGAAGTTTTATTAAAATTTTTCCAATTTAAGTTTTTATCAGTTATACTTTGTCATTTAAAATATCAAATTGTATTATGAAAATCTTATAAAAAATAGCAATCTTTTGCCTCTTTTCATCTCACCCTCATTCCTTAGCATCACTTTGACCACTTGATGAAGGTGGAGTCTTAAAGTTCTTTTCCCCTTTTAAATAATGATTATTTAGAGATTATGTAACTCTCCCAATGCTCATGATGAACTCTTAATTTATTAATTTTTAAAAATCAGTATGAACATATATTTTCTATTTTATTCAACCGGTTCGCTAATTATTTTGACACTTAAATTGTATCTGATTTGGCCAATGGAAACTTTTCAGCGTGGCCGTTGAGTTGTCTTGACATGCCTACATAATTTTTTAAGCACTTCTATACTTGTTGGGACAAAATAACTCATCTTGTTCTTTCCTTTCCCCAAAAGTTAATCATTTCCCCAAAGGGCCCTGATTTGGTGGAGAATGGTTTGTAATATTAACCAATAAAGAGCTGAGGCTATAAAATAAGTTTATTTGGGGTTTTAAAGCATTGGAATCCTAGAGACACAGATTCAGTAAGCAACTCAAACTGGAGCAGAGAAAGGCAGGGTTAATAAAGGCAAAAACGACATGTATAATTCTTTCATGCAAATGAAGGATTGTGAGCTAAGTTAATAGGGATTGGTTAGTTGCAACATGCGAATGGAGGAGGTGAAACCTACAGGGAGCCGGTGTTGTCCATACTGTGCCCATAGAGCAGTGGTTGTTCCAGGATGTTTACGGCTCGGCCTTAACCAAGTTCAGCAGCAGGCGAGCAATTTAATAGCAGCTTTAAGAACTGAGGCATAAGATGCGTTGTGTATCGGGGCCACACCACATCCTTAATAGCCTTTATTTTAAGTGACTTTTACTTATTTGATCAATCTGTGTACATAACCAGTTTTCCATTGCCAATATGCCCCCTCTCCCAAAGATGCCCTCTTCAGCCCACTGAGGCTCCGACACCCCACATCCAGGCCCTCACCCCTTCCGATGCCCCTATGGGTGCTCTCTTTATCCCTCTGGCAGCCTGACAGCCTGCATCAGCCCCAAGCTCACCTGCTCCATCTCTAACACCTGACACCCTCCTACATCCTTTTGGACACCTACGTTGTTTGTCCCACCTAATAGATCTTGGACTGAATTGTTCCCACAGGAGAGGGCAACACAACCTTTTTTAATTAGGGCATTTTTTTGGGGTGCTATTTCTAGCATCTCTAGTAATGAGATTTTACTAAAGATGACTGGTCAGAACAACTCAGACACCCAGACATTGGCAGAGCTGTGGGCTGCACTCAGGCACGAATTCTTGCTTGGCCAAGTCTCTACTTCTCTTCCTGTCTGTTAGCACAACAGGAAATCAAGCAGTGGGTAATTGTATAGGTCCTCCTTTTTTTTCTAATGAGCATCCAGTTAGGGGTAATGAGCAAGAGGGTGATTTAACTAACAGTTTCAAATCTTTGTGTCTAAAGTTTCTTTATATCTAACTAGGTTTCCATTTCACATTCACTTAGGTATATAATTAGAATGTGGCTTCTTAACGAGCTGCTGTGTTGGTCCAGCTGCATTAGCCTTCTCATTAGTTTTAGGGTGTGGTACAGCAATATGTCCTTTCTGTAAAAGATAACGTAAGTAATATAATATATAATACTCTATGGGACATTTGAGGCTTTGCCATTTCCTTCTGTTGACAGAGGAAGTCCTACCCGCATGGTACACAGGCTCTCGATCATATGACTTACATGACTTTAGTGCCTCTGCTTTGAAGAACAAGTTAGGATAAGCAGGGTACCTATTTTCCTCTTTTTTTTTCCCCTAGGTAATAGCAATGAGCATGTATAAGTTTTGATATTTCCTAGGAATGAATTTTGCTGGAATTGGCTTTTTGACATAAGAAAGGCACTTGCTATACATAGGCTGTGATGGGAGCTGCTCTCAGAGCCTACCCTGGTAGCATTCCAGAATGAGGAATTTACGATGCCTTCTGGATTCACTAGCACGTGTCTTGTACCAAAGCTTGCTTTACTCAGCAGGGACAACTTGCCCCAACTTTCCCCTGTGTTTTCCTCTCCTGGCTGTGTCTGTGTTCCACTGGAGTGTGGAGAAATAGTCTACAATTCTATTAGACAGAAGATCTCGTATGATAGAAAAACTAGGAGCCCAGATGGAGGTGGCATCATATCATGGGAAATCTGGAAATGGAATGGAGATTTTGGGTTTGGTCCTTGCCTCTGTGGATAATAAGGTCTGTAGGCTGCTTACGAGTCTCTTAAGCAATTTAGTCATCTAAGGGAGTGAAACTAGATCAGCAGTTTCTAAATGGCACTTTGTAGATACCCAAGGTCCTGTAGGTCACTCGGTTGCTTCAGGACTCATGGTGGCAGTTTCAGGTAACCCGGGAATGTTACTGAGAGGGATGTGAGAGAGGCCTAAACAATCTCCATTTTCCTTCAGGTGGAGCAGCAGCAGCTTGACTTTCATATACATTTCACCTTAGTTGTTCTCGAAGGACTTTTTTTTCTTTTTGAGAAAGGGCTCTCCTAACATAAAACAAAATCAAATCAAAGCTATGAGCTCTTCAAAGGTCCCTTTAGTATCACACATTTAGTGATTTCCTGATATTTATATATCTCACACATGGGTTTGAAGAGGAATTTTCATTCAAAAGGCTAATCAGCTTTTTGTTCTGCCTCTGTAAATATGCTTGCTGCATGGGCTGTACTTGAAATTGACTAAAGACTCCCCTTCCCTTTTGTTTGATCTGTCTAAGCAACAGATGTAACTATTTGTACCCCCTAGCAACTTTCCAGCTTTGTAACACTTTGTAACTGCCGGTAACCCATAGCAACTCCTGCCGCTTTGTAAGGGGTTGAGGACAAAATAACCAATCAGCCAAAAGGAATGTTGCAAATGAGCTCCGGGCCCAGATCTTCGGAGCACTAGCTCCTCTGGAACTGCCAGAGTAATAAGCCTGAGTTCTCTAACTCTGAGTGCTGCTTGGTTTCTCGCAGGTCTGATTTTGGATCTCTTCTGCAACAAGTTCACTTTATTCTCTGAGATGAGACAGATCTGTATCAATATGGGACAAATTCTGTTTGTACTTTGAAGAAATGCAATGTAACCCTACAGGATGTGTCCCGTACTTGGTTCGCACAGCTAATGTGGTTTTGTAGGTCACTAGCTCAGCTCCCCTGCATTTTCTTTTCTGTTAAGTGAGGGAAGCTTCCCTAATCTCTGCAGGGCAGCAACAGTGCACAAGGCTCCACATTTTCCTGGTTCTTTTGTGAGAAGAAAGATGGCAGCAACAGTAGAGAAAAACTTAGCATGGGGCTGGATGCTGCCTTTTTGAGTCTCAGTTATTTACACAGCTGAGTTGTGGGGAGGGTTCTCAAGCTCTTTCTACCACCTAGGACTATATATATTTGTTTCAAGGATGTGTGCTTTGGGCTGGTAGAGGTTGAGAATGAGTTATACCTTTCTCTGATACAAAACAACTCTCTGGAGAGTTATTTATGGGGTGGAGGTAGGAGAGAATAGGAAGAATAACAGACAAACTAAACATTCAATAGTTTAACAATCTTAGATAATTTATGTATATTTATTGGGTAAATGTTTACTAGGAGCGGTCTATATCTTTAACTTTTTGATTAAAACTCAGTCTTTAAATAATTTAAGACCAACACATGATTAAGAGTAAAGAATAATTAGGTAACTGTCTTTGTTACACCAAGTATTATTTAGAAAAATAATGAAAAGTTGTTTTTCTAAGCCCTGTTAGAACACATGGAATATTTAGAGTAGTATAAGAGCTTCCTGAGTGCATTTCCTTCTATGGAGATCATGAAGACCTGCATCCAGAGTTTGGGGGAGTGCTGCTTAGAGGCAGCTGTCTGCATGGGGTAATGCCAGGTCCATGATTTGAAGACTTCACAAATTCATGGAGCATAAAATAAAATGAAAAAATAGAGGTCAATTGTAAAGGTCAACTGGGCTACGTGAGGGTGCCTAGTTGTTTGGTCAAACACCAGTCTAGATGTTGCTGTGCAAGTATTTTTTAGATGTGATTAATGTTTAAATCAGTAGATTTTAATAAAGCATTTTATCCTCCCTAATGTCGGTGGGCCTCATTCAAGCAGTTGAAGGCTTTAAGAGAAAAGACTGAGGGTCCCGGAAGAGGAGGGGATTTTGTCTCCAGACTGCTTTTAGAATCAAGACTGTAACATCGACATCAACTCTTGCCAGAATTGCCAGCCTGCCAGCCTGCTCTGCAAATTTTAGACTTGCCAGCCCCCACAATTGTGTGAGCCAATTTCCTAAAACAGTAAATCAACCTTTCTCTCTCTCTCTTTCTAATCTATCTACTCCATCCATCTACCCACACATCGATCCATCTATACATATACATATACACATACACACACATATATATCCTATTGATTTTGTTTATTTCTCTGGAGGACCCTGATATATCAACATAAGATCATAACATTGTGTTTTAATTTTTTACCAAGTAAGCCTTCAAAACTAAACAAGCAAAAATGAAAATTTGTAATCTTCTGTTACCACTTCATGAAAGAAAGAACAATTTTCTACTCCCATGATAGGAAAGATATAACATCAGAGTAAAGGACAGTTCTGTCGATTGAATAAATTGTCTTACTAAACAGCTTACCACACTGCTTTTACATGCACAGGTGGAAATGCCTGAGACAGTCTCTAGGAACTGTACTGTAGGTGACCCAACTTTTGGTTGTGTGGGAGATCCATCCCACTGTCATTTCTAAGAGAACAGCCTTCTTAAAGTACTCTTCCTGATATGAGAATGCAGGAAAATGATAAGGTGTCAAGCGTATAGCCCTTTTTCTCTCTGCAAACAGTATATAAAACACTGTATAGCCATTTATGAGCCAGGTTGGTTCTGCTATCTTTTCTCTTTTGTCACAGATGGTCATAGAAATATCTTGCTGTAAAAGCGCCTCACAGTTTCTTCTTAAATGAAACCACACTTCCTTTTTGTCCTTTCAGCTTAGCTCTGCTGTTCAAGCAGGCCCTGGGGTGATTTTCTGTTGCTGGTTTCTTAGAATTTATCCTTATAGAGGGTTAGAACTGCTATTCCCCTAAAGATCATCCAGTTCAATTCTACTTTTTTCAGATGATAAAAGAGAGTCTACGAGAGGTAAAGCAGTGCCCAGGAGTAGAGAGGAGGGTTAGAAGCCAAGTTCTCAAATGTTAGTTTAACAATCGCTTTGTTCATTACGATTTCCTCTTTTTCATCACCTTCAATTCAGTTGTCTCTTTCTCTTAGAAAAGCCCTTCTCCTTTTACATTGCCTTTTCCTTGCTTTGAAGATACATATCTGAAACTCTGTGTTTAGCTGTGACTTGGCTTTCTCTCACATTCTATATACTGACAGGCCTCTATAAACCTCTTTTCATGTACGTTAGACACTTCCCCCAGTTCTCTCTGCTGAAGCTTGATACCCGACTGACCTATAAGGTCCTGGTCTTCAAAACAGTCTTAGTCTACTGTTGCCAATAGAGCCAAGTACTGAGATGATGAATGAAAATACTTGATTGAAAATTATTTCTTAAAGTTACATAATTAATCACCCCACTCCCATTCTATTTGCAGTAGCTTTTCAAATTTCTCATTTTTCCCCCCTCAACACTTCAAATTTCATTTGTTGGGTAAGGTTTTGTAAATTTTCTTTTTGAGCCACAAATTTACCCAAGTTTCAGATTCTATTTTCAGTATTGCTCTCAGTTTAGTTTACTCCAACTGTAAAAATACTCCTTCTCTGTATATATTTACAGCAACAAAATCTGAATGCAAATTTAGAGAAATTCAACCAACAGTGAGTCATGGACCTCAATCTCCACTTCTTCTAAATAGTCCAGTAACCTTTACTATTGTAGCCAAGATGTCTCTCTTTTCTCAGGAAGCAGCTACTGAGCACTTCACCACATCACTTAGGCCTCTGACCCCATCATCTTTTCTTTCTCTCAAAGAAAACAGAAGCAGCCAGATAGAGACTTTCTCAACCTACTCTGCAGTGAATTGCCCTCAAGTGCACTCATCTACAGTTTTGCCTTCTCTTAGTGTCAAAGCATGAGGTGATCTGAAACCTCTTCAAAGACAGACCATTCTAGATGTGCTGTCTTGTTCCATCTCTTCAGTACTTTTACTCCTTTGATTATATCTAATAACCTTTCGTCTTTAGCTTTTACACTAGATGAGTCCTCTCTACATTTACTCACCTTCATGCACTTCCCAACTTAAAAAAAATAATAATAACCTTGGACACATCCTGTCTGACTTGAACCTCACTTTATGGCTAACCTTTTTAGAGATCACCACCCTCCCCCCCCCAAATCCACTATCTTACCCCACTACCCACTTTCAATCCATTGTGCTCTATCCTTGCTCCCATAGGTCCATTAAAACTGTTCTCATTGCATTCCCGGTTGCTATGAATCCAATGGACATTTCTCAATCCTTATTTAATCTCTTGGCAGAATCCTTTTCAGCTGACAAAGTCTTGAAGGCTTTTATATCTCTTCGACCCAAAGTCTACAGAGTTTGTTAAGAGTTTTATGGTATATAATAAAAATCTCGATTTAGTGAGAGAATTAAAATGGGAAGTAGGTGGGAGCCAAATGGTGGAAGGGTTTTAATGCTGAGTTGTGAAAATTTTTATTCTCTAGGCCATGGTAATCTAGAAAAGTCTTTAAAAAGGGAGTAGCATTATCGTATCTTTGGGGAAATAAACTCTGGGGCAGTGGACGGTTTGGAGCAGTGTTTTGCAACATGCTATATACACCAGCAGTATCAGCATCACCTAGGAATTGGTTAGATGAAAATTCTTGGGTCTCACCCCTGACCTGTTAATTCAGGGACTCTGGAGGTGTGGCCCACTGAAATACGTTTGAGTTCATGAAACTCAAAGTCAGAGAACCACTGGTTTGGAGGAGAAATGGAAACAGAACAAGTAGGAGTTAACAAAGGCCTGAAATAGGCTCATGGAGATGTTGTAGAGAGTGGGGTATGTGGAGAGGATGTGTAGTTTTCAGTCATCGGGTGAAGGCCTTAGACATTTTTTTGACTAGCTACTGACGTAGTTTTAGAGGACATGCAATCCTGATGTGGTATCTGAAGTCTCTCATTCATTCAACAGATGCTCACTGGGCTGGGAGTCAGCATCACCAGGCAGAACACAGGCCCGGCCCAGGCCTAAGGTTATGGCCATCACTATTAGACCACCTCCTCCTTGGTACTGGTAGCTACAAGCTGTGAGCATTTTTTACAGTTGGTGGCAGACAGTGGGAAGTTGTCCAAAGTCACCCCACCTGTGAACAATGAATATTATTAACAGGAAAATTTGACATATGCATTGCCAAAGCATTTCTTTTCAGAACTTTCCCATCAGTTTCAGCTGGCCCAACAGGCAGTCCACGTGGTCCTGAGGGATGGTTTAGATGTATGGTGGCTCTCAGCAGTTCACTTTCAGAAACCAATTTGGTAAGATTTAAAAGCAGGCGAGTACTAGACACAGACATGGACCCAGTAGATGATATCAGGTGTCACGGAGTACTCGGTTGCAAGCTAGAGAAAACAGCTAGTCGACTTAAACTAAAAAGGTATTCAATAGGCAGAGATTGCTCAGAAGGCTTGAAAACCAGGCAGGAACGAAGTTGATGTAATTAACTACTAGATTCATGGCCAAATTGTGGGTCCCAGGTCTGGCTGTGATCTAGGCTCATGGCTAGGGATAGGACCCGGATTTAGAATGTTATATTAATATAGTAGGGTGCCTGTGCTTAGCTTATGTAAGCGTGATTCAGCTTGTTGTATCTTGCACATGTGGCAAAATGCCACTATTGTTCTCTGACTTATATAAAGTCCATGTGGTCCCCTAACACGGAAGTGTGCTCCCCACAATGAAGTTTGTGCCTGCTGTTTTGTTCTCATGTCGACTCCTCGTGCGTTCTTTCAACTGAGCGTCTCCCTACTGAAACCTTCCCTTATTGATCAGCTTGAGGCTGACACAAACTCACACAGGACAATGGCTACTTAACACTGGATGACAGGAGCCTCTAATGGATGTAGGATATCAGGTGTTGCATCTATTGATAGTCAGACACTGCTGCTCTCAACATGGATCCTCTACCTAGTTTGTGTCACCAGTCAAGGGGGGTACCTCAGATACAAGGGGGGTTGGGGTTGTAAAGCTTTGCTTCTGGAGGTGAAGGTCGTTTGTGCTCTCCTAGCACTGGAATGGGGTTTTGAGGCAGAGCACCGCTGCCACCGCTACTGCTACCACCACCGCCACTGGCAGAAGACCCAATGATGTAAGCATGCAAGTCATGTGGAATTTTCAAGATAAAAGGATCTAAGACATCACCTAGAACAGTTCTACAAGTAAAGCGTTTTAAGAGCTTGTTACAAATAATTCAGAATACCAATGTATAAATTATATAAACAATATTGTTCTACCTGCAGCTCTCCATCCTATTATGTCTAACACACTTACTTGCCAGTCTCTAAGACACCTGCAAAGAATTCCAGGTTCTATAATACCATTTACAAATGACGGAGAGCAATCACTTTACAAATAGTTTAAAAATTCCCAGGCAAGGACGAAAGTGACAATGCTGCGGCAGGTTTACATTTTACCAATTGTTTGCTCTGAGTGAATTCAGGCTCAGAAAAGCAACAAATTTCCCTTAATGTCACAAAGTATTTAAAACTAACTTGTACTTAAAAGATGCTCTTTCCAATACTTTTGCCAAACCACTCTTGGTTATCATTGCTTCTTTTGGAAAACAAAGTGGTCAGACTTAGACTATTAAGACTTGTGAAAAAAGCTTCAAAGATGATTAAGATTCTCTCAGCACCCCATTAAATGTTTGCATTCTCAAACATCCCTTATTTTGTAACCTGTCTGACATTTTGTACAACTGTTTCCTAGTTCTAAATTTTATATCACAAAATTATAAATTTTTAAAAATCATGGGAAAATGGTAGTTTAATATTCAGATTATGCTAATTACAAGTGACTTGAATAGTTTTATTTCTATTTTTTCTATTTTTTAAAAAGCCAAATTAAAAAATTCCTAACAGCTTCATTCCTATTAACCTCAAGTTGGAAACAACTCAAATGTCCATCATCAGGTGAGTTAATAAACAAATAATATATTGATACAGTAGAATAAATCAGCAAAAAGGAACCAACTTTGATCCTTGTGTTAATATGAATTTCAAAGCATCCAGTGAAAATGCCAGAGGCAAATGAGCACATACTGCATAACATTTATGTAAAGTTCTAGAGCAAATGCAAATTACAGTGACAGAGATCAGAACAGTGGAAGAAGGGACATGCTGGTGGAGATTGGAAAGGAGCAGAGTGTGATGGTTATAGGGACTTGTTAAAGCTCAAATGCAGGTAAAATTTGTATATTTATTGTAAAAGTACAATCCAATTCAAAAAGTTACATAGATATACAGTAAGTCACAAATATCTTATCACCTGCTTCTGGACTCTTGAGACAGAGAGAATATTCACTTAAGTTTCAAAGAAAGATTCTCACAAGAAATTAAGGTAGAAACCATTAGATAACAATTCTAAGTATAGACTCCTAAGCTTGCAAAACAAAACCCTTTATACAGGTCAACCATTAAAAAAAGTTCTATTAAAAATATCCACTGAAACTAACAGATAACAAAATATTTATTTTATTGTAAAATTAAAAATAGTGGACAAGCATATGTTGTTACAGTTCCAAAGCAGAGCAATACAAATATGTAAATTATTGCAGCTTTAAACTTGTTAATAGCCAAGTAATGTCTAAATAAACTTTTTGAAACCAACTTGTTTTTTACCACTGCTCTTACCAGTTACATTTTCTTTTTCCAAACATCTTGGCACAATTTATAAATTTCTAACACCAGAGATATTAAGTGTAATGACCACAGTATAAACTACCCAGATTTAACGCAAGGTTAGCATACATACAGATTATAAAAGGAGGAATGGCTTTAACGGAAGTCACCAATGAACACTTTCTCAATGGCCTCTGTTGGAGGTAGTCAAATGGAAATAAAACTACACATTTGAAAGACATAAATATATATTCACTACAATTCCCTTTGCATTGTGAAGGTGAGGGAAGTTCAATTAGCACGTTTGGAGACAGGACAGAGGGAAATACTCATTTCCATGTGCTTTTTTTTTTTTCATTTTGGTAAAATTGTGGACTATTCAATATCACTAAAATGCATTAGTAATCTGGACTTTCAAGCTAAAAACAGGAAAAGTATGTGTTACTAATTAGATGCTAAAAAAAAAAATCTCGCTTGCTATGACCAAATTGCTTAATAACATTAGGGGACATTACAATAAGAACAATTATGAAAGGATTAAGTGAATTAAAATACTGAGATGCAACATAGAACCTTGTTATTCCAAAAACTTGATTCTAGCCCTCCTCCAAGATACCTGTACTTATGCCAGAGCCCTATGACCTTATTATTCAGGTAAATAAACTTTCACCCTACCACCATAAAACTTAATTTGACAAGAGTAACCTGTTGAGTTTTATCTCTTACTGATTTTTACCACAAATTTCCTCAAATAATTATTTCCATCAACCTAAAGTTAAAAATGCAAACATTGAAATGAAATTATCTTTGCTTTATAGCCACATCTGAACAAAACTAAACTTTTTAAGAAGTACTTAAAAATACTCAAATACCTTACTTTAGCATAAGCAGTAACATCTGTCAGTAAACTAACTGGCATAAATCAGAAAAAAATAATACTATAAGAACTTTACATTATACCATTTAAAAGTTTTCATGTCATATAACCTAATTTTATGGACACTAACCTGAACCTCTTACCAAAACAAATAATTTATTAAGTTCCTATTAAGTTTAGAGCATATACATTTTGTTATTACATTTACAACATTAACAATGCAAGCTTCTTCTAAAACAAAAACTGGCAAACATTAAAATGCACAAATAGATAAAAAATTAATTAAAAAAAACTAGCAAAAATTGACAAGCCTCAAGAGTATAAACACCAAAGTAAAAAAATATATAAACAAAAAAAGAAAGCACTTTAAATTATTTTCAGTGTTAAAGAATATGGTAAAATGAAAAAAAGAAATCTCAAGATGCCACCAAAATAGAATGTATTTTGATTATATTTCTGAAATCATTCCAATGTGAACTTATTTCAAAAATAATCCTCAAATGCATATAAAAATGGGCACTTTGTGGTGAAATGAGCTTATAATTTGAAAAACTAAGAACATTTCTTTGCCCTAACACTGTGCATCAGAAACTACATAATGCAACAAAACACTATGAATTTTACAGCCTGCATCATCCATTATTTGTATCTTAAGTGCATGCCTTTAAAAAAATAAATTAGGATATTAAATACTAGGATCAAAGAATGATAAAAGACCAGATTTGAACTTTAATTTTTAAAGAAAACAGTCCTGTGCGGTGAAAATCACTTCTGACTTAAAACTGAGTTTTTCAAACTCAATTCAACTTGTCTAATTATGAAATCTAATGTGAAAAATATTAGTGTATTTCACTCCCTTAATTAATCACATAAGCTCTGAAAATATTACTAATGGCTAATTTGTAGTCAGTCTTGCCATTTTGAAACTTAAGGTATATGAGATTCTCTTTCAAATTTCTTCAAAAAGTACTAGCTGTACAGAAAAATAGCCTAGTAACCAATATTTGTGGTATTTGATATTATCGTAAGGTAGAACTCAACTGTCCCTTAATCGTATTTTAGTACATACAAGAATTGCATATTCAATCAAGAAGACATTGGAATACAAAATAAATTTATCAAACATTTGGATAAACTGTTGTGCAAAGTACTTAAAATAAGTTTTACTAGACTATGTATCCAAATAAAATACTAATGTGAGTATCAGCACCTCAGGTTATTTTTTAAGAGCACCTTTCCTTTGAAGAGCTTAAGTAGAAATATCTAAATGGAATAAATCAGAGTCCCAGATTAAGACTTAATTGTTCCAAAGTCACTAGTAAAGCTACATATTTGCCAGAAAATTCTTTAAGAAATAAGCGAATACCTTCTTTGGATAACACTGTTGTATTCAAGGCTGCACCATATGGTTCACATTCTAGAAATATGCTACTACTCAGAGCAAGTGTAACACACCCCAAACTCTGATGGCTGTCCCTAACTGATCTAAATAGAAGCACAAATGTGTGCAAGCACACTGGCTGGTAACATTCTTGATGAATTATGCCAAAAGAGTGAAGTCAAATTTGAAAATGTGACTATGACAACTTAGCACTTAAGATACTCACTAGCATCATCCATAAATGCCTTTATTCAACTTGTAAATTTATAGAGATTTTGATATTGCACACATTCAATTTAAAGCTTATCAAAAGTAAGGCAATGCCTCCCCCACTCCCTGGATTTTAAATTCATGGTGGATGACTCAAAGAATCAAGAGAAATTGAAACCATCTTCCAAAAGCTTCCTCCAAAAAGCAGATATATCAGACCTCAAAGTCAAAAAAACTACCAAAAAACCCAAAAATCAATGAGATATCAAGTAATACTCTTGGGCAAATCCAATACACCCTAGCAATACAAAAGCTGTTTTCCACTAGTTTGAGGTGTTCCTTTGCTTAGTCTAATACTGTTTGTGTTCAAGATTAAAATGTGACCCAGGCGGGGCAGGCTGCCAAGTTCATGGCAGAAGTCACTCACATCTTTATCCATGAAGCTGCCAAGTTCTGGGGTTTTCTGTAGATTCTTCAAGCAAAGGACCTTACCTTATAACTACATTCTAAGCACCAGTTAAGAATAGAATTTAGAGCCCATTTTAGCGTTAACAGCTTTTACTATAATACATTACTGAACACTTATCCAGCTGTTTGAGACAACCTATTAGTTCAGAACTCTTTGGAACTATCATAGACAACTATATAAATAGCCTTTTTAAAATGGGCTTTTTTTGAATTAGAGTTTTTTCAGTGTCAAGCAGTCTTCTCTTTTAGATTCTAAAGTTTAGGAAAATACCTCACAATGCTTTCTTTGGGCACTAATTTCAATGATGTTGATAACAGAATTTGGACAGTTTAAGGATCTTTGAACCTTTATCCAAAGTGGCACACAAAATAATTCTACTTTTTTCAAAGATAGGGTAATTATTTCACAGTGCATCCAATGTGAAGATATTACATTTGACTTAGAAGTGAGGATTGACTTACTCTGTTCAAATTCTAACAAAGTCATTAGAATGAAATAGGAGAGGTTTTTACTTCTACTGAGACAACTTACAAAAGCTAGATTAGCATTTTCTTCCTAAACGAACTTAGAACTGCTTTTGTTAGGAAAAATATTTTATTTTATTGTATATTTGCTTTAAAAAGTTATTAATTCCTCTTTCTTAAGAGTTATTAGAAGTCAAAGAATTCAACTAGATTTCTACTCCAAAATACATTTCTCTTTGGAAAACAAGACAATAGCTGTAAAAACAGTGTATTAAGAGAATAAAATGCAGGGATCTGAAATATGGGTAACAAATTCACACATGAAAGTGTAAATATAATATACAGAGCCATTCAGATACATTTATACAGAGAATGGAAAGGTACCTAAAATAGCATTTTTATATATAAAATTTTCATATTAAAATATTGCTCATAATAAATAAGGTGATATTATGAATTTCATTTCCCTTTAAAACTTATCTTTAGTTCAGACTAATCTAAGGAGTTTATCAACCTATTGTTTTGAAAGGTGAATTACATTAAACTATGTTTAATAAAATCACACTGTAACAGTATATTTAAGTAGTCACATGTGCTAAAAGTTAGGGAGGGCCATTTAGAAATTATGGGAAAAGATTCTCAAAGTAAACCAGAATGATTAACCCTAGAAGACTAGAGTGTAATGATCTGCTTTATTTGAAAAAGATGTTAAATACTGCCTTTAAGCTTTGCAAATTTAATGGCCATAGAAAAATGGACCATAACTTCTTCAAAGTTTGTACATCTGGCAGTCCAGTCAACAGCAGGGCATGAGACATAAATGTAAGTGAGTTCAGTTGCTTATGGGTAGGTGTGACTTCATTCCTGTCCGGCCCACCTGCAGACATGGTAACTTGGAATGGTTCTTGAGAAGCTGTTCGATGGCAACGTGGCGGACATGGAGCTCTGAGGCCAAAGAATCTTTTTCTTGTACTTGGTGTGTTAACTTTTCAAAAACTTCTGTAAAGATTTAAAAAGTAGTTCAATATTAATACAAAGAAAGCTAATCCTGTGATTTATATTTTTAGCACTCTGACTGAATGCACTGGTGAAGTCTGTAATGAGTACATTGACACCAAAGTAAGTTATGTTTTGATCATCTGCGAATGTGTGTACTCTGCATTGCCAACAGGAATATGGCATTCCTATAGTGAAAGTTAAGAGTCATAAGCAATGGACCATGCAGTTCAGTAAATGTCTAATATCTAACAGACTTCTGATAAGCAAGTGCCCATTGGTACTGAGGTCTGGAAATTCCTCTAAGAGGCTTTGGAATCTGACTACTTGGAATATTTAATCCTTGTTCCTAGTCTTATGACTCCCAGGCAAGTAATTTAAACTATTTATAATTTCCTCTTATGTATAATCTTGAAAATGAGAGTAGGCACCTCATAGGGTTACTATGAGGATTAAATAAGATCATACTTGCAAAGTGCTTACCACAGAATAAATACTTGATAAATGTAAATTGCTATTACTATTATTGTTATTATTTTATTTTTCTGAGAGACTGTGTGGTCAAGAAAGACCACTAGCTTTGGAGTTAAAAAGACAGGGGTTAGACTCTTTAATGTTACTGACTGAATGCATTACCTCTGTAAATTACTTAATGATCTTTGCAGTGTAGTCTCTTACCTGCAAATAGGAATCGATTGTGAAAAAAAAAAAGACAATTGAGGAATTCGAACACTATTAACTGTTGGTGTTAGCATCATATTTCATGATATTAAAGAATTACAAGCTTTTTTTTTTTTGGTGTGATGAGGTTATTATTGCCTTAAAAAAGGTGTTTGTTAGAGAATATCTTGAAGTATTTCTGGACAAAACAATATGTCTGAGATTTGTTTCAAAATAATCCATGCTGGGGGTGGGGTTGGGACAAGGGAAAAGGGTGCAAGGAGAGATGAAGGAAAATTAGCTATGTTTTTGGTAACACCTGAAGCCGCTGAAGATGGGTCAAGGGGTTCAGTAAACTATTCCCACTACTGTTGTGTTTAATATTGTTCATAATTTAAAAACAAAAGTCAATAAAACTCAAGGCTAAAACCTGCCTTAAAGAACTTTTAAGGGGGCTCACCTGGCACAGTGCCTGGTACAATAGCAGGGAGTCAATAAAATGTTAGTAAGAAGGTAGAGATAAAGTTGTACTCTCCATTTTCACTTAAAAAAGAAAACTCTATTTCCCCCACAGTTCAAGAAGTTGTTTTCTTATTCTTTTTGCTCTGGAAACTCTAACAGGATCTAATCCCATTTCCAAATTTAAATTCTGATAAAGTTAATGGCATCCTGTAATAGGAGATTTTCTGTATCAAAATTTTCACATGCAGAAAACCCTGACACCGATTCTTTACCTTGTATTTGCTGTCGGAGCTTTGCTTTCAGTTGCTTTACCTCACCAAAAGTCATCGAATTCACTGAAACATGAAAATATATTCATTATTACCACAACCTGGGAAAAGCTGCTTATATCACTAACATATTATCCTATAAAAAATACTATTTGTACCTATATGCCAATATAACTTTCAGCAATATTCTAGGATTCATTAACTCCTACAATGTGGAGTTTTCAAATTAACCTTTACCCATGTTAAGAAACATTTTACATCACTGCTGGTATACTTCCACCTGAAATAAAGTGTAATTCACTACCTATCAAGTCGATTTTGCTAGATGCTACACAGTCTGTAATCTGCAGTTTGGAAAACACTATTGTAAAGTACTCTGGAAACAGTCTGAAAAATCAATATGTCTATCTAGTTAAATAACTTTAGATAATTCATATGTAGAAACAAGAAGTTGTTTAAAAATATCCCCATGGTCCCTTCTAGCTCTAAAATCATTTGAAGTCAATTAAAATTATCTCAGCTTCTGTGAGTTTTTGTAGATGCAAACTGAATGAGTCATTTTTCCAACTTTAAAATAGCACAATACCTTTGGCCTTCAGTAAAATGTCAGATTTCTTCTTTCAAAATACCACCCCCAATTAGTCTTGTAGGAATTAGAAATGTGACAATGTGTGTGAGTTGATGGTCGAGGTTGTATTTCTAAACTATACCAACTCTGAATTTCTCAGTTCAGTTTGTTGATTCCATTTAGTTTAATAATTTGGAACACGAAACAACTGATGGGACTGCAGAATACCAATGCTTGGCAACACAGAGGAGTATTCCAGAGAACTAACTGAAAGTTTTAAGACATCTCATTTTTTTTCTAGGGTGAATCTGTCATTTAAATACTCTAATTTTCCAAATCTATAAATCTATAGAAAAATTCTTGATATAGGACAAACATAAAAACATAAAATAACTCAACAAAACCCCAACCTTCACCTTTGTCCCATTTCACTTACATTCCTCTCTGCTGTAATGTGGACGCTGCGCTTCGACATTAGCCTCTGGAGTAGAGATGGTCTCTTCTTTTTTCTGGGCTTGGTTGTGACTATGAGGCCACAATACACTCTTGTGGCATAAAGTGGCTCCTGAATCTTGTAACACAGCAAGTCCAAAGTCTGTATTTTCCCTCTGCTCCAATATTCTTTGTTTACAGTGTGTGAGGCTCCCTGTACTTCCATCTATCCAATTTGCAGAATACTTTGGTACCTGGGAGTCAAATTGCGGGAGTAACTTTTTATCTGGCTTATGCCTGAAATTAAACCGGTGATGCTGGGGATTTTTAGAACATTCTGAATCTGAATCCACATCCTTATTTTGTGCATACTGTACAATCCAGTTTATCTTCTTACTTAAAATGGTCTTAACTTCTTCATAGTAAGTACTTTTTGAAAGCTTAGATCGAGGACAATCCTGGTTTGCAATCAAATGGTATTTTTCAAAGCAGTCTCTATGACCCCTTAATGATCCGGTGTGCAAGAGGTCAGACTTTGGTACTCCTATACAAAACAAAACAAGGAACAGGAGACTTGAGAAAATTTTCTTTTTTTATAAGTTGCACTAAGAAGCCTAAGTAAAACACAGAGTCATGGATAGTTTACAAACTAGAGGAAAAATGCTTAAGAATATTGGTATTAATAATATAAAATATGGACTAATTTCTGCTTCAATATAACTATACATTCAGCATTATTAAATTCTTACGAATAGTAAAGGCCTTTTAAGGACTTAATGATTCAATTTTAACCTTAGTCCAGAGGCATGTTATTGCATGTAATATAAAAAAATACTACTGAACCAGCAGTTTACATTTACAGAATGTTTGCCTTTATATCATAATGCTTTCGTCATAATCCTCCTGGAGTATAAACTCGCAAGTTTCTATAAGGCTCAGTAAGAGACATGGTTGGTAATCCCCCGCCCACCAAAAAAAAAAAAAAAAAAAACACAGTAAATCATGTTCTTAAATTATTAGTTATGTTTTTACTGGAGAAAGATAAACCAGAATCAGAAAAATAAACATTAATAAAAGCCTCAAAAAGTCAAAGATTTTTTTTAAGTATGAAAAGAAAGCATTTAAATTGTTTTCAATTTCTGTTTCATGCTTATAAACTTTTACATCATTTTCATAAGTTCAAGCCATGCTGTTAAAGTCAGTCAGCAGTGCTTCTATATTGAAGGTGAGTAAGGGACGTGGAGCTGAAGATTAAGTCCGCCAGAACCAACCACGAAATCTGCTGAGCTTTGAAAACAGTAAGTGGAGATCCACTCAGGAGCTTGGTTAAAAAAAAAAGTTTTAGCTGCTTCATCAGAAAAACACATTCTGTATTCACCCTTTGTTTTAAACATTGAAGTCAGAACAATTTTACTAATTGAGCTCCTCCAAACTCTGGCTAAGAGTAAGATAATGAAGTATTCGCACTTTAATGGTACTAAATCAGGTATAAAAGTGCTTGTGAATATTAATTTGTTTTAAACGATATAACATCAGGCAATGGTGGGACCTGCTGCGATGGCCAAAACTAGTGATAAATGTGCTGTCAGTTCCCTCACAAGCAAGCTATGTGAGGACACCTGAACACTAACATTACAAGCACATGGGACCAACTGGTCTCGAGAGGCAAACTCAAGTATCTCAGCCTGTTTCTTCCACTGAGCACAAAAACTGAACTTAACAGAATTTCATATATATTTTATTTGCTACGGGTACTGCAATTGTGTGTGTATGTGTATTTTTTAAACCAGTTATTTTCTAATAAGGTCAAATTTCCAGCAAAGTTTACAGTACTTAAGTGTAAAACCTCAAAGCTCTATTTAATAACCCAGTGTACATGTTCAAAACTAGGTAAATTGACATAAAAGTTCATAAACCTTGCTTATTAGAATAAAAAAATGAAAAGTTTTATAATTATATATATTTTAAGTCATAAATAAGACAAAAAAGAATGAAATATAAACCAAATAAATAGCTCCATTCTGCTGTTTGAGTCTAATACTTCCTGCTCTGGGTCCACAGCAGGTAGGCAGACAGAACTTGAAACCTGCCTATTTTACTATCTTTGGAAAATGTATTACAGAGCTTCCTGACTTGAAACTCTTTTAGGTCTCGTTGCCAACAGATGGCTGGCCAATTCCCCGAAACATTGGTCTGATTCTTATCCGATTACCACGGCTCTAATTCACGTAGCAATAATTTAGTTGAATCTAAACAGTAAATTAGAAGAGTCTTCTTGAAGTCTGTGTGAAGTTTCTTTAGCATATAAAAAGACTTCTAAGCTAGGCTACACAAAGTAATTAATTCTGTTAATTTAAAAAATTTAGAAACTTCAGAAATTGTATTAAAATGATAAAAAATTATATGAAATAACAAATTTCCTGATGTACCCTACAGCTTCAACAATAGATGTCTGTTTAAAAAATAATGTGGGTTTTTAAAGTTAAAGCTTTTATAATTCAATGCTTCTTTTTAGTAATTCATCTAATATAACCTTTATTTCTCCAGAAATAATTTATCTGTTAACTTTTACTTAAATCCCCAAAGGAATGCTAGAAACCCACATAAGCGCATGATTATATGCACATAATCTGTTGAGATGAACAGCAAATCACAAAATCACAATATTCAATTTACTTTTAAAATACATATATGCAACAAAAATTTCAGAATTCTTTTAGAAATTCAGGAGAAAAATCCTCTAAAAAAGAAATGACAAACTGTCATGGGCAAGAAGAGCTCTGAATACACTGTACATTTCTTATATGTCCTACAGGCTCCTCAAACTCATCCTGCCTAAAATATCCTCTTCCTTTATTCTCATCACCCAAACCCCAAACCAAATCCTCTATCTGAATCTGGGGCCACCAATCGCTTAAGAAACCTGGAGTCATCCCTGACAGCACCTGCTACCCCTCTTTCTGAGATGTTTTGCTGTCTATAGATTGTTCCCCTCATAAATTCCAGCACTACAACATCTCAAATTCTGCCTCATTTCATTACCATCAGCTGCCACACTATCCAGATGATGATTTCCTATCTAGTTCTCATTTCCACAAAGAAACCTTTCCTAACCAATACATCTGAATTAGATGATCACATCAAGTTTTCCAATTGCCTCTACACAGGCTTTTAGCTCCTGTTAGAAAGTAAAGTTCCGTGGGAAAGGGGTCCATATCTGTTTTACACGCATCCTCATAGTGTCTGACACAGTGAGTACTCAAGAAAAAGCGGGTAAATGAATAAAGGAAAAATAAAATTATATTAAAAAACTAACCCAAAACTTATTGCCAGTTACCATGCAAGGGCTACTGCAATGAAATGTTTGTGCTCATCCTATCAAGGGAATCGTGGTGTGCAGTTTTTCCAGGCTGCTCAAAGGTTAATTAAAGGAATCCACTGAAGGTACTCCTATATTTAGTTTAATGGGTCACTGATCTTAAGAACTGATGAGTGGCACTGGTATAGAGATGGCATTCCTGTGGCATCATTCAGTCTGCCAAACAAAATCAGGAACTTTACTCAATTACACATTTTTAAATAGAAATTTACATACACTGAATATAAAAGACTGTTAAGTAAAACTACAGCTTGTTCATCCAGGTATATACCTCTATCTTTTTAGTTCACTAAAAATTTAAAACTTAACTGAGTTTTCAAGTTCAATTTTAAAGTATCTGTTTTATAAACAGTATAAAATATCTCATGCAGTAGCAAGGGACACAAAAAAATTTTTAAAAAATGTAACAGTGACTATTTCATATACTTGAACGAATTACTTTTTAATCTAGAAAAGAATGTAAGTAGCCCCCTTAATTTGTATCAGCAGTATACATACCATTTAAAAATCTCTTGGAGTGATTTTGTTTTTCCACTTCATCAGTTTAATATAAGAGAAACAACCATTGCTATTTTCAGAGACCCCAAGCAAGTTTCCCAACTGACTTTTCAATTTTAATTGCATTTATAAGTGTAAAAGGCTCTGAGCACTAATTTGTTTCCTCAGCAGCTTTTGCAAGGGAATAAACCTAAATGCAACTAAATGAGGTGACACTTTTGAGTTGCGATAAAAGGAATTTCCAAACCAGTTCAACAAAAACTGCACTATACTTCCTTACTGATAAAAATGTGAAGGCCAAGATAGCTGACAGTCTATTACGAAAACTTCTTTAAAACATATTTCAAAGAAGCCCATGTAACTTTGTTTATCATGAGGTCATTTTTATATAGAACCAAGACCTTAATTGGCAATCATAATTGCTAATATTTTAAAAAGTACTAGTTTCTTTTGGATAGAGGCTTTTTAGAAATTTACATAGGAAGTATATTTCTGTATTAACAGTGGTATTTAAAAAAAAGTTAAGCTGTTCCTATTCAATAGTTTTTTCTTTTTTTATCGTTTACCACTTTCATCTCTGATTGTTATAACATTCGCACATACTTTGAGAACCCTCCCACTAATCCATCTGGCATGCTATCACCATTTCTATTCTTTAAGTCCATCTTTAAGATCAATTTATTGTAAGAAAACTTGGTTATTAAACCCAAAGATCAAAAGCCACCCAAATGTAGATCCTTTTGTCTATCTACCACTCTTACTCTTTTAAAGTAATATTCCCCTGGCTATATTTAACCTGCCTATGGTAGTTAACGTGTTTTTTTTCCTAAGATGATACTCCAAATGGCACTAAAACACAGCCATAAACACCAAAACACTTAGTTCTACCACATGTCCCACTATTCTTGGCTTTTCCTCCTCCCCTTTTTTTCCCCAGTGATGTTTCTTTTTGTTGAAAATGGTTTACTTAAAGTAGTAGTTGTTACAAATAAAAAAAAAAAAACACCCTGTAGCAACGTGGGAACAAGAAAACAGACTTTAAGTCACAGAGCTGTACTTCGGGCCCTCCAGTACTAACTACTCCGCCATCTTGACCAGAATCCTTCCCACCCCCATCCTCTTGAAGACTACCTTATTTATGATTTGGTGGTAATGAGGTAAGCTACCTTTTTCTGATGGTTCACCAGCTGGTGCTGTCAAACAGCACCGTCTTTCTGCTGACTACACTCATGCTACAATGGCTCTGTAGCTCAGACGTGCCTGAATCATATCATCTGACTGCCTTATGCATATTTACTTTGTCAGTTAGATTAAGACTTCATTTTGAATCTGATTACTGTATTTCATTTCCAAATCAAAGGAATGGCTTCAGATAATTTGGTGTTCCATAGGTAGAGCAAATATAATATGACCAGTAGTTGGATACAAAGCCATAATATCACATGGGTAACAGACTGGAAAGCTCCAAGAGAGTGAGCACTTTAACTTCAAACTTGAAACAGAATTAGAAAACTGGCAGTATTGGTTTTCCAAATGGTGAGTTTCTGTACTCCTTAACATTTAAATAAAGCAAGAAAATTTAGTTATGATTTAAGTTCAAGGTTGTTAACATGCTTTGCTGTGGAGAAATTTTAAACATATTGCCTTCAAACATGATCAACAATTTGTGCAACAATCCACACAGTACTGCTTTAAAATCTTTTTTTTTTTTTTTATGAAGGCTCCATTTTCCCCAGCTTAAAGAATTTTCCAAGAGTAAGGTTGTTTTTTTTTTTTTTTAATCATGGTCTTATCTTGGTTGCTAAGAGAACAAGCACCTGAATGTTTATGTGCTGCTTACATTAAGAAGTAATTCTGAATTTCTTTTAGCAAGTGTTAATTGTAAAAGGGGGAAGAGAGCTGAACTTTGCAGTACTAAGACTCAAAGGATAGAAATGTCACATTTTTCTGATGATCAGATTCCCATTTCTTATCAAAAGAATAGAGGAAAAGCTTGGTTAAGTAGAGTGGCATTGCCACAGCCTTGAGTCTGGATTCCACTGCAGATGAGTTTTGTTAACAGACTACAAGTATTTTAAAAGAAAAAAAAAAATTAGATCCACTTACAATTTTTAATTTCTTGGTTTCTCTTAAAAACAAAATAAGATCTGGCAGCAACTGGTTAGTAGTGAAAAGCAGCTACCAGCTGAAAATAGGGCAACTGCTCTTCAATTCAAAACATTTATCATTTCCTTCCTGAGTGTGTAGGTACCTGTGACCTAGCAAGCTCTGCAGCCATGTCGGTTAGTGACACTTATACTATAGTAAGGCTGTCAGTGATATAGGTCTGGATTGCTTCCTTGTAAATACTTGTTCCAATGATGCTTTGACACTCAATTTGAGCAGGCAACTCTGCATCTGAAGAGCAAGCCGCCCAGCCAAACCATGTTCAAAAAGTGTTATTAGCATTATACCTTTTTCTAATCACAGACACTCCATAGGATGCTCAGATTGTCTATTCTGCCATGGACTACAGGTAAGAGATTATATCAAAGGTGAGAACACAAGGATAAAAAAAAGTACCTACTTCCTTTCTAAACCTACAATAGGATAGATTTCTACCTCTTGGAAATTTTTATTGGTTGTCCTACATGCAGTAGTGAGTACTGTGATAAAGAAAGCCCCACTACTCTTCCTCTCACACCTTTAGGTAACTCAGGAGTCATTAAAGGGTCCGTCATGTTCAGGTACCCAACACACTGTTTAAAAGTAATAGGTACTTGTTTATCTCTGCATTGCTAGCAGATGGAATTGCTGGCAACCACACCAAGCCAATATACAAATGGATTCAGCAACCTGTTTTTCCACATTTTGAGAATCATTGCCTTAAAGAAAGATAAACCAACAGGTGGTCTTTAGATAGCAGATTTTAGCTTAGAGATGTTTATTCCATTTTAAAGTTTTTGTGTGCTAAGAGAAGGGTTAAGCAGTTTAAAGCAGCTTAATCCAGTAAGTGAATTATAAAGACAAATTTCAGTGAACAAAGAGTTCAGAAAGATGCTAAAAAGTAAATTTCAACCTTAATTAATCAAGGAAGCCAGGGTAGAACTGAGTTTTTATGTTGACAGAAGACGTATAAATTACAAGTGACTTGTCAAAAAAGAAAACCTCAGCAAAATTTACTTTTGCATTTGAACAGTTGTAAAATAGGGAAATACACCTACATAACAACTGTTTATTACTGACAGGGTACAAAAATAACAATCCACACTCAATTCTACCCCCTAATGTAGCTATCTGGTTTTTAACCAGCAATGTCCAATAGAACTTTCTGTGACAAGAGACATGTTCTGTATCTATGCTAATATGCGGCACTGTAGCTAGTGTGATGGAGGAACTAGTTTTAACTTTAATTTTAATGAACTTATATTTGAATAACCACATGTGGCTAGACTACCAAATTGGACAGAGCAGTATGTCCACAAGTTATTTATTAAGCAAAAGGGTATTTCCGAGAACACGATGAAAGGTATCCATGGTCTTCTATGTTCTTACTGATGGTATAATGTGAAATACTAAGCTCACAGCAGCACAGACTATAAAAAGTTAAATTTGTTTTTCTAGTACTTAAAGTAAGAATTAGACGAGTAATTTAACTGACCCAAGTAACACTCGTTCCATTTTTTCCTTAAATAGCTCTAATTGAATGTACTGACATTCTAAAAATTTTTGTGCATGAGGTTGTCATAACACTCCTAAAACGCTACTCAAATTAACTATATTGAATTATCAGCTTTAAATATCCACTTATATGTGGCACACAGAGACACTAATTTCCAGAAAAAAAAAAACTTTCCTAAAGATAGTCAAGGTTAAAGAGACACATTACTTAAACAAAAGAGAGCATGAAAACAATGCCTTCATAGTAACACCAGATGAATGGGGCACAGCACAAAGTAAACTTAAAGAGTTTTGAAAGCAGGAAATGTGATAGCTGTGTCAACTCTTTGTCCTTCATCTGCAGAACTGCTCTCTGCCCTGTAAAAGCTCTGCATGATTTACTTTCTTAAGAGTAAGAAAAAATGAAAAGCTGTCCTGCAGCTATTTTAAAATCCCAGTTTTGCATTTCAACTTCTCTGAATACATTTGAAACACTGTTCTTGAAATTCCAGTTGAGTATTCTTTAAATGCTTTATAGCAGCATCTGATATATACTAGCTAGTGAATTTGAAGACATTTATAATTCAATCACTGCTATCGATAACAGTAGAAATTAAAGCTGATGGGAAACCATCACAACTCACCAATCATACTGCAAAATACGTAGAGAAATATTGACTATGTGTTATAATTGCATCTTAACAATTCTAGAGTAAAACAACTTTGATCTAAACAAAGTGGAGAATTAGTGCACAATAAAAATTTTCCCTTATAGATTTTTTAAAAATGGTTAATTACATGGTATTAATTCAGCAGTAATGGAAGACATCATAACAAATGACAGGACTGCAAACTGGAACACACCTTTGACCCAAAAGTCTTCTTCTGGGAATTTAAGCTACAATGAAATCGGAATTTAATCAGACATGCAAAAAAGATGTACACATAAAAATGTTTTAGTACTGGTAAATGGGAAGCAAGCTAAACATTCATCAATGGGATACTGGTTAAACAGTGGTATAATGGGATGCAACCTTTAAAAAAAAATCAACATGGTAGATATGAATATGAAAAAGATGTTCTGAACATATTCAATGAAAAGGCTGGTTATAAAAAATATATATAACCTGATTTCATTTATTGAACCCAATTTACCACAAGTGTGTACATGTATGCACTACATACAAATACACACACTCTGTCTGTCTCTCTACTGCAGAAATAATTTAAAACCAAAAATATTAAGAGATTACTGGTAGATGGGGAGATTATAAATCTTAATATTCTTTTTGCTTCTTATATTTTGATTTTTCTGTAATAGGCATAGTTTGCTTTTTCAACGAAAAAAAATGCCTATGAAGAAATACATTTTGGTTTGGGAAAGAACATATTGTTCTTCAGTCTAAAACAAATTAGTCTTTATGTACTGTATGTTCCAATGAACTAAGTGAAACAACAAAGATGAAGATACTAAATTGGCAAAAGACATACATACTAGCTAAAATTCTGAATTTAAGACTGAGAATCTTTTTTTAGGCTAACAATATAACTCACAAAGAAAAGTATTTAACCTTTAAATGATAGCAGTCCCCTCCCCCAAAATAAAAATTAAAAAAAAAAAACTTCATTATATTGTTATCTGGCAATCCTTGGAGAACCAAAGGAAGGGAGGGAAAAAGACACTGACAACCAAACACAATTGTTATTGTTAATAAGAAACAAAGAACCTGGTGAAAAGATGTGCTGAGTAGCTGCTACATGATGGAAATAATGGCAGCTAGAGTAGAAAAACCTGCTGAAACCAACTCATATAAAGGTAAACTCAGAATAAAGTCAAACCTCCTCCATGTACATAAAACATCAAATTATTGCATCGGTGGAGCTGTTTAATATACTAACCAATCATAGTAATCTTTTCAGTAGTTATTTCATCTTTTAAGATGAGAACAAACCTTTTTACTTGAATTCAAATTAATAATAACATTTGCATCAAACTATATTTACCAAAAGGCTATTATCAACATCTGTTGTGCTCCTCACAGCAGCCCTGTGAACACACAGGCAATGATATTTATCATCACCTCTATTAAATACATGTACTCAAAAAGTTAAGCAGTTATATGCTAGGAGGAAGGAGAAGTAAACTGTGTAGGACAGAGGGTACTAAATAAATGAGAAAGAAATGGTGGGAACTGGAGAGAGAGGGCACATGTGACTGGCTTGTACTTTGGAGAGGCAATGTAAGATGAAGGTGGCCAGTTAAACAGGTACCTGACCATGTGTGTCATGTTAGGGAGTTAATATCTTACTTAACCTGATGAAAATAGCAAGGAATCAATGGAAAGTACTAAAACAATGAATCAATAAATGGCATGACCAAATGTGTACTTTAAAATTCTGGTGATACTAAGAACTGGGGTGTGGGGTAGTGATGGGGAAAAGGGATAAGACTATGCAACTAATTAAAGTGAGTCTTGTGGTAATATTGGTAAGAAGGAATATGGGCCTGGACAAAGGTGTAGCAGTGGGAGTGGAAAGCAGGGAACAGATTAGAGACTCAAGAGGACTCAGAGACAGACTACTTGGAGAGAAGGTGGGTGAGTGGTGGGAGGAAGGGAAGTAGTGAAGGTAACAGATAGGGCTGCTGCCAGCCCATTGGCCAATATTCAAAGGCAAACTGGAAAACCATCCCTGCCAGCAGGGCACATAGGCTGAAAAGCAGAGCTCAGGTAAGATTTCAGCTCTAATTCGTCACTGTACCTACACAACTCTACATGGAAAGTACTGAAGAATCTGGAACCATTCATGGACTAAGGGTGGTTTTTCAAAGTTTGGTCCTTAGCCCACCTACATTAAAAACTAGCTGGGATTCTTGCTAAAATGCAACTCTAGGCCTACAGAATCAATATCTCTGGGACATGGAGACTGGAGTTCCATGTGAACCAAAGATGAATGAAATACAAAATGCAAGTGTATATGGAAGGAGATAAATTTAGTATGAGAAACTTAACTTTATGAGACCTGCAGATTATCTGACTCGAGAGGTTAAGTATACAGGCCTGGCACTGAGAAGACATACTTGGCTTGGCAACATATTTGGGGAATTCCATTAGCTTACCAGACATATGGGTGAAGCCACTGCAACAAAAGAAATAGATGAGCATGATATGTGGAGACAGACAAGAACAGAATTAAATGAAACCCTAGCATTTTAAGGACCAGTAATAGGCAATAAACCTGGAAAGAAGCCAGAAAAGTGGGCAGAAATAAGAGGCCAGAGCTATTTTATCACAGAACCCAGGAAGCTGAGTGTTTCTTCAGAAAGAGCAATGTTAAATGTCAGATCTTGAAAATGGCAAAAAGAGGAAACTATTTATTGTACTGCCTCCTAGGAGGTCACTAGTGAAAGCAAAGGAAGTTGGCAAATTATAGGGATGCTTAAGAGTAAGCTGGGAGGAGAGACAGAGGAGACCTTGAATGAACACTGCTCTTTCAAGAATGATGATTTCAGGGAAAAAGAGTAAAGTTTTTCCCTTGATATTTTGTTGTCTTTTAAATATAGGAGACACTAGCATTTCTGCCACTCTAATCATCTTTTTGGTCAATCTGCCATGTCACAGAGAAGATAACTTGTAGGTATGCAAGATCAGTTAGTATAAGATACAACAGAGATGTAAATAAATGAAATTAGGAAAGTGGGTAGTAGAAAAGACAGGCTTTAAGAAGCATGAAATTGTTCTATTTCCAGTCTCAAATAAATACAGAATTTGAGGTTTTAATTTCTTTCTCAATATACTTACTGATACTTATCAGACACATTTCATTAATACACTGGTAACCTACCACTTTGAGTTTTCTGAAAAACTTTCTCATATAGGAATTATATTTTATCTATACTGTTATTTATTCCATTACTAGCCAAAATGTTGCTTGGCACTGAATTGAAAACTGATTGTTGATATACTGAAGATAATTTAGTGAGCCAAAGTAACACATTCGAAATGTGAAGGATCCTCAAAAAATTTAAAGTAACAGAAATGTTTTCAGGGCAAACACTATCAATCAAAGTGTTAGTAAGGTCATAGAAAGAATATAAAAACTTTATTATTGTTTTGACTAAATATTTATTTTTAATATTTAAAATTAAATTGGTGACATTGGTTAATAAATTACATAGGTTTCAAGCATACAATAATATATCCTCTGTATATTGCATTGTGTGTTCACCACCCCAAGCAAAAATTTCTTTCCATCACCATGTATTTGACCCCCTTTACTTTTTATGTATCTACAAAAACTTTATTTTACACTGTCCCCAATACTTAGATACTAAAGATCCTCTTTAATATTTCATGTTAATTTTAAAACACTCCCAATACCATCAAACTTCTTTAACATATGGACTCTGTTTTCAAAACAGACTAGAAGTTATTGTTCATTAAATTCATTATAGATATTATTCCCCTAGTTATGAGTTTTAAATATAAAAAATGTCACTTAAGTGTACCTTATAACATTTTAGAGCAGGTTCTTCTACTTTAAAATTTCAATCTGTCTTTTAATCTCTATGTTATTACACAGGAAATGAGCATTAAGTGTGAATTATAAAGTAATACATGGAAAAACATTAGTGATTGAATGAATACGTCTAAAATTTGCTAAAAATGGACTTAACTACATAACTTTAATTTTGAGATTAGATTTTGATGGGTACACACAAGTCATTATTTTGCCTTACTATTTTATAGTTGAGACAGTAATGGCAAAAAGCTGCCAGAAATAGCTACACTAGTTTAGAATTATATGTAAATAAACACATGGTTCCCTTGTTACAAACTATAAATCCAAAGCTTAATGTTCAACGGGTTTATTCCCCCATCAAGATACTAACAGATGGTGTGTCAAATTGGATTAGAATAATTTAAATCCACTCTAACTAGAACTATAGTTGATAACATTTTTCCAAATTCTGCCATGTTACTTATCTACTTTGATTTTAAATACTTAATACATTTTTCATGTACATACTACCTTATCTGAAATTCACACTTAATTTCCTATATAATGTAAAGATCAAGATATGTTCCAATCTTTAAAGTGCTATACAAAGTTATGTAGTCTTTATATTCAGTAATAAACACTGGACAATTTTCTTAAGTTTTATTAGAATGTCAACAGAGGGTGAAATTTTTAAGTATGTTCTAAATATTTCTAAAGTGTTCAATTGATGTTACCGAAATTTAATGCTCATTATGTTCTAAACTCAGAAACTAGAAACCTCATGTCAAAAAACCACCTGTTTCCATCTAGAAAGTGCCCCCTGGATCAGATATTGGGGCTTATGAGTAAAACGAAGATGGTATGCAATTTCAGGATTGGTGTGACATTTTCACCTGTGTTTGCACTGACTATCTCTCATAAAAGAGACCTCTATTCCTTACGAGTAATCAGGATACTATGCTAGCCTCCCACACCTGGGTGGATGGAACAACACAGCAGTGCTACAACCACTGCTTCATTACCAGCTGAAACCTACATGATTCTGTAGCAAATGTCAGTCTAAGGCTCAACTAGATTGTCCCTGTCGTGTATATGCCCTTTATCTTCCTAGTTCCTCCCTCCTCTCTGATCATCAATTCAATCCAGAGTTCCAAAAACTATTTTTCTGACAGAGTGTTGTTTGTTTAGATTGTAATCTATATGGAGAATACGTTATCCCACTTTCTTGGGTCATCAGAAATATATATTTTTAGATATTTCACTGAAAGTGTATTAATCGAATATGCCATGGGTAGAAATTTTTAAAAAATAAGTGTATCTTAGGACCTAAATTTGTTCCTTACTTGAATATTCACATTTGTGTAATTCATCTCTAATTTCATTTAAAAGTTACTTAATATCTCCTAAATTCTTAATTTTCTTTGGAAGCAGAAATGACATAGACACTTGGGCTTTTTGGAACCAGCAACCTTGAGTTTGAACTAAGCTACCCAGATTCCTTAATTCATCAAATTGAGATAACATAGAACCTATCTTATAAAATTGCATTTCATTTCATCATTATTTGGATTTAGTGTTTTAATCAGCCAGACGTAATTCCTAATGAATATGTCTTCCCAAACAAAATTTGTGTATGATATAAATTTTAAATTCACCATACACTTTATAATTAGGAAGCTTAATAAATTAAAAAAGGGGAAAAGTTAGAAGTAACTAAAAAGAGGCCAACATAATTAGAACAAGGATAAGAATCTGGAACCTGGCTCCTCATATATGGATTATTAGTTAAGCCATATGTCTTTACTAGATGTTCGCCTACTTTCAATTATTTTTCTTTTAAAATATTCTATAATTTAAACCTAGCACCAATTTAATCCACTTTCCACTTCTATTCCTCCCAACTACTGTTCAAATAATGAGGTTTTGCTATCGGGGCCATTTAAAAAGTATTCAAAATTTATTTAAAGCGGTATTAAAAGGCAGTTAAGAAAAAAAATTAACCTTGCATCTATATTTCCAAGTACATCAAAGAAAGCTGGGCTAAAGTTCTAAAGTCACATTAGGCTTTATATTTAAAAATGCTCTTTTAGTTCATTATGGGAAACAAGAGAAAGAGGCTAAAGCCAGATTGAGTTACCTACATACACCTTCCCTATCACAAGTGGTGGCTCCCTTTACTAAAGATGCTAGTATCAGCAGGACAGAGGAAGGGTTGTTGAGAGACACTGAGTAGTCTTAACTTCCAAACAAAATCAAGGATTTAATATTGAGATTCAAACTGCTCCCTGACTAGTGACTATGTGAACAGCATATCAAAGACACAGAGAATTAAGGAAGAATGAGATTAAAAGTAAGCACTGGGTTCACCGCCTTAATCAAGAGAAAATACCTACAGATTTTCTTTTAAGATTACCAAGAATCTGAATTTGGGATGGCTTCTAGAAAGTTCAGCAAATTAATGGAGACTGAAGACTTAGGTGGACTCCATAGTCTGAGATGGACCAGTAAGCATCAGTAATGCTTACTAATCAGTTAGCATGATCAATTTACACTGGATACTTTGCTTGGCCTAAGGAGAATTGATCCATCTTATAAAATAAGTTTATAGAAAAGGAAACCAAATTATTAGAGGAAGTTAGAAATACTAATTATTTGCACAGCATTTTGGCACAAAATGAAAACAGTATGAAGTAACCAATCCGAGTTCTGGCTCCTTTTCCCCCTCTAGTTTTATTTCTGATTTTGTTACATTACAGTTGTTTCATTATTGGCTTCTTACCACCTGGGCTACCTTCCTCCCAGCCACGACAACTTAGGGTATGACAGTAATTTGGTCAGTAAATAACTTGAGATTTCAGTACAATGAACTATGATGTGTATTAGTGCATTTGATCACACATGCATAAAGTTTATAGTATCTTAAGGCTGAGGACAAGCCACAAATATTAAGAAGTTTATGACTGTCTCCTAATCCTAAAAGTAGACAAGTTATTTTAATGGTGGATTATAGGTACAAAAAAATCTAGAGAACATTTGAAAAGATTTGAATCTTCAAAGTACATTTCTCAGGTCCTTTAAGTATATCACCTATGTTTTATACATATATAAAATGTAGGTACCCACTTCCTTTTAGTTACTCTAAAGTCACAGAAAAAAGGCAATTTAGAGCAATATGAAATCTCTCCTACAAGATTACTTTTTTGGTATTTCTTTCTTCTTTTCTCTTCATTTTATAAATATGACTTATGACTTTTAAACAAAAGGCCATTTGATTAGATCAGTTTTGGTCTGATCAAAGCAACGATCTACAAGGTATAACATTTTTGTTACTACAAATGAGTGGCTTCTAAATAGCCTAATTCTGCACTCAAAACTATTCTGAAAATTCTTCAAGAGAATTTGTAACTGGGCTCTTAGCTAAAAATATAGAATGTTTTAGAGCAAAATTAGCAATTAGTTAGCTAAGAAACTAGGCAACAGCAACATTACCATTCTACAAAAAGTTATATCAAACTAGTAAAGTTAAATGTCGTATTTTTAAAAGTTCCTCTTATAGTCTAATATTTATGGACTGGCATTGTACTAAGAACTTAGGAGGGCAAAGAACACTACAAAAACATTTAAAAATGTTTACTGACACAAAGAATTAACCTTGTTATTTTTAGGTATGTGATTATTACTTTTTACAATTAATTTCTAAAAATCTGTACAACTAAAATTTTGTGGAATTCAGGGCCCTCATTGTCCCCTTTTCCCCCATAAAATTTCTAAGATTTAAAAAATAATCTTACGACTTTACAACAGCTACAGTGAATTAGCTCATCATGTTTACTACAGTGTAGTAAACATGAAAGCATATTTCTAAGAACTGAGAATGGACTTCAGATAAATCTAGATGAAAATCTAATTCTAAAATAACTTTTCTTATAAAGGTTTAATTGGCATCATAAAAAATAAACTTTGAGTGTACAATATAAAATAGTTCTAATTCAAACTGAGAATTGTCTTTAATTTAAAAGACGACCATTATTTCAACAATGTAGGACTATGTCATGCTTATATATTGAAATGCTACCAGAGATGAAATATTTGTAAAGATGGTACCTGAAGAATATATGCATATTCTCTATAAAGTGATTGAGAACCAGTTAAAAGGCATACAAAAAAAAGCTAGAAAAGCAATTATGAAAGTTTAGATTTCTGCAGAAAAATTCTATCATGGTATGAACCATTAGTGATGATTTAGCAGGAATTACTGGCTAGCAAAAGTTGGCTGACCGAATAGCAAGGCAGTCAATTAGGATTCAGGAAAAACAGGTTTCTAATATTAGCCCTATCATAACTGAAATACCTATTGACAATAGATCAATGGAATTAAGGTCACATATACTAAAACTAGATCGCCAGGCTTCAAAGCCCAGGACTTCCAATTATTGCTGTGCGACTTCAAAATGCATTTCTTAGGTCTCAAAGGTTAGGTTCCATCACCTTTAAAATGGATAAAAGTAGCTATTCCAAGAGCTATTTTCAGCTGAATAAAATAATCCATGTAAGGCGCTTAGAACAGTGCCCAGCACGGAGGTTGTCACAGTTAATGCCTAGCACTTAACAACAGCTTGTCATCACCACTACAGCAACCTTGAACAGTCCAACTATCTGGCCCTCAGTTTCCTTCAATGTAAAATACAGGTTTCAGCTGGATCATTTCTAATGCTTTTGCCCTCTATATTAAAATCTACACTGTAAAGAATATACAGTGCCAACTCTATTTCCAAAGAACATAAATTTATAATCTTTCACTCTAGCATGATTAAAGCATGGTAATTTAAATGCTACAGAAGAATCATATTTTTAACTCAACCTCTTGAAATTAGTTATTTTACTTATTAAAGTCAAAGTTATATAATTCTATGAAACTCACTGGAAATCCATGAGCTTCCATCAGTTATCATGTTCAAGAACTACAATTCTTCCAAGAGTATAATGGCAAAACTGCCATAACCAATACGATCTTAAATGAAAGATGAATGTCATATAATTAACTCTACATTTTTTTGTAGTCTACTTATGGTTATAATTTTGACTTTTACTATAGAATATCTATATTAATTTGGTGCCTACAACAATTTCTGAAAAACAAGTCTTAATAGGAATCTCAAGGTAGATAATCCTAATTTTTCCTTTTCTTCTTTTTTTAACTATAAGGACATTTCATATCTCCTAACTATATAGAAAAAATAAAGATAACAAATTTTTTCAAATATATACTAACTAATATTGCTTTGAAACTACTCAAAATCTAAAGGTCTAACAAAATCTCTACTGATATTATCAATTCAAAATTCAAATGACAGGCAAACTTTTTTATTGCCAGTATATTAAGATTCTTTTTAGTGAGACTCAAATATTTTTTAAAATTAGAGTTTTAGTATGACAACATCGAGATTAAAGAAACATGTCTCACATGTTTCTTGGGGGAAAATTATTGATATTCATAGATATATGGACTGCACTAATCCAAACGAATACTTCCAATAAGTTTTTTTTTAGTATTTCAACTTTCTTCATGTGCTCTTAGAGGTATTAAGAAATCTAAAAAGCTTTTTTAATTTAAAAAAATAATTAAAAATGTGTTCACTGAAAAAAGTTATATAAAACTTAAAAATGTTTTCTAGATAATACAAAAGCATTGCGGAAAAGAGTTCTAGCTCATGTCAGTCACGTATCATAGTAGGTCAAAAGAATAAAATTATATTTGTCCATCAATGTAAATGTATGGTTATGTTAGTTCTTAACATTAAAACAAAACAATGTCAAACCACACACATGCTCACACAAATGTCTGTTAAGCTGACAGACCAGACCAGACCAGAAAATGTTTATCAGCCAATAGTCATTGTCATATTAGCAAAAATGGGGTTAGTATTGGGGGAATTAAAAAAGAAATTTCTCTTAAATTCGTATCTGTGCTAACTTCAGTTTCGTTTTCATGAACACTTATCTTTAACAGTTCTCCACACTTCATATTTGGCACCATTTCCAGTCATTCAATACATTTTCGTTTTACCTTTATAACTAGTTCACGATAAAGTAGCACTGTAAAGCATGCCATAAAATAAATCTGTACTGTCCTTACCCTCAATATTTAGCTCAAAACAAACGTGGCAGAAGGAGAGTGTTTCTTTGTCTGTTCCCAGTTTACAAACACTGCAAATGTTGTCATCAGTCAAATCAATGCTTACAAACTGCTCCTCTTCGTTCATAGTGTCCCTATTAAGAAACAGAAAAGGCAAGTTACCCAATTTCAAGAACTGTGGTTACTGCAATACTAGGAACTTCTAGGGAAAGAGGATTTTGTTCAGTTTATTTAATGCAACAGCCCCGTCAAACAAGCATCGCCATATTACTCATACTTCAATATCACACTTTAATTATGCCTAGTAAAACTTAAAGCTTTGCCATAGGTGACACTAAGTTTATTTTTTTGGTCCCATATTTCATTTGGTTGAGGAGGGGATCTGAAGAAAAGCAGTTTGCGGGGATATAGTCCCCCTACTCAATCCCCCAGTGCCTAGACCACGCACAGAAAGAGCATTTAGCAGTAAGGCCTTTTCAGCTGCCGGGGGCTGTCAACCTCCTTAACGCTGTTACACGCAGGAAAAACGACCAGTTCGGGACACTATTGCGCTAACTTCCTTGGGAACCTGAGCTGCGTCTCGCTAACTCGGCGCAGCGAGGCTTCCTACCGGAGATCTGTGGCAGGGAAACGCACGTGGAAAGGCGAACACCCGGGGAGGGCGTCCCGCCCGCGGCCAAAGCCCCCGCAGCGTCCAAAGCCCCCGCAGCGTCCATAGCCCCGGGCAGCGGCTCCACCGTGCGGGTCGAGCACCGCCGGACGTGGAGTGATCAAGCCCGGCCGGGAGGAGGCGTGAGGTCCCCACGCCCCGGGTTTCCTCCTACCCACGGAGAAGGCGTCCAAAGACCACGGCAGTCGGTCCGCCGGCCTCAGCGGCTTCAGGAAGCCGGGCCCCCGCCCCGTCTCCGGCGTTGGGAGCGCGCGCCCACCCCTCAGGGTGCCGAGCCCGTCTCTCCGTGCGTCCGTCGGGGCGTCGCAAGCGGAGCAGCACGGGGGGCCGCGGGCCTAGGAGCGCAAAGCCCGCGGGGCCAGGGCCCGGGGCCGCGGCGCAGGTGGGTCGGGAACGAGGGCGCAGGGACTTTACCGTCCAGCTCCACGCGCCGCCGCAGCTCTTCTGTGCGGCTCGGGCTCCTGCACTATTGTTTCCGGCAGCCGCGAAGGCGGCAGCCGCGCGCCGGCCCCGCCCCCTCCCGCCCGTGCCATCCCTGCAGGCCCTGGGGGGTGGCGGCGCGGCGGGGAGCAAAGTCGCGCGCTCGCACCGGGGCTGGAGGCTCCGCGTCCCACCCCCGCCCCGACGCCACGTCCTCACCTCGGACTTTCTTGGGCTTCTGCGTCTCTTGGGCGGGGTCTCTTACCGTTTTCTGGAACGTGGCTCTTCCTACGCCCCCACCTCAGGCAAGTAGATAGAGGAGTCCGTTACCACCTCTCCCTTCGTGGTAGTGGAAACTACTGCCCCGGGGCGGGGACCGTAGAGTGCGGGGGCAGAAAAGTGACGAGTGGATGCGAGAAAGGGACAGAGCTGCGTGGGTAGGACTTTGTTTGAAATTAGTTGACTGAAGCAAAATAGTATTACTGAAGTTTGAGTTAGGTGCCAGTGGAAGTGTATAATGAAGGAAAAGTTCGTATTTCGAGCTTCATAATTTACGGGTAATATTAAATACAGATGCTTATGTTTTACGTATTAATTTTAAAGTGAGGCGCCCCTCAATAATATGGCACATTCCTTGCACGCCCACAGGGATAATCCCTGAGCCCCACCTCTAATTTTAGATCCCGCTCCTTTTAAAAACTGTACTTAAGATCTTGTCTTGCTCACTTTGCTTGACGTTTCAAGTCATTTTTTTTCTTTTTAGATTATAGTTCCTGCCGTTACTTTCACTTACATTTTCTATTGTAATCCTTACAATAGCCTAGAAAGAAGAACAATTTTCTCATTTTGCAGCGTCGGGGTGATAACCCAGATTATTAATTGGTTAGAAATAGAGCTGGGACTTGAACCCAAGGCTGCTGATGTAAAATTACTGTTATTTTCCAGAGCATCATAAGCGCCTGCACTGATTATATTCACAAATGGGAAGGGGTCTAAGTTACGTGTGACTAATTGTAAGAACGGATATCGTAGATCTTGGGAACTTCTAGACCAAATTGTTACTGGATATAAACCATCAATGCTCTTAATACTTAAAAATGTAGTACATGAAACAGCAACATATACATCACTTGTTATTGTATTAGAAATATAGAATATCAACTCACACCCAAGACTTTCTGAATCAGAACCTGCATTTTAACAGGACCTCCAGGTGATTCCTATGCACATTAAAGATAGAGAAGCACTAATTGAAATAGAAAAGTTTATGCGTTTTCTGTTTGAATTTTTCATACTAGGTAAATATGACTAAAATGCCTTGCATCTTGGATTCTACCCATTTGTTTTCAACAAAAGTGCTTTCTAAAGTCTCACAATTTCCTTGTAGTGAAACATGTACTTTTCGATTCTCAGAGTTATCTCTCTATGACATTTAACTCTACTTTCCTTAAAACTCTTCCCTTTTTTAAAAAAAAAGTCAATATATTGAGATATAATTTATAGAAATAAAATTTTCCCATTTTAAAAGTACAGTTGACGAATTTTGAGAAATGCATATACTTGTGTAACCACAGCCTCAAAAAACATAGAGCATGTTTTTACAACCCTGCAATTCCGTTATTCCTCTTCCCAGTGGAGCCCACTCATCTAATTTATATCACTAAAGATAAGTTTTACTGTTCTAGAACTTTGTGTACTTGGAATTAAAACGATATGTATTTTTTTTGTGATTGGCTGTTCTCATTCAGCATGTTTTTGAGATTCCCTATGATGTTTTGTAATAGTAATTCCTTTATATTGCTGAATAATATTTCACAATTTGAGTTTGTAGTTATGGCACTGCTATCCAAAAGCTGCTGTGGACATTCATTTAAAAGTCTTTTTTGTATACTTATATATACAGTTTTTCTTGTAAGTAAATACCTAGGTGTAGAATTGCTCAACATATGGTAAGTTTATATTTATTTTTAAAAGACATTGCCAGACTGCTTTTCCAAGTTGTTTTCCAGTTAGGACTGTTATGTCTTGATGAACACTGCACTCTTTTTTTTTTTTTTTTTTTTTAATCTCAGGTAATATTTCTTCTCCTGAAATCTACTTGATTCAATGTTAATATAGCCGCTCCTGCTTTTTTATGATGAGTGTTTCCATGTGTACCTTTTCCTCTTTTTGTTTTTACCTGCTCTGTCTTTATATTAATGTTTTTTTGTAGGCAACATAGTTATGTCTTGCTTTTTTAACCCAGTCTGACAATTTGTTTTTTAATCAGTATGTTTAATTCATTTATAATTAATGTAATTATTTACATAGCTGGTTTAAATCTATCACCTTGCAATTTGTTCTCTATTTTTCTCATTTGTTTCCTTTCTACTTAGGTTTGGGATCACATTTCTGCTTTGTCTGTGTTACAGTGTATGAAAATAAATATTTATTTTGCCTTGTTTTCTAACTTTGAACAGATATTCTGCTACTTATTCCATCCTGCCTTCAATCCCTTGCTTTTTTTTTTTCAATGGATCCTTCATTCAAGAGGTTCTTTGCAGTTAGTTCTCTTTGCTTTTAATCTAGTTTTTTTTTTTCAGTCCGTTCTTGCCTATAATCCTGTGCTTTTTTTTTTTTTTTTTGTCAATGGATCCTTTAAACAAGAGGTTCTTTGCAGTTCTCTTTGCTTTTAATCTATTTTTTTTTTTCAGTCTATTCTTCAAAGTCCATTTCCCCCAAGGGGGACAAGAGACATGTGGAGCAGACCTGGGCCCAGTCTGTAACCTAAAGCTGGGTAGGCCCTGCTGACCTATAGACCCATGATAGATGTTTATTGTAAGCACTGAGTTGTGGGTTGTTTTGTTATTCATCTTGTTGTTATATCTGTTAATACAACTGGATTCTAAATGACTGTGTTTAATACATATGCTAATTCCTGAATCAGTTATAATGGCTAGTACTTCTTTTTAGTGTTTTTTTTATTATTAAAAAAAAATACTCTGTATTCATTACTTTAGACTATGATTATCTCTTTATTAAACTGCAGTACCTGATTTTTTGTTTCTGTTTATTTATTTTGTTTTTAAGATTCCACATATAAGTGAGACCACATAATACTTCTCTCTATGACCCATTTCACTTAGTACAGTACCCTCTAGGTCTATTCATGTTGTTGCAGATGGCAAAATTTCACTCTTTTTTGTGGCTGAGTAGTATTCCATTGTATATATGTACAATTTTATCCATTCATTCATTGGTGGACACTTAGCTTGCTTCCATGTCTTGGCCATTGAAAACAATGCTGTAATGAACATATGGATGCATATGTCTCTTCAAATTAGTGTTTTGAAGATAAGGGGAATTATTGGGTCCTTTCATTGTAACCTTTGTTTTAAAGTCTGTTTTGTCTGGTATCAGTAATGCTACTCCAGCTTTCTTTTGTTTTTGTTTTTGTTTTCATGAGATATCTTTTTCCATCCCTTTATTTTCTGTCTGTGTGTATTTTTTTAATCTTAAGTGAGTCTCTTATAGGCAGCATATGTAAGGGTCTTGCATTCTTATTCATTCAGCCACCCTGTGTCTTTTGATTGGAGGATTTAATTCATTTACATTTAAAGTAATTTTTAATAGATATGTAGTTATTGCTATTTATAATTCATATTTTTTCTTAAGTCCCTTTAATATTTCTTATAACACTGGTTTGGTGGTGATGAACTTTAGCTTTTTCTTGTCTAGGACAATGGCTAGTACTATAATTGGACAGGCTTGCATTACATTTTTACCTCCCCCACCCCATGCCACCTCCCCAAATAACTGAATATGTCTCAGGAATGGGGGCTACAGGAATTAAAATTTGATCTCATGATATGAGGGAAGAGTTGATCCAAAGGAAAGTAGCAGTTGTTAATAGAAGAAGGGAGTTAGTTTGAAAACATAACAAACAGGCAAAACTATCATCATCCATTCTGGTGCTCTTTATACTTCAGTATTCATTGCTAAATTTTAACCTGGCTGTGTGCAGGAACTCTACCTTTCTCATCTTGTATTTATTTTAACACTTGCAATATCTCATAACTGTGCTCATATCAGTTAGGACTAGGTTTCACTATAAAATCACCAGATAACAGTGACTTTGAAATATAAGAGTTTATTTTTTCTCTTGCATTAAAGTCTTGAGTTGGGCAGTTTAGGGCCAGTGTGGTGACTCTGATCCACAGTGTCTTCAAGCATACATGCTCTTTCATTCCCGGGTTGTGGGTCTTTGTGTGCAAGAGATAGGCCCCTTTGTTAGAATCACATTCCTAACTGCAGGGTGGAGGAGGGTGAGAACACTGGGCAAAGAATACAGACCGACTGCTTTTTGAGGATTTCTTAGTAACTGCCACATAACATTTCTGATTGCCCCCCATATGCTTGTCTTTATTCCATCATCCATATACTCAGCCAAAAATCAGGGGCTTTTAAAAGAGGGAGTATGAATATTGAAACAGGCAACAAACACAGTTCTCAATAAATATTTCTTGAATGAATGTGTGAGTGAATGAATGATATTAAAAATTAAAATTGATTAATAACAATGAAGATTAAATGTAATCTTAAATTTAATGCTGGCTTAAAGAATATATTTGAGGTTAAAATACCTATTTAAACTTATTTTTAGTAAGCAAGAATGCAAAAATTAAGTTACATATGTTTTTTTTTAATTTGCGATCAAATTAAAAAATGTAGCAGGCTTATTTCAGTTTTGTGGATCCATTTTCTAAAAGTCTGATTTTTTAACAGAAGTCTAGACATGGTCTTCTTCTGTTCTGTTGAAATCTTTATCTTAAAAAAAAAGTCTCAAAATTATGGCTCCTTTAAGTATAGACAAGCATCCCTTTGAAAGTTTGAGATACAAATATTTGCATTAAAAGGATTTACCACCTATGGTTTCAGTAATGCTAACATTATAGGTAAGCTATCTGCTGATCCATCGTCCTGTTGTAAAAGCAGAACAAACCAAACCTATTTTCAGTCTGTGGATAAATTCACTGTTGGTGTTGCTGGGAGGAGATCGGAGTTAACTACCAAGCTATTGATTTTTTTTTTTTTTTCACTGTGGGCCAAATCCAGTCTTTAGTAATGTGCACAAATTCCCACTGTTCAATTCAAGGTGATAACAGGAAAGTTTAGGATTGATGTTTTTAGTTAGAAAAGAGTCTGTTTCATAAGATTTTACCAGAGGTTTATTTTTGCATTTCATTGTACAAGTATCAGATGTCTAGGTGTGTAAAACTAAAGGTAGAGTTTGAATTAACTTTTCATGCACTCATTAAGTTAGAAATACAATTTAAAATTTCAGGATTTAAAATTTTCAGAATTTTCTGTAACTTAGATTTGTTAATGGGAGATGATAGCATTAAGGGTAAATGAAAAGAATATAACTTTTTTGTTTTTTTGTTTATTTCTACCAAACATTACTTTTCTACAAAAGTTAAAATTAAAAACAAATGTTTTTTCATTCATTCAGTCATTTATTCCTTCAACAAATTTTTATTAAATGCTTATTACATGTGAGATACTGTGCCAAGTATTATAAAGTAGAGAGCAAAACAGAGTCTGTACTCTTGAGAAATTTACTGCCTAGTGCAAGGAAACAGACATTAAACAATCGCTTTTGGAATGGAGATTTTAGTGGTTTTGAAATATATTTGCATTTTAATTGTAGCACTGTAATGATGTTTAAGTACCACATTGGCAAATAATATTTTTCTCTTCTGTTTTATTATTATTATTATTGTTCTGCTAAGTCTTACATAATTCAATAGTAATGATTTACTTATCTATAATCTGTAGGAAATGAGGATTTTCACTATAGTTTTTTTTTTTTTCACAGTAACTGGAAAATGGTGGTTTTAAAACTTTAAACATTTTAGATATTTTGAAAGAAAGCTGTTACAGTAGACTGAAATCTTATACCCTACCTCCCTCCCCAAGTCATCTGTCAAGATCCTTCCCCTCAGTGTGAGGGTATTAGGTGATGGGGCCTTTGGGAGGTGTTTATGTCATGTGTGTGGAGCCCTCATGAATGGGATTGAAGCCTTTATAGAAGTGACCCCGGAATGTTCTCTTCCCCTCCTGCCATGTGAAGACAGCAAAAAGATGGCTGTGAACAGGAAGTGGGTTCTCATCAGACACTGAGTCTGCCAGCATATTAATCTTGCACTTTTAGCCTCCAGAACTGTTAGCAATAAATTTGTGTTTATAAGCCACCCAGCCTATGGTATTCTGTAATAGCAGTGCAAACAAAGATAAAGGCTTTCTACAGTATATTATATTCTTTTTGCCATCTTAAAATATATAGAAGATAATTTCTGCATTAGCCAGGGAGTTCAATTCCTGTGTTAGAGTGGACTAAGTTGTTGTGAAAATAGACCTAGAAAATTACTGAAGGAAACAGGAAGGTTATTTCTCCGTCATGTAGTATGCAGGAGTGCTTCAGGTTATTAGCATTTCTCTTTCATGTGATGATTCAGGGACCCAGGATTCTTCCATCCTGTGACTCTTTCATCCTCTGGGACCTTGTTCTCAGGTGCATGGTTAAGGCTTGTTCACCACATCTAGGTTTCAGCTAGTGGAAAGAGAACAGTGTGGAGGACGTATACCTTGCTTAAGGCCTTAAGAGGCAGGCACATATCACATCTACCCATATATCACTGTTGAGCATTTAGTCACATGGTTACAGCAGTCTGCAAAGGACAGTGGGAAGTATAACCTAATTACATGCCTAGGAATAAGGAGTGGATGAATATCAGTCTGCAATTCTGGTTGCTTAGTTTCTGTGTGTATCTCTCATAGTCATCCTTTCTTTAAGCAAGACACAGAGTACACTCACCCCTTCTCCCAGGGTAGACAACTCAAAGTTCCATCCAGTTGCTGTATCCAGCTCAAATCTCACAATTCCTAGGTACTGTTCAGCTCTGAGTGATCAGGTCCAGATGTGGCTTATGTAGATCAGATAATTAAAACTCTTATTCAGAAAAGAGAAGAATGGGAAATAGCAGTCACTGATCCATAGCACTGATGGAGACCAGCTGGGCAGGAGTTTCAAAGACCACTGCTCTTGCAGTGGAGGAAATTTCCTGATTGGACCTTATGTCTGCTCTTTGGGAGAGAATTCTTATCCATTGCTCTCTGTGGACCCTGCCCTGCTCTGTGGAAAGACCTTCCCTGTCTGTTATTCTTCTTGGCCACATCTGAAATGAGTTTTGGGGCTGCATATATATTTTGGAGCTGTTTGTAAGATTATGGATGGAAAACGGATCAGAGTCACGGCTCTTTGGTTCTTGGTTCATAGATTTTTTTTAACAACACATTTCCTTAATCTTAGAAATCTAGTTTATTTGCTTCTAATATGTCAGTAAACGCAACCAAAAATTTTTCTGCATGTATTCAACACCATATTTCAGTTTTTGCTTTCTTGATCTTCTGACGTGTTCTTTCATTTTAATTGCAGCTATTTTGAGGCAATCTGAACAATTAGGCTGGGCTGGCAAGGCAACAGTCTGAGCTTCTGCCATTTGGTATCCAGAATCATTCAGTTTTTCAGGCCAGGAGGCCTTAATCTTAGGGTTTTTCACCTTAAAATTATTGTCACTATGTCGGGAGTTCTCTGGTCACCCTATTCAAAGCTTCTACCCAGCTCCACCTTACCCTGATCTTTAAAAAATAAAAAAGCAAGAAAAAGGCACTTATTTTTATAAATATAAAATGTATATGTAATATATATCTTATTTATTACTTATTATATTTATTGTCTGTCTTCCTCTTCTAGAATGTAAATTCCATGAGGTTTGGAAGTTCTATTTTGTTCACTGATACATCAGAGATGGAGATGTCACATAGTAGTTGCTCAACAAATATTCATTGAATAAATGAATGAATGAATGATTCGAGAGTGTCCTGACCTTTCAGAATCTATTATATATCATGTTGTTAGTGAGCTGTGCAAATAACTGTGGATTATAGTCATTTCTTTCTCTTCAATGTAAACAGAATCCTCATTTTGTTCATTTGGTGGAGTAGGGCAGGGAGGATGTACCTCTGTTGTCTAACCATAGAGAACTGTTCTCTGCCAGTAATGGAAATTTCTGTTCTTCTTTGTCTAGTTTAATAATCGACAAGTGACTCAGTCCACTGAGAGGTAAGCAAAGGTGTAGTAGAGTGGAGAACCTATGAGACAAATTACTTTTGTTTCTGCTCGCTCTTTTCTTTTTATACTTTGGCTGTTCTTTATTCTTGTGATGGTGTGATGCTGAAGCTTTAGTAGTCATCTTGTGACTATGAAGGTAGACATCACTAACATACTGAGGTTGGAAGAGTGAAAAGATAGAAAAAACCTGGACCAATATGGCGTAATTGAATAACTGTACCTATGGTAGAATCACTTCCTTTTTAAATGAGATAATGTCTACTTCATTTAATCCATTTTGGTGTACTATTCTGTTACTTGTTGATTGCAGCTAAAAACATCCTGATAGAGTAACAGTATCTCCAATAGCTTCTGAAACTAATTAGCTACCATACTGCTACTTATTCAACCATTTTTTCACTCATTAAGTTTTATATGTCAGGCTATATGTTAAATTTAGAGTGAAAAGCTAAATAAAATACAGTTCATGCATATCCTTAAGGAATCGATGATAGGAGTATAAACAAAATCAGAGTTCTCTATCTAGCATACTGTTGTCACAGAGGAAGTGTTTATTAACATTCAAATGTAGCATGACTAGAAGACTCGGTTAGTCTTCTCCGCAGACCCGGCTGGATAGCGGGAGTCTGTGCAGTCATCTCTGCCAGGGATGGATAGCACCCTCAGTCACCATTTGAGGGAGGCTCTTTTTCATCACCGCAGAAGGAATGGCATTAATGGAGGCAATTTGGGCCATATTATTTATTTTCTATCTGGTCAGACATGAACTTGTTAATGGAGAAGATTATAGCATTCAGCAATCAGGTGAGATAGTTTGCCTCTTTCTCTTCCAAGTCCACTTATAGGTCTTTCTTGCATGCCCAGGAGGATGTAACTGACTGATTAGAATGCATGGTGGTGTAGGTATGCTGCTACAGGTTATTGGTAAAGTTTTCCTGTATGCCTAGAAAATAAATTAGAATTGCAGATTGTTAAATCTTTCAGTTCAATTATCTGGAAAACTATGTTTTTGTTTTTGTTTTTTGTCTTCAAAAACAAAAGCAAAAAGCCCTGCAGCTTTATCATCCAAAACCAGCTGTGTAGTCATGGGTATATTGAACCATTTTTTTTTTTGGGCAAAGCCTTTTGATATGTACAAATGGTAATGTTAGCTGCCAAATGAGGGTGTGGAATTTATACCTAGAACTCAGTATGGAAAGTTAACTGTATCAAGGTCTTTTTCATAACTAAAGTTCAAATGACAAATGTATGTATGCTCAGGATGAGTGTTAATCTCTCTAAAGTGTGTCATAGAATGTTAGGTTTACTGACTTACTCTTTATGTTAGGCTTATTAAAAGTTTACATAGGAAAATAATTTATATAGAAAACTCAAGAAAAGTGACTCAGGGTAGTACAATGATTTCTGACAAACCTAACAGATCAATTTATATGCCCATGGGAATTATTCAAGAGCTATTCTTAGTTTGCTTTATTTTTTTAAAGTTCATGTCAAGTACCTTTAAGTCTAAGCATCCTTACATTTTTTTCCTCTGCTTTAGAATGATTTTGGGATTTCCATTTTTTGTTCCCATCTACTCTGTGGTCACCAGCTTCTCCTATGGCGTTTGACTGTTCCCTTTGTTTACTTTTGGTTTGTGATACATAATGGCAAGGTGCAAAAGAATGTAGTGTGGAAGAGAGATTGTAATTTTTATTTTTGACACATGTACACTTACTATAAAAAGAGGAACCACTAATGCAAATATGAAAACAACATAGATGGTCAAAACTGTCAGAGGAAGTAAAGCTAGCAACGATGCCTGTCCCTAAGCATATTTTGATTTTTATGCCATCCCTCTTCAGTAAGACTTCTTGCATCAGTCTTCACGCCAATCAAGGGACTAACCTCTGGCTTCTAAGTTGACAGTTCAACTGCAAGGAGAATAAGACACATACATGTGGTCCATCTTGGCTTGAAAGCCTCATGTCTCTAATAGGAACCAACATCTCTTATAACAATGTTTGAGGCAGAAATGCCAGATTCCCTGCAAGGGCCTTCCGAGTTGTGAGAGTCATCACACTCAGGAGGCCCAAAACTATCATTTCCCACCAGGTATTTATAGTTCACGTATAGTGTCTCTCCTGACAGATGCAATTTGTCATTTTTTACCTTAAGAAATATTGCCTAGGAGCATCACTACCATTCTACCTTTTTCAGGTTTCCAGGGAAACACTGCTATAAAGTTTGTTCATGAACAACAAAGGGTTTTGTTAATGCTTCACCCACAGTTATATAGCCGCCTCTGTACTGTTAAGACTAGGTTGGAGGCTTAGCAGATATTGGTCACTGATCAAGTGATATGCTTTTTCTGACCCTTGAGAAGATGGAGTGGGCTACATTTAATTTTATAGCTAAGAAAAACATTTTCCAGCCTTGTTATTTATAAATATGATTCGGTTATACCATATTTTGTCTTTATCACTATATATAGAATTATTCTTGGGACTTGCCCAACAGTACAGGTCAAACATAGCAGAGAACAAGCCCCACTGTTGGGCATTTCTGCTGAGTTAAAATGTTGTAATCCAGAGTGAGACAACCCTCAACATGTAATATGACTATATCTAAAAGGGCACAGATGAGTTCAGGTCTCTCCAGGCATATGGAAAATACTGGCATACCCCAACAAAATTTCTCCCAGTTTTAACATTTTTCCAGTAGAATACCTATGACTTTAAATACTCAAATGCTACAATATGTACATATCTCTCAGCTGTGTACATTTAGGACAAAGTTATACTTAACATGTCTAAAATGCAATATTGAAGTAAATTTTTTGAAGTATAATTTACATGTGAAATGCACAGATTTTAAGTGTACAATTCAATAACAAATCAATACACACCATTGTCAAAATGCAAAGCATTTTCGTCGCTTTAGGAAATTTCCTTGTACCCCTTCCTGGTCAGCCCCCGTCCCAAAAGGCAGCTGCTCTCATTTCTTTCAATATCAGTTAGTCTTACCGGTTTCTAACTTCGTATCAATGGAATCATAAAGTATGTGCTCTTTCGTGTCTGACTTCTTTTGCTCATCATGTTTTTGTGATTCATCTGTACTGCCATCTGCAGCAGTAGTTCAGTCCCCATTGCATGAATATTCTACAATGCATTTATCTGTTCCCATTGGACAATTGTGCTTTTATGATTAGTTTTAAGCTATTATGAATATGGCTGCTAGAAGCATTTTTGCATAAGCTTTTGCTGGACATGTTTTTACTTCTTTTGAGTAAATACCTACAGTGGAATTGCTGGGTTATAGAGTAGGGGCATGTATACTATCGTAAGAACCTACCATGCAGTTTTCCAAAATGTTTGTGCCGTTTTTTACTCTGTGCAGCCAGTTAATGAGAGAGCTGGTTGCTCCACATCCTTGCTTGCATTAGGTCTTGTCAACCTTTATTTTTTTAGCCATTCTAGTGTGCGTAAAGCTTCTGGAAAAAAGAAACACCAGAATATCTTTGTTACTTTGAGGTAGTTAATTTTTTCTTAAACAGGATATAGCAATCTCTAATGATAAAAGAAACAACTGAATACTTGCGTTAATCTAAATTAAAAGCTTTTGCTCTTTGAAAGACATGGTTGAAAAAATAAAAACAAAGTATAAACTGGGGAAAATTATTCATAATGCATATATTTGACAAAGGACTTCTACCCAGAGTGTATAAGCAAACTCTTATATCTCAGTAATAAAAATACACACAGTTGAATAAAAGAAATAGATAAAATACTTGAATAAGCACTTAACAAAGGAAGGTATATATATACCCAGTAAGTACATGAAAAATTATGCAATAATGTTAGTTATCACTGAAATGAAAAATCAACAAAATATGTTCAATGAAACAGTTTATGGGAATGTGAGTTCTCATGACTACAATATCAGAGTCACATGTTGATATTTTGAAAAGCTCTTGAGTCCTTAGGAGATGTTTAGTAGGTTGCTGTGTACACAATTGTTAGCTATATTATTTTTTTGGTTATTGGGAAGTAATATTTTAAACATTTTATGTTTTAACATGATAGTTCGTTATTTATTTAGAGGTGTTTTACAGAATTTTAGGAAATTGGCTACAGTTTTGTGGTTGATGTATGCTACATTATTATTTTTCTCACTTAAAAGTTTGGTAATTAGGGTCCTTCAGTTGTGACAACCAAACCTCTCTCTAGACATCGCCAACTGTCCTCCCCCTGCCATCCATTTCCTCTCCCCACTTTCCCCATTGAGAACCACTGCTCTAGAGTTTTTCTTAGCTATTTAGTCAACTTCAATACCTAACACATCTTTTTTGGATTCCTTGAGATTTTAACTGACCCAAGAATGGACTGGCAATCTTTGGGATGCCCTGTACTGCAGAATATTGGCTAGTGACCTTAAACCTTTGTGACCCTACACCCAAGTATTAAATTAGAATCACAATAGGCCTCAGAGGAAGGTCAAGGCTGCCAGGAGAATTACTGTTTGTTCCAGCCCAAACCTGATAACAGATAGGTCCCAGAACCTCCTCCCTTAGAGCCATTACTTTGGAAAGCTAATAGTTGTACATCTTTTCTCTCCATCTTTGAGAGGGAGAGAAACCACCAAGAACTGTCTTCTCACAGATAGACACAAAAACCATCTCTTTGAAATATACACATTCAGGGAGGTAACTCCAGCTCTCCCTCCCAACCTGTTGAGTGCCTTGCTCTAACTTACACTACTACATCCTGTCATAGAGGTACAAGAGTTTTGCTTTTCTTCCAGATAAACGCCCGTTAACAAACCCAGGCTTGGCTCATTCCCCTTCCTACTCCCTCATTCTTTAAAAAAAAAAAAAAAACTCTCAGTCACTGCTGCCCAGATCAGAGTTGAGTTGAGTTCATGCTGGATCCTCTTCATCATTGCAATGGTTATTACTAAATAGAATCTATCCTTACTATTTTAACTAGTGTTCAGATTTATCTTCAACACAACCTATTTCAAAACTTGGTAGGCTATTTAGCTCATTCTGTGGAATTAGCAGTTTGGACTGGGTTTAACTGGGTGGCTCTAGGCTCACTGATGTGTCTCTCTGCTGTCAGCTTCTGTTTAGCTAGTCAGATTTGTTTCTGTGGTTTGGCTGACAATCAGTTGAGGCTTTGGGGACATCTGGACTACCTTGTCCCTGCCACCCAGCAGATCAGGCTGGGCTTGTTCACATGACAGCTCAGTAGGGTTCCAAGAAGGACAACTTTGTGAAGCCTGTGTTCAGAACCGATGCACCTATCACTTCTGCTGCTTCTGTTGGCCAAGGCAAGTCATAAGTCCAGGCCAAAATCAAGGTGTAAAGAAATGCACCTTAGTTCTTAATGGGAGGATCTTCAAGGTCATATTTTCAAGGATTGAGATACAGGGAGGGGAATGATGGAGTCATTTTTTGCAAACAATATGCAGACACGGTGCCTGGCTGTGCAGCCTCCAAGCTTAGTTCTTTGATCAGATTTTAGAACCCCTTTTATTCTTTAATAAAATCTTTTTTGTTTATATCAGTGTACATTGTTTATGTGGCTTATAATTAAACCTTATTGAATATACTTAGTTATCTACACATAATCCTTTCCTTCCTTCCTCTCTTTACACTATAGCTCTTTCTCACAATTTTAAGAGTAGCACTATCCGAGAGAATTATAAGTCACTAATGTAACTAAAAATGTTTTAGTAACCATATTGTAAACAGTAAACAAACAGGTAAAATTAACGTTAATAACATTTTATTTTATCCATTATCCAAAATAACATTATTTCAACTAGTCAATATAAAAATTGTTAACAAGTTACTTTACATTCTTTTTTTTTATTCCAAGTTTTCATAATCTGTTGTGTAGTTTACAATATCAACCTCTCAATTTGGAATAGCCACATTTCAAGTCCTTAATAGCCACGTGTAGCTAGTGGCTATCGTATTGGAGAGTTGTATCTACAGCATTATTTTGTCAAGAGTGAGTCCTTGATGAGGACTAGAAAACTGATTAATCAGTAGATGAATGGTATTTATGAAGAGATGCAGGGAAGGGAGACATCATGTACTAACTATATATTATGTACTGGGCACTGTTAAAAGCACTTTATATAATATATTTGATTTTCTCCCAAAGCAGAGCTTGAGACAAGCATTTGGGAGTAGGTACTCTATTTGAAAGATGATTCCAGGAAGCTGGCAAATAGTGCATTATGGGAACTAGTACTCAGTTTCACTGGGGACCCTCCAAGGAACTATATAGAACTGAACTTCAGAATTATTCCTCTAAAAAGTAGAAGACTTTGTCTACTAACTCCCATTTCTTATTTGTTGAGACATAAGAATTTTGCCATAGGCATTGGAATTATCTACTCTCAGTTGGGTGTTTCTACACAAATATTACTGAAAACTATCCACAAAGGACATATTTTTGGAGATTTTCTTTTTTTAGGGGAAATCTCTGGATATTTTTTCCTTTATTGCATATTATTTATTATTGAAGAAATTTAGACAAACTGACAAAGTAGGTTTAGTTCAAGTATCTTTAACCAGTTCTTTTGAAATAGTAGCACCATAAGCTTTACATCAGTCTCATGAGAATTTGATATACTGTTTAATAAATGCACATTTGCTATTGTGCTTGATACAGTCTTTGACCTTCAGAAGGAAAATACAATAAATTTTGCAAGCTCTCATTTTTTTTTGTTATTTACTGCTGAATTTCTAGTGCAGAGCTCATTTTCAAGTCAATTATTAGTACTGCAGATCTTCTCTAAATGGAAGAGACTGAGCACGTCATAGACTGGACAGCTCCCATTATCTGAAATAGCCGTAAGCGGCTTTTAATGGTAGAGATTTGGTTTAAAGGATTGTCCTCTTTGAAGGCTGGCTGTGGTTGTTTGTGAAGCGGAACAAATTATGAAATGATTATGGCTTCAGAGATGTATATGTCTAAATGATTGCTTTGCCAGTCCATAAAATGTCTGCTTTTTAAAAAAGTGAGTGAAATATGAGTGCCTTAAGAGATTAGATCATTGAGTATACTACTAAAAAGGACTTTATAGGGCCTGGATACAAGGCCAGTGGTGTATATATCTTACAAGGAATATTGACAGGAAACCATCAGCATAAAGAAAGAGAAACAAGTTTAAAAACAATAAAGGAAACCCTTGCGAACAAAATAGTAAATAACCTAACCTAGAAAAACAGTTGAATGGGTACAGCTCAAATTGTTGTCTGCGTTTTTCTCTGCAGTGGGCTGTGGATTTGGGGATATTCAGAGGTGAGATGGGTAAGACCAAAGAAGCCTTTTCCTTTTTCTCTATATGCTTCTATATTTACTTGAACTTCTCAATACACAAATGTGTTATCTGGGAAAAGGGTTAGGTGTCTGCCTGGGTGTCTGCCATATTTTGATCAGCTGACTTACCATTCCTGGTTCCAGCTGATTGATCCAAAGAGCCCTTATTCAAGCTAAGCCAGTGATCTATCCTCCTGTGGATTTTGTCTGGGAAAGATAAAGACTTGGTCAAATGATGGTGGTCTCTAGAACTATGGGCCGAGATAAGAGCAGTCATGTTGGGACCCTGTGTGTTAATCTGCAGAGGGAATCGAGGGACGGAAATAAGATGTCTGTGCTCAGCAAGTTCAAGAGAGAATGTGCTCAGTCAGAAGGGGCTAAAAGAGTTGTCTTGTTTTATTGCTTTCAGATTTAAATTTCTTCTGAGATATTGTCCTACTTCTTGCCTTTGGGTTTATGGGATAGTCCCAAATATTAAGGTGTTTAAGATAGATAGAGTGGCTTTTATTTTTGCAAAAAAAAAAATTATAATTGCCTATAAAACCATGCCTACATATAAATTTCTTTTAAGTCTTTTTTGTTCCTATGAAAGTACTCTATGTAAAATGGCCTGTCTTTCTTTTTTACAAAATTGTGAGATTTTTTCATTTTGTTAATTCCAACTTTGGTTAAAGCTGGCTCTCAGTTTTTCAGGGTCTTCTGCCCTATGGCTGAACAGGTCTGGAGAAAAACACCACGTTACTGACTGGTCTCATTTTCAGTTCATTGGTACTAACCGCAAGTGGGCTCTGAATATTCTCTGGCATCCGTAATGCATTTCTCTACTCCTCTACTCCTCCACTCACCCATTGCCTGGAGGCTATTTTCTTCTGTATTCTCTCCCCAGTGCCTCATCCCCCATCCTCACTCTCTGTGAGATCTTGTTTTCTATTTTACTGGGATATTAAGAGCCACCAGTACACCTGCCACCACTTCTCTCTTCCCATTTGCTCTTTGCCCACATACTCTGCCTTTTATTTCTGCAGGTGAACTTTCCACACTCCTAGCTAAGGCCAGTTCCTTCTACTTGCTCACTACTTTTCACCTCTCACATGTTCAAGGATATCACATCAGCAGTTGTTTTTTCTCTTCTGTAAAATCATGTTTTCTCTGTTGCTGGCTCAATTTCATGAGCTTATAAAATATTATTTCTCCTATTTTAGGGAGAACAAAATTTTCCAGACTCTTTACCTCTTCCAGTTATTAGATTACTTCACGTCTTCTGTAAAAAGCAGATCTTGTCAATAGTATATCTACTTGATATCTACAGTTTGCTCATCTCCCATTTTCTAATTAGTCATTCATTCTTAGGGCTCCAACAAAACAACTCTGGTAAAATTGCCATCAGCTTTCACATAGCTAAAACTAATGGTCAGTCTTAGTTTTTTTCCTTACTTGAACTTTGGCTATGTTTCACAGAGATGATCACTTTTCCTTTAAATATTTTATTCATTTGACTTTCAGGACACCGTACTTTTGATTCTGTTCCTCTTTTACTGGTGCCTCTTTTTCAGACTCCTTGTGCCGTGCCCTGTGCTCTTGTCCCTCCATCTGTCCCCAATCTCTGAATATTGGTGGGCCTTAGAGTCAGTCTCAGATCTCTTCTCTTCATTTTATACACTTTCTAGGTGATCTCACATAGTTCAATGGCTTTAAATACTGACTACATACTAAGAATTCTCAAATTTACTTCTCAAACTTAGACCTCTCTCCTCATCTCCAAGTTCGCATGCTTATCCTCCTACTCAGAATTCCTCTTAGGTGTCTAATAAGCATCGTAAATCTCTAAATGTTCTATGGCCCTAGGACTCAGACCTTGGAACTCGCCTTGTTTTACTTCCTCAACTCTCTGTTGATGCTTCTGGATTATCTTACAAATGAACTATTTATTTCTGCTTCTGGAGGAACCTAGCTAAAATAAAAATCTTTGTAAAGACATCTCCACCTACATTTTTATTTCTTAAAGTTATATTCCTCAAAAGAGAAATTCTGGGTCAAAAAGTAGATTTAAAAAATTTTTTTTACTGACTTTGAATACTCAATGTTGAAATCCCTACCTATATTTGAGAAATTCCACCTTATGAGTCTTGGTTGTAGGTAAGAGTTTATTTCCTTCTGTATAGGCTAGAAACACCATATATTCACTTTGGTAGCCTCTTTGAAGCTGGGGCACAAGAATGGGACCCTGGTTTTGCTAAGCAGGTGGCTCTTTCCCTGATTATGTTTGGGATGCAAAGAAGACAAGATAGGGAAGACTCTTCTCTGCCAGTGTTGGCTGTTTTAGCAACTTCCACTTTCTGGAGACCACATTGATGGTGGTGCCAGCAGCAGTTACTAGCAGCCAGTGCTGGCAGAGCGTTGAGTGCAAGCTGAAGTCTAAAGAGCAGTGTTATCCAGTAGAAATGTAATGTGAGCCATATATGCCATTTATAACTTCCTAGCAGTCTAATTTTTTTTTAAAGTAAGAAGGAACAGTTAAACTAATTTTAAGAATATATTTTGTTTAACCCAAATATTATATCATTTCAATGTGTAATCAACTTAAATTGATAAGCTGTTTTATAATTATTTCCTTGAAATTTCAAAAATCTGGTATAGAACATATCTCAGTTTGGACCAGTCACATTGCACATTGCAGGTGCTCAGAATTTATATGCAGTTGGTGAGTCCCATACAGACAGTATAGGACTACAGCTCAGGGGCGTGGAAGCCATGTCTTCACACAGACCCAAATCTGTGCCATGATTTATGCATGATTTATTGATTTTGGAGCTTCTGAGCCTAGTTCTTCGAGCTGCCTGTTGCATCTATTAATACTTCAATATTCTTTCAATATTTTAATTTTCTGACAGTTGGTTTCTAATGTTTATATCCAGAACCTGTTGATATAGAAATTTAAATCAGAAGTTTGTATAGGTACAGGCAATCAATGAGATAAAGGGACCCAGGATTGCTTATCTGACCTTGTTAAGAATTATGGTAGTTTAGATTATTGTTCAACAAATATTCACTGTTCTTTTTATCCCATTGTGAGTGGAATATTCTAACCTGTCTCACTGATGTTGGGCTTTGCCGTGTCATTTGCTTTGGCTAGTGAGATGTTAGTGGATGTGATGTGAGCAAAGTTCTGAGATATGCAACAGTGACGTGGCCTCTTGCATTTCTGTCATTGCTATGAGAAAAAACAATATGCCCGTAGCAAGCCTGTTGTTCTGAGGTAGATAAGCAGTATGTAGAACAACTTGAAGACCCAGGTGAGCCCAAGCTAGATCACCCAACTTCTACTAACCTGAAGTTACAAGAGTAAACATAAGTGATTATATTACGTCATGTAGTTTTGTTTTGCTGCAGTATTGTGGCAATAGCTAACTGATACAAAGATAAATGTAGTGAAAACTCTTGCTAGTAAGCAGTGGGTCTCTGGCAAACTATGGCAGGCAGAGGTAACACAGTATATTAAACTATTGACTCCGGAATGTAGTGCTAATGAAGGAAGGCATTGGGGATTAATTAACTTCTGCTAGAGGCCAGTACAAAGAGAAATACCAGACTTGTATAGTATAATATTTACTGTTAAAGTTTCTATGTAGCTTTAAAAAATAAATTCACTGGTGCCAATTTCCTGCTTAAAGTATGGATTGAAAATCGGTGACTTTTTTTTTACTCTGAAAAAGGAACATCACGTTTCCTGCAGCACTGGATCGAGTCAAAAGGCACATGAACAATGAGTCTGTGGGTTTCCTAAATTCATTGCCAGTTGAATTTACATACTTATGGTGTGTCTGATGTGAAGTCTAGGCCTTTATCAAGAAGTAGGATGCTGAGAATGGAAACTGTTACATGGAAGAACTTCAACTCCCCACTGATTTTTGTTGTCACATAAAGCAGCCTGTTCTGCTTCCCTTTTGCTTGAAGACCCTTAAGGAATCCTTTAACAGGCCCATCTAAGGGATCTCCCTGGCCAGGGGAGGCCAATTCCTCTTCTGTCCCACCCTCACTTCTCGCTTTGTTTCCAGCGCTTTGGCTATTCTCAGATCCCAATATTCTCTGGGAACCAGTTTAAAAGCAAATTTGTGAGATGAAAGAATTCCTGCAAAAAACTACAAAACTTTGTTAATTTATGTCAGAATTTTACAGTGTGTGTGTGTGTGTGTGTGTGTGTGTGTGTGTGTGTGTGTATTCTAAGGGAGTAAGGCCAAGGGGAACTGATGTTTTTAGATCAGGCCGATTTTAGCATGATGGAGATTCTCACTGAGATTCTGGATTCATTGTGCCTCTTCAAGCTGGGAGTAATTCTGATTGCTGGCTTGTTCTGTTGACTTGTCTAAGAAAGAAACAAAGCCTCATACTGTATTTGAATCAAAAACAACTGATGGCATTACTATTCTAAAAACTGGCAGATGTTGGGAAAGAAGAACAAACTGACCTGATTTTTCTTCGCTCAAATTTTTTATAATATATATGGATTGGAATAATGTAAGGAAAAAAAGGAGAAAATAAATTGGGGGTTTTAGACAATATAAGTTGATAAGATCAGACATATTCATTTAACAGTACTATTTTTGATCCATTGGAATATTCTTAAAATTTAAAATTTGTTAGGTCTTTGAGGGTAAAGATTCATTCACTCATTAAAATATTTATTGTATATCCAATATGTTCATACAGTATTCTAGACACTGAAGATATAATGGTAAACAAGGAAGATGACAATTTCCGAATGTAAATATATTCTAGTAGAGGAAGACAGAAAATAAACAAGTTGAAACATAAAGTATGTTAGAAGGTGATCTGTGTAAGGTGAAAAATAAATCAGAATGCATGAAAATTACCAGGGTGGGGAAAGGTTCAGTTTAAAAAAAGGGTTGACGAGAAGGTGTCACTAAGAATATAATGTTTGAGCCATGTCCTGAAGGAGGTGTAGTAGCCCTGTGAATTTCTAAGGCAAGAGTATTCTAGAAAGAAAGAACAAGAAGGGCAAAGGTCAAAAACATGGCTGGCTTGGTGGAGGAAGACAGTAATTGGAGTGGAGTGAGCCAAGGTGATAATTGTAGGAGATGAGGTCAGCAGTGAAAAGTAGAGCCAGTTTGAATTATTTCTTTACCCATAAGATGGAGAACAAAGGATTAGACAGTAAGTAGTGCGGATTAGAAACCCACACGGATGATAGGCATGCCTGTGAGCAAGTGGAAGTGATGTATCCGGGTCTGGGTCTAATCCAGTTGTGAAGGCAGAAATAAGTGGCGTAAGTAGTTTCATTAACTCTCACCTTACCTCTTCCTCCTGCATTGCACTCTTCTCTTATGGGAGAACTCTTTCAGATCTATTGACTGAAGATGAAAACGTTTGAGTCTGGTTAAAAATGGTTCTGCATACGTTTGCAGAACCAACCAGGAGTAGCTGGCTATGAGTGACATCCTTTCCTCCCCTTGGAGTAGCCCTGTAGGACAGTGGAAAAAGAAAATTCTTCCAGTAGACGTAAATTCAAACAATTTATCTGATTGTTCACTTTGTTAGTAGAAAGCCTGAGGTAAGTCGCTGTACTGATTGGTGGCTGATGGCTAATGTTGTAATCAGATTGTCAGGGACCTAAAAGGCTGATCACAGGTTTCAGGAAGAAGGAGAGGATAGCTAGTGACAAGATTATTGTCCTTAGTTGAGTCAGTCACCTTTAAAGAGGTTTTCAGAAAGCCAGCTGTGAGTTCTTACATCTCATCGGTCTTCTGTCATGGCAAGAGAGGGTAGGAAATGTAGTCACCGAGCTTGGTGTATTGTCAGCTGGAATAAAATTTAACAGAATACAAGGAAGGAAGAAAGGGCAAGTGGGTATTGGGTTCTGTCATAGTGATTCAAAATGATCTCAAAAATTTCAGTGCATTACCTATTTTTATATATGTAATACATGCCAGGCTGTCCGCTACAGCCTGGGCACAAAGGCACATATGATATTAGGCCAGCTCTCAAGGATCTGATTACTGGAAGAGGCAGACTGTGAACAACTAGTCTTGAATTTAGTGGTAATAATGAGAGGTTTGCTTGCTGGGGGGCGGGGGGTTATGGGATTGCAGAGAAGAACTCAGTCCAACCCGGAGATTTGCGCTTTCTGGAAGAGATGTTCCCAGAAGATAATCTCGAAGGATAGGTAAGAGCTGAGTGACATTCTAGGCTTGAGGAACACCATACAGGAAGCTAAGGATGAAGAAAACATCATTGTTTAATAGGAATTAAAAGCAGCTAGGGATTATTATGAGGTAAAATAGAAAGCAGAAGTGAAAAAGTAAAGAGTCAAGTTACAGAAGCCCTGGTGGGTTTACTGAATAGCAAGACTATGGAGAGCCTTGGAAGAGGTTTAAGCACGGAAACTCCATAATCAAATTGAGTGTTAGATACATTATTCTGGCTGCTATGGGGAGGAAGCTCCAAAGGAAGTAAAAATTGAGCTAAAGAGAGAGAGTAGGAAGCTATCTCAGTAGTCAAACTAAGAAAGAATGGAAACCGGACCTGGCAGCAGTAGTAGAGATGGGGCGAAGCATTCTAGAACCGTGTGGGAGGAATAATTAGTAAAAGAAAAAATGTGGGTAGAAAAAGAGAAAATTTAGAATGAGTGCAAGATTTATCCTTTAGGAAACTAGGAGAACGATGGCACCATTAATTGAGATCATAACAGTAGGAGGGGTTGGCATGGGAGTAGAGCAGTGGGAAAAAGATGAGCTCAGAACATGCTGAGTTTGAAGTGTCTGTGTAATATCCAGTTAGAAATACTTAGTAGGCAATTAGATATGTAATCTGAAGCTTGTGACCAGGGTGGGAGAAATATATTTTTTTTAAGTCAGAGCATATAGCTAGTAGTTATGTTCATGTGGACAGATGAGATTGCCTTTGGGTAGAGGATAGGCAGAGAGGACCACCAAGTGAAGACAGAAACTCTGCTGATAAAAAACATGGGGAGGAAACACCTGTTGAAAGGCAATGAAGAAATATTAGACTGAGTGGTTACTGCGTTAAACAAAACAAAACAAAACAGGATTACTGAGGGCTACCTGTGGACCAGGCACTGTATTGTGGCTAATATAACATAGTCTGGTCATGAATATAACATAGTCTTTTTCTTCATGGAGCTTAGAGTGTAGGGGACTGACACATTAAATAGAAATTGCCTCTGTTATGAATGATACACAAGAAAAGAACAGTCTGTTGGAGCTTGAAGGATGGTGATTATACTTAGTTTGGAAAAGGCCTCCTTGAGGAAGTGATATTTAAATGAAACCTAATCAGGAGATAAATAAGTGAGCGGGGTGCTTAAAATTGAGACAAAAGTATTACAGAGGATACAGCAGTACAGCATGAGCAAAGGCCCTGATCTAGGGAGAACGCAATGTGTTTAAGTTGAAATATCAACATGATAGAACACAAGAAAGAGGGGAGAGATGTATGTGACCAATTTAGAAAGGTAGGGAGGATACAGTTCATGCGAGACTAAAGAGTTCATATTTATGCCCTATTCCAAGAGAAATGAGGATTATGTGCAATGACCATTTCAAAATTCTTTTGTCTGTCTCTAGCCTCCCCATCTTTTTTCAAAACTGCCTCTTGTCCACTTTGAGATTTTGATATAATTTTTAGTTACCTAAGTGGGTTCTCATCCCAGGATAGCTAATAAGAGCACCTAGTCTCTTTGGAGACAAGGATTAGGTTAAGGGTGGGATATATTCCAAGCAGCGTTAGTCATAGTCTAATTTATGTGGTTGCTTGGATAAGAGAATTTTTTTTCTCATTAGATTTGCCAGCAGCCACCTTGACACACATGAATAAAGCTTGTCTAAAAAAGAAGCCAAGTGTAGGGAAAGTAGCCAAGAGACAGGGAGAGAGTACAGATCCCAGTGATCTCATTTGATCCTTGGGTCTACCTCTGGTACCTCTTGGACTAGTCAGGTTTTTTTCTTTAATTGAGGTATAATTGACATTATATTAGTTTCAGGTATATAACATAATGATTCAATATTTGTATAGGACTTTTTTTATTATTAAATTGCAGTTGACATTCAATATTATATTAGCTTTAGGTGTACAACATAGTGATTAGACATTCATATAATTTATGAAGTGATTCCCCTGATAAATCTAGTACCCATCTGGCACCATAAATAGTTTTTATAATATTATTGACTATATTTCCCCATGCTATACTTTATACCCTGTGACTATTTTATAGCTACCAATTTGTACTTCTTAATCCCTTTACCTTTTTTAGCCAGTCCCCCAGTCCCTTCCCATCTGGCAACCATCAGTTTGTCCTCTGTATCTATGATACTGTTTCTGTTTTGTTCATTCGTTTATTTTGTTCTTTAGATTCCACCTATAAGTCAGGACTCATCGGATATAGTGTCAATATACAAAAATTAATTTTATTTTTATAAGCTTCCAACATATAATTAAAAGATAAAATTAAAAAATTATTTACAATAGCAACAAAAGTAAAATACAGAAGAATAAATCTAATGAATGATGTGTGGGACTTTCACACACACGTAAAAACACTACAAAATTAAGCCGAGAGAAATTAAAGATCTAAATAAGCAGGGAACTGTACTAAATTTAAAGATTGGAAAATTAAATTAATCATTTTGTAGAGATTCCTGTTTTAAAAAGATTGATTCATAAACTTAATGCAACCTTAATCAAAATTTCAAACTATGTATGTATGTACGTATTGTGTATATAAAATACACACACACACACACACACACACAAAACATTTTTATAGAAGTGTGAAACTGATTCTAAAATTTATCTGGAATTTTTAAAAAGTCAAGCATAGCCAAGACAATTTTGAAGCAAAAGAAGAAAGCATATAGCTATAGAAATTAAGGCACTGTGGTTGTATTAGAAAAATGCAGTTTTCTACCTCCTGTGTGGGGGAAACTGTTCTCTACTCATGAATGTCCTTTAGTACTCACACAGAAGACTTCACCTCTGTTCAGCAAATGTGTGGAGATTTTTCCCTACACCAAACAACTGTCTGTGACAACAGCTAGGCGTCTTACAATTTAACTCAATTTTAACGGTATATATCTACCTGAAGATGGTGTCAGATCCCATAGATTAAGCACTCAGTCCCACAAGACATCCCCTCCTTCTGCCCCCACCTTCAAATGCCAGTAACAAGTCCAGGTTATCACCTGTGCTTCTGACCAGGCTATAGATCAGAGGTTCTAATTACCTTCTCCTTGTATTCAATTAATTTGAGTAACCCTAGGCAACTCAGGGAAACATGTTTACCAGTTTATTAAAGAATATGATAAAGCAGCAGTCCTCAACCTTTTTGGCACCAGGGACCGGTGCTTCTATGAAAATCCAATGCCTGATAATGTGAGGTGGAGCTGAGGTAGTGATGCTAGTGCTGGAGAGTGGCTGCAAATACAGATGAAGCTTCGCTCACTTGTCCACCACTCACCTCCCGCTGTGCAGCTTAGTTCCTAACAGGCCACGGACCAGTACAGGTCTGTAGTCCGGGGGTCGGGGACCTCTGTAAGGATATAGATGAACAGCCAGATGAAGAAACGCATAAGGCAAGTTCTGGGAGGGTACCAAGTGCAGGAGCTTCTGTCCCTTTGGGGTAGAGGTGTATCTCCTTCCTGGTATGTGGTTGTATTCACTCACCTGTAAGCTCCCTAAACCCTGTATGTAGGGGATTTTTATGGATGCTTTATCCTGTAGGCATGATCAGTTATTAACTCCATTTCCAGTTTCTCTCCTCTCTCTGGAACATGGAGATTGAGGCTGAAAATTCCAAGCTTCTTATCATGGCTTGGTTTTCTGGTGACCAGGCCCCATTGAAGAGCCATTCAGGAGCCCACTCAGAGTTATCTCATTAGAACAAGATATGCTCCTGGTGTTTTTCTCACTTAGGAATTTACAAGGGTTTTAGGTGCCCTGTGTCAGGGCCAGGGTCCAAGACCAGATATTAGAACAAGAGATGCTCTTATCACTTAGGAAATCACAAGGGTTTTAGGAGTTCTGTGCCAGGAATTGGGGGCAGAGATAAATATATGTATTTCCTATTATCTCATAGTGGTATTGGCTTAAGAATAGGCATAGACCAATGGAACAAAACAGCCCAGAAGTAGCATATACATATCTGGTAACATAGGACAAAAGTGTACTATTGTGATACAGTGGACAAAAATATATGGTGCTGGTAAGTTAGATAGCCATATGGAAAAAAATGAAAATGACTACGACCATATGTGATATACAATAATGAATTCCAAGTGGATTGTATCTAAATATGAAAGGTAAAGCTTTGAGAATATAATATAGGAGAATATCTAGGTGGCATTATGGTAGGCCAAGCTTCCTTAAGAGAATACAAAATGAACTAACCGTAAAGGAAATGATTGATGATTTTGACTATATTAAGATTAAGAGTTTCTGTTATCCAAAGATCTCATTAAGAAGTGGAAAAGGCAAGTCAAAGAGTGGAAGGAAAGGTAATCGCTATATGTATATCTCATAAAGAATTACTATAAAAGACCAGAAACCTAATAGAAAAATGACAAATGACTTTAATAAGCACTTCACAAATTTCCTCCAAATGGCAAAGAGGCAAATGAAAGGTTAATTTAGTCACCAAGGAAATGAAAATTTTAACACAGTAAGATAAGATACCTTTATACATTCACAAGAATAGCAGTACTACATACTATATATTACATAATATATAGAAGGCCATCAGTATTGGTGAGGTGTTGGTGAAGATGTGGAGCAATTGAAATTCTTAAATGTTACTAGTAGGAGTTTTAGCTGGTACAACTATTTTGAAAAATTGTTTGGAAATATCTATTACATAGCTAAACATATAACCCTATGCATGAATAATACTATTCCTAGATGTATACCAACAAATTCACACATATGTGCACCAAAAAGCATGTACGTGAGTATTCTTAGCAGCTTTGTTCACAATAGCCTTAAATAGGGAACAACCAAAATGACCATCAACAACAGAATGAATAAATAAACAATGATGTAATCGTACAATGGAAACCTACAAAGCAATGACAGTGAATACGTATAGTCACGGGCAAGACTTTTGAATGAATCCCACATACATAAGTTTGAGAGAAAAAAGCCAGACAAGGAAAAACAGTGTATGATTTCATTTATGTAAAGTTTAAAAGATGGCAAAGTTAACGGATGGTAATAGAAGTCAGGATAGTAGTATCTTTCAGGGGTGTAGGTGAGATACTGATCATGTTTTACTTCCTGCCCTGTGGTCCTGACAAGGATGTGTGTTTACGTGGTGAAAATTCATCAAGCTGTACATTCATGATTTGTATGCTTTTCTGTATATGAGTTATACATCAATAGAAATTATAATTAAAAGGCCAAACTTAGAAACAAAGAGTGGAATGGTAGTTACCAGGAGCTGAGGGATGGGTGAATAGGGGAGCTGTTTAAGGGTGCAGACTTGCAGCTGCAGATAAGTAAGTCCTGGAGATCTAATGTACAGCATAGTGATGATAGACAACATGTTGTATTATAAACTTCAAAGTTGCTGAGAGACTAGATCTTAATTGTTCCCACCACCATACGAATGAAACAGTTATGTGACCCAATAGAGATGTTAGCTAGTGTTGTGCTGGTAATCATATTGCAATATATACATGTATCAAATCAACACATTGTACATCTTAAACGTACACAATATTTTATGTCAATTATTCTCATTCAAAAAGCATAGAGTTTCAAGAGGGACATGTATATGTTGGGATGGGAGCCTAATCCTATTTGCATTTGTCTCAGGATAAAATTTGGAGGTTTTTAAAACTGAGATATTTTCCCTTTTCTACTTTTTTTTTCCTTTCAGTGTTCCATGGTCTTTACTATTTCAGGCAGTGACATCTATTACCTAAAAGGGAGAATGGATTCAGCCTAGAAAAACAAGTCAATTGATTGTTTGAAACCCAGAGCAATAAGGATCTTGAAAGCCCTAAGTTTTATTTCAGCTTTACTGAGGTATAATTGAAAGCCTAAGTTTTCAGTGAAGAGTCTGATTCTTGAGCCAGAAAAATTTTTATGACTCTCCCCAAAACTCACATCGATTGTCAAAGCCTGAAGAAAGGGTGCAGAGAATTTATCCATATAAATGTGGGAGAGAATAGAGTCAAAGCTAGTTTTCCTCTGACATGTTTTTTTTTTTTTTTTAACATTTTTGGCAAGTGAGCAGAGCTTCAGAATTGAAAAAAGGGAGCAAGAGGGTTAGGAGTTGGTGTGGGTTTCTAAGAAAGGGTTGAGGTATCTTTCTACCTCCCAAGTTTTAGATCTCAATGCGGGGTAGGAATGGGGAAATTACAGGAACATCTGACCTATTGGGTAAATATGAAAGCAGAGAGAACCCATATCTTGTTTTTCTGGGAGGAGCATGGGAGACTACAGCTGTCATAGAGAAGCCTCATGCCCACCGTGACACCCTAGTGATAGAAAAATGGTGGTCAAGTGAGATGCTGCGCTGAACAGACTTGAAGGCAGATGACAGAGTTTGGCATATACATGCGGTGGGATGTGAAAAGAGCGACAGAGACTGGGTTTCCTGAAGGGAAGATGGGTGTGCAACGTTCTGAGAGACAGTAGACGGACACAAAGGTTTATGGATTGAATGAGTTGATATATGTAGAGGATTTAAAGTAAAAGCCAGTCATCATCATCATCAGTGAGTCGACTGTCAAAAGTTGTGGAAGGACAGAGGACATCATTGGTTAGGGTCAGTCAGGATGAGGCAAATCTCAACAGAAGTCACCAAGAATAAAGGATAATTGTAGAGGAGTTACTTTGTACCCCACCCTCCTGAGCCTGGGCAAATAAGTAGTCATCACTGTATCACATCATTGTTAGTTTGAAGAAACAGTTTAGAGAATCCTGAGGAGACTCTTGAGTTGGTTGATTAAATTGGTGCATTTAACCCAAATGACGGACCGTACCTTGATTTTTCAAGATTTAGTTTTCCACTTCTAAGTATATATGGGGCTTTAGAACTAAGTTGATTTCTAGAGGGCTAAAGAATGTTACATTTCTGCATAGTAGAATTCTCCAATTGTATGGAATTCACACTTCTTAAACATTTACAAAATCATACTCTGGCTGATGTGTGGAGAGTGGACTCGTGGAAGGCTGGAAGTAATTTGGGAAGATCATTTAGAAGAGGGGTCCCCAACCCCTGGGCCGCAGACCAGTGCTGGTCTGTGGCCTGTTAGGTACCAGGCTGCACAGCAGGAGGTGAGTGATGGGCAAGTGAGTGAAGCTTCATCTGTATTTGCAGCCGCTCCCCAGCACTAACATCACTGTCTCAGCTCCACCTCACATCATCAGGCATTAGATTCTCATAGGAGCACCGGCTCCTGGTGCCAAAAAGGTTGGAGACCACTGGTTTAGAAGACAGCTGTACTAGGTCAGGTGGGGATTCATTTGGAGACTTGGCCTACGGTGGCAGCCTTTGGGTAAAGAGAAGTGGGTGTGGCTCAAGATGTATATGGAAAGAAGGATTGGCAGCCTTTAGCGAGTGACTGGATATGGGCAGTAGTGGTGACAAAGGTGTCAGAGAAACCTCCTGGGTTTTTGTCTTGAGAAATTTACTGAGATAGCACACAGCAGGCAAAGCAAGTCTCGAGTTCAGTTTTGAATATATGAAGTACTGAGGTTTATTGAAATACACAGATGAAGATGTTGCATAGGGTGTGAACATACAGATCTGCTTTAAACTGAAGTTCTCAGCTGGGAATACAAGTTAGAATTATTGGCAAAGAGGCGCAATTCACATCCAACTCCTGTTTCTGTGTGAGAATGGAGAGTGATGTTCACAGAGTGTCTAGAATACTTTTCTGACGGAATGCAATGTATAATTGTTAGGTAGAGATAGAAGAGGTATCAAGAATGTAATGAGAAAAACATTCTAGAAGTGGTTAGAGAATAGGAAGAAAAACCTAGGAGGGTCTAGTCTAACAGAGGTTGAGGAGTGTGAATATTTAAGAATAGACTGTGGCCATGTGTGTTGAATGTTGTTGAGAATTCAAGTTAAAAGGATTCAAGATCGTTCTCCAGATTTCCTGATGGAGGCAGTGTGCCTGTTATGAGGTGGTTTTGATGGAGTGAGGAGGGCAGTGAGTAAAGGAGTGGGTGGGAGATGAATGAAAGTGGTGAGGGTAGATCAATCTTAAAGAAATTGGGCTAAATAAGAGGAGAGAAATTGAGATGAAATTAATAGAAATGTGAGGTTAGGAGACATAATGCCCAGGATTATCAGAAGTTCCTTTAAAAAAACAACAACGGCAAAAACCCTGTTTTGAAGTGTGGGCACCTGACTTCCTGTTCTTACTTTCATTCTCTGACGAATCTCAAACAACACAGAATTATCAGCAGTAGTATACAACTCATATATCAGGAAGGCACAGTGGGCTGCCAGGGTTATTCAGTTCAGGTTTCAGAGAGAATTCAGGAGACAATCAATAAAGAGCCCTAAGCAAGTGCACTCATTAGGAGTACCACACCCCTTCCTGCTGATACTCTCTCCCTGCTGCAGAAGGTCAGGGACTTTGAAAGACGCTAAATGTCAACTGACAAGAAAAAAATTAGAACTTTGGGATCCTTAACTAATGGGACAGGGCAGGGATCTTATTTTATTGGACTTTATAAGCACCATCCCCCATTGCTATGGCAGGACATAGAACACTCTCTGTGTTTGTTGTAATGAATAAATCAATGTAGTTTCTGTTGGAAAAATTATATAAGCATTAATGCTACCCCCTCCAGTAATTTCTCCAGAATAGCTAACCTACAAAGTATCCCATATAAGGAGCCCTCAGACCAGACCATAATTGTGCCCTGAGAAAACCATAATGAGAATCAAAGATCCTGTCACAGCTTCCCCAACTCTATAGATTCTGTTATTTTTACTCTTTGCCTGCTTGTCTCTCAGGAGTGAGAGAGAGAGCTTTTAACCTTCAAATTATAACATTAAAATGCTTGTGGTTCAGCTTATTAATAGATAATAAAGTCTGCAATGTGATATTCAGGAGCCATATCTAAATGTGGTTTCTATGCTGTGACCAATAAACTATATATTGACATGTTTTTGAGCCCTTTGGAATACAAATGCTTGTCCTACAATTTCTTCTCATTACAGAATGTATTCTGAGTAGATAATATGGGGTTTCTTGCCCTCCAAATTCATGCCCCTTCACCCAAACACACGAAAGGTATGTGTGCGTGCGTGCGTGCGTGTGTGTGTGTGTGTGTGTGTGTGTGTGTATGTGTATCTCCTCCCCTGTAAGCCATGCCTCATCCTTTTATTGGCAGATCAACCTGATTTCAGCAGAAAAGGTGGACTTTCTCTGCAGAGCCATAGGAAGGGTCTCCCTTGGAATTAGTTACCTGTCAGTTCCTCTCGTCTATTTCCGGTGCTGTCTCACTGCCACTCTGAGGTTATGCCTCAGCCTCCCCGCCTACCCCCACCCCAGCAGAATCCCTTTAATCCAAGTGCTGGTGGGAGCTGGCAGCCCTAACCTGTGCTCAGTATCCTAGACACAACTTTCAGTAAGAAACACATGTCTCTGGAGATCTTGATGGGGCAAATATAATTGGGGAACACTTTATCACTTAAAAAAAATAAGAAATTATTAGATATTACTGCTCTTTCTGGCCCCATGTAAGGTACTGGTGGTGTGTTCCATGTAGATCTTGCAGGAGTCAGTTGTTTCTGTTTGTCTGTCTTTATCTTTCCATCTCCTTACCTGTTCTCTTTCCTATTCCCAGATGGGTTTATGGTGGTTTATCTCAAGCAAAGACAGTAAACTAATGGGGAATGAGAAATAGAGTCATGACTGAGGAGGCATCAGTAACAATAGGAAGAAGATCCCAAGCATCCAGGCCATAAAGGCCTATGTGGTTGTTATATTTGCTCTGACATTTAGCTTTGGGCTTCCTGGCACTCAAAGCAAGTAGAAAGACATAATACTTCTTTTCAGAAAAGAGGAAATATCTCATTTCCTTACGGAAGGCAAAAATGTGTGTTTTTAGCACTCAGTTCTGAAAGAGCGTTTCACTGTGGTGCTTTATATAATGGGCATTGAACAAGACAAGTTCTTGATTTCCCCCACATACCAAGTGCCGGAGCGGGTTTCCTGTGACCATCTCCTGTGTGGTCTGTTGATGATAGTGACATAATCTTCAAAAACATCTTAATGAAGGCAATTCTGTGAAGACCCACCTCTGATAAAATGAAAGCTGTTCAGACCAAATGAATTTTATCCACCTGAAGGATTGGATCATCTCTAGGACCTGTCCAAGGGAAAGAGCTGATACGTTGAGTTTTCCCTTGGGAACAGTCCATGTTCATTGTCAGCACTCTGTCACCTGAGCTTCCCTTCCTGGCCCCAATCCAATCATCTCTTTTTTATTTAATTTTTGATGTCTTGCTTTTTTCCCCCAGCTATTGTTATTAATTCTCAGCAGCCAGAAAAATCCCAATGTCAGCTGAGTTTTGGAATTGCTGAGTTTTTAAAAAATTAAGACTTTTTTCCCCTAAACGTTGGTCTTTTCAGAGCTTTAAGACACTAACATATATTGTGACTCTCTAAAAATAATAATGCTCAGTATTTTTTAACCTTATTTGGGCATAGAATTCCTCCTGGAAGCACCAAACACTTGCTGGGAAATGCTGCTAAAAGCTATTTTTTCATAATGTCTCAGTGTTACTCCTTACAGGGTACTGGTGTTATAATACAGGGTTAATGGCGGTCAACAAATTTTTGAAATTCAGAGTCATTTATCTTTAGTAGAGCATCCTTGGTGCCTTGGCAAATAGATGAAATATATTTTGGAAGATGGGCCTTCCTAAATCCATTAGGTCAGGCGTCCTCAACCGGTGCTGGTCTATGGCCCATTAGGAGCTGGGCAGCACAGCAGGAGGTGAGTGGTGGGCAAGTAAGCGAAACTTCATCTGTATTTGCAGCTGCTCCCCATCGCTAGTATCACTGCCTCAGCTCCACCTCAGATCATCAGGCATTAGATTCTCATAGGAGCACCAGTCCCTGGCACCAAAAAAGGTTGGGGACCACTGCTAGGTCATATTGTGTATTTCTAAAACAGCCGCCATAGTCTTGGCTATGGTCTAAAAGTGCTTCTTTTCATATGAAATCAATATTCTATTCTTCAGCTTAATCTTTGAATTTCACCTGAAAAAAGTAACCAATAAAAATACTGTTGAAGTCATTTGAAACAGCAGGTTTTTAAACTACCGCTTAAAGAAAATAGAGCATAATAACCTTTGAGCAAGAATTATAAAGAATATATAAAATGGTGGCTTAAAAATACCCAATTACTGGCAATAGGACACAAAAATCACTAGGATAAACATTTTTAATAGTTAAGAGTCTTCAGAACAAAATGGTTAATTAGTGACATCAAGCACCTCCTGTGTGGAGACTTGTTATTCTTTAAAACTGGGAATTACTAAAGATCTTGAGACCGGATGGAATGAAAAAAGATCTTATTTTTTACATCTTAGAAATAAATATTTGTAACCATATGGAATCTGTTGTCTGAATTGAGGACAGGAACAGCAATCTCAAAAAATTTATCTTTGAAATGTCACTTCTAATTTTTGGTGGTTGAATAATACTACAGTTTTTCTCCCCATTCCACTGACTATACTCTTAATATTTTCTCTTTAAAAATCAAATTTTAACATCTTGAAACAATAATTTCAGTCTTCTAAGCCAGCGGTCCCCAACCTTTTTGGCACCAGGAACCAGTGCTCCTATGAGAATCTAATGCCTCATGATTCGAGGCGGAGCTGAAGCAGTGATGCTAGCGCCAGGGAGCGGCTGCAAACACAGATGAAACTTCGCTGGCTTGCCCACTGCTCACATCTTGCTGTGTGGTCTGGTTCTTAACAGGTCTCTGACGAATTGGTCTGTGGCCCAGGGGTTGGGGACCCCTCCTCTAAGCTACAGTATTTGTCACCAGTGTTGGGAGCCATTTCTGCTGCCTGTCTTGAGACAAGGTTAAAGTTGCCTGCAAGCCAGAAGTTTGCAGGGCAGGTGGGCTCTATGCAGAAAGAGGAAGTTAATGTAAAGAGTTGAACGTCCCTTGCCCCAGGGAATTGGAGACAGAAAATAGGATAAAAGAGGTTTTGAGAGAACTTATGTAAATGTCAGCAATTGTTAGAATATCTGTGGATTTTGCTTCCTATGCATTTCCAAGAGTATAAATATGCTGTACTTAATAAACTTGGGGCCCAGTATTTACTGTTAGCCCTCCCGACTCTATCTCTTTGTCTCTCTCTCTGTCTCTCCTTTTCTCTCTATTTTCTCAATCCTCACTCCCCCTCTCAGGAACTTTTCGATCTTAGCCGGCGGGCTCCGGCATACCAGAGCATGGAATTCTATCTGAAGATTAAGTTTCTTTATTATGCTCCAGTGAGACAAATCTGGACACTTGTAACTCTTCCATTCCTCAGTGCCTTTGACCTGCTGTTCTGTACCCGCATGGAACTCTCACCAGTGCGTGATGAACCCCTATCTATCCTCTAAGCCCCATGTAGTTCTCTTCTCCAGAAAGTTTTTTATCCTCCTCTTACCTTCCACATGTGTTTTATCAGTTTATTCTTTGGGCTACCTTTGTGCTTAGACCTAGTTTATTGTTCCATTTAACACATTATGTTCTTATGGAATTTTTCCCTGTATAAAGTGTGAGTTCTAGGAATGTCTGAAGTACATCTTACTCATTTCTGAATTTGGGGGTTTAAATTTACACTACAGTGCATATCTCACAAACATGGTGCTTTTATTTGCTATAATACATCTTATTTAGCTCTGGATACCTCAGTTCTTCTGCTAGTGAGAGCATGAACATGCTAGAAAACACTTAACTTACCTGTTAGAGGTAACTCAGCCTCTTCTGGTTTAACAAAAGTATCTTTGTGATTGATAGGGTCTTTTTAATTAGTCTTTAGGGGCTGGTAGAATATAATAGTCCATCAATTCAGAGTACAAACTCCTTATCAGGACTCTCCCCCTGCCTCTCATGTGGTCTCCTCTTTGTCTCCTTCTCTCCAAGGTGGCATGTTTGCTCTGAGAAAAGGTTGAATTGTTTAACGTAGCACGGAGGCAGCCTTCTGGTATCGGCTACCATCTTTATTCTTGTTAGTCTCTTTTGAAGAGTGATTAGTCTATTTAGTGCCTGGTTTTCTTTGGCTGGTGTCCAGTGAGGTATAGGTAATCCCATCTCATCTACTTGGGTTTCCTGGTGGGACCCTCCTATTGAAGTCTATAGTCTCTTCCATTTGTGTGGGTTTTCTAAAGTTCTTTGTTCTATGGCCTCACTCTCCCAATACCTGACTCTTCAAACTCTCAGCACCAAGGCTTCCCAGCTCCCTAGCTTGAACCATGGGAACTCTGGGATCTGCTACAGGCTGAGTGTTGTTCATGGGGGATAGGTAGACTCACTTGCATCTGCTCACGTCTAATCCTCCACGGCTGAGCAAGGCTGTTCTGTTTTTACAGGAAAAACTTGAGAGACATAATTTCAACCAGTCTGATGCCAGCAAAGGGAGTAACCAGTGAGAAATCATTGTCATAAGATATGTGGGAGAATCAAGAAAACATGGAATAGATTTTGCTATTCTTGTCAGTGTAATGGCGGCATTCAGTCAGCCTCTCTAGGCTGTTAGAAAACTGTGGTTACGTAAGATTGGTGAGTTGATCTAGAAATGCTGAAGTTTAAGCTGAACAAACGTGATGTGTTTTCAGCTGCAGAGTCTTTGATAACTCCAAAGCTGTGTGGGATCGTTATCTTCAAGAAAGATTAGAGAGATATTGTCAGACTTTTACATAATAGTTTCTAGTATCAGTTCCTAGTAAGAACTTCTATGAAGATTAGCCAAGAAATTGCTTATATGTCATTGCCTAATCCTTGGAAAAATAACTCAATGTGACATACTTCTTTGTACCTCTTTCATTAAAATACTGCCTGTGAGAGAATAGAATCTGGTAGTGGGTAGCACACTAAGGTAGTGAATAATACCTGTTACTCTGAGAGATTGTCTGACTTGGAATCACTTGCTTTATCCCTTCTGCTGAAAACCTTTAAAATTTTTTGAGAAGCTATGAATACAAAATTTATAACCTCAGACTTCCAAGCAGGCTGAATAATTTGCTGCTATGCTTAAGACCAGCAGGTGTTTTTGGATTATGTGGCATCAAAAGCAATTTTCTCATAGCTAAAGCAGTCTTTCACATGGAGGTGGAAAATGGTAAAGGTTCAGACAGGAAAAACGTTGAGGCAATATGTTATTTTTCTTCTTTATATCTGTGCTTGAGGTTTTATTTTTTTTTTCATTTTTAAGTCACTTTAGGCATTTTATTTTTTGCTGCTTTTTTGTTGATGAACAGTCAGCTCTTATTTACCCTTGATTCTTTGGACTTAATCACCTGTAGACAAATGAAAACATTTATTATACAATTAGTTAATCAAATTCTATTTGTTCTTTTTCTCAAATTCTATAGGAATTATAGGCATTATCATTCAATATAGCACTTAGTTATGTCATTTTGTCATTGTTAAACACTACTGTGTTTGTCTTATTTTTTCCCTAAATGATAAGCTTTTTGTGTGTATATGGGTGTGATGGTTAATTCTGTGTCACTTTGACTGGACCATAGCGCACTTAGGCATTTGGCTAAACATTCTGCTTGTGTCTGTGAGGGTTTTTCTGGATGAGATTAATTTGAATCAGTAGAGTAAGGAAAGCAGACTGCTTTCCCTAATGTGAGTGGACCTCATCCAGTCCATTGAAGACTGTAGAACAAATAGGCCAAGAAAGAGGGCACTTCTGTCTGATGGCTTTGAGCTGAGACATTGATCTTTTTCTGTCTTTAGACACGAACTGGAATGTTGGCTCTTCCTGTGTCTCCAACCTGAGGTCTGCATCTTGGGACTTCTTAACCTCCATAGTCAGGTGAGCCAGTTCCTTATATAGATCCCTTAAATACACATATTCTGCTTCTTTGAAGATCCCTGACCAATATAACGAGTCATGTCTCTGATACTCATTTCATGTTACACACAATGTTACACACTATGGTTATATTAGAAACTTAAAATAGAGTTTTAGAAGTAGTGTGATTGTTGATCAAAGTGTCCATGAAACTTAAAAGTCAGTTATTCTAAAACATAATCCCAACTAACCATTTGCTAAACTCTTGAGTGCTATTTGCTGTTTGTTTGAGTTCTATAAGCGTACTATTGTACTTGTCAGTTTTGACATAGGTAGAAATAAACGCAGTGAGAAGTGCAGTATTGATCTTGATTAGGTGGTATAAAATGTGCTGAATTTCTATATTTGAATGAAAAATGATAATTACATTATATTATACAGCATGATTTTCATCATGAAATATGTTATTTAAATGGTAGGTTAAACTTGTTAACCTTAGCCGAAAGCCTGTATATATATCTTCTGAAAATTTATGATATTGTTAGTGGCATAAGAAAGGCTCTGTGTTTATCATTGCTGCCTGCAAGATTTGTAAACCAGTTAAGGCATGTCATCTTTCTTGGAGCAACTGGGTTTTTTTGACCCATGTTGGGGCATGCATTTGGAGTTGTTTTTTCAAATAGTTGAGATGAATATCTTGTCTGATTTCACCTATGGCCCTTAAAGTGAATTTGTAGGAGGACTGATCAAAGGAAAGTTTTAGTGGTTTGTTACAAATCAGAGGAGTGAAGCTATAGCTGATCCCTGTTAAATTGAACTCTGTGGCCTTGACCTCAGTGGGCTTGTGTGGGAATTGACTGAATGGATTAAAAGTAGGAAATGTGTCAAACCACAAACCAGAGTTAAGTGAGCAGAGAATTGCATTTGTCATGAGTTACCGTGACTGTGTTCACTTCAGAGTCAACAGAGTGATGGCGTGGGTGTCCTCACATGAAAGACTATTGCAGACTCTTATGGTTATTGAGACCACTTATAATAGTCATTATTATGTGAATGTTAGAAACATAATTTATGAAAATGTGAAATGTTCTTTTCCTCCTGAGAAGAGAGGTGAGACATTTCAGCTAAGAAATTTCAGAAAGCAGAAACATCAATTGACACTCATGGAAGAAAATTCTTCTCTGAAATGGCAGTCTGTATTTGTCACTGATTTAATATTTCAATGCATTTCAGGAAGTAATTTTTTCCCTAATACTTTGCTAGATTGACCATAGAAATATTGAAAAATATAATACATGCTCTACTCTTGCCCACTTGATATTGAGAGTTGATAAATACTCCTGAGCTCACCTTCTAGGTCGAAAGTTGATGCTGTTTCAGGAGTGGTAAACATGGCTTCCTTGTTACTCTCTTTTCAACTCTGCTCTGTGGGTAGCTTTTTTTGTTTTCAAATGTGAGGGAAATAGCACCTCACGTAGAGTAGACTTAAAGTGGACACATAGGGCATGGAATGGCGACAAGTGGCAGATGGTATTTTGTAGATATAGTGGAGAGCAGTGAAGACAACTGTGTTAACAGCGTAACTATTAAGAGTGGATATTAAATGGAACATTGAACAAGCCCATGAGCAGATAGTAAAAATAATGATTCTGCTCAAAGGAAGTGACCTCTGATGCATGCCTGTAAAACCACAAACAGTATGTGGCTTTCAACAGAAATTGGAAAAGCAGAAGACAAGAGAAATTGGACTTATATCAAATCCCAGCAGTAATGATTCTCTTAAGAATTATCTAAGGATTTTTCACCAGAGACATATTGAAGAAAATATCGGGAATTAATATTAGAATTTTTCTATATGTTATTTATTATTTGTATTGAGTTTGCAATTATAATTATATTTATATTTATTATTAATGGACTATATAGTAAAATGTCATTTTTTATTTTACAATACAGATCCATTCAGTCTAAATTAATCCTTTAATTGTCACAAAGTTCTTGAGTGAGAGTATGTTTTACATGCTATTGTAGGTGACTACACAGGGAAGACACTACCTGAAAACAGCTGTCTGCATCTGGGACCCAGAGGAGCAAAATCCAGAAATCAGTCCTTTTTCTAGAATGTTGCTTTTGCCATCCTTGTTTTAATCTGGGGTGCTAGAGAGTATCCATCTTTATTTTATTTATTTATTTGTTTGTTTGTTTGTTTGTTTGTTTGCAATCACCAAAGTCTTTATAAGAGGGTTTGAGGGAAAAAAAGTAAATTGATTAAATGTCTCCTTTAGCATTTTATTCAAGTGATGGTGCTCAGTCTCTTACTAAGTGTCATTTGCATTGTTTGTGAGAATGTGCTAAAGGAGAACACATACGATTTACATTTACAACTAAGATCCAGGTGTTCTAAGGAGACAGCCTTCTTGCCTAACTTCAAAAATGGAAGCAAATCAAGTAACAGATATTTAGTCATCTCTTTTTATGAGCCCAACACAAGGCTAAGTGTAAAGTGTTCAAAATAGAGACCATCCATATTCCTGAACCTTCAATAATTACACACAAAAGAGTTTTCACAGTCTGAAACATTTCATTTTGGCTATAGAGGCAATAAGAGACAAGTGGAAAGAAATTAATGTGATCTGGAGCAAAGAGGTTTCATGAAAGAGACATAATTTGAGATGTTCCTACAAAGAGGAGGATGGGAAGAGAGGACTGGATAGGCAGACAGGAGGAGCAAGTCCACAGCCTTCACAAACTCATCCCAGGTGCGTGCATCATCCTTGAGCATGAACCTAAGTTTTGCAGGCATCAGTGGCTCTGTGTTTTTGTTAATGCTGTGGTGTCCACATATAGAATGATTTCTGTGGCTGCTTTCTTAAAAACCAGTTTCTGATACTAAGTTCCCTCCAGTTTCAACTCCACCATTTTCATCTCCTCCATGAAGAGAAAGAGTTTGAGAAAGAAACATGGTATTTGATCTCAAGATTTATATATATAATTTTCTGTGCTTGCTTGACTCAGGAGAAGTTATTTCTTCTCTCTGTTTTTTTAGTTAAGTATCCCCAAATCTCTGTAAAATAAAATACTAATCGTGGCAGATGCTAGGTGCTCCCCACCCTCTGTGTTATCTTCTTCCTGAGCCTGCAGATAGATGACATTTTCTAGGCTCTCGTGCAGGTAGATGTAGCCATATGAGGATTCTGAGCAATGGCCCGTGAGTGGGAATGATGGAACTACTTCCAGACTGGCACATAGAGGACCTCCCATCTGCAAGTCTCTTTTATTCCCTGTATGGTTGGAGAGGACTCTTCTCCAAAGGAAGATGAGGCCTCTCTGGTGGCAAGGACCCAGGTCCCAAAGATGTGAGCATAGGACAGAGCCTTTTTTTCTCATTGCCACTTAATTGGACAGTGATGTGATATGATGTAAGCTAGAATCCTGACGAGTTGATTTCCCAAAGCAGTATCACTATTAATTTAAAGCATCTGAAGGAACTTCTTACAATGGAGCATAGCTAATTCTAGTAAACCTTTAAAAAATTTTTTATTTGGAAATAATTTCAAAACAAGAAAAGTTGTGGAACAGCACAAAGAACACCTGTATGTTCCTCACCCTGGTTCATGTGCATTTTGTTCCACTTGCTTCATCTCTTCCTCTTTCTTCTCATATATACATATTCTTTATATATTTTTCTGAACTCAGTCTACCCCTAATCATAAGGACACTTTTCCATGCACAATCACAGCATTTATCAAACTCAAAACAAAACAAAAACCCAAGACAGAATGAAACAAAAAACCAAACCAACCAAAAAAAAAAAAAACCCCAAACTCTCACCTCTATCCAATCCACTATCTGTATTCGTCATTGCCTTTATTTTTTTGTCTTTTATGATATTGATATTTTTAAAGAATATACTCCCCTATTTTTAGTAGAACATTTCTCATTTGCAGCTTGTCTCATGTTTCCTTATTATCAGAGTCAGGTCATGCATTCTTTTGAGGACTCTTTATTGAAGAACAACAAGCAAAGCATTTTGAACTGAAACTTTGCAGAGCACACAGAACAGGAGTTAGAGAGGCATCATGCTGTCGTTGCTTAGTTGGCGAGTTACAAGTTAGACTTAGTTTCTAAAAACAACAATATAGTTTCTCACAAAACACCAAAAATACGAACACCATCAGAGAGGGGAAATTGTATGTAAAATTAGAAAATTGGTAGTTGTGGATGATAAGTCACAGCTTCCCTTTTAGCATTCAGAACCTCCTGCTACTCTGCTTTCAGGACTCCACAGACTCTCTTCTGTCTGGAGCAGTGTATGTGATAAACTGGCAGGCAATTATTAGTGCCTCATTAGGTCTATTAACTACCAGGGATGTACATGTTTTAAAAGATGGTATCTGGGATGAGTAATCCATGACTCAAAGCATGGGTTTCCCAAGGGTGACATCTCTGGGATAGGGCGCCTGGAGAGGAGAAATGTTTTTGGAACCATGTGATGGTTAATTTTATGAGTCAACTTGGCTAGTCTGTAGTACCCAGTACTTTATTAAAATCTAATCTAGGTGTAGCTGTAAAGCCTCTTCATGTAGATGTGGTGAACATCTACCACTGGCTGACTTTAGGTAAAGGATGTTAACCTCAGTCGTATGGGTGGGGCTTGTATAGTCAGGTGAAGGCCATTAGAGCAGAAGCTGAGGGCTCTTAGAGAAGAAATTGTGTTTGAAGACCACAGCGTTAACTCCTGCCTATCCAGCTCACCAACCTGCCCTACAGGTTCCCGACTTGCCATCCTCTGTAATTACACGAGCCAATTTCTTAAAATAGTTCTCTATAAAGATCTCTCTATATATTTCTTCCGTTGGCCTGTTTCTCTGGAGAACTCTGATAAAAACAGGCTGTCATTTTTGTATTCTTCAAGTTATGCTTCAGAAGTAGTAATTGCTAGTACAATGTTTTGAACATAAAAAGTGTTCAAATCATATATGTTAAAAGGATCAATTAAACTACCATGAAAGTTAATATTGAGGCTTTGAAGTTAAAAAAAAAGAAATGATATTTCTCCATAATATTGAAATTCTCAAAAAAGAAATAACATTCATGCATTCTTGCTTTTTTTCCTTTAGTTTTAAGAAAATCTCCTAGCTGCTTTTGTTGTTGTTGTTTGTTTGTTTGTTTTTGGTCACATAAACTTGAAATCATGTTGCTCTCCAGGACTCTAATAGTTTCCTGTTTATCAACAAGTAGTAATACAGGTTTCCTCTTAATTTCAGTATTGAGTAAATGTTTTTACATAGTTTTTTTTGCTGCCCTCTGGTGGACATAGTTCAATAAATAAAATTATATAAAAACATATCAAGTAGTCTTCTATTTGAGTATGTTCCCAAAGTTTCTTTCTAAATGTGGAAAACCAAATGCATTTTTCATATAAGAAGAGAGATCAGCACCTCAGATTTGTTTATAGATCCCTATTATAATACATGAGGTACTTAAAATATGGTACCCAAAGTAATTGAGCCTAACAAAAAGTTGTGCCGATTTTTCCATGAGAAGATGCATTGGGAATGCATGCCTCTTTCCCCTGCTGTGGCCTTTATTACTGAAGAAGGCTAAGTGGAATTTCCCGGAGTTTTCTCCAGGATGCTTCTGTGGGGCTGGACGTGTGTGTGTGTGTGTGTGTGTGTGTGTGTGTGTGTGTGTGTGTGTGAGGGGTGGGGGTGGTGAAGTACAGACCTGAAGGCTTTCAGGAATGGGACCAGGTGGGTGGGAGTGGTGAAAAAAATGGAGGCTGAGCTCAGTCTTGAGAAGCAGGTTGAGGAGCCAAGTTTGAGAGAAATAGAAAATCTAGGAATGAGGCTGGAGGAACAAGAATGACACCAACGTCAGGGAGGGGATAGTAAAAGAACAAGAATGACACCAAAGACAAGGAAGGCATAATAAATGACAACAAAGACAAGGAGGGCATAGTAAAGGACATAGTAAGAGCTGTGGCCTGTTGGAGCTGGCTTGTACCCACTCATAAGAGTCTATTGTTAAGTTTTCAAGAGTTTGTGAGCCAGTTGTTAAACACAGACATCATTAAAAATTAAACCGTATAAACTTAACAATTGTTTTTAAAACTAGGAGAATACAGTCAAACTCATCGCTTTCTAGTTATTTTACTGCATTTTTACTATGTTATTAGTAGTAAAATCACCCATTGAGGTGTTTGGTATTCGTACAGTGGAAATACTATATAATGGTGTGTTGCTCTCACCAGTTCTGCATTCGGTGATATCAGCAGTTTGTAGTTGGTCATGTAGATGGGAATATTTTTGCCAGGGAAATTGAAAAATGCTGTAAATCAAGGCCCTCCTTTCCCTCCAAGAGTTAGTTGTTAAACATTTTGCCAGCATACCATTAGGTAAAGAGGTATCTTTGAGAAAAAGAGAGGTTTCCTATTTTATTTTATTATTTTATTATACTTTACTTTTTCCTTAATTTTGTACTTTTAATTCTACCTCTGATTCATTATTCATTCAATCAGCAAACGTTTTTTGATTCTCTACTTGTCAGCAGTTTTCCAGGGTCTGTTGTGTGTCTGCACATCTTACAGGAGAGGCACTGACCACCTTTGTCCCAGAATGTCCTTTCACGGTGTTCCTACAGTGAATGGCCTTGAAAGACAGAGATCGTCTCCCTCTGGAGCGAAGAGCAGGATACTCACTGCCAAAAGTAATGTTTTGGATTCTCTATACTTAGGGAACCTCTTTTTTATCACAACCCACTGTGTGTGCAGATGTCATCTGGTTCTTTTGGCGTTACCCTGTAGGACTTGGGGCTCAGGGTCCTGGTGCAAAAATGCCAATACTGTGGCCACTGCTATTGTGATTAATAAACTGTACATCTCTGATCCACAGTCTTGTGGCTTCTATCAGTATCTATCAAACTGTGGCAAGCTTATTTATTAGCTTGCAAATAGGGTCAAATCTCTGATCCTTCCCTGTTTTTGACAGACTGTATGTCTAGTGTTGGGCTAGGTGCTGGGATGATGAGGTGAACAAGGCAGACAAGATCCTGCCCTGTGGTGCTCAAAATACCTTTTGGAATTATAAACAAAGATTGTCAACACTTAAGAAGAAATGTTAAACAATTATGTTGGCATAAGGATTAAGAAAGAATCGGACAGTTTTGCGATGGAATAATGAGAAGGTCTAGAGAGAAGTCTGTTTCTCGTGGGTCATTGGGAAAGTTCTTTCTGGTGGGTGGTTGAGTAAGGAGAAGGGGCTTCGGACTGAGAGATGAAGAGGTGATTAGGTAAAATAGTAAGGACAGTAGGCACACAATGAAGTAGTAGTTCACTGATTAATGATGGATAGGTAAGAAAGTAGAATTTGTTGATTGATTAATGAAGGGGATTTTTAAGATTGGGTGTGGGGTTATTTTTTTCATTACTAAAGTTAATAAAGGGAAGAGGGGGAGGTCATCATACCGCAGAGGTAATGACTGGGGATTCCTGCCCCTTTCCTGCATTGGAATCACATGAAATTTCAAATATTATGAAGGATTTGAGCTTTGAAGAAATCCCTGGAACAAATACTTGGGTGCTGGATGGGAGTAGTGTCAGTGCGGTGGGTGGAGGGCAGAAAAGGTGTCCATAGGGAGGGTAATAGAATGATTGCATTAGTACCTGTCCCAGCTGTGTTCCTAGGTGAGACTGTGTAAGTCAGGGACAAATTGCCTGGAGTTTTGAAATTTTCTTTCAACCATTGTTTTGGAAAATTAGGTAGCAAAATCAATGGAGTATGGGCACATTAGCTATTGAGGGTTACAGTGAAGTTAGTCTGTCTCAAAGACTGAAATGTTTCTGAAACCAAGTTCCTGGCACTTAGTTGATTGATCTGAGCCCTCTCTACTGTCCTATAAAATGTGGAGCTTTTCATGAGAGGTTGTCCTAACAGCCTCGCTGAATACCTGAGACTTGAAAGCAAAGGCAGAACAGAAGAATATAAAACTTCCCTTATGTCTTTCACAAATGTGAGTTTAAGTATTCTGTGGGTTTTTAGAAATGTATGTGAGAATTTGCACTCAAAGCAACTTGAAAATAATATTTTTATATTAAGTTATTTTTAATGACATAAATGGATATTGCATGTGTGTTCTAGATGGGATCTGTAAATTCATTATAATTGTTTGTTTCTTTTAGCACCAGCTATTAGACAACCTAAAGCATCTCTCTATCCCTGAATGATAAATACATTGCTAACTTCTGGGGAGTTTCCAAATAAAACACCAACAAAATAAATCTAGAAGACACCCCAATTGTTTTAGTGTGAAATTCTTTAAAAATGAACATATTGCTGTGATAACGTACCCTTACATTTACTAAGCACTCAACATACATTATCATAGTCTTATAACGCCCCCCTCAAAGAAGTTATTATTATTATTTTGCTTTTTTCACAGACAAGGAAGCAGGCTTAGAGGTGGAGTGAGTTGCTTCAGGTCATATAATTAGTAAGGAGCTGAGTTAGGAGTCTGACATGAGCCTTTTAAACATCTAGGCACTGGTCTCTGATCTAAAGACTAAAATTATTGGCAGATTTCCCTTTTCATTTATGGGAATGTCCTTGCCCTATGCCCTGATTCTTGGGGTCACTGCCTTTTCTTACTAGTCCAAGCTTCCTTTATTCATAGGTCTGCATGGAGACCCCAAGTCTTAATCCTAGACCAGTGGGAAAGATTGGGCCACAATGAACACTGATCTCAGTGTAATTTAACATCCACTTGGTAAGAAAGATAAAATATATTCATTGCTATTTAGAAAAGAAAACCAAGGCTGCATGTATATCGTTGTTAAGAAGAAATGTGAAGGTATTATTTTTCCACAGCTGCCATTGAAAATATTAAAAACCCTCAACTTGCAGAAACCTAGATAAGATTGTTCTTAGGAATGAAAAATATATGGTATAAAAATAAAAAATTCTTGATGTAGTCACATGGAAAAATTACTTAGGCAGGGGAGATTTTTAAAAAAGTAATAAAATATAAATAAAAAATAAAATAACAAGGGCATGAAACTGTAGATGTGTAATGACCAGTTAAATAAACTCCAATGTAATTACCACCTGGATCAAGAAATAGAGCATGGCCTCTTCCTTACATAAAACTCCCCCCTGCTCCTCTAAAGGTGAATTTTTTATGATAAATCACTTTTATTTTTTAAGTTTTAATACCTAAGTTTATATAGACTATATACTATATATGTATATATATGTATAGTGCATGTTTACATATATATATGTATATAGTTTACACACTTATGGTTTATAATAATTATGTATAATTATATATATAATTTTAACCAATACTCTAATTAGAGAATATATCTGTAAGGTTTGTGAACTGAAGATTAGGTGGCCTTACTCATCTTTATGTATCTAGTACCCAGCACAGACCCTGACATTTGATGAGCATGTCATAGCTGCAATAAATCTGTTTTGAGCAAATAAATTATACATTGTTAAATAAGAGATCATTATTTCACTTATCTTTTGGAGATTGTTTAGATTAGGTGGTGGAATAATATATATTGAGATATGAACTGATGCTTTTTTCCTTTCAGATCTCCTGAACTGGTTCTTCCATTTGAAAAGTCATGCGTTCATTGCCTTCGGGAAGGGACAACACAGATAAGTCAGACATGAAAAGAGTTAAATGCTTGATGAATCTATCTCTGTGTCCAGGAGTTTGACCTGAACAGTGGATTTGAAAGATTAGATAAAGCGTTGTTTTTCTTGTTCCTGACTCAGCCCAGAAGGAAGAAAGTGAGAAGGTAAACAAGAGTCCTGGTGTGAGGCTGTCACTGAAAACTAGAGGCTGACAGTGCTTTCTGACCTTCCTTGACTGCCATCCCAAGGGTGACAGAGACCTTGGATAGGCTTGGGGGCTCTGAAATCGAGGGGATCTGTGCCACAGTGTGCTGGACCTGCCTTGTCCCAGCTTTCAAGAGGCAATTGTTAGATGTTTAGTAGTTTTGTGAGCGTGTTAGTGTCACTTTGGTATTTGGAAATCGACTGTGGTGATTTCTCTGGAAATCAGCGAATGCTCTTCCAATCCACCCAGAAGAGCTGGTTGTTAAATATTTATCGGCGTCCCCTAGACCTGTGCCTCCATTCCCAGAAGGTGCCTGGGAAATTAGATGGACTACGAAGGACCAGACGTCTTCTGAAATTTCACATCAAGTGTAAAGTTTGTGGTGTGGTTCAGGCAGGGGATGGGCCTTAGTCAGCTTCCCATGGCTCCCACCTCTTCGTGCCATGGGAAGGAGTAGAACAACTTCCATGCATCCCAGAGCAGGCCGGAAGTGGTAAAGTATCTGTGAGAATCCTAATAATTGACCTGTAACCCCAGAGAGACATGGGATTACAGATAGTGCTTTCTGAACATCCTGAGAGGGCAGGGAAGTGATTGAGTATGGACCAAGTTTGAATGGTCTTGGAGTTGAGGTCAGTTGGTGACCTGTCAGCAATCTAGGTGGATCAGGTTGCAACATGCAACGAGGTAAGCAACATTCATCTCAAAGAGTGCTAGTGTTGACAGATAAGATGCCAATGCCATATCTCCAGGCCACTCTCTCCCTCCTAATTAATATCTTGGCACAGCTGTATAAGTTCCTGGAACCTAAACTTGATCCCAGAAGGCCTGGAATTAGGGCCATGCATGTGAGGCCCCCACTTTGGGTGCAAAATTTAGTGAGGTGCCAAAAAAACTCAATAATGAAGAAAAATATTTAATGCAATATTTGGAAATGCAAAATTAATGCAAAAGTGCATGATGAACAAAATATCAGAATCTGAAGTGAATACAAGATTAGGATTACCAAGTTTTCCTTTTGCCTCAGGCACTGAAGTGGCTACGGGGAGAATCCTTTATTAATTTGCTAAAAATGCAGACATATGTTTTGACCAACAATTCCATAAATTCACGCTTCACTAATTTTCTAATGTCTTAGGTAATGCCAGTTTCTGTCTTCCATCTGTTGTCACCCTCTGCTACTTCCAATAGCAATTGAAAAAAGAGCTAGTGTTTTATCAGTTTAACTATGTGCCAGGAACTTTGGAAATTGCATTACATACATTATCTGTTTTAATATGAGATGGACTATTAAAATGTTCATTTACAAATGAAGAAATTGAGGCTTAAGATGGTCACAGGGCTGTCAGATGTCGCCTTGGCTCCAAAACCTGTATATATATATTCACTGTGTCAAACTGCCAAACCAGGTGTTCTGATGCCTCACCATTCTTTCCACTGATGTTCCCTTTTCCCAGCTTAAAAATGTGTTTTTCTTTTTTCTTAAGCCTGGAAGATTGTGTAGCTTTACTAGTTTATAGGGGTTTTATTATTTCTACTTTTCTTATGAGCACAGTGGCTGATAAAATATTAAAACTATGTTTCTTTATGAAAAATGACTCCAAAAAGAATGTCAACAGATACGGCTGGTGATGAAAATGAGTTGAAAGTCAGAAAGTGCATTAAAAAAAAAAGATTATTCTTAGGCGCAAAGTGGAAGCTTTATAGAGCAAATGACAGACCATGGTGATATTTGTGAATTGGATCAGGACCCTTTCATTTACAAGTGACAGAAATCCCACTCAAGCAAGGTCTTGGGAGCTGGGCTGCTTGCATTGTGAGGACGGGCTAGATCTGGAGATGCAGGGATGTGAGGGCCACCTGAGCCAAGTTCAGAATGGGGAAAAAGGCTAAATGTCAAGACTGCAGGGAAAGAGTGAGGCTGCAGAACGAAAGCAAGGCGGGTTGCTGGGGTCTGTGGGGATGAGAAATACACAGGGAACTGGGGCATTTTCCCTCTTTCTCTGCCCCAAGTGGCATTTCTGGGCATGGCTGCATTTCCTCTGTGGCTCCTGCTGTCGGTGATGAAGCTCACCTTGGTTCTAGGTTCTCCGGGGTGACCCAGGCCTGGACCTCCCGTAACACCACCTCTTGTCTTGTTCCTCAAGCCTGTTGGTGTCAGTCAGGTTGCCTCACCAACCCTATTTGGCTTCTCAGCCCTTGCCTCACTTGTATTATCAACTTCATGCACACAATTCCTTCCGAACTAAATGGCTCAGAGTGGTTTCTGATTCCTGGTTAGATCTGGACTGCCATACTCTGCTGCCTGCCTTTGACCTTTACAAACCTTGGAACCTAGTAATACTTTAATCACGAGTGACATACATGGATAGAACCACTAAGACCACTTAGCACGGCCATTCTCTTAAAGTGCCGTAATTTGGAGAGCTTGAATTCAAGAGCAAGAGGAACATGTTATATTTTATAATCAAAAAGGAAATTGCATTACATGTATTACCTGTTTTTAATATAATAATTCTCTAAGAGATGGACTATTAAAATGTCCACTTACAAATGAAGAAACTGAGGTTTAAGATAGCCATAGGGCTGGAGTGAGGCTGTAGGTTTTGATGAGGCAGGAAGATGAATATGGAATATATATACATGGGAAGGGCTGAAGGTACATACAAGACAATAGGCCCTAGCATGTTGGTATAATGAGAGGAAGAAGCCAGTGGAGATGCTGGGAGGGTCATTGATTGAATTAAGAACCCAGTGGTGGCACTTCGAAGTGAAGAACATAGATGGGGAGGAGAGCTGCTTTTTAAGAGGAAAATGAAAGGGAGGGTGTTAGTTGAGAATGGTTATTGCCGTAGATTTAATAAAATACTTCAGTATATACAACTGGCAATAGAAGTTTATAGTAAAAGTCATGCAGATAGATGAATTTCCCAGGAAAGCCCAAAGAATTTACTTTTTTTTGTTTTCTCTCTTTCATTCTTAGGTGTGCTTATGTATTATTATTATTATTGTCAAGGAGATCCGTTGATTCTCTAGTTGTTTTCTTTGTGACATACAATATCCGTTTAAAGAATATTTTTTATATGATAAATATGGCACTTTATAGATCTTTGATATCCAAACCCTCCCTCCCACCCCCATTGTTGCCTTCACTCTTTTTATCTTTCCTCTGTTCAAGTACCCTTGTTATTCTGTGCTCATTGCTGGATAGGATGTGGAAGGCATAGGTTTGGTGAAATCAAACTGGTTTCCATTCTTTCCCTGAATTTTTTTTCCCAAAATGTTAAGACCCCAGAAAATAAAAACGCAGAGCTGGGGATAGAGGAGGGCAGAGTTTTCTCCAGGCAAATAGCAATATTTCAAATGAATTTGTGGAATCTGTGATTAAGAGCACTGGGGAGATTGTAAGGTCACATCAGTTTCTGTTTCCTGGTTAGATCCTGACTTATATACATGCTGTTGCCCGTCTTTGATCTCTAGAAACCTGGAACCTAGTAATACTGTGATCTTTAATGGTATATAGGATTATATAGGATGACTAAGAACACTTAGCACAACCCTTTTCTTGAAGTGATGTATTTGGAGGAAATGACTGAATACCATGACGAGAGATGTGGCACCTTAGACAGTCACACAGCCGTCTTGTGCCCCAGCATGGTACTGATGTAGAATATGTCTTACTTAACCCTGCTTCCTCCAGAAGCAGCAGAGATTGTATTGGACCTGAAGGGGCCATACACCAGGGATAAGGCATGTCCCTATATGCTCTGCCAGCACCAATGACCAGAAGGAGGCAGTGGATATGCTAGTGTATACCACTAGGCTCAGATGACACACAGAACTAGGTGATCTTCTTTTGTTGCCTAAGTACTACAAATAACCACAGGATTTAAACACAACATCAGGAAAAAGAGACAAGGAGGCACAAATTAACTGAGATTGAGAAAAGGGAAACAGTATGGAGTTTCCTTAAAAATTAAAAATAGAACTATCATGTGATTCAGCAATCCCACTTTTGGGTATGCATCCAAAAGAATTGAAATCAGAATCTCAGAGGGATATTAGCACTCCCATGTTCATTGCAGCTATTCACAACTAATGCATGGAAACAGCCCAAATGTTCATTTACAGATGAATGGATAAAGAAAATGTGGTATATACATACATTGAAGTAACATTCAGACTTAAAAAAGTCCAAAATCCAGTCATTTGCAACAACATGGATGGATCTGGAACACATAAATGAAATAAGCCAGTCATAGACAGACAAATATTATATGATTCCATTTCTATGAGGTATCTAAAATAGTCAAACTTATAGAGGCAGAAAAATAGAATGGTAGTTGCCAGAAGACAGAGGGAGGGGAAGGGAGTAGTTGTTGTTTAGTGGGTATAAAATTACAGTTTTACAAGATGAATAAGTTCTAGAGATCTGCTGTGTAACATAGTACCTGTAATTAACAATATAGTATTTGTACTTAAATATTTGTTAAGAGGGCAAATCTCATATTAAGTGTCCTGTAACCCCTTCCTCACCCTCAAATGAAAACACAAAAAACAAAAAAATGAAAAAACAGATACAAGGAAACTTTCGTAGGTGATGGATATGTTTATTATCTTGATTATGGTGACACCACAGGTGTATGCATATATCCTAACTCATGAAGTTATATTAAATATGTATAGTTTTTGTCTATCAATTATGCCTCAATAAATCTACCAAAAAAAAAGAAAGAGAATGAAGCTTACTTTTTTTTTCAGTTAATATCTGCATTGTCTCCAAATCATTTGTTGAATAATTCATCTTTTCTAACTGATTTGAAATAACCCTTTTATGACATACCACATAATATACTTATGGACTTTCTCTTTTATCCCAATGAATTTTTTTTATCAATTCTTGAGCAGGTACTGTGCAATTCTTAATATTATAGCTTTCAAATATATTTTATAATCAGTACAGCTAATTTCTCCTTGTAATCAGAATTTTTCTGTTCATTTTTGCTTGTCATATTTTAATATAAACCTTAAGATTAGCTTCTTTAGTTAAAAGTATTGCTAGTATTTTTAATAGAATCAATATAAAATTATGGATTAATTAATGGAGATTTTTACCTTTTTTATGTTGATTCTTTCTATTCAAGAATAAGATATGCTTTTCCATTTTTTCATATCTTTTTGTGTCCATTAATAGTGTTTTAGAGTTTCATCATACAAATTTTACACATTTCTTATTAAGTTTTCTACTATGTGTATTAGGGTCTTGGCAAGAAAGAGATAGCAACTACTCAGAATAATGGAAGAGAGTTTAATAAAGGGACTGTTTTCAGAGGTGTGAGAAAGGCTTAAGAAAACTCAACAAGGGACAGTGAAATACTGGTGACAGCAGAGAATAGTGAGAATGATGAAGGAATGGCTACCAGACATAGGACAGGACTGCCCTCCTAGAGCTGTGGCCATCTGTAGAAGGACAGAGAAAACCCAAGGAGACCTTGCTCTTTCTTGTCTTGTCATCTGGTTCCCTGTCAGTGTCCTCCCATTGGATGAACCCAACAGGAGCCAGAGGGCAAGGGAGATCATTGATATGGCCTGCAAATGTCTGCCTTCTTGGGTACAGAGTAGAAAAGGGTGTAATGGATTGAATATTTGTGGCCACCCAATAAACATGTTGAAATCCCACCCCCCAATGTGATGGAATTAGGAGGTGGGGCCTTTGGGAGTTAGTTAGGTCATGGAGTAGGTTTTAAAGGAGTAAGTGCTTTTATAGAAGGAACTCCAGAAAGTTCTCTTGCCTGTTTTTTTCCTCCTCTTTTTTTTTTTTTAGGTGAAGCTACCCTTGGTTAACCTCACAGATTGCAAAGACCTTGTTAGCTTACAATCCCTTATTGTCTGTCTGTCTGTCTGTCTGTCTCTCTCTCTCTATCGGTTACACCTACAGCACCTGGTCTTCCTAGGTGGTCTCCCGTCCAAGTACTAACCAGGCCTGACCCTGCTTAGCTTCTGAGATTACATGGGATTGGGCTTGCTCAGGATGGCATAGCCGTAGACTCTCTTGCCTGTTTCTACTATGTGAGGATAGTGAGAAGTCACCAGTCTGCATCCTAGAAGAGTGCTTTCACTAGAACCTGACCAGGCCGCTACCATGATCTCAGACTTCCAGTCTTCACAACCGAGTAATAAATTTCTGTTGTTTATTACGTTTTCTACTATATGTATAGTAGTGGTGCTTCGCTGTAACAGCCTGAACTGAGCAAGGATAAAGAGTGGATTTGGAGGGGTAAATGAGAGATATTTAGTACTCTACATATTCATCATTTTTTTTACAATTATAAATAAAATATTTTGTTGACTCGTGAGTGCGTGTGTGTACTTATTCCATCCTGAACTTAAACTCTAAGTGAGATGATTTACAATTAGACAAGTAGTTACAGTAAATGTTCTATGACAGGGGAGATGAAACGTGCCACAAAAGCTTTAGCGGGTAGACCTGGTGAAGTCTGTGGAGTCATAAATGGCTCCTGAAAGAGGTGAGGTTTAAATTGATACCCTGAGGATAAGGTGTTAGGTAGATTAAGGAGCAGATGGTGGAGTATGGTAAAGAGGTGAAGGGGATTTTCAAGTTAGATGAAGAATTTAAATTCTTTTTTTACTGTTTATTTGCTGTCTGACCTTGGATGAATTTTACCGAACTCTCTGTGCTACAGTTTTTCTATGTGTAAAATAGTCATAATAACTTATCTCACAGAGTTGTAAGAATTAAATGAAAAATACACTCAAGGGTTTGGGATAGGTAGTGCTTGGCAGATAATAAGTGCTCAACAAGTGGTAGTTTTTATTAACAGTGTATAGCAAGACCTGGAGTCAGTAGATTGTGAGACACATCAGAAGAAATTCAACAGTGTAACTGCTAGTAGGAGGTGATTAGAAGCTCAGTTGCAGATGTAGATAAATGTAAGAATATGACTTGATCATGGGTTTGGACATTGTTCCAAGGGCAATGGGAAGCCTCTGACAGATTTAACACAGGGAAGTTAAATGATCAAATGTCTGTTTCAGAAATGGCTGGCGCTCACTGTTCATTTCTCACCCCTTTTTTCCAGGGCATATTAGCCATGTTTCCAAGCTCCCTTGCAGTTAGGGCTCATATGCCTGAGTTTTGACAAGAGGATGTATTAGTCAGGGTTCTCCAGAGAAACAGAACCATCAGGATATATATGATCTATTATAAGAAGTTGGCTGACAGAGGCTGTGTGTCCAAAATCCGCAATGAGGGCTTGCAGGCTGTAGACCCAATGTTACAGATGAAGTCCAAAGGCAGTCTGCTGGAGAATTCTCTCTTACTCAGGGAGGCTGCTCTTTTTATTTTATTCATGCCTTTAACAGATTGAGGCCCACTTGCATTTTGGAGAGGAATCTGCTTTTCTCAGAATTCATGGGTTTAAACATCAGTCTCAGCCAAAACACCCTCCAGGTTGACACAGACAATTAACCATCACAAGGGCTATTTGGCAGACGTGAAGTGTGCTCCTTATAGGCGGGGCCGCTGAACCGCTTGTGCACTATCCTCTATATTTCCTTTCTTTGCTTCTTAGCAGGTGGGAAGTGGAGAATCTAGAATAGGATTGTAGGCCTTGGGGGATGAAGGAGCCACTGGATAGAAGAAAGCTGGGTCCCTAAAAGTCTAGATGGCACAGAGCCTTCATTTCAACCCCGTCTCTCATTGAACTGTGCCCTGTGTGAGAGAGAAGCATATGCAGTGTTCAGCTTTTTATGTATGTATGTATGTATGTATGTATGTATGTATGTATGTATGTATTTATTATTTTTTATTAAACTGAGAGTCAGGAATTTTTTGGAAGGTGCTATTGGCATGCTGTTCCTCCCCTTCTTTGGAAGAGGTGAATGGTGTTTAGGAGCACTTGTGGGCCTTGTGGAGTTTGAGACATACAGGGACTCATAGAGAACTCATTCCTAAGGAGTTTAAGGTGAGAAAGTGACCTCTTTAACAGAGGTCTCAAACGCAGTTAGGTACCCGGATGCAGTTGTTCTCGTAGCAGTAAGAGTGGTTTGAAGCAGGTTAGGAATTGATGAGACAGGTCTAGGCAAGAGATGATGTTGATCTGATCTAGGTTGGTACAGTGGATATGCAGCTGTCTAAATTAATCATGCTGTGACTAGTAATAGACTTTTAGTCTTTTATCAAATTATCTCAGTGCAAATTCCAAATTTCTATTTTTTTTTTTCTGGATAAATTGTTTGGATTCACTCAACAATAAAGGGAAATTTATGAAATATGATACTTCCTAGTTTTCTAGTCAAGTCCAATTAAAGAAAAAGTCTTAGGCAAATTTGAGGTGATACTACTTAATTAAGAGGCATACCCCGGTGTAGTGAGAATGAAGACAAATAAGAGGCAAATTCAAGGCAATATGCCAAGTGGGCCACTGCTCGATGGCCATAAAGAAAAACTGGGCCACAGACTAGTCCATCAGAAGGAGGTCTGGAAGGGAAATTTATCTGCCAGCTCATTCATGTCTACTGTCTCTCGCTGGGTAAAGGTCGTCTCATAGGGAATTTATTACACTGTTCTTCATTCTACTATGAAGTATTGCTGTCAATGGTGAAAATAAACAAGAAGAATGGACAGTCAGAAGCTCGGGAGGTGGGGAGAGAAATAATAAATGGTTGGAGGAAGGGGAGTTGTTGTATCCCAATGAGAGGGTCTCTGAGGGCCTGACTCAAACACCCTTGAGAGAAGAATCAGCCTTGGAGACCAGAGGGCAGTGGTACAGTATCACAACTGTACCATCTCATATGAACGTTGCCTTTTCCTGCCAGTTTCTCATACTTAGGCCTGGCCTAGCAAGAGAAGGGGTGAGTTGGGGAAGGAAAGTCAGCCTTATTCTGCTTACCTGGTAATGCAGGCTTCTGAGGCTGATGGAGCTGGGAAAAGAAAGTTATAACTTGAAATGACAGTTGCAGCTGTGTGATCAGGGCAACTGCACTGGACCTTTCACCATCTGGAAGAGGCTGGGGACTTTTTAGCTGAGCAAAAAAAAAAAAAAAAAAAAAAAAAAAAAAAAAAAAAAAAAAAAAAAAAAAAAAAAAAAAAAAAAAAAAAAAAAAAAAAAAAAAAAAAAAAAAAAAAAAAAAAAAAAAAAAAAAAAAAAAAAAAAAAAAAAAAAAAAAAAAAAAAAAAAAAAAAAAGAAAGAAAAAAAGGGCAGAGTGAATGCTTGCTTGCTATTAGGTCCAGGGTGGAAATTAGTGAGTCCCTAGAGCAAATTAAAATCTGTTTTTCTTTTCTGTGCACCATCGTATCTATCTTGAAAACTCAACTAGGTGCACTCTTAATTACTGTATTGCCATTAAGATCTTTATTTGGTTTGTTAAAAAAAAATTATACATAAGAAGACAAAGATATCAGCCAGTTATCACTCATGTAGCCCATAGTCTGAATTAATAAATACAATTTGATACCACCTTACCAAGCAGGTTCCCATCTATAAGTGAGACTCAGGATGAAGACATTCTAGGAGTAGAAATTATAAAAAAGGATAGTCTAGAGCCAAAGACACTGGGAAGTCTCGGGTAAAGAGTGCAGTAGTGGGAGATTTGGGCAACTAAACTGAAGGGAGGGGCACTAGGAACCTGCGTGGGGTAGAAGAAAGGGGAAAGGGAAGCCCTGAGGACAGTCCAGGTGCTGTTTCATCCATTCTGCTGAGGGGCAGCCTCAGTAAAGCGCACCTGATGCGACCTCTAGTGGTTGCTTGGTGCAATTACAACACATGTATGGGGGTAGTGATTGTGGCAGAAAATCTGGAAGTTGACTCCCAATTCCTCCAGTTTAAAATTTTAGAGCTTTTGAACTGTATAGACAGAGAGTTTTTATACATAGTCATGGTTTGATTGCTCAGGTAGAGAAGGAGCGAGGATGAATGCACCTACGTCAGTTTCCTGATAGCTGACTTTCATGCTGTGTGTAAATTTTGTCACACACTTGAAGTATCAGAGGGTGTACTATAGGGCAGGCAGAAGAGAATTAAATAATTCATCAGCTTCTCATCCAACCTTTGGCATAATTAAGGAAGAGCTCTTGGAAGGTTCTGAATGAATCTTGTTGAATAAATAACCTAGGAACTACTTATTATGTGATTTGCTTCTCTATTCTTGTGAGCTGAATGATTTAAATTGTAGAAATGGAAATATTTCTAGAAAAATACCACAAATTATAAATTCACCTGCAAATAAAAGAAAATTTATAATGAATTTGAAAGATTCCTCTTTTGGGGTTATTTTATTCAGTGCATTTTATACAAGGAATAACTTTGTAGTTATTCCATGTTAGTTGTCCATAACTAGTAGACCTCAAAACTTATATTGGTTATTTTGGAAGTTTAATAATGTAGAGATTATAAATTATTTGAGATGTTTAGAAGATTATTTATATTGCAATAGTTACTATTTTAATTTGCGACTTGATTGATATGGTCAGTAATTTAATCTATTTCAATAAACATAATGAAGAATATCAGAAAATGTCCAATTAGTAGATGTAAGGAATCTTGACTCTCCTCAAGAGGGCAGCAAAACCGCATAGCTCAGTTCTCAAAGGACAGGAGGAAAATCTTGAAAACCAGTTTCTCAGACAATCCCTAACCTGATGATTATTTGTATTAGTCCAACTAATGAAAAGACGTGCTGAAATTTATATTGGCATTTTATGAAAGTTTAGACTTTCCTTTGTGAAATGAAAAATTGTTTTTCCTCTTAGTTCAGACACAAGAGCCAAACTTGCTTGGGGTCTCAAAATGCATTGTTTAACAAGGACAAATGTTTAAGTAAGCTACTATGGATAACAAAGTTAAGAGCTCCTTCTCCTCAAATTACTTGATTTGTCACCAGATAATGCTTGTGGTTGACTTTATTGTGGCCATTTTGGAAATTGCCGTTCTATTTGTAATCTATCTGTCTCAGGTAGAAAGCCCTTCAAAAAATATATGTACATATATTTGAAATATATATATTTCAGAAACTCGAAGAAAACTTGAAGATTTGCCCTAGGAAAATAGGGAATGGAAGAAAGTTGAATACATTCCTACCTACCTCTATAGAAGGGATTTTCATCATTTCTTAGACCAGATTATAGGTGAGGTTTTCTTTAGCACTTACCACATCTTTTTTCAGTACTTTCTCTGTCTCTTGCTCTCCAGGTGACATTCTTAAACTCAGAAGGTCAGGTGATCCTGGTAAAGGTGCTACCTAATAATGGTTCAGAGTATTTCTTCTCTCTGGTGTATTTGCATTTATTTTTGTATTTGATTTGTGAAGATTGGAAGATTTTTTAAGGCATAAAGGAATGGATCAGAGAATGATAGCTTTCTGGTCCTTAGTAGGTTTGTCATTTGTAAATAGTAGACTTTGAATAAATAGTTGTTAAATGAATGAATAAAGACCTAAAAGGATAAATGAAAGCTGTAGCTGCTTTTCTACCTGTCCAAAGTATAGAATAAAAATTCTTTTCCTTTTTGTTAGTCTAACTTTGATGGGGGGAAATTTAGCTTATTGGAAAGAGTGCAGAGAGAGTAGGGAGGAAGTATTTTATGGTTCCTGTCACATTATATTGAACAAATTGACTATGAATCAAAACAGATTCTTTGGCATGATGGCCATCATGAATGAACTTAAATTTAAGGGGTTGTTTTAAACTTTCAGCTCTTTAAATGTGGTGTAAGAATTAACATTCATGTTTATCAATTCTTTGGAAATTCTGTGCTAGTCCTACCATATTGAAATACAGTACACAGTACTAAAAGAATAATAAATGGTACTCCTGTCTTCAATGAATTTATAATCTCCCTGGAATCTCAAAACTAGCACATGTGAAAACGTCAATAACCATAAAAGGTATAGATCACTAATGTAAATGAGTGAGTGGCATGCTCCAGGATTAAAAAGCTTCTGAAGAAGGGGAGGCCAGTTTGAGCTCAAGACTCTGGGGAAGGCTGCACAAAGAAGGGGGGCCTTGAGCTGACTCCTAAAGTGAGGCTTGGATACAGAGAGACAGGGAGGGTGTCCTGGGACAAACAGCTTGCATAATGATGTAGAAGCGATGAACATGGTACATCCAGAAAACAGACTGGAGCAGAAATACAAATTGGGTAATAGTGAGGGCTAAAAGTTGGAAAAGTAATCTTGGGTCCATAATATAAAAAGTTTTGGAGTTGAAGCTATAGAAAAAGATGAACTACATAACATTCTTGGGTAGGAGAATAATGAAAGGATAGGCATATTTCCAGAAAATTAAGCTCTCTCCACTTCCATTGCTGTAGAAACCACCAAGAGCTCGTGGAAGGGGAGGAATTTTTGGGATGGGTGAAGAACAGTTTACTTTTGAACTGTGAATTTACAGTTACTAGAGTTTGCTTTCAAACCTATATTATGTATTATGATGTATTTTAAGAAAGTAGGCTTAGACCTAATAAATCTATGTCTCGATTTCCATGCTAAGATAGTATTAGTGATAGATTCTAACCTGAACCCCATGCATGTATCATAGTCGTTAGAAATCCACTTAACATAAAAGATGAGATCCAGTGATGGTATGATGTTATTTTTTATTAAGGAGTTATTGCTAACATCAGGTGCTGGTAAACTAAGGGTTTGGTGGAAGGAAATATTGCCTTTATTAGAAAGCCAACACATTCAGTTAAGAACATTTTACTATTTCCAAATGGAAATCTACTACAGAAGCAATACTTTTGTGTTTTTGTTTTGAAATGAACATGTATTGCAGAAACAGACACAGGATATTTATATTAATCAAACTAATGTCTTTGTCAGGTTGCTACTCTATACTTTCACAACAGGAATAATATCACTAGTAATTTATCAATTCTAAACCCAATTTCACTGAAAGTTAATTTTAACATAGAAAAGTACAAATAAGTAAAATAAAATAGAACACATGAACAAAAATATACCCACAAGATGAGAACAGGAAAAGTAACTTTCTGGAGTAAAAATATTTTAGCACCTAACAGATTTTGGCAAATGGCAATAGGGAGCTATTTTGTTAATATTACAGTTCATTAATTTTTCTCTTCCTCATGTGCCCTCTTGCCACTTATATCTTTGTTCTCTATATCTTCCGGATTTTCAGTATTGTTTTCATAAATGTTTTAAACTTGAGCTTAATTCTTATCCATGATCCTTTCTTTCTTTCTCCCTTTATGTTCAAGCTATGGCAAGAACTTGATTTTTTTTCCTTATAGTGTCTCAAAGTGTGTCACTTTTTGCTTTTCTAACTTCAAAACAATATATTATTTGGCCACTTTTAATTATTATTGTTATAACATATTCTTCATAAAATATCCTCATATTATATCTACATTCTAAAATATTAACTAGCAAAATTTATATCTTTTTCCTTTTTCCTATTACCCCAAATATCTCATCAAAAGAAATTTTTGTGCATATGTTTTGTTTCATCTTGTTTTCTAAAACAAATTCAAATTGTATATTTAAAATAACTTTTTAATTTAAGCATGCAGACTATTATTCCTATTTTTAAGATTTAGAAGCTGAGAGATGAGAGGTTATGCTAGTGAACAAATATTTCTTAAACACCCTGAATGGATCTTGGGCAGCCCTCAGTGCTAAGGAAAATAAATATAATAAATACTTGGAATATTTGAGAAGAAGTATTTCCTGACATCAGATTTGCAAGTACTGATAGAGAATGTGTTTCCTCATATACTTTATGTTTGATGATCGTGAGAATGTGAAATAACAAAGCTCTATTTAGATTTTAGACTCCTGACTAAACAGTAGCGGCAACACCACCACCTAATCTTTATCGAGGGCTTAATACGTTCTAGTCAATTTATAATTACTTTTTATGTATTTACTCATTTATTCATTAAAACAACCATATGATATAAAATATTAACATAATCATTAAACAGAAATTTTTTTTTAGTAACTTGCTAATGGTCTTCTAGCCAGTGAGTGGCGAAATAATGGATATGAACTCAGATAGTTTATCTTAACCGCATTTACTTTTATTACTCTGTTTTCTCTATACCGCCCACCAAGCTCATTCTAGTTAGGGGCATGGCCGTCTCATGGTGAGCCTTAGAGATATTACAAGTTTATTTATGTCAGAGACATTAGGGATTGCTTAGAAATCAGCAAAAATCCCTGATTTAAATGGCAACTGTTAAGAATTGTCCTTGATTATAAAATATCTACAATATATTTGGAGATATATAGATGCAGTTAATGTGCAAACTAGCCATATCTATACTCACATTGTATGCTGATATATTAAATCTCTCTGGATTATAGCACAGACAGTAATAAGGGAAGGAATAATTAGGGATCTGGAATGTTTAGATGGATACAAGGAAATATCTTCTGAGAGTGTTGAAGGTTTTGAAGGTGGAGTGGTGGTCGGGATGGGGTAGGAGGTGGAGATGAGTGTGAAGACAGAAAGGGAATATAATATTTGGAAGTAATAAAAAGTGATGAGTGACACTTCCAAGCAGAAGCTTTAGGAGCTGAGTTGTGGTTTGCCATGCTCTCTTTTCGCTTTGCTGTAAGACTGGTAACTTTTTAGACAAGGGTTATTCCATTAACCTGAATTCCAGAGTTAAGAAGAATGAAACATAGTTCCCTGACAACCCTTATCTTAAACTTGAAATAAAACTCTGATACTATTAGTCACTGAGATTTTGGAACCATTTATTGGAATCATTTCCTAGCCTATAAAACTAGCTAGTAGGCAATTTCAGTATTTCAAATCTGAATGGTTAGGGATTTAGATAATGAAGAATGAGACAAATCTAACAGTCAATGTCAAGGAAGAACTGACAGGACTTGGTGACTGATGGGTTGTGAGATATAAAGATTTAGAAGAAACTGGCAAAATGACTTTATGGTTTTTGTTTGAGAGAATAAATCATTTATAAAAAATAATGAAGTAGATCTGGAAGGTAGATTTGAAAGATAGAAGAGAAAACCCTTAAATTCTTTTTAAAGAGTTAAAGATATTATACAATAGGGTAAAGAAAAAGTTATCAGGCAGAGATCATTTGGAAAAATTTGGTAGTTCAGAGAAAGTTTACAGTGCTTAGAAGGTGAACAGAGAGTCCGTAGATGATTTTTGTCTTCTTATATTTTGTTTTAAAGTTAGACTTTATATTTGCATATTTGAAATCATAAAAAGTGTAGGAATCCAGCAGCGTGGAAAAGATGCTGGGGAGATAGTTGATAAGTATGGGATTTGAGGTCCACAGAAATTAGGACGGAGTACGACTGAGAACATAGACAGAGGTGGAGGGGCAGGTGAGAGTGAAAAAAGGGAAGTTCTGAACTCGCCATGAAAAGGAGCAAACCTGGTTATGGTTACAGAATTGCTGAATACAGAGGGCCTTTCTGAAGTTAGATTGCAAGAATTTATGCTGTACTAAGTCTGAATAGCTCTCTGTCTTCTCTCAATAGTGTTCAGTGTCCTGGGAACAGGCAGAAAAAGCTCAAAGTGAGGGTGATTTAGGTTTGTGATTTTTAAAAATAGATTAAATTATTTGCCCAAGGCCATACTTATAGTTCTCTCTTATCCCTTCTCATTGTTTTTTCATAAAAATACAATGTCTCCCCATGGATACATTTTATATTTCGGTGGTTCTGATAATCTCTTCACGTTGGCTTGAAATTCATCTCCATAATCACTGAAGCCTAGATTTCTTTTTTATACCTGGCTCTTTATAAACTATGATTTTAGTTTTTGGAAAACTTTTCTACCTTCTCACTTTTTCATTTTAATAGGGCTTTCGAATAACCTGTATTGGTGGAAAGTTTTTCTGGGGATTTTTAATATCAGTTGGTCACCCCATTTAATTCATATGTCAGATAATTAGCAATGATTATTAAGTGCCTAAGATGTGCCAGGTGCTGTGCTAAAGGTCAAGGATACAAAGATAAATGAAACAAAGCACATGTCCTGGATGTGCTTTTAGAGGTCAGAACCCTAGCTGGAAGTATAAATAAAATGAACCTACACCACCAAAAAAAAAAAAAAAAAAAAAAGTATATTTTTAAGCTTCTTAAGCTCCCAAAATTGTATGACTTTTATTTTTTGCTCTTACTTGCTATTGAGGAATCTAGCTCTCTGAAAAAATCCCTCCCCCTACCTTCCCAGTCCACACATAGATTTTACTGGATTGTTTTTCATTAAATTTTTGGTTAATCATTATATAATATAAACCATTTCCTCCCATCTTGCTTTGGTACCTACTGATGGTATTATACTTATTGTTGACACCGTCTCATCCCATTAGTCATCATATTTTTCACATTGAGTTTTGCCATATTTGTGCAGAAATGCTGCCACTTTCACAGGCGGTCTCAAAATATTTACTGATGTACTGAAACCCTTGAGTGTCAAAGATGGTTGCTCTTCTATTTTGACAAGGCAAAGTTCTGATTTCCTTTTTCAGGTTACATTTATCTCTAGAACCAGTACTCTTAGAAGAAGACCGTAATTAGTTGACACTAAGTAAAGGAGGTTACCCTGGATAATGTGGTTTTGCCTGATTCAGTTTGTTTGTTGGAAGTCCTTCAAAAACAGAATTGAGGTTTCCTTGAAAGAGAAATAATTCCACTTCTTGAACTGCAGCTTTTATTCAGTTCAAGGGGCCTGCCTGATGGGTTTTGGACTTACCTAGCCAGCCCTTACAATTGCATAAGCCAATTCCTTACAAAAACCCTGTTAATATATATCTCCTACTGGTTCTGTTTTTCTTGATTCACACTGACTGATAAAATAGCTGATAGAATAGAAGAAAATATTTGTGAAAGTTATCATTAAAATAGAGTAGACTTTAATAAGTAATGGGGATGTATTATACAGTGTGGTCACTGAATTTTATATCTGAAAGAGTCTAAGACAGTAGATGTTAAAAGTGTGCATCACAAGAAAAAAAATTTTGTAACTATGTAGGTGATGTTAACTAAACTTATTGTGTCGATCAATTGCGATACATACATATATTGAATCATTATGTTGTACACCTGAAACTAATATAATGTTATATGTCAATCATATCTAAATTAGAAAAAGGAGTAGAGTTTAGAATAAAAAATTAAAACAACATTTTAGGTAAAAGGAAAACTTGCTAGCCTAATAGAAAAATGGACAAAGGATATGTTTTGGTTATCTATTGCTATGTATACAAACCAGTCTGAAAACTGATGGCTTGAAGCAGTGGTTTGTTGTTTCTCATTATCCATAGGTTGGCAGTCTGGAAGGGCTATATCCTCATGTCACCAGAGATCATCCAAGCTGCAATTATCTGAAGGCTCCACTGTGGCTGGGAAGGGTGTCCAGATTGTCCTCACTCAGATGTGTGGCAGTTGGTGCTGGATATTGGCTGAGATTCCTCAGTTTGCCTCCACATGATCTTTCACCCTCTGGTAGGTTTGACTAGGCTTTTTCATAGCATTGCGGTGGCAGGGTTATAAGACGGTGAGAGTGGACACTGCAAGAATAGGGGTTATCCCTGGGGCATGATGGGAGGGGAGGGGGACTAGGAGAGAGTGTTACTCAAAGAAGAGTTTTGATCTTATCTGACACGTTTTAACACTTTACCATGCAGTCATGATGTACCTGTGTAATTAAAATATATGTACACATATAAATATTGCTATAGACTGAATGTTTTTGTCCACTCAAAATTTATATATTGAAACCTAATCCCCAGTGTTATGGCATTTGGAGATGGGGCCCTTGGGAGCTAATTAGGTCATGAGAGTGGAGCCCTAAGGAATAGGATTAGAGTCCTAGAAAGAGAGACCTCAGAGAGCCCCCTCACCCTTTCTGCCAAGTAGGGACACAGTGAGAAGAAGGCTGTCTATGAAACAGGAAGTGGACTCTCACCAGACCCACTGAATCAGCTGCTACCTTGATCTTGAACTTCCAGTCTCCAGAGCTATGAGAAATAGATTTCTGTTGTTTATAAGGCATCTGGTCTTTGTCATTCAGTTATAATAGCCCGAATGGACTAAGATAAATATATATAAATATATACATATATACACATAAATATATATGTATGGAGAAAGAGAGAGCAAGGTTTCTTCTTTTTCAGTAACCTACTTCCTTGCATATACTGAGTCTTTGTCATTTCAACTAAATTTATAAAAACGTTACACTGACCCATACTTTCGTTACCTAACGTTATTTCAATAATAGAGTACTCCATTTTCTGGCCAAGCTTCTAATTGGAAGAGTAATTACAGGAGATGCTTAAGGTGATAAATAAGGAAGTATTCAAGGGTAGTTTGGTGTTAGGATCACAGTTTTTTTTTAAAGCCAAAACTATACATTAGGCTTAAACCAAGACACTGTTGTGTTTTCTGGGGATCACTGACAGCAGAGGGCTGTGTTACCTCACCATCCATTAAGCTCTGAACTCCACTTTCTTTGTTGCATTCTGAGATTTGCATGTCAGACTTACAGATGACTAGGCCCCAACTTGTAAGAAATGGTAGGCAGTCTGAGGCCACTACAAGTTGAGACTCATTTCTCTTGTTGTGCATTATGTTTCCGATATAGTAAGTGTTTGGGACTCTTTTATTACAATTAAAAAGGGGCAGTGCTTTTTTCTGCTTTTGAATAAGAGGTGGTCTAACATTAAGTTGTGTACCCAATTTTTTTCTCCCCAGGCTAGAAATGGACACAAATGATATCAGGATAGGGCTTGTTGACAACTAGGCACAGAATTGCTGATGAGAATATAAACAAAAGTCCAAAAGATCCTTTTGAGAAATTAAAAGAAAATAGTTTTATTCTGATAAAATTTGCAAATCAGAGAATGTAGTCTTTGGCATGAACCAAGAATGTAGCTCTGAGATGAGGTGAAATGGGGCAGAGTTTTTAAAGATTCAAGTAACAAAGAGATGGATTGCTAGGGAAACATGGTCATAAGCTTACATCATTTTCTGATTGGTGGGGACAAACAGACCTTCAGCATTCAACTGGCTCAGGAGTCAGCAAGTGGGATTGTGAGATAAGAACAATGAGTGACAGTAACATATGATCAAGTATTTATCAACATCATAGTCTCAGTTTAAGTCTTGCAGAACAGACTTTTTTGGTCAAGCAGTTTTGGTACAGAGGGTGTTGCTTATCAGCCATATAGGGAGTATGATTTATCAGACAGCATCCTTAGTACAGGGGGTCTTTTTGCCCTGTGGGTAGTTTCTGAGCCCAAAGAACAAATAGGTGCCTTGTAAGCAGCTTTGTAGTCCAGACTGCAAAATACCCCAATGTTGGGCCCCAAATTATGGTATTAAAGTTCTTATAAGTCGTCAGGAAGTATACTGTGGTAGTTTGGGTGGACAATAAAGAACAGCTTTTCCTTTCTCCATTGAGAGCAACCTTTTGATGATGTCTTTCACGGTGAACCTGACCTGGTATACCATATGATTCTCTGGGGTATGAAAGCTGTCGCTGTAGAGGTGGAGAATGAAGGATAGCTGATCAGATGGCATAGAAGAAAGGGAATAACTGCAGCTTGGATTGACCACTGCTTAGAGCTCTCAGCAGAATTCAAATCAAGTCAAACAAGGACTCCTCCTAGTAGAGAAGATTGTGAAGGAAAAAGTGACTTTACGGGCATCTGAAAGCCTTGGATCCTGAAGTATGCCATGAAGTGTCATTCACCTGACCGAGCACATACACAACAGTGATGGTGTATACTAATAGCCAGAAGCAGGATCCTCCTCTAGTAGAGATGCTGCTTATGAATATCTGAAAAATTGGGCGATGACCATACATGTGAAGGACAAATTTGAATTTCTCCCTGTTTATAATGAGTGGGTTGCAGAATGAGATGAAAATGAACTTTTAAAAAATTATATTTTTCTCATAGTATAAACATAAATATGCCTTACTGTTAAAGTGTATAGCTGAAACTTATTGGATTTTGTTAACCAATGTCACCATAAAAAAGATAAAAATTATCTTTTTCTTTTTTAAGCTATAGCCATGTATGTATGTAAGGACCTGATACTATTTGATATAAGGTGTAGAAATTGAGAAATAATTAAAATCAATTTTCAATCAACAAAAAGAATAAAATACCTAGGAATGAACCTAATGAAACACGTGAAGGACCTATATAGTGAAAACTACATGATCCTATTAAAAGAAATAGAAGAAGGTACAAAGAAATGGAAAGATATTTTATGTTCTTAGATTGGAAGAATCAACATAGTTAAAATGACCGTATTACCTAAAACATTACACAGATTTAATGCAATCCCTATCAAAATCCCATTGGTATTTTTTAAAGAAATAGAAAAAAAATCATCAGATTTGTATGGAAGCACAAAAGACCCCAAATTGCTAAAGTCATCTTGAGAAGAAAGGATGAGGCTGGAGGCATCACTTTGACTTCAAATGATACTACAAAGTGACAATAAGCATAAAGGCATGGTATTGGCAAAAATCAAACACATGGACCATTGTGTTTGAAAAGAATTGAAAGTCCAGAAGTAAACCCATGTTTATTTAGGCAAATAATTTCGACACAGGAGCCAAAAACATACAGTGGAGAAAGGAAAGCCTCTTCAATAAATGGTGGTGGGAAAACTGGAAAGCCACGGGTAAAAGAATGAAACTAGACTGTAGTCTATCACCACACACCAAAATTAACTCAAGATGGATTAAGGACGTGAATATAAGACCTGAAACAATAAACTGCATAGATGAAAACATAAGTACTAAACTCATGACCTTGGAATTAGAGAGAATTTTTGTGAATTTGACCTCAAAAGCAAGGGAAGTAAAAGCAAAAATAAATGAATGGGACTACATCAAACTAAAAAGTTCTGCATAACAAAAGAAACCATCAACAAGATAAAGAGCAACCATCTGAATGGGAAAATATATTTGCAAGCAATGCCTCCGATAAGGGCCTAAAATCCAAAATATACAAAAGCTCATACAATTTAATAACAACAAAAAACACTTATCCCAAGAAGACATACAAATGACCAACAAACATGAAAAGATGCTCAACATTGCTAGTTATTAGGGAAATGAAAATCAACATCACAAGGAAATACCATCTCACACCTGTTAGAATAGCTATTATCAACAAGACAAGTAATAACAAGTGTTGGAGAAGATGCGGAGAAAAAGGAACCCTCATACACTGCTGATGGAACTGCAAATTGGTACAGCCACTCTAGAAAACAGTATGGAGGTTCCTCAAAAAACTAAGAATTGATCTGCCATATGATCCAGCAATCTCTCTATTGAGTATTTACCCCAAAGACTTGAAAACTCATATTTGAAAAGATATTTGCACACTGATGTTCATAGCAGCACTATTCACAGTGGCCAGGACATGGAAGCAACCAAAGTGTCCTACAGTAGATTATTGGCTAAAGAAGCTGTGGTACAAATATACAATAGAATATTACTAAGCCATAGGAAGAGATGAAATACTGCCATTTGTGACAATGTGGATGGACCTTGAAATAATCATGCTAAGTAAAATGAAGTCAGAAAAAGTTGAAAACCATATTATATCACTTATATGTGGGATATAAACCTAAAAGCAGCAAACAAACATGACAAACAGAAACTCATGGACATGGACAAGAGCCGAGTGGTTACCACAGGGTGGCATGGAGACAGAAGGTAGATGGGGTAAAAGAGATCAAATATGTGGTGACAGAAATCTAACTATGGGAGGTGAACATACAATGCATAATATATATGACTTAATGTTGAAAAAAAAATAAAATGCTCCTGTATAAAAAAAAAAATCAATTTTTAGGGTCTTTTCAAAGTGACTATTTTAAAGGACCCTTCCTTAAGCCAATAATTGAATTGTCCAGTTGGGATCACAAATTCCTGATATGAGAACCATGGATTTTTCTTTTTAATATGTATGTATATTTATCTTGGTGTGTATTAGTCTTAAATGGCTGTTACTGGTTAGTGCAGAATAAGTGTTCTTAAGGGCTATGATGATCCTACAGTTTGCTTCTGAGTTACAAGGGTGCTCGGCCTTTCGAAGGTTAGAAAGAGAGAAAGTTTCAAGACCAATGTTTGTATAACCATTATGTAGACTGTCAGTGGCCTCCCCTCCCTGCCTCCACTGCATTTCTGATAAGAAACATGTTTTATTTTCTTAGCTGATACCCGTCTGGCAGTGAGTAGTGGGATGAAAGTGGTGGACACATACACAAACTTCTTAGAAACAGAGATTTAATGATTTCTTTATTATCAACATTATTTTGTATGAAGTGAACTTAAGTTAATTAGTTGGTATATATTGGCTAAGGCTGAACATGAAAAAAGAATCTTAGACTGTTATTTTAGAAACTACTGTTTTTTGTCCAATGAGAATGGCCCTTCATACCTAAAAAATATTTAGTTACAGCTTCTTCATAGCAGATTGGAAACTTTTACAGTTCTTTGCCTGCTAAATTGGGAGCATAATACAGGACTATCATTAACACTAAATTGGAATTATGGAATCGGTTTCATATTGCTTTCACCCTCGCATAGGAGGTGCTTTTTATATGTATTTGGAAAGTGCTGTGAAAAGCATTTTTTAGTTTGTGAATGCATTACAGGGTATGAATGTGGAGAAATCACTCAGAGAGTAAACTATTATTGTATGATTAAAAATGCTTCACAGGGTACATATAGCTCTATGGGATGCTAAGTTTGGATATAGACTTAGAATGTCTAATTATGTAACAATTTGATTCCTTTCAGCTTACCTCTTCTCACTGAGAACCGATTTCACTGGTTTTATGAACACTGAGTGCAGTTAATGGTGGTTGCAGTAGTGACATGAAGCTGCTTAAAACAACTTAGTGTTTGTTTCTTCTTGTGAATAATTTCTGTAAGGAAATGGATTCTCAGTTCTCAGCTGTAATTTAGCTGACTGTGCCACCTGATTTCTAGAAAGCTGCAGAGCAATCCTACATAATACATCGGCCTTGAGAAATTTTCCAGATTAAATTGTCTGGGTGAGAAGTGTAAAAGCACATATATTCTGGAAGAGAGACCTAATTGTGTCACATACTTGGATTTTCAGTTGCAAGTTAAATATTATTTGTCTCTTTTAAGAAAGAACTTTTAGTTAAAAATTGTAGATAAAAGATATTTGATCTCCATTTTATTCACTCAGAAACTGCCACCAAAGAAACAAAACCAGTATATGGGAAAGGAAATTGTGAGAGTCCTCTTTATTTTCAAAGAAAAAGGAAATGGCTAAATTCCTATGCCTCAAACTTTGCCATAAACCTGCCAAATAATATGGATTGTGTATTGAAATGAGAGATATTATGCTTAGTGCTGACCTGTCTTCTCTGATCATTAGAAGAAAAAGTAAAAGTAAATGTTACTCTTGAAAGGGCTATTCAGCTATTACTTGACTCAAGTGATGTTATCCAGAGAGATAGATAGGAGACCAGAGAATGGAATAAAGATCCAAAGGAAAGGGGGTAACATGATTACAAATTGTTTCTTATATCTGAGCTCTAGCTCCCCGGCAAGGGAAAATGTGGGGGAGAAACAAAGAGAAAGTTGGGTGACTTTTTAAATGCAGAACAATGCAGAGACTCATCCGAGACCAAACAAAAAACAGATTTGATGAAAAAGTGTGTGTGTGTGTGTGTGTGTGTGTGTGTCTGTGTGTCTGTGTGTGTACCCTAACAAAGAAAAGAGAGTAAATAGAATAGAAAAACCATTCAAAGGTGTAAGAAAATCCAAGTTTACATTGCCTTGTGAGGGAAAATAGAACATTTACTGTTAATTGATTATACTGAAAATGCTAATCTTGACTTCATTTAAACTCTTCCCATCTTCTCTATGCCAGGTTGGCATTATCTTTCATAAATAAACATGTCTGTATAAAGGTGTTGTAAACAAAGAACAATTTTCTTCTAAGAATTTTTAACCTATCATCTTGACCAATTGACTCAAAGTTCAACCAGTTTAAAAATAATTATGATTTCTTTTCTTTCTCTTCAACAAGCTTACCTACCCGAAGTCATGGAATCAAATAATATTCCTGGAGACTCATTTCATGATTTTAGATATAGCATTCAGTGAATGATTAAATGAATACTCTTCATTTCCTGCTGTCAGCCTCTGAGAAAGTTTCCTGGAGAACAAATCCTGAATTAAGTATTTCTTTTACAGGGTTTGTGCCATTATCATTATAGGTATAAATGCCATATGATTGTTCTGCTCCTTTCTCTTACAGCCTGATATTAAGCTCTTCTGTTTTATTACTTTTCTTTCTTCTTGGAAACACTTACCTGTAATCTCCAGGAGAGTGTTAGGCAGATTCAATTAAAACTCTGCATGACGACCCTTTAGACAGCCACCAGGAGGCTGCTAATGCAAAAACCACCAGAGCAGCTTATCTTAGAGTAGCCAAATAAACTTGAAAACATATAGTGACTAGATTTGCTACTGCACATAAGATTCAGAGTAGATGTAGTTTGATTTGTCCTTGGAAATTATATACTTTGAGGGGGAAAAAATCGCTTGAGTTTTGGGAATAGGGTTTTACAAAAATCTGAAGTGCTGTTGAAACAAGTCCTGGCATTTGGACTCTGGGCTTGCAAACTAGCTTACAAATTGTGACTTGCAAACTAGCTTACAAATTGTGACAATCCTGGTGACTTCATTTGTCAAATAATTTATGGGGCTACTTTGAAGACTGAGCAAAGATATCTCATAAAAGAGCTTCAGAAGTATGTTAAAGGCAATACAACTAGTTGCTTAACTGAATACTTTTGATTTAGGAAGAGAAAGATTTTGAGGAGTTTGAATAACTTCCGGAGAGTCTTCTCTTATATTCTATTGGGGCTTGTGGGCCTCAGAGACTGAGTCTCTGATTCTCTCAGTTTTTCCTTATGTCAGATATCTGAGAATTGTCCTTGGTTCTTCTCTCATTCACCAACCTTGTCTTTCATCTGGTCAGTCACCCTGTCTCTTAAATACCTCTGGAACCCTTGGATCTGCTCCATCTCGACTGCCAGTAGCATATTTAAGCCATACTCATATCTCACATCCAGTATCACCTCACTCTGTTCCATTCTCCACACTTTCTGAATGACTTCAATAAAGTAAACATTGGATTATATAAATTATCTACCTAAAAATTTTCAACATCTACTTCTCTCCCCCATCAAGATAAAGTTCAAACTTCTCACTCTTCTTTTTCCATACTTTCTGATTCTGTTTTTGCTTCTTTTCTCTCTCTCTCTTTTCCACATTTTGTTGTTCACATAGGGTAGGCTGTTATTAAGGTGGTGAAGGAAATTCATCTTGGAAGGGACCGTGAAATGTAGAAAGGGGAGATAGTTTTATTTTTTACCTTTTTAATATAAGCCTTGATCATAAAGTCAATTTGGATGTCTCATATTCTATAAACCAGAATGTCCTTATCTTCTTTTTAATAACCATAAGGCCTTAAAAGGTCCTAGTTACTAAAAATAAAACCTGTTGCAAGAAACATAGACAAAGATACATTATAAAGATAATTTTTAAAAATTCAGTAAAAACTTCAGGCTTTTATAAAACTTGGAGGTGTCAGAGAGTTAAATATTGTTTATTAACAAAATGTTTTGGGCATGGAAATTTTTATCCGACCTCACTTTATGGTAGCTAAATTTTGTTCCAGAACTGGGACTTCAAGAAGTTTTCTCATTTAAATTTTTTCTTGCAGCAGAGAAATGCCTTCATCAGTTACTACAAATTGTTATTGATGTTTCCAAGGAGTTTCACAATTTTCTTTTTGGCAGTATGTTCCAAAGTTTCAATGTCAAGGCCAAAAGTTTTTTCCTTATGCCTAACGAGGCTCTCTCACCCTCATTCTAATTTTAGCACATTTCTTTTTATTGTTTCCTTGGTCAGGTTGAAAAAATAATTTGGTTGATTATTTTATTTTGTTTATTTATTTTTATTAGAGGTTTTTTTTATGGTGACATTGTTTAACAAAATTCGGTAAGCTTTAGGTGTACAATTTAAGAGTAAGTCACACATATATATATATATTGCATTGTGTTGATTTTTTTTTTTACTCACTATGACACTTCTCATTAAATTTCCCTGTAGGCTTTTCTTTTCCAGATTAAACAATCCTGGTGTCTTTAATCTTTTCTCCAAATAACAGCTTTCCATTTTTTTCTCATTATATTTTATTCTTTTGCTCTCCTCTAGCTTCTCTCAAATTTCTTCACATTTATTTTAAACTGAAAAGACAAACACTAGCTACAGTCTTCTATTAAGGTCAGACCATTGCCAAGAAGAAAGGGAAGGTTGCTTCCTGACACTTGGCAAGTTGAACTACTGTTACTATATCCTAGTATCCTACTACTTTTTATATTTTTCTCTTCCAATAATGTGATCTTCAGAGGCATTTGTTCAGTGTCTGTGTGCAGAGCCAGCTTGCAAAAATATCAAAAGAAATTCAGATGCTCATCTGTTTCCATCAGATTCCTGGTAGGAATAAAGATGCAGTGTTGAGAGCCAAGGGGATACAAGTAGGGAAGATTGAAAAACCAAAATTAAGATTTTCTCAGTGAGAGTTAGTGATAAAGTAAGAGTCTAAGATGCTATTTTTGTGTAAACTTGAGGTAAATAAATACAAGGAGAGAGAAATATAACAAAGATAGGTTTATTTAGCATTGAGCCTTTGATTCTAAACTGAAAACTTCAGTCCATTCTTTGAATGTAGGAGAAACTGCTCATAGGTCTTTCAATACTTAGCTTTGGCCCAGAGTGGTTCACTATGTTACTTCTGTTTTGTTGCAAGATGGGGGTATTTAGCTTGATTTCCTTGTCTTTTTTTGACTGACACTCTTCTATACCATGATTTTTTTTCTCTTTCCTTAAAGCTCTTCAATTTGCCCTTTCTTGCTCATGAAGACAAAACACTCACTATTTCTCTGTTAAGGATCTAATCACCCTCATTACAAGGAAATAAAAAAAAATAGGAAGATAAAAAAAAAGATGGGGAAGGTAACAAAGTCAACTAAAATTAGCTACTAAGATAGTAACCGTTTCTACAAAATATATCTGCCATCAGCTTTTAATCCTGCCTATGAGGTATTCCACACCTCCTGCATCTTTCTGATTGTACCCTTAGAAGTAATGAAGTCCATGTTATGGAATAAAATAAAACAAAGGTAAATCCCTGGCTCAGACAGAATATATATGTGTCTTTGGGATTTCCCAATCAAGTTTATTTTGTTCACTGTTTTTCGTTTTATCATTGCCTTAGCATCTCTCAGTGTCTATACAAATGTTTGTTAATGTGAAGATGTAGTTTGAGGTCCCATTTCTAAATCAGTGAGCCATTTGGAATTCAGAAAAGATTTTTAGGAAATTCTATACTCTGACTTTTGATTAAAATCATGGCTTCGATCATGAGTATTAATTAGAAAAAAGTCTCATTTATCAATAAAGGTGAGGTAAATAAAAAAGAAAAAAGTACAGAATTATAGACTACAATACTTACTACTTAATACAAGTAAGAAAAATCTATTATTGTAAAGAATACAAGTTTAACTCAATCCTAGGAAATTACCTCATTTTCCCCTTTTACTTCTAAAAACTAACCAATCGAGCCGATTGGCATTTGTATTTCTAATTTTGAGAAAGTAGGTCTTATCAAGAAAGAAAAAAATTATTTTCCTACATTTTCATACGTAGGATAGGGTTGATGCTATTTTTAAATGGTAGTTTTAATTTTAAAAGGTGATTCAATGTTATAACAAATATATTCCAGTATAATCACATTTAGAATTCAGGAAATTAAAATGGAGTTACTACTCTTTTAAAAATATTAGTGATTATAATGTAAAGTATTATCAAAAACTTTAGCGATATCAGCGGTGATGACTTGATTGGTGAGCAGTGAGGAAATGATAAGGGAGCAGATGATTATGGGGTGAGGAGTTGACAGAGAAGGCCATCCTGTGTTGGATGATGTAACAGGGTTGAACGTGCATATCCATTCTTCAAGATGCCATTGTCAGAGCCCTGAAAATAATTCTTCATCTTAATCTCTTCTTTGGTGGCTCAGACACACAAATTGCTCTGTGCTAATACTGGCCTTGTTCTTCAACCAGAGAGGCCTTAGAGTCTTAGAAGGGGAAGATCGGACTCCTAGAACTGGAGGAGAATTTAGAAAGCAGGTAATCCAAAGAGTCCTTTTACTTAGAAGGTCAGTTGAGACTAAAGAAAAGTGGCAGATTGCTTTTTCAGGGGCCCACCACAAAATATTTCAGAGGGGTGGGTTTCTGGTCTATTGAGTCAAGAGTTTGTTTTACTCTTTCAATGACTCCTCTTTACTTAGTGACAAAATGTGAGCAAAAAAGAGTTTCTGTTATATTTACTAAGAAAGTATTTCTATTAGGACTCTTTTTTTTTTTTTTTTTTTTTTTTTTTTTAGGAGGAGTCTCAGCTCTGAAGCTTTTCCTAAATAAGGTTATACCATCCTGATCACTCCCTTGAGCTGGGCTCCACTAGGTTTTATATAAAATTTATTTTTATTTGCCTTGTTGCCATACTATTGCTTAGATGTTAGTAATTCCAGTTGTTTTAGATATATACAATTTGTTTCCCTGAATGGAACTTAGGGTTATGGGGTATGTCCTTCCACCTGTTTTTTAGATCTCCCATTGTCTAAACAATATTGGATTCTGAAACAATGCAAAAGTATGTATATGTTGAATAAAGGATGCACAGTAAATTGAAAAAAAAAACATGTTACCACTTACCACTCTATGATTAAAAAGCTAATGGCCTCAAGTTGAAATTATCTGCATGGTCAACTTTAGTTATTATCTGAGAGCTGATAATCACTCTCTACATATTGACATGGCTGTCCAGGCTGGTAAAATTACAGGTTGGTAAAATATTTCTACTCTGTTGGTAAAAAGATACTACATCTTTCCAACTCAAGGCCCCAGCCCTTCCCCCTTTGGAGATGCCCTATTCTTCTCCATGGTAACAGCAAACAAAGGGTTAATGTCTGGCCACAGGCACAGCAGCACTACTGCTATCTAAAATTGTGGGATCCAGAATATTTTGGGCAAGTTGACAAAAAGTCTGTCTCTTATAGCTGGCCTGACTGAATATATATTCCAGTTTCTCAGCCAATGTGATTTGTAAAGCTCTTCAGTTATGTTGGATGATAGATTAAATAGCTCCTCAAACACCAATATACCCAGCATGCAGCACTGCTCTCAAGGCTTTTTTGACTGCTCTGGCAAACTATAATAACATTAAAAAAAATTTCAAAGCCCAAGAATATTTTACAGTCTCCATCTTAACTTTTCTGAGACATTTTGATACAATTAGCTGCTCCCTGTTTTGAAAAAAAAATTTTTTTTTGGCATTCTAGAAGCTACTGTATTTTGGTTTCCTTTTTCACCGACTGTTACTTCTCAGTTTCCTTCACCAGATTTATTCTGTTATCTCCTAAAACTTGGTGTTGTTTAGAATCTGTTCTTGGTCTTTCTTATAACACAGTAGACTATTAGCCCTGTAATGACCTTAACCTATACTGATACACTGATAATTCCCCAATCTATCTCTCTCCTCCAGATTTCTCTTCTGTCTTCCTCCTGCATTTTCTGCTCAGTCTCCCAAACCTGAATGCTTTTCTTTCCACATCTCCAACATCCATTCAAGAATATGTAATTGTTTATATCTCTTAAGTTTCTACTCTTTTTTCTGTTGTGTTTACTTCTCACTAGGATTAGTTCAGACATCTTTCTTTTATGTTTTACTGCCTGTATTATTTTAATAACCTTCAAACTAAACTGCAGTATGTTTGCTTGTAGGGCTCTCTGCTTTACAAGACCATGAGCTTCTGGGGTATAAGTTTTGTGCCCCTTTCATCCCCATATACCAAGTTCCTAATGTTTGCTTCATAAATGCTTGTTGAATGAACTGTACACTGTATCTGAATGTTCACCTTCTTTGGGGGAAATTCTTTTTTCTTTTTCCCTTTCTGTAAGACTTCAATGTTCTTATAACCCATTCTTTTACCACTTCTTTATGTCTAAGAATTGAGTTCATTATCTTTGAAATGTCAATTGCTTGTAATCGTATTGGTTCAGCTAGAGCTACCTAAAAGCAAGTTTGGCCCGCAGTGAGCATCTTGTTGTAAATGACCAGCTCTGAAAGGTTCCCCTGGGAATCTCATCAGTCTCTGTGAGTAGGGGCATTTTGTGCCATTGCTTTCCAGGAAGCTGCCAGATGTCTCACAGAGAAGCATCCTTATTTAAAATCCTTTCAGAGGTGTCTGGGGAAAATATTGTGGGAAAGTATTCACACAAGATCAGTAAATTAAATAGCAACTAGGGGAAGTATATCACTTAATTTACCTATCCCCAGTTGATCCTCATGTTTGCCTCTGAGCAGAGAGAAGCGTGATTTATTGACTTATCACAATTCCTAAACTGTGATTTTTTTTTTTAATCCTTAAGAACCATTTTCAATGAGCAGGCTACAAACACATCTCTTAACAAAAGTTTTCAAATATGTTTTAGAGATGGGATTATATTGCTAATACGGTTTTTGTTAAAGGAAGATATTGGATGGTAACATAGTGCTTCTCAAATGTAAACAAGCTTTGGATGGTAAATGCTCAGTATCTGAGAGCTCTTACAAAGAATGGACAACAGTGAATGGACTTATTTGGAGAAGAAGAAAGGGACTAGTCTTTGCTCCCCCTAAGGTTTTCATTGTTTCTTCTTCCGTTTTTCATGTGACCACATCAAAGGAGTTGGAGATGCTGGAAAGAATTGGAAGGAAGACAAATTTAGTTCCATAAACAGAAGTTTCTAGGAGTTTTTCTGATCCTGGTAGATCAAACCACACCAGTAAATTCAGGGTCTTCCATATGTGGGGCTGGATTACCTTTAAGGTCAATGGCTAGGTGTTCAGGGATCTATTTTCAAAGGCACGGGAAAGCAGAAATAACTTGCATTTTCTCTATACTTTTCTCAAAAATGTGGAATCAAGAATGTTTATTCTCTTTTAAAGGTGTAATACAGGTATCCTAAATCTCTCTTTTTTTTTTGAACTTTGGAACATATCAATACCCAAACAGCTTATTTTTTTCTCCAATAAATTGAACTTCTCTAAAGTGAAGAATTGAGATTATAATGAATTTTATTTCCGTGTGCTGGATGAGAGGTCAGGTTTTAATTTACTCACATTTTTGATCTGAAAACAGTTTTCTCATGAGCTGAAGGTGGATGTGGGCAGTGATCCTGATACATGAATTCTCTACAGTTCTCTTGTAGTGGTCTGATGCAGATGAGCAAAGCGACCCTGAAGATGCGTCTTTGTTGTCTGGGGTGGGGTGGCTCACTCGCCATCTGTGAATAATTATGTATAATATCAATACCTGGGCCTGGGAGCTATTTTATTGCCACATGTGACCATTAAAATGAAACTTTCAGAAAAACTGGAGGGAAGCCCAACTCTTAAAGTAATATTCCCCCCTCCAATACAGAAAGCTTTGAAAAAATAAATTACATTATAAAAAATACAGTGAGTACTTAATAAATCTAGTGTGAATTGTTGTTAAGAAGTAACACTCCCTTCATGGAAAGGTACTCAGCTAATCCTTCTCCCCAAGTGTTCACGAAAATGTTACCTTCATCCATTCTTTTATTCAAGTTGGATGTGTCAGGGATGCCATTCTAGGCATCTATGGCTATTTACTTCAGAGATTATATCCCAAAATTGAGGTAGTAAAAATCCTTTCTAATTTGCTAACCTATTTGTCAAATAGAGTTTACTTATATTTACACAGAAAAATGTCAGGTTGGGAAAATTCCAGAAGATAGCACCGTCCTAATCATCATCTGTCTGACCAGAAGACAGACATTTCCTCCCTCTTTCTTCTCTGCGTTTGGTGTCTGCATCTTTTTAAAGTTTCTCCATATTAGGCAGCTGAAGGCATGCATGCCACTCTGCCGCTCTGCCTCTTGTGTCCCTATCATTTCACCTGCTGATGACCTTTTATATTAATGCTCAGAGAAAAGCATGAGAAAAATAAGCATCTGGTTAAAATGAAATCACTTTATATTTAATTTTTAATGGCTTTTATTCTCCCATCAATAGAAACAACTTGCCAAAAAAATTCACCAACATGCACAGTTATGAGAAAATGTATTCACAGTGCATGATCACGCCCTGTTATTTGTCTCTGACTTTGAAGGTGTTAAATCAAGAGACTTGTTAAATCAGAGATTATACAAATTAACATGGCATTCATGTTTTGAAATTCCTTCAAGAGAGAAAAGCTATGTTTGAAGCTGAAAATAACGAAAAATTGCTTTATATGTATCAAATCCATCTCACTTAGAGAGAGATAGATACACGTGTTTCATATTTTACATGTGAATGACCTGCAAAAAGCCATAGCACTTATCTAAACAGAATAAAAGGAAATTAGATGTGCAGAGAGAATGAATATATACACATACACAGATACAAGCATACACATGGACTTACTTATAATGTGTACAGGAAAATGCCCAATTCATTCATTTCTGTTTAAAAAATAAAGAAGTCAACAATTTAGTTTAGCAAAGAGTTCAGTAGAAGTGACTTGGTATATAAAGGAGAATGATTTTCCTTTTTGTCAGAGTAAGTGGGTATACTTTTGTGGATAGTGTGTCTTTTATGTAAGGATTGGGTCCAGTTTGTTTTAGTGTTCGTTTGAAAAAGATTTGTTTTTAATTCTTTGTTTCTAACAGGTTGAGGGATATTTTCAAACCAGAATTCCTGGTTTAACTATTAGTGAATGTCTATACACATTGCCAAAATCTCTCTTTACTTTGCAGTCTTTCTTACATACTCAATGTTGACTGTCAGTCTGTGTATCTTAGGTAACTTTTAGTTTGCGTGATCTATTTCTTGTTTGCTTGATCTATTTTGAACAAATTAACCAAGTAGCTGCCAACTGCCGTTTTTAAATATATGTCATGGTGCCACAGATGTGTTAGGTCAGCAACTGCTGTTTCCCCTTCGTCCTGTTTAGCGTGTTCCTTTGTTACATGTAGACAAATAAAATAGAAGCCAAGGACATCTGGAAGCAATCAGTAAACAATAGTTTGAAAATTTCTGCTTCATTTAGACTCATACTTCAAATAAGACTGTTTATAGAATGATTAAATTTATACTTTAATTTCATCTGGAAAGTTTATCTACATGACATCTCTAAAACAATTAATTTCCCATTTACATTGTCATTGTCCCGATTTAGCAATAATCGCACTTAGCCCCCCTCACTCTTCACAGCATACACAACCAGAAGAATTCTTCTCTATTCAGAAGAATTTTCATTCTAAAACATGGAGTGGGGAATCCTGCACTTTCCACTTCATAAACCTCCCAAGTCTTCCAATGGTATGCTGAAAAATTCAAGCTTACTCATTTCATATTCAGCATTCATCATACGTCAGACTCCTCTGATTTCACCTTTGTCCCATCTCTTCACACATTATGTAGTCTGTCTAGCCGCATCCTTCTGTTCCACTATACATGCTTTTCATTTGCTTCCCCTTTTCTTCCTCATCCCTCCTCCTTTCCCTCTCCTTCCTTCTTTCTTCTACTCCTTCTCCTTTCATCATCATCATCATCATCATCATCATCATCATCATTTTAATTTTTATTCATGGATTATTCAGTCTTCACATATTACCTTTGTCACAGCTCCTCCGTCAAACACATTGCCATTTCTTTCAGGATTCTGTCACATGTTGTTCATACCCCTAAAGTTCAGTTGTTCCCGTTTTTAGTGACTTGTTGCAAGTCACTTTCTTCTGCTGGATTTTGAGTTCCTTGAGTACAGGGCCCACGTCTTATTTAATGTCATATCTCACAATGCCTGGCAATGAGATGTAGTGGTGAGAATAGCATAACATTAAAGAAGAACATGATAAAAATTAGTAAAATGAAAAAAAAGATGAATGCATAAGACATCCAGAGTCACCTTATCACAAAAAGAAAAAATCGAGTTACACACCCAATTTTAAATTAAAAATTACCTAATTATTCTACTAATTGACAGAGCTATAAATGGCTATCAAGGGAAGCTCAGATTTTAAAAAACATTTGGGAGACTGGTTTAGGCAACTGAAAACTGGGCTGGATTATGGTTCTGACACGATATGGGAATTTCCAGTTCTTGTATACATCATTATTAAAATATAATTTAAACATTTTAACATTCTGTGTGTTTGATGGAGAAATGGCACTTGTGGTCTTGGGCAGTTTACTTCGGATTTGGGCTCATGATTCTAGTCTTGAATTAAATTTAGTGGGCCATGAAGAAAGTGTTTAGTACTGGCAGTGATGGTTGAAATATAGTTCCAGGTTTGGGCCACAGAGGGAATACTGAAAAGAGGAATTTGAAGGAGTATGCAAGCACCAGGGTTTTGGCAAGGAAGAGGGAAAAATTGTTTGCCTTCCAATATTCCTTAGAGTTTAAGAAAGCCTTTTGTTTATTTATTTGGAAAGTGGTTGAGGCTTCACTTGTTTCTCTGGCTTCCTTGACCACAGGGAAAGCACTAAAGGCAAAGATTATAATCAAGAAGTACAGGACTGGGTGTATGCCTCTGAATCGGATGCTATGCTTGTTTCTTGTTTTCTGTATGTATCCATCATTCCAGAATCATCTTGCAGGCTCTCCCATCATCTTTTGTAGAGCCAAGGGAATCCACTTTGTTGAGAGGAGAAAAGAGCCTCAAGTAGAATAATTTTTCAGTACTGAAAAAAAAAATCCCTTCTCTTCCTGGCATACCCTATAATATCCTCTCCTTTGTGAAGAATTTTAATTCTAGGTTCATTTGTCTTTATATTCCCCCCAAAATTTCTCATCACAGTTTCTTTCTCGGAGCCTGGGTTTTCTTAATGCAAGTAGAGACTAGACTCTGGGACTAACCTCAGACTCTAAGATTTGCTGAACTGAATGAGCCTAGTAGGTTCCATTATGTTTTTCAAAATGCTTCCTTCCCATTAACAATATGACTTCTAGTTGCGAAAGTACCTCTCCTTTCAGCAGGAGACCTATGGTTGGGGTTTGGAGAAGGAAGAAGGAAAAAGAAGAGCAAAGCTAATGTTCATTCTGTTCATTCTTTCTGGAACTGGAGTCTTGCTCCAAGCAGTCTCTGATGTATTTCTAGTGGTATAGGGTGAGTCAATCAATTAATCAATTGATATTTGAATATTCAAGGAATATTTTATGTACTTACTATGAGCCCAGCAATTACCCTTTTTTTGAAGGGCAGAATCATAGCAGGACCAGTGCCCATCTTGTTGCTTAACACATGTGAGATGTCACTTAAGTATGTAGTTCAGTCCTTCAGAACTCATGACTAGACCAATGCTTTGCATTAAAACAGTGTTTGCCATTGCAGGAATTTTTCTAAAAATCTCCATATGCTCCATTGTGATGTCAGGTAGCATTCATTGCTGAATTCCTCCATATTGCGGACGTGATGTTGTTATTTGTAACAAGGAATATATATTTGGTCCTTGTCCCCATTTCTGTCACTTGGAATTTCCTAAGTGAGGAGAGTGATAAAGAAGTCTTTTGTTATGTTAATGGAAAGCCCCCAGGTCAACAAAGGGTGGGTGCTGGTTGCCAGGGGAACCAACTGAGATTCAAAGGTAGGAACTTTCAGTCCCACCCCCTGATTTCCAAGGAGGGGAGTGCTGCTGGAGGTTGAATTAATCACCAATGGCCAATGATTTAATAATCATGACTAAGTAATGAAGCTTCCAAAAAACCCAAAAAACCCAGCGTTTTTCGGAGAGCTGCCAGGTTGGTGAGCACATGGAGATTTGGGGACAGTGGCCTGGAGCTCTACATCCCTTTCCATATACCTTGCACTATGTAGCTCTTCATGCAAACATCTGATCTATAGTTGCTCAGAACCACAGGTGATAACCTGTGCTAGTGACTGGCATCTGAAGTGTATGAGGGTGCAATCTTGTGGGACTGAGCCCTTAACCTTTGGAATCTAATGACATCTCCAGGTAGTGTCAGAACTGCATTGTGGGACACTTAGCTGGTATCAGAGAACTGCTTGGAACCACACACTGGAATTGGTGTCAGACCATTTTGCTCGGGTCTCTTGGGAATGTGTGTTTACTCTCAGGCATTGGCAATTGTGTGTGTTGGACTGGGGGAAGTTAAAGAGCTTCCTCCAAACACCTGCCAGCTGTCGGGAGCTTGTTCAGTTTTGCCTTGTCAGCCTCCTCTGCTATTAATGACGGGGAGTTTATCCATGTTCCTGGTCATTCATGCTTCTTTTGATGTTAACAGTATGTCTTTTTCCATGATCCCCCATCTCCTTTCTGTACTAGAGTGGCTTTGTATAAAACCCAAAGATATCACATATAGTTTCTTCCTTTTTTTGCATAAAAGGTGACTGAAATGGATGTGCTTTTGTTTGCAATTGATCTTGGCTCTAAACTGTGAGAAGCAGAAAATGATTTTACCTACAAGTTCCCTTTTAAAAATTAGTTCCCCTTAATTTTTTCTCCTTTTAGGCTCAGAACCCCTTTACTCCAGAACTCCTCTGCAAGTAGACACTGTTGAGAACTCAACGTTGACAGATCCAGTCCCAACTCTAATTGCTATTTCTAGGAATCTGCCTTCAAAGGCACAGACAAGGCAGGTGGTCAAGGTCTGGGACCTGTCTTTGTTGCCTGTCTTTGAAGGAAGATCATTTGCTTCTGAACCCCACATACACGTGGCTTAGGATGTGGGGAGCTGTGGATTTCCCAGTGCTCCACAGTCTGCCTGCCAGTCTCCTTGCACCATTTAGAGTAACTGAATTCCTTGTTATTGTCTCAATTTCCCTATACATTTTCTAGAATAGCTTTCTGCTTCTTAAATCATTACTGTTGGCTCTTTGTCTCAATGATGATATTTGAATCATGAGTCTTACCTATTGAAATCTCCGTTGTCAGTCAGTTTATATCTAATCCTAACTAACACCCAAAGCTCATTCTAAAGGATGCTAATATTTGGGAGCCAGTCCTTCCTCTTCATAGCCTAGTTTTCTTATAAGTAGTCTTCCAAGCTTTTTTTAAAAATTAAAGATACAAAACTGAGCACATTATTGGTATCATTTATATGATATTGTTATATATCATATTTACCCCCCCACCACAAAAAAAATTTTGAAGTCAATGAAGGAAGACCCATACTTTGTCAGTCTTTGAGTTTCCCTTCCCCTCTCCCAAGTATCTAGCAAGTGTTTGTCAACACATGGTGGATACTTGATAAGCATTTATCAAATTTTAAAGTCAATGAAGGAAGACCCATACTTTGTCAGTCTTTGAGTTTCCCTTCCCCTCTCCCAAGTATCTAGCATGTGTTTGTCAACACATGGTGGATACTTGATAAGCATTTATCAAATTTTAACCAAAGGGATCAGCACAGAGTTCTTTTGCAATTTCTCACCATGGTGGTCATTTCTCTTAGATGAAATAGGAAATTTTTATTTTATTTTCACTGTTGATTCCCGTGCATCTGGTGCTTGTGTCATTTCAGAACTCAGGGAATGTTGCTGAATGCCTTTCAACTTCAGAAATCAAAAGACCTTTAGGAATAAGAGTTTCTTTATGCTCCAGAGCGAGTGGTTTGCCCGGAGCCATCAATAATGTTTTTGTAACTGTCCAGAAAATGACGTATTTTAGGAGTGTGGACACCTAGGGTATCTATTTAAGTTGCTCCTTTTAATAGTGTCAATTTATTCTTTTGCTCAACATGATTAAATGAAGCCATTTCTCCCCTGAAATCTTACAGTTCATAAGTTGAAAGCATAAATAACTTGCTTCCAATGTCAAAGTCTTGAGTAATATTCTTCTCATATTTGTTTTATCTTAAACATTCATTTGCAATTTCTTAAGTCAAATTAGCAAAAAGAAAAATAGGTCACTCCATTGCAGAAATTATTATGAATGCTTTATAGCAATATAGAAATTAAATGTCAACACTCTTTTGATGTTTTGAATTTTACGAATTCACATTTTTTATCATAAGGAGAGAATAGAGTGAATATATGAAAGGATAAAAATTAAGAGGATAATGTGAGGCAAAGAGAAAAATTGATAGGCTAAGATTGCTTTATCAATACCATTTGAAATAACCACTGTATAAAAATGTTATATGAAACAAATTCACAAGCAGCTCAGAAGTAAAAGGTGAATTAAGTTTTTATTAGGAAATAAATATTGGCTTATGTTACATTTACATTTTTCTTTTTAAGGAAATGCTGCCTTTTTTCTGTTAATGATAGTATATAAAAATCAAGACAAGTAATTAAAGTTAATTATATTATTATTTTCTGAGTGGTTTAGAATAAATACAGAATGACTTTTCCTCTCTTCTTTCTAAATCCTGGGCGTATAGTATGATAGTTTAAATGATGGCATACAGTATAGAGGAGATTTCTTTGAGGCATTAATATATTAAATCTAGATTATGAATTTTGATGTTCTAAAGGTGGATGCCACCTTATGATTTATTAATTTTTAATATCTGGAGAATTCTTGGGCTCTACTGTTGGGCCTCAGATGGAGCAAACCTCCTCCCATTTGCCTCATGTTTCCATGTCGAGGGACTTCCTCCTGGACTCTTGCCTACCCATTGTTCATTCTCACTCATGAAATGAAGTGAGTTTCCTAACTGATAAGCGACATCTGTGTTTATTTTCTCTGTTGGGCCCTGTGGAGAGTTGGACCCCAACTCTCTTTTCCTTCTCACATTACCCTGCACCAGTGTGAGTGATAAGTGCATCCATTGTGTAGATTAGGAATTTTCTTTGGTGGACTTCAAGTATAAGGTGTGTATATGTGCATAGGGGTGGTGGTGGTGTGGAAACAGTGGCTTTAGTATGTCTTCTGACCATAGAACTAAATTTATGTTTTTTCAATTAGGTTATAATAATAAATCTAATATTTCTATTTCTATCTGTCTTCTCTGTCTTATTTCCAAGATAGTTCCAAACTCAACAGGAGATGAAAGGAATTCTGCCAAACCTCCACACATACTGTAATAAAGTAAGTGTGTGGGACATCACCATCCATTTCAGAAAGGATGTAGAGAATAATGCTTTACTTACAGAGAGCAAAGCTTTTCCTAAAATGTTGATCCACCCAGACCAAGACACGCCTGCTCAATTGCATTACTGATGCTTATCCAGAAGCTTAAAATCTCCTTGATAAGAATCTTCTAAGGATTCTGTCCCTTGAAATACACAGACTTCTTACTAAGTTGCCTTGTTAGTTTATCATCCACCAGACAATACATCCTGGCAAAAGCAATACTTAGAATTAGCAACATTTTTCTTTATTTCTACCCTCTTTTCCTCCTCCTTCCTCTTGTCAATCTCTAACCATGGAAAGATTAAGGTAAAGGATGGATTAGGAAAATATATCTAGGGTAGATTCAGCTAAAATCCAGATTAAATGAATGCAGTAAGAAATTATAATTACCTATCTGCTCCTATGCCCCGTAATGAGATTCTTCCAGAAACACATGCTCCTCATTCTTAATTTCTCATTCTGGTGGCCTATTACTTTTCTACCAGTCTCATAGCATTTTGAATCCTCCAAAAGTTTTTGAAAAGTAAGTAAGGTTTTGCAAAACAAAACCAATAATAACAAATGATCTGAAATAACATTTATAATAAATTACCTGATTTAGTAGGGAATCAAGTAGATTGAATGATTTTCTGGCCTATAGAATTTTAAGTATAAATACACTTTTCTGAAATAAGAATATCAGTATCTTCTAACTTGGGTCATCCATTTGGAAAAGGTAATAAACATATTTTCAAAGGTGTTTTTTTAAAAATATAATTGTCTGTAAAAATCAGTTTTAAAATCTTGAAATTTGGATTATTTAATATTGTATGGTAAGCATTTGAAGATTAATTCGGTAAAAGATACATCCAAAGAGCTAATTCCTTGCAAAACAAAAAAATCTGTAATCACTAATGAAATGCTCCTTAATAGTGAATAAATCTAGGTACAAGAAGAATTACATCAGGAGAATAAGGATTGTCAAATATCAAATGTTTTTATAAAGAAGATTACTTAGATTACTGCTAAGGCAGGCAAAATATCTATTCTATTAAGTGTTCAAGACAGATATTTGAAGTTGCATTTAGAAAGACCAGTAACATTTTCTTCATGTTAGTTAATATGTAATATATGTTAATAGACTATAGATATGTTATTACTATTAAAAATTTATATGACTCCTTTAAAAAAGAAACAGTAAGATCCTTAAAATAGAAATATAAACTAAAAGAAAAATTTGGAAGAAATACATATACCTCAAACCTAGGTTTCCCACTGTTCTTAGGAAAAAATTCAACTGCTTAAAAAGGTCCTACAAAGCCTTTCAGTGGCTGACTCCTGCCTAACTTTGAATATTATTATGGTATTTTCTTCCTTCATATGCCAGATTATTGGCACACTGGCCATTTTTCAGTTCCTCAAACCCTCTCAATCTTTTCTAACCTCAAGGCCTTGAACCCGATGTTCCTTATGCAGGGTTCTGCCAGGGGTGCGCCTCCTGCACCGTTTGCTGGGAAGCTCTGTGCTTCAGGGCTGGTCATGTCTTTCTCTGTTCACATTCACACAGCTGCCTTGCTCCAAATTTCTGTGATTCTTATGCTGCATTACAATCAGTCATTAATAAATACAAGGGGCACAAAGGGCCCTCAAAATTTACACTCCTTTTCAGAACCCTTATTAGAATTAACAAATATTTTGACTCTTCATAAAAGTCCAGATTTTAAAATAATTTTGAGTCATGAATGATTCTCACATTTAATGTAATGAGTTATATTTTCACAGAGACTTCATTATATTTTATGCTCTGCAGTTTCTGTTAGAGATGAGCCTTTTGTTAACTTGGCAAAACTGTAAAACTGATGGATTAAAAGAAAAACACTTTGCTTATTGTTTTTCAGTTTCTACACTTTAGATGTCTGGAAAAGGGGCAGGTAGATACTCAGTTCTTTTTATTTTAATCACAATATTGTATTATTCCAGGAATTTCAGAACTAATTTTTAGGTTAAACATAATACCAGTACTCACCATTCATTCAACAAATATTTATTGAGCACCTTTTATGTGCCAATGAGAAGCTGGCCAAATCTCTCAAAATCAGTTCTCCCATTAAACAATTCATCTAATAATTTACCAAGTTCAACCAACTCACCAAGTTCAAAACTCTAGGTGCTGTTTCCTAACAACTATTTGGCTGCAAAATTGTTAGTGTTCACACTACACTATAATTTTTGACATTAGGATTAGACAGATTATATTTTTTTAGTCAACTTGTACTACTGTGTCCTGGTCCTTTAGTACTCTTCTTTCTCTTCATACCCTTTTTTTTTGGGGGGGGGAGGATATATTCTTTTCCCCCCCTCTAATTTATTAAGAACATTTTAAACTATTTCTGTCATTCAGACTATAAGAAAACCAGTATAAATTTGAAATAAGATCATCTGAGTCATTGGTAAGCATAGTTAGTGGTTATGTGACATCAGGCTTGACTTTTGTGGGATGATTCTTGGTAGTGCTTTCCAGGAAGATTTAAATCATGCTTATCAGCTTTTACACATAAACCTTCATTGCTTTGTCCAGCCATCTATTGATAGAGTGGTGGAAACAGTGTTTCTCAATTTTGGCATTGCTGCCTCCAGAAAGCTTCAAAGGATGAGGGGACTGATTAGGATTAAGCATTTTCTATATGCTTTTACAATTCATTAAATCATTTATTCATTCTTCAATCTTGTCAAAGAGCTAGCATTCTCCCCAGTGTATAGATGAAGAAACTAAAGTTTGGAGAGATTAAAGAAGTTGCTCATCTTCTTTCCTCTTTAGTTCTTTGTACTTTGACATTTTTCATCTTCCAGGAAGAGCAAGAGATGCTTTTCAAGAATAGACATTATTGCATACTCTGATTGTTCAATGCAGAAATAAATGCTTTGAGATTTTATCCTAAGACATGTGTTACTGATTTTGATTTTTTAAGAGGGTAAATGGAAGATAAGAGGTGGAGGGATAACAAGTTCTTGGGTTGGTGATGTATTTGTTTTCTTTTGTTGATGTAACAAATTACCTCAAACTTAGTTGCTTAAACAACTCCATTTATTATCACAGAGTTTTATAGATCTGAAGTTCTAATGGATTTGGCTGGGTTCTCTGCTCTGGGTCTCTCAAGGCCAAAATCAAGATGTCAAATTCTGAGAAATGATAATTATGTGATGTGATAGAGGTAATAGCTAAAGCTACAATGGTTATTGTATTGCAGTGTACATGTATCGAATCACTCTGTTTTACACCTTAAACTTACACAGTGTTATATGTCAGTTATATCTCAATAATAAAAATGGTGCCAACTTCTGGATTCCTATAGGGAGGCTCTGGGAAGAATCCACTTCCAGACTCATTCATATTGTTGGCAGAATTCAATTCCTTACGGCTGTAGGACTGAGATAGCTCTCAGTTGAGAGTGGCCCTTAGCTGCAACAGGCCCCACTCTGGTCCCTGCACATGTGCACCTGCATCTCAGAGCCATTAACAGTGTGATGAATCCTTCTTGTGCTTTGATCTCCTTTGTATTCCTTATATTCTTCTAGCTGGAGAACATTCTCTGCTTTGAAGGGTTCATAAGATTAGACTGGGCCTGCCCAGATAATCCAGGATAATCTTATTTGAAGTCCATAACCTTAATTGTAGCTAAAAGCCATGTACTGAAAACATACTCATAGATTCCAAGGATCAGGTCATGTTAGGTCATGGACCTTTTGGGGGGATCATTATACCTACCACAGACAGATGAGGAGCAGAAGAGGGAAAAACTTTTTCTCAATTTAAAAGAATATTTAAGGGAATTATTAATTTTTTGTTAGATAAAATTTAGGTATAGGATTTCCTGTTTAATTATTGTTTTCTCAATTAATTGGAACTTGTAGATAAACAATATACAGAACTATAATTTAAGATCTTCTCATCTTCTATGTCTCATGTAGGCTGACTTTACTTTGATTTCTTGGTTCTAATTTATTACTCTGCAGATGTGATTAAATGAGTTTTGAAAAATATATTGTTTTTGCTTGTACATTTGGGATACATTTTCATTGATTACTACAGATTTTTCGTTTATTGTTGCTTAATTTGGATTGCCACTGTGATTAACATTATGGCCAACCACAGGGGATTGGGAATTCTAAGTATCACTTCTAGGGATCTGAAATTTGAAGAAGCAGACTGTTGGCAGTAATGAGTTGCAAATGGCAACTTTTATTTTGTTTGGAAAATTACTTCCTTCCTTGAAAAATTATATTTTGTATTGGTTTTCGAGTGTTTAGTCTTTGGAGAGGTACTTGTGATTTTAGGAAACACTGTAATTGTATCTTCAAACTAAATGTCACTAAAGCCTTTTATGCCATGTTTTCTAAGCTGTTTAAATTTGAAATAACTTTGCCCTGTTCCAAAGCATCCAAGTAGTTCAGGGTCAAACAGTGTGTCATTGTGATGTTAGGGATACCTCAACTTTATTCTTCTAAAAAGGGTTCTATTTATTGGTTTCTTTTCCTACTTCAGTGGAATAATATTGACATAAATTAAAAGTGAGTACTGAGTTGCTCTTTTGGGACCTGCCCTTTCCCTTTTTTCTATATCGACATTAAAATCATCCATTTCATTTTGCCTAGAGACAAAATCTGTTATATTAGTTTTCCATCTACATTTTGCCTGAGGAAAAAATTGTGGAAGACAGCTGTTTTAATGTAGAAATGGATCCAATTTCTACTACGTACATCCTCAGAGCTTTTGGGGTTTTATTTTTAAACCTGTCCCTATCAAATTTTCTGAAGAATGTGTGGTCACCTATGCCTTCGATTGTGCAGTAGAAATGTCCACTCTCAAGTCGACCAGAAGAATATTATTGCTGGATAAAATAATGCATCTCTTCAATTCTCGCTGCAGTCATTTAAACTGACTAATATTTTCATCACTTGATTAAGAAATTGAAAGAAGTTCATTCATTTAAATCAGTGCATCTATGTTTGCAAAGCCTGTACTCCAAGACTTTGTTGTTTATATGCTAGTTGGTTGGTGGTAGGAAGGTGAGGTTTGAAGAGGGAAGGGATATTGCATCAAATTCCACTGCAAGATGAAGGCCCTGTGAGATTAGATTCCATTTTTGGGCTGTAGGGGTACCGGGACATCCTTTTTATGACCTGGTCAGAGAAAGAGCTAACAGTCCTAAACACTTCTGAGTATGATTCCCTCTCACCTCATTCACCCTGTGTGGATGGAATCCCCCGAATACACTGTGTGTACGTGACCAGATGCATACTTGCCTGTGCTGGCAGTGAGGGCAGGGACAAACTTTTTTCTGTTCCATTCTTCACTGTGAATAGGATGAGAGAAGAGCTGTGGCCTCAAGGTAGGCCAGATCTGCGTTTGAATCGCACAGCTCCCACCCTTGACAAGACCTATGTGACCTTCAGTGAGTCCCGGTTTCCACTTAAAGTGGAGATAATAATAAATATCTGCACTGAGGACTGGAGATAATTGAGGTAAAGCACCTTGTGCATTTTCAGTCCCATTGGAGACAGTTAATAAATGGTAGTTATTATTGTTATTACAAAACCCTTCCTGTTCCTATATTTAACTAATGTATTCCACCTCTGGGAAACATGCATAGAAACATAGTTATTTATTATTGTTTAAAAAAACATATTTAGAGCCCCATACTGCAGGTGGCTTCATGAGCACAATAGCTTGAGGTGTAGGTGCTGCCAGAAGGAACTTTCGGAGCTCAGCTCTGTCTTTGTAGTTTATTAATCTGCTACCATGGAAACGGTATTTAATCTTTAAAAACAAGAAAACGGCTTTCAACAAAGCACTGTTTCAAATAATATGATGGTAGTAGGCAGTATTTCTTTCTTTTAAAAAATGTGATTTTTAAGTGACTAACCTCATTTTTGGCAATCTGATTTGAGTTTCTATGGAAACAGAAGTGACAGTGGAGGCCTCTAAGCTCTTGTAACTGTTGGGGTGCAGGTTAAGTCTTGCAAATGTCAGTTGTCCCAAAGCACCTAGAGGAGCCAACAGAAATAACAGAGTCAGCTGAGCTCTGGGGAAAAGGAAGGAACAATAAACCAAACATTACCAAATTATACATACCCAAGTGCTGCGAGTTTGAGAAAAGCACGTGTGATGGATAAGTAGAGAGACTCATGGATGTAATTCATAGCTAGACACTATGTGATTTTACCTCATACTAAACACCTTTATCTGCGTTGCTAAGAAATTTACATATTTGCAATGTATTTTTGTTACACTGAGTGTGGGAATATTGGGGAAGGCTAAAAGAGTAAGGATTAATAAAATATCACATAATGATCTTATTAAGATACACAATAAAATAAAAATTTATAAAAGCCAATTATAAAGATGAATGTGTTCATCTGACATAGGCCCAAGTATTTCTATGGAGAGCTTTTATTATTAGTCTTCATGGAGATTTTTCTATTTCTTACTATTTAACAATGGTCTTATATATCTCCCAGTCTGGTTAATAGGAAGGTAGTTTTCACTTTAGAAAAAATTTGTGGTAATTCTGCATCACATAGAGGGAGAAACAAATCAGAATTTTACTTTTTGAGTTCCTAACACATTTTCCAAAACAGGTCACTTTTTTTTTTTTTACGTGTGTTCACATGTAAAGCATATACATAAAACACCATCACATGGACTTTTACATTAATTTTGACTTAAATGTAATCATAATATTCATTCACATGTACACTGTCATGTATATACTGATATGAATTTTTAACATATTCTTTCTAACCTATTTCATTTTGGGTAGATTTTTTAAATTTAAAATTAAAAAAAATTTAATGTTTTTATTATGGTAAGAACATTTAACATGAGATCTGTCTTAGAAAATGTTTAAGTATACAGTACAGTTTCCTTAGCTAAAGACACAGTGTTGGACAGAAGATCTCTAGAGCTTAATTATCTTGCATTAATGCCCATGGAATAGCACCTCCCCATATTCTCCTTTCCCCAGACCCTGGAAACCATAATTTCACTCTGGGTCTATGAGTTTGACTACTTTAGATACATCATTTAAGTGGAATCATGTACTGTTGGTCCTTCTGTGACTCTCTTATTACAGTTAGCAAAATGACGCAATTGCAAGGTTTATCTATGTTGTTGCATATTGCAGGATTTCTTTCATGTTTAAGAGTTAATAATATTCCACGTATGTATGTACCACATTTTCTTTATCCATTCATCTATCAATGGACATTTAGTTTGTTTCTATATTTTGGCAATTGTGTGTGAATAATGCTGCAGTGAACATGGACATGCTAATATCCCTTAAAGATCCTGATTTCAGTTCTTTTATATAAATGCCCAGAAATAAGATTGCTGGATCATATAATAATTCTATTTTTTTTTTTTTTTAGGAAAGTCCGTGCTATTTTCCATAGCAGCTGCACCATTTTGCATTTGAGTGTGGTCTCACTTGTTTATTTTTGGCTTTTGTTGTGCGAAGTATTTTTATTTAAAAATATTAACAGCATTCCAATTTCTCCATATTCTTATCAGTACTTGTTATTTTATTATTTTTTTAATAATAACCATCCTAAGTATCTCATTGTAGTTTTGATTTGCATTTCCTTGATGATTAGTGGAATTGAACATCTTTTCATATACCTGTTGGCCACATGTATATCTTCTTTGGGCAAGTGTCTCTTCAGTTCTTTTTTAAATTGGGTTACTTGTTTCTTCGCTATTCAGTTGTAGGAGTTCCTGCTATATTTGGATATTAACCTCTTATTAGATATAGGGTTTGTCAATATTTTCTCCCCTTGCATATGATGTCTTTTCATTTTGTTGATTGTTTCCTTTTTTAGTTTGATGTAATTCCACTACTTTTGCTTTTGTTGCCTGTACTTTTTGATGTCCAAGGAGTCATTGCTAAGACCAATGTATGAAGCTTTCCCCCTATGTTTTATTCTAGAGTTTTATAGTTTAAGTCTTTAATCCATTTTGAGTTGATTTTTGTGTATGTTGTAAAATAATGGTCCAGTTTCATTCTTTTGCATGTGGATATTCAGTTTTTCCAACACTATTTGTTAGAGACTATCCTTTCCCCATTGTGTGTTCTTGGCACTCTTTGAAGATCAATTAACCCTATATTCATAGGTTTGTTTCTGGGCTCTCAATTCAGTTCCATTGAATATGTCTGTCTTTGTACCAGTACCATACTGTTTTAATTACTATTGCTTTGTTGTGTACTTTGAAATCAGGGAGTATGATGCCTCTAGCTTTATTCTTCTTTCTCAAGGTTGATCTGGCTATTAAGAATCTTTTGTGGTTTTACATGAATTTTAGAATTATTTTTTTTCTATGTCTGTAAAAAAATGGCATTTAACCTGCCTTATTTTTAACCTCAGATATGTCATAGATATCATTATAAGGATATACCCATAAAATAAGTATTAACATTTGTAGTTGTTTCATAATATTCTATTGTGTGCTTTTCCTACAGGTCATTTAACAGAGTCCCTATTTTAAAAGAGCATTTGTATAATTTTTCTTTTACATTGTTTATAAATGTCTTGATAAATGTCCCTTCACATACATCTTACACATTTGTCTGGTTATTTATTTGGGGTATATTTCAAAAATTGACATTTTTTAGTTAGGGCATATATACCTTTTCATTTTGTTATTTGCTTTGCTGTGCAGAAACATTTTAGTTTCATGTGATCTCACTTGTTTATTTTTTGCTTTTGTTGTGTGAAGTATTTTTAATAAAAATATTAAGTTTTTTTGTAGCCACACCAGTCTTTTTCTTTATGGATTTTGCCTTCTGTATTATATACAGAAAAACTTTCCTCACCCTAAATTTATATCAGTAGACCCTTAGATTTTCTTCTTGTTTATAGTATTTTTTCACTTATACTTTAATTGATTTATATTTTATTCTGGCATAAATTTGGAGATATGAATAGAAGTTTATTTTCAGGAAATCTAATTTATTTGCTTTCACTAATTTGAAATATTTTCATTATCACTTACTAGATTCTTAGATCCTTACATATATTGAATCTGTCTATTCTATTAATAAGTTATCTAGTATGTTAGAAATATTTCATGATTTATTATAACTTTTTAATGCATTTTTATATCATATAGGTTCAGTTCCTACTGATTAGTCTTTGTTTTCACAAATTTTGAGATGACATTGAGTCTTAGAATCTAGTTCCAAAGAAAAACTGTAATTCAGATTATAATTAGAATTGCATTAAATTTATAGGTTAATTTGTCAGAAAAATGATATATTTATAATATAGACACTTTCTAGCCAGAAACTATTGACTGTCACTACATTTTTCAGGTCTTCTTTTATGTCCATCAGTAAGATGTGTATTTTTCTTTTCTTAAACCTAGCATTTTTCTTTATTGCCCGTTTAGCAGTCTGTCTTAATTATATCAAATATATTACTAAATTGGACAATTGCTGTTTCCAACATTAAGTTATCTGCTCCTCAGCTCTACCACTCACATCATTCTGGAATTTGCTATTTACCTGTTTAATTTCACCAGTTAGAAGCAAATCTGGCAACGTCTGCATTAACTAGAAGTTCTCATGGAGTCACACGGTCATGGGAGAATGGCATTTCTACAGTGAGAGAAGGAACATTCCAGTTGTTTTTCTTCTTTTTTTGGTCTAGTTTTCAATTAGTTCCTGAGATAAATTGTTCTGGCTCATAAGTTGCGATTTTATGGTGACTACAGGGTGTGAAGTGAGGAGTAAAGAGGAAGGTTCCTATGACCCTTGTCTCCCAGGAAAAGCTGTATTCCACCATATGGGTCCATCCTTTTGGTTTAAGGCTGTCTCCGACACAATGAAAGCAACTCTTGGAGGAATAACTCCTTAGACTCTTATAACCTAGTAACCCTTTAATTAGCAAATTATTTTCATCTGGATTGCTGTATAAGAGCAAGACCCTGACTGTTATGAGACTCTGGACATAGAAGTTTTAATAGCAGGCTGGTGCCAAAAATAGGTGCCTCAAAGGGTGGACCATGGTAGATGGCCCAGGGTGGAAAAGGGACATTATAAAATGACAAAGTGGGAGGAAGAGGCATAGTCTTTTGAAAAGAGAGGATATTGCTGAGAAGTTGGGAGGGCTCAGAAAAAAAAAAAAAACAAACTTCTTTTTTGGTCTATAGCTTGTCCTGCCTAATTGAATAGAATAATTGCATGAGGAACAGAGGGGATGGAGGCTTGTAGCTGCTTTTCCAGTAAGACCCATAAGTTTTCTTCCCACCAGTGCAATCTCAGCCAACTGAAGGCAGGGTTACTATTACTTAAAAGAAATCGAGCAACAGGGCTCCTACCACAGATAGAATTCTGCCGTCATCAATGCCATCATTTTCAGTGACACATTCAAACAAACATCCAGGCCAGAATTACTTCTTCAAAATATCTTTTTTCCCTCAGTGTAATCATTAGGATAATAATTCAATATTGCATTTTCTAAGAAAATATAGCCACTTTATTCTACGTGGTAATCTATGTGGCATCATTACTGATGTGACAAAAAAAAAAAAATTCCAAGCAGCTACATTTCATGTGCAGCATACACAGCTGCCACTTGAAGCTCAGCTCACAATCAATTTGATAAGTCAATCAGTTTTCATCTTGTCTTCATCTCCTAGGTAACCAGAGCATCTATCCAAACCCTTGCCAAAGGAGAACATTTAAAAGATAATATGTATTCATAATTGTTTTTTGTTCTAACACCAACTTAATAGAAAAGCAAAGCAAAGAGGTACCCCTGCAGTATTTTAAATCACAGTAATACAAATTTTCTTTGATTCTGGAGAGAGAGCTTGAGGAGAAATGTACTATAGAAAACATCATTATATTTCAATCTCTTATGATCTATCAGGAACAAAAACTGTACCACCTGCTGTGTCTGTTATGTGCTTAATGTGAATAACAAGCATCCCACTGCTGGTTATTAAAACAAAATTGTAAGCCATCTGACATTATACTTAGAACCAGTCCCCTGCTTCATGACTCTGAGAAAGACACAATTTGGAGGAGGAGGGTGCATTGGGGCAAACCTTTTGATGTGAATACAAGGCATCTGGCCTCAAAGGAAGTCATTTATCTCCCTCCAAATCCCTAAAAAAAGTATAATGTAAAATATAATTATAAAGCAATATTATTGGCACAATGTAGAGGATAAAATTTCCAGCAGTTGCAAAAAGCATTAACTTTTGCCTTACCTGAATCCTCTTGGTATTTGTAGTCATGAGAAAAGTGGAACATTTGGTGATTTTAGGAATAATTCACAAGCAGGAAGTCATGGATCTTGCTAAGTTTGTTGATAACAGTGGGACACTAATTTCACAGGCTTCATGTTAAGCTGGGCCTACCTCATCAACCTGGACACAGCAAGCTGGCTTTTGGCTATTTTTTCCTATGGAAAGTTCTAACCTATGCCTTATAAAGGTAAAGCATAAATATACATTGGAGAAGAGTAATGCTGGCCAGATACCTATTGGAATTCAACACAAAACATATGATGTATATTTTCCTATCAATTCTACTTTGTAGATTTTCTTTTATATCCTTTTTTTTTCCTGCACAGAAAATGAGAGGTTTGCCTTCAACTAACATGGTGGTATGTAAGAATATTTTGTTATATCTTTATAGACTGAGTATTAACATTTTTCACTACAGTTTCAAATTAGGTAATTTTCAGTGCTGAATTTAAGAATGTTAGATTCTAGAAATATCAATTGTATATGAAGTTGAGAATTAATTCTGAGAAATTTTGGTGTTTTTGAGGGAATCACATTTTAAATAATGCTAAATAAGAATCCCAACTCTTGTGCAACTGGGCTCTTGGCTCAGCTTTCACCAAAACCTTAATTATTTCTAACTGTCTCTACATTTTAGGGTCAATCTCAAATATATTTAGGATCTTGCTGGAGAACACTTTACCAGCCAAGAGTGATTTTCATGCTTTTGGCTTAATTGCTGACGGGTTGAGAGAAGAAATCAGTTTCTTCAAGATTTAAAGTGAGAGGCTGGGCCCTGAATCTCTTTCATTTGGTTTGAAATCTTTGGATTCTGTCCTCTTCAGCATCATCACCCAGTTATTTCAACCATGTGTTCAGGGCTTCTGCTGAACTGAATGGCCTGCTATTTCTTGTATGTGTTATGTGGCATCTGATTTGGTTACTTTTCTTCCTCATTATTTTATTTTCTAGGCAGGGAGCCCTTTTTCACCTATTGCCATGCTGTATGTCTTTGAGTGTTTAATTCAAATGCCATCGGCTGTATTAAGGTTTTACTATTCATCAAGCCAGAAAAAAACTTTTTGATAAGATCAGACACCAATTATTTGTAAATTGAAGTGGACAGTGTAAAGTATTGTGTAAAGGATAGGAAAAAAATGAGGCTACAGTAAGGATACTCTAGCAAGAGAGAAAAAAAAACTAAATAATAACATTTCTTTTTAAGGAATCTGCACCTCCCTCAGACACTTATTTTCTTGCAGTTTATGTAAAGATTATCTACGTCTATACTTTATTCTGTTTGTGGGCTTACTACAATCCAAGGGCAGGGACCATGTTCAGATTATCTTGGAATCCTCTGCAAGCCCCTGTACAATGGCTTAACAAGCAAAATGCATCTGCTTAGTCTGGAGAAGGAGGCAGTGAGATAAACCAAGACGAGAAACACACTGTGATAAATGGTATAAGTAAAGAAGAGATACAGTGGGACACAAGAGGAGAGAATCAAATCAACTCTTGGGGACCATGGAAGGCATTCAGTGTTGGGGGAAGGGGTCGAAGTGAGATCAAAAGGATGAGTGTATTTTTGCCAAGCAGATAAGTCAGTGGATAGGCTGAAAGTTTAGCTTTTATCTTAAATATGAGGAAGGACTTTTTAATAATAAATACTCTCCAACAAAGACTGACTTGCCCCACAAAGTCATGGACCTGGGAATGTCTAATCAGAGGTAAGTTGACTACTTTTGAGGAATATAAGGAGGAAATTTATGTACTCTTTGAATGAAGCCTCTGAGACCTGAAAAACCTGAATATGTGTTATCTACCATATATTCTTAGAAGAATTTAAAGATTAAAAAATGATTTCACTGGACAATTTTTATTAACTAACTATATATTACTTTAAAAAATCAACTTAAAACCATTTCTTTGGCTTGTAGGAAAAACACATTTTATTCTGAGAGAAGAACATGAAAAATTATTTTTGTAAGCAGATCACTGAACAAATGAGACTATTAGTGTCAATTATAAAGCAACTTCAGTTTTATTTCCCACCTTTTCTTCAAATCCATACTATGGGACTAATTATTCTGCTTCCTCTAGGGAAAGTTTCTACCTCTTCTCCCTTTCCTTACTACCTGTGTTTCTGGCTCATGCAGAGCAAGGGAGCAGGGAAGTTTTACTTAATTAATAAGTCATGCCATCAGCATTCTCTAGGCTCAGCAGGTGGAAAATGGCAGGTTGTAGGATCTTTACAGACCTTGCCTCTGCCAGGGATCCCTCTCCAGCAGTTACTTCACACATGAGTGGTCAGTCTCCAGCTGGTCATACTGGGAGACACACATCAACCTCTCCAAATGGACCTTTTAAATCTTTTAAAATCATGCTTGGGTTGAGGAGAGAAAACACTCCGTGGTCTCCTCAGAGTAGGAGAAAGGGAAATAGCCACAGCACTCCAATAAATTTTTTCCAAAGAAATTCTCTAATATCCAGTTTCAACCTCTTATATACATAAAGTAGGTGCTAAAATAAAAGTTGTAAAATTGAGTTTTGACCATCTTCTTTCAAGTATAGTTATATTTTTGTGGTCTAGAAACTCTGTTTGGAATATGATTGTAATTGGTATTTTTGACGTAGGGCCTCAGTCATAATTGAGATTGAGTCCTATTTTAACATCCTTCTGTTCCAAGATCTTCCTAAACAAACCACAAAGGTGAAATTCACTAGCTATTTGCTAAATGCTTAGAAGAATAGCACAGGCCTGTCCCTTGGCCTGCAGGAAATATGTGACCAAAATAAAATTCTGACAGAGTTATATTCTTAAGATATTTTGGGATGGGGAGTGCTCTTCTCTCTGTCATTCCTGGTTTCCTGAGTCCTGTATGGACTTTGGTAACTACATGTGATGTAACTGGACCAGATGTCTAAGTAGGTACTTATTGCTGCTCCCATTTGTGTTTCTTATTCTAAGAATTCACTTTTTAATCCATATTTTTTTGCTGTAATATCATTCAAATGAGGGAAACATATTAGCTCTTCTCTCTCATGAACTTTAAAAGCTTTCTTGGGGAATAAGAAAAAGGTTCACCTGATTTTCTATGAAGTATTTCACCTCATTTCGTGGAGAAAGGGCTTCCTTAGCTTCCCCACACCGATAATAAATTATTAAAGTGGTCTCATGGGCAAGAGAGGGAAATGTGGGTCTGCTGACAGCACTGTGATAAATACTCATATTAATTATAAAAAATAACAAGGGTGAAAGTTCAAAATCCAAACTTTCTTTCAGAACAGCTTCTCTTTTTCCCTCCCTGAGATAGGTTTCAGCTGTCAACATTGAACTTCCTGAAAAATAGACTGCAACCTGATCCTAAAGATTAGTTTAGCATACTCTACTTTTTGCTTTTGTTTTTAAATAGAATAAACAAATGAATGAATAAAAACAATAATTCGGTGTATGACAGAATTAGAGCCCAGGATTAGGCCAGGTAAGGAATGAGAGGTTATGTGCAAGTGCTTGGTAGGGGCCACCATGTAACACTGGATGGCAGGCGTGAAAGTATATAGGCCTTGAGTCCAGAGACCACAGAACAAATGCAGGGGATGGCGAGACAGAGTGAAAAAAGCCAAATGACTTTTAGACTATAGCTGAATTGAAAACCAGAGGGCATTTTCGGTTAATGGAGCCAGAATAGATGAAAACAAGGGCCACCCACTTCAGGGAATTTTGATAACTATTTGATAACATGCCAGGCTTCGGTTTTACTGGCCTTGCTGCCTATATGGGGAACTTTCCTAGGGGTGTGTTTAAAGAGCCCATGAGGCTCAAAGCAAATGGTCCATGAGGATGTCTTTCTTTTTGTTATAAATACAGTGTAATGACATGCCTCATTTAACAGTTAAAGCCGTAATAGCTTATGCAGATCCATCATGCTAAGGATTACTCAGGGACTGTTGAGTAGACTCATGTTTCTGCTGCCAGCAAATACATTTAGTCTTTCTATTACAGTGTGTTACACTGTGATATGTTGGTTCTTCATGAGTTGTTAAAAAGGCCTAGGTAGCGAAGGGAGAAAATTTATGCCATGCAGTCGGCCTCATCCTCTCATAGATTATTTCCCATAATTCTATCATCATTGTCCACTTTTTTGCCAAAAAAAGCAAAAGCAAATCTAGTAATTGTAAAATAGATCACTTTTGTAGAAAATATCTGGATATAGTCAGTTTTCCATGAGTATAATAATAAATCAGTTTATGATTCTATCTATTTTCTAGACATGTAAAGTTATATAAATTAAATGATTAAACTTAATACTGACCTTAGCTATTTAATGTTTTTTAAAGATTATTTTTTCATGCTACTAAGGCCAGTGTAGAAATAAACCCTAACAGATCAAATCTCAGTCTTAAAGATGTCAAGAAGATCTTGGTTCTAATTTCCTTCATTTTCCCCTTTGTTTTAACTTTGTTATTATAATTTTTATATTTCATGTCTTTTTTCTTTATTGCTTTAATATTTACTTTCGGCTTTTAAGTTATTTCCTCACATACTGGCTTTAAGTAGAGTGCAGTAAGGTAGCTGCTCTGAGATGCAGGAAGTGCATGTGGTTCTGAACCTGAAGCAGGGTGTCTACAAGCAAAACTAGATCCTCCGTGAACTTATCATGGGCACATTAGCCCCCAAGAGAAGGGACTTCCGCCTAGGCCATGGCTCTAATGTGCAGGTCCCAGTGGGCCCCATAGCCTCATGGGATGGAAGACCTATCCACTCTTCCACTCTAAGCTGTTTACAGGGCCCATGGAAATACATGCTGGTGAACAGAGAGGCCTTCTGAGGGCCAGAGACACCAATGTTTTTAGGATGAATGCATTCTGTCTTCGTTTGGGCTGCTATAATGAAGTATCATAGACTCGGTGGCTTAAAAACCACAGAAACTTATTTCTCACAGTTCTGGAGGCTAGAAGTTCAAGATCAGGGTGCCAGCTTAGTTAGGTTCTGGTTAGACCCTCTTCTGATGGTATCCTCACATGGTGGAAAGAGGGTGAGAGAATTGCGGTCTCTCTTATAAAAGCGCTAATCCTGCTCTAATTAACTCCTAACACCATTACCCCAGGGGTTAGAGTTTCAACACATGCCCTTGGGAGGGCACGTTCAGTACATTTCACACTTTTTGGTTGGTGACAAACAAGCTGTTAAAATCAAGAGCCCTGGGTGTCTACCTTCATTGGCTTCATCTAGCTTCTGATACATTTCTCTTTTTTACCTTAATGCTGACAGGAGAAATGCTGTTTAGTACATGCTAAACTTTACTCAGATGGCAGATAACATGCAATGACAAACATCTTAGTTAAGATCCTTTATTAAATTAAGCACTTTTTATAATGTTTACACTGGCAGATCATAAAGACTTCAGACAAATATATTATCAATTTAAAGCATAATATTAAAAGTGAAAGCCAATGTTGGTTGATTTGCTTTTTAAGTGATAAGAAAACTGTTAGGCACTTTACACGTGTTATTTCATTTAATGAAAAACATTCAGTTACTAGTATACTGATGGGATGGATGTCAATTATTCTATATATAACTCAAAATGCAGATGCAAAAATTTCTTTAATTGTTCCTTAATTTGCCAATTAAGAGAAATGTTTCATTAGTTTGCCTTTTTCTTAGGAAAAAAAGCAAATAAAATTTTTAATAGCTGAACCTAAGCAAAGCATTACTGGTCTGAGAAAAGGCAAATTGGTAATTCTTCTGTTTTCATATATTTTGCTAGTTTGAGGAGACATATTTGATTATATATATTTTAAAGTACTTATTGTGTTTAATGGATACTATAATAGACAACACTCTCTTGCAATAAAGATTAATATGTTAACTGGTTCTTAAAAGAAAGAAGATTTTAGCTTCTACTCTATGAGTGGTGTCAAAGGTCTGAATCAATATGTATTAGTATATTGTACTTCTACTACATTACATCTTCCTCAAGGATTTTGAAACAAAACAAAATAAAATGAAAACAACACATCAGTTACAACACAAATACTCTTGGGACGATAAAAATAAAATGATGTCAATATTATGCTTGTCGATGTACCTGAAATATATATCCGTGGCTTTTAGGAAATAAAGCACATAGTCATCTGAATTAAATGGAAAACAATCAGGTCAAATAAGAACAGTTAAATTTTATAGCTTGTTTATTCATTTGTTTGTGTGTTTTAGAACCCACTGGACACACACACACACACACACACACACACAGAAGCAGTCTCTTCTCTGTCTCCTGTTTTATTATTTTTTTAAGTCTTTCAAAAAAATCCCACAAACTCGCATACTACTTTATAGATATGAAGTCTCATGTTTATTACTCAATTTTGGTTTCTTATATATTTTTAATAGTGAACGGGAATCATGTTTTTCTTGCAGCATTGTTGCAAAGATTAAATTAGACGATGAATTGTCAAAAATATATTAGACCCATTTATTTATTTTTGCTTTTATTTCCCTTGCCTTTGAGGTCAAATTCATAAAATTCTCTCCAAATCCAAGGTCTAAGAATTTAGTACCTATGTTCTTTTCTATATAATTTATTGCTTCAGTTCTTATTTTTAGGTCTTTGATCCATTTTGAGTTAATTTTTATATATGGTGACAGATAGAAGTTTAATTTCATTCTTTTGCATGTGGCTTTCCAATTTTCCCAGCATTATTTATTGAAGAGGCTTTCTTTTCTCTCTTGTATGTTTTTGGCTCATTTACCTAAACTTATTTGTCCATATATACAGAGGTTTATTTCTTGACTCTCAATTCTATTCTATTGATCTGTGTGTCTGTTTTTCTGTCAATACCATGATGTTTTGATGATTATTACTTTGTAGTATAAATTGAAGTCAGGCAATATGATACCTCTGGCCTTGTTCTTCTATCTCAGGATTGCTTTGGTTCTTCAGAGTCCTTTGTGATTCCATACAAATCTGATAATTTTTTGTTCTATTTTTTTAAAAAAATACTGTTAGGATTTTGATGGGGATTGCATTAAATCTATATATTGCTTTGGATAATATGCCCATTTTAACTATGTTGATTCTTCTAATTCATGAACATGGAGTATCTTTCCATTTCTTTGTGTTTTCTTTAATTTCTTTTTATGTCTTGTAGTTCTCAGTGTATAGGTCCTTCACATTCTTTGTTAATTTTATAACTAAGTATTTTATTTTTGGTGAAATTTCAAAAGGAATTGTTTTTTAATTTTTTTAATGAAATTTCGATGATAATATATAGGAACACAATGGAGTTTTGCATATTGATTCTATATCCTGCAACTTTACTATATTCATTTATTGTTTTTAATAGTTTTTTTGTGGAATATTTAGGATTTTCTATATAAAGAATAATGTAGTCTACAAAAAGTGATAATTTGACTTGGGATTACATATCAAACTAAAAGCTTCTTCACGGCAAAATAATTCATCAACAAAACAAAGAGGCAACCAACTGAATGGGAGAAGATATTTCCAAAGAATGCCTTCGGTAAGGGGATGATATCTAAAATATATAAAGAACTTATACAGCTGAACAACAAAAAATTTAAAAATTAAAAAATGGACAGGGAACCAGAACAGACACTTCCCCCAAGAATCAGACGAGCAGCCAACAGACATACGAAAAGATGCTCAAGTTCACTAGCTCTTAGGGAAATGCAAAACTAAACTACAATGAGATACCGCCTCACACCTGTAAGAATGGCTGTTATCAACAAGACAAGTAATAACAAATGTTGGAGAGATTGTGGGGAAAGAGGAACCCTACTGGTGAGAGTGTAAATTGGTATAGCTACTATGGAAAACAGTATGGAGGTTCCTCAAAAAATTAAGAAAAGAATTACCATATGACCCAACAACTCAATTTCTGGGTATCTACATCCCAAATTTGAAAACATCCATAAAGATATATGTACCCCAATGTTCATTACAGCATTATTCATGTTGGCAAGACATAGAAACAACTGAAGTATCCTTTGATAATGATTAGATAAAGATGATGTGGTACATATATACAATGGAATAGTACTCAGCTGTAATAAAAGACGAAATACTGCCATTTGTGACAGTATGTCTGGATCTTGAAATAATCATGCTAATAAGCAACGTAAGTCAGAAAAAGTTGAGAACCATATGATTTTTCTTATATATGTGTGTTATAAAACTGAAAGCAACAAATGAGCAGGACAAACAAAAACTCAAAGACACAGACAACAGTTTGGTGGTTACCAGAGGGAAAAAGGGAAGGGGAGAGGTAGATAAATGTAAAGGGGGTCAAATATATGGTGATGGAAGGAAATTTGACTTTGAGTGGTGAACACACAATGCAGTATACAGATGACATATTATTAAATCGTACACTTGAAACATGATTTTAGTAACCAACATCTCCCCAATAAATTTAATAAAAATATATATATATTGGAGGTCCTAAACAAAATTGCTATTATTATTTTTAATTGTGTGATGATATCCTGATATCACTACTTGCAATGCTGTGATAAGAAACTGACAACAGCTGCTTGTGATATGCATTGGTGCTGGACACTATGCTGAATTTAGCTTTACTTCAACATTTAATTTGAGTAGGCCATGTTATAGTAGCCTCTCTTATCCACAGTTTCATTTTCTGTGGTTTTAATTACTGCACTCCAAAAATGTTAAATGGCAAATTAAAAAAATAAACAATTTGTAAGGTTTAAACTGTGTGCCGTTCTGAATAGTGTCACGAAATCTCATACTGTCCCTCTCTGTCCCAGCCACAGTGTGAATCATCCCTTTGTCCAGTGTGTCCATGCTATAGATACTCCGTGCTTTCGACATTTAGTAGCCATCTCAGGTATCAGATTGACTGTTGTGGTATCACAGTGCTTGTGCTCAAGTCACTCTTATTTTACTTAATAATTGCTCCAGAGCCATCACATAACTTTCATTACAGGATAAACTTACAGGTTATAATTGTTCTATTTTATTATTAGTTATTTTTGTTAACCTCTTACTGTGCCCAAATTAATTTATCACAGGTATGTATGTATAGGAACAAACATACTATATAAATTAATTTATAAATTAATTTATCACAGGTATATATGTATAGGAACAAACATACTATATACACAGGGTTCAGCACTATCTGTGGTTTTTGGCATCCACTGGGATACTAGACTACTGTATCCCCATTTTATAGGTAGAGAAAGTAAATAATTTGTCAAATTGTTGATAAATGACAGATTATGGATTCAAATGCATCTTTATTCATTAACAAGTGACATTTGTTAAAAAAAAGAAAAAAGAGTGATAGATATGTAACAGCAGTTTTGAGTCTAGACATGGTCCAGAGTATCTGAGTTTTAACTTTGCCATCTCCTTGCAGAATGACTTGGGCAAGTTCCATATTCACTTTCCCTGCCTTAGTGTTATTATTTGTATTATTATTGTAATAATAATAATAATAATAATAATAGTAATAATAATAATAATAATACCTGACTCATAGGGTTGTTAGAGTTATGAAAGGAGGTAATGTTTATGAGGTACTTTAGAACTGTGCTTAGTACATAGTAAGTGCTATGAAGTGTTTGCTTAATGAAGTAAAGAATCTCTAAATTATAGTCTGTACTGGTAGGAAGACTTAAAGTGCAATTTTAAATAGCTTTGGTTAAGAATTTCTGCGTGTGTTATAACCCACAGATCTAAAAACGTTAGTGTTAAAAGTTACGTGGAAGAAATTCCAGATTCAGGAGAGAGCAAAGGACCAGACAGTCCTATAGGTTGAAAGCATCTTCGTGTAAATTCCATATCACCTTTCTGAGGCACCTTGAAAATGTCAACTATCACTGGCCCCGTTTAAGGGGTTGGGGTCTTTTTGGAGCTGCTAGAATCAACATCTGCTCTAGGAAACATGGAGCTCCCGTCTCCATCCATGCCTCTGTCCCAGATGGGAGCTAGCAAAGAGCCCTTCAACTTATACATGTTACTGCCACTTCTGTTGCTTGTTCTATCTCTCCTCCTATTCAGGAGCACTGAGGGACAAACAAACCCAAAGGAAGGAACTTGGTTATGTCTGTATTGATATTTAGATTTGGTATAGTTACTCAGGGCTAAATAAATAATGAAATTATTATTCTTGTGTAAAACATTCTTTTCATTCTGATCTTAGAATCAGAGCTAGTGGTATTTCAGGCTAAACTGATTAGATTACCCATGGAACATCTCACAAAGGGCTGTCTCTCTATTGAGATACATTCCTTAAAATGGTTTCATAGACATGGTTGGTAACTCTTTCCAGTACTTAACACTTTGCTACCAGGAAACTGGTGGCAGAATTATAATGTTACCCTGTTTTATTCTGCCATTCCTTTGCAATTTGGCAGCCTCATGAAGCACTTAATTAAGCAGCTTATTGCATTCGGTCTGACACCTCAAAGGTGGCCTTCAGCTTAGCAATTCTTGGCTTGATGTTACAGATGTAACATCAAGTTATGTTATTAAACAAATATTTTATGTTGATGTATTGAGACAGAAAAATCAAGATAGTCAAGAGATTTTCATAACAAATATATATATATAGTAGATTTTCAGAAAACTCTACTTATTTCAAGAATACTTGCTGAATTGAACTGGAAAGAAAACAATTAAAGAAAAAAAGAGGAGAAGGAGTATGATGTGGTTGTCTCAGAGTCAAATCAAGCAGACATGGTTAAAGATCATAGAACCCAGAAGTATGCTCATCAGGAGATAGGCTGGGGGCTCATTGTAGCCTTACCGAATAACCATTATAGAAATACACATATTTCCCAGTGAACTGTTTTCTGCATTTATCCAATATGTATTTACTGTATACTTCATTAAGAATCAGACAGAGAACTAGGAACTTGAGATAGTAGACCCTCACCAAGCTGATAGGCTATTATTTGCACGAATTTTCTTAAACACTTTGGTTTCAAATCTGTACTTATTACATTTTCAGCTTTTGATTAGGTACATGCATTGTGATGAATGTTTCAAAAATATTAATGTGAAGAAGTATGGTCATTTATTGACTACATACATTGTCTAAGTTGCCTAGGGCATTCTACAGGGCAAGGGGACCTGTGAGCTTCTTAAATTAAACTGCTGTTTGTTCTCTTCAGACTAAGATGCTGCTAATAAATGAACCATGCAGCAGAGAAACTTACTGGAAAGTTTTTCAGTTTATAGAAAAAAATATGGTGACATCAAACACAGGACTTTAGAGTTTTTAAATCTGTAAAGTTTCTGTATTTTCCATGTAGAAATTATGTCATTAAATATACTTTAAATAAATAGTCGTTCAGGCAAAATCTTAACATGGAGTTTGAAACTGTTGAAAACTGGTCAGTGGGAGAATAGTAGGATATTTTCTTGAATTGTAATGGTCTAATTCATGCACAAATCTTTTATTACACTATGTAGTTTTAAGTAGGTGCATTTATTTGGAAAAAAAATGAAAAAAAGAAAAACAATCATGGAGAGTTATTGTTCCAGGGAAAAATGCTTTCCTAGGGGTATTACATGTTGAGCTGGGAAACATTTACTATTTAAGTCTCATAATTTCCCTTGTATAAATTGTTCCAATTTCTATAATGATAGGGATGGCCAAATCATATTTTATTTTATGGTTCTCTGTGGGCATATTGGTTCTAGATAAATGGCTCAAAATTAGCCTGGTCTGGTTACTCTGTAGAAAGGTTCATTAAAGTAAATGAAATGTCCCAGAAATACACTCTGATTACTGATGTTTTTTGAAATGAATAAACCTAGTTTAAAAAATATTGAGTTTCAGTGGTACTCACTTTATGGCAATATTAGTTTTCAGACATATTCATTGTAGAAGTCTGCTGAGTAAAAGTGAAAAATATCAACACATATTTTGTTACATTGACTTTCTAATTTTTGCTATACTGAAGCATTGTCTTCTCATATTTTTCTCATTATAGACGAATGGGAAAAATACTCTGTTCATGATTCTCTTTATGGATAAGGTTCCATTTAGCTGAATGGTTTTGGTCCAATGGTCATTTATTTGTTCATGTATTTCAAACTATATAACTAAAAATGTGGGAGTTGTACTAAATGTGTGATCATTTCTCCTCTAGTTACTTTTATTTTGAACTTGTGCTCAACAGATATGATTTTATTTTTAAAAGAAACTAAAACTAAATACAGAAATATATTTATCCCTCAAAAGTACACACCTAGGAGTTGAGGAACGATTACTGCATGCCTAGGATGCACAATTAATTGGACTATAAAATGCAAATTTCATTTTATTTAGAAAATAAATAATAAGCATAAAATGAGAAAAATATTAAAAATAATCTATAACTCTAAGACTCAAATTTACTCTTAATGCCATACAACCTAATTGGAATTCACAATGTATTGGAATTGTTGGCTGGTTTACCTTTCAAAAGAACACCATTTGAATAATAATCAGTTAGGCTGAAGGAATAGACACAGGGCAAATAAGTCCAGCTAGATACACAGACATGATCTACACTATTTTGAAATCACTGCCATGTTCAAATTTTCATATGGCTAACTTGGGCTGTCTACAGTTAGAATTATTGAAAAGAAAAGTGGATCAAATCAGAAAAGTTGCCTGGTGGGTCAGCTGTTCCCTCAAGTAACTGGATAAGTTTCATCAGCTGAAGAACTACAGCCAGAACTCTTGATAAATTATCACTGCAACTTACCTGCCTCTTCATCTTTGTCCTACATTTAAACTCATCATAATAGTCCCGCTGATTCCATCTCAAAGTCCCAGTCTTCTACATCTGCTTTTTAAAATCTGTTTTTATTTAATAAGGAGTCTGCTTTCCTGCAAATATAGTTTTCTTGTGCTGGCTCTTTTTCCCACAGGTAAGGTTTTTTAATAATGAGAATCATTCATGCATTATAACTGGAAGAAATGCAGCATTCAAATCCCAACTATTTGAAGGAGATAGAAACAAAAACGCTTAAAAACAAACTTGCTATTCAGGGGAAGCCTGAAAATTTAGAGATTTTCCAGTGTTTTCATTTAAGTTTTTTTTTTAGCACCAGCACTATGAAAGATCCATCAAATTTTAACAGCTCTGTTTATTTGAACAAGGTAAAAAGGAAAAAAATATAAGGATTTAGTCTAGCTTTCAGGAAGCAAGATTCTTCTTTGACAGCGTAAGTAAAAGTATAACAAGGACCCCTTTCTGATGTTCTTAGAAGACATATTGACTTTGGAGCATTTATCCAAATGTTTCAACAAAAGGGCTTTTTGAAGTTAGGATTTTTAATATGGTGAAATATTTGAAGGTAATTTCCCAGATTTATTATGTATGTTGTATGTAATGCTGCTAATTCTCATATTTACTCTGTAATGGGGCAAATGTGTGGCAGCGAGGATAAATAAATGGGGAGAAACGTGATATTATGTACCTGTCCAAATTTTATAATCATATTAAATATGAGTTGGCAAATATCAGAATTTTTGCAGATAACTTGGCACCTAATTTTTTTTTTTTTGGTGGGGAAGAATAAGTACAGGTAAATAGTAATCAGTGCTATAGTCTTAGTAGACAGCAAGGCCAGGAAAGAAAGGATAAATGAGTATTTTAAGGCAAAAGCTGGAGCTTGGGTCTTGAAGATTCAAGTGATGGAAAAGGATATTTTCTTCCATTAGATTTTAGGGGGAAGAATATAAAAATATAACTTGGCATAGCTATTATTTACTCTTACTGAGAATTTCCCTCTCCCACCAGAAAAGAGAGGAAAATTTGTCCCACGTAGTTAAAAGTCTGTTACAGCTCTTATTGAAAGACAGTATTTTTATTTTTAATGGGCCCTGCTGTTATCGTCTCAAGCTTGAAGTTTAGTCCTTAGCTCTGCAGCCTTGCTATGAATAAATCATCTACTCTCAAGGTTAGAAGGTTTTGAAGCTCAGGTAATAGGAAGATGTTATTTTCCTTCTTTCTCATACTGTTGATGGTAGCAAAAGACCATGACATTTCCATAAGGCAAGTTTGCCAAGAGAGATTTTGCAGATTTCTTAGATGTAATATACTGCGGGGCATGCTATTTTGCAATATTGCTCTATGGGGCTTCTTGACTACAGATAGATTTGGTTCACTCAGCAAGTATTGAGTGCTTGCTATGTGTTGGACATCATTCTAGGAGCATCTTTAATGTTCTATTTTTAAGTTGAAGGAAAGTGATGTCTTTTATTCTGGCAAGTGCATTTAACTCTCTATTTGAAGTTAATCCATGTTGTATCTCCTCTGTTTTGACATGGTGAAGTCTTAGAGGATACTGACAGAACCAAGAAAGATTGGTGGTTGGTCATTTGGACACTGATGATGTGAGTAGGCATTTGGCCAGTGGTGTTACCCTCTTCATAGGCACCAAAATTAATGACATTGTGACTGCTGAGCCTTTACTTTCATTTGTCATTACAAACGTTTTTGCTTTAATACATCATTCTCTTTCAGTTTTTATTGACAGTCTCCATGTCACACTCTTATTTCAGTGTTAGATTACTGCAGTAGCCTCCAACTTTCTAAGTGATACTCTAGATTAATCTTTTAAATACATTACAATCAGTCCATTCCTTGTCTGCTGAAAAATTTTAAAGAATACCTCTTCAAATAATCTTAAAGCACTTGGCATCACCTTTATTAATGCACACAGGACACATAATAACTTAATTGTCATCCTTTGCTTGAGCAGGTAATTGTACACTTGTGGAAATTGAGGTCAAGAAGCTTAAGTGACTGGTTTGAATTTATTAGTTGTTCGGGAGAAACATTGGAACTAAAGTCAGCATCTCCTAAACTTTAGGTCTTTGTCTCTCATCAAATAATGTATTTCATTAATTTTTTTTCTCCTACTGTGTTCAGAGGTTGTATTCTAAGCCTCTGTGTTTTCCCTACTACCTCAGAGTAGAGAATACAAAGCCCCCTCTTCATGAGTGGTAAGTGGTGGGAGAGTGCGTGACAGTGGAGGAAGAACTAAGTCATTCCCTGAGAGGGATCTGTGTTTCTGAAATATCACTGGAAGAATGTTCTGTACTGAATGTTTGTATACCCTTCCCCCACCCCAGTTCATATGTTGACACTCTAATGCCCAGTGTGATGATACTAGGAGATACTTGGAGATGGAGTCTTTGGGAGAATAGTGTTTATTTGTGGGCATGAAGGTAGGGCCCTCATCATGGGATTGAAGAGACATCCGAGAGCTTGCTTCTTTCTCTACCATGGGAGGACACAGAGAGGAGGCAGCTGTCTGCAGGCTAGGAGAGAGAAGGCTATTACTAGCAACTGAATTTGCTGACTTCTTGATGCTAAACTTTCCATATCTGTGGTTTAAGCCAACCAGTTTGCGGTATTTTGTTGTAGCAGCCTGAACTGACTAATACAAAGGAGTTTCTGTCAAGGTTCTTGTATTACTTTCCTAGGGCTGCTGTAAAAATTAGCACAAAATTGATGGTATATAACAACAGGAAGTCTAATTCTTTCTCTACTCTTCACTAGAGATAAACCTGGGATGGCAGGATTGTGGAAGGAGGAAAGAAGGCGTATGTTAAGATGTTAATGATTATTGAACAAATACCTAATTGAAGATTAAATAGGAATTATTTGACAGCTATCTGAGAGTAAGAATGGGCTAGGGTCAGCCCTGGAGTGGCTAGGGACACTGAAATTAGAGAGAACCTACTCATTTCACTAGTATTCTTAGTTTTGGCTCCTGTCAGGATATAGTAGGTCTGATTGTTTAGCTGTGGTGACTGGCTGAGACCAGCTGAGGATAAAGGGGTGGGGCTGGCTCATGACAAAGGGATTCCCCAGCTGGAGCTGCTCTCAGCTGGAGGTGGTGTGAGGTCTCAGCCGCTATGAACAACTGGGTGGCCGGGCAGTTGGTTGTGGTATGCACTAGATTGAGAGCCACTTCCAGCTGGTAGTTATACGGGATGGAGGCCACCCTGCGGAGATGGTAGGAGGTGGGGTGGGAAACGTGTGGGTTAGGAATAACGCTGAGCTTAGGTGACAAAAGGATGCCAGTGTGTGGAACCATGAACCCAGTCAGGAATGAGGAGCAACCAATTCCAAAATGTGTGGAATTCTTGGCTATGCATCTAGTTCTACTCCATATAGACACAGCTGGCTTGGGTAGGTACAACATCTGACACTTCTGACCTTGTCCCCTGGGTTATCTTTGGTACATATGCTCTAGCTTCTTGTCTCTCCTTACTAATTATATTGATAGGGGAGTTAGAAGCTCTAGTGTTTAAAGCAGGAATTACCCTTTACACATTATGTAACCTTAATATTTTTAAGTCATGAAATGTAAATGTTTTTACATTCCATCTCTCTCTGTTATGCATAGGCTATGAGGATCAATAAAAGTATACAAATGGCTTTCCTGGAAAGAATTTCTGTGCAATATCAGCATGCCTTGGAAAGGAATTAAAAGAGCACAGAATATCTGCTTTTCAAAGCATGAAAACTAGTGATTAGATATGGTAAAAGAGAAGGCAGGAGACAGAGAGTTTTTCCCCACTATGAGAATAACTTTGACCGCTCTGCAATCTTTAATATTTATTTTTTTTCACTGTGCTGAAATTGTTGGCTGGAGATTCTGATATGACTATCTTTTTTTTTTTCCCCTGCAGTTCCACCAAAAACTATCTCCCTTTCATTTTTTCCCCCCAATTAACTTAGTTACCAATGAAGAAATTCAAAACGTAAATGCTCATAATGTATTTTGGAAATCTTTCTCACCATGATAATAAAGACAAAGCTTTGTTTGTTTGCCTAAGGACAACTAGTGTCCTTTTCTTCCTTTGATTCTGAATTTTATTCTCTGATAGATAGAATTATGGGCACAACAATGAGAGAGAAAAGTAGGGCCAGGCACAGATCCTGAGTTTTGATAAAGTCTATAAGACTTAGAAGTTAAGGTGAAATAAAGTTTCTAAACTGGTTTATTTAGGTCTATACAAGTAAGAAAACATAAAAATGGAATATAATGGGATTTCTTAATTTGCTAACAAATCTGAGGTTGTTCTCAAGGGGGAACATTTTGTTCCTTTGTTTCCTTGCCTAACTGAAAAGACTCAGTTCTGAAGATGGCCAGTCTATAGATGGCTCTTTTCTGGAATGGGCAGGGTAGTTCTCTGCATGGCGGGGGTGGGAGGGAGGGAGTAGAGACAAGATCCACTGAATCATTCCTTACCTCATTCTTTGATAATATCATGAAGCACTTTTCCAATCTTTAAAAGTCCACTCTTTGGAAAAGTCCATGCAGAGCTGTAATAATGCCATGGGACTTGACTTGGCTAACCCACAGAAGGTAATGGATATATACATTCTTCGGAGGTGTACCTTCTACACTGCCCATCACTCATTGACCAGGAAATTTTATGTTATTGAATAGAATACTTAACAAGGCTTAACTATATGCATTTGCATTACTTGCTTGTGTCTGGACCAACCTCAGAAGCAGTGAATATATCTTGTGACTTAAATTTGCTTGACCAAGTCAGCACAATATTTTCCAGAGACAAAATGACTGTACCCACAAGAAAGTTTCTGTTTATACTCTTAGAGTTAAAGAGAAAAAAACTTCTCACAATTTTTAAAGTAGCTATGTTGTCCATAATTTCTGCCATATCAGATTCAGAAGTAATGAGTTTTAGGCTCAAGGCACAATGAAAAATATAAGATTTAAAAGACATTTATGTATCTTCTGAAAATTTTATCAAATAAGATCTTAAATAGCAGACAGCCTGGTTCAATACTGGTTACTTGGCTAGATTAACCTTGACATATTAAACACAGTAGAAAATTTTAATGCTGCAAAACATAAATGATGACATTTTGCTATGTGTCTATTAACAAGGGAAAAATGGTAGAAGGAAAACAATTGCTAGAGTCTTAGGAGAACATTTTTTACCCTCATCAAGAACCCTTCTGGCTGTGCTCTTATTTTTATAGAATTGGTGAATTTTCCATACTTTATAATGATCTTCTCAGAGATGAAAGTAAATGAGTGTTCTACTTCACAGTTCTCTTTTATTGCTGTTTTTTATAATGCAAGCAGCTTTCTAAAATATGATATAATTTATTTCTTTATGAGTTTTTGTTTGTTTATTGGTGTATTAGTTTGTTAGGGCTGCCATAACAAAATACCACAGACCGAGTGTCTTAAACAACAGAAATTTATTGTCTCATAGTTCTGGAGGCTGGAAGTCTGAGATTAAGGTTTTGACAGGGTTGGTTTGTAGATGGCTGTCCACTTCCTTAGTCTTCACATGGTGTGTCCAAATTTCCTCTTCTTAATAAGAGCACCGGTCATACTGGATTAGGATTCACCCTAAAGACCTCATTTTAACTTAATTACGTCTCTAAAGGCCTTATCTTGAAATACAGTTACATCCGGAGGTACTGGAGATTAGAACTTCAATGTTCAAATACTGGAAAATGCAGTTCAGCCCATAACACTTCATTTGTTTCTAGCCACTATAATAGTTTCTGTGAGGTTAGGGATTTTTGTTTTTTTTTGTTCACTTATGTATTCTATGCAACTGTATCAGTGGCTGGGCAATAATAGGTACTAAATTAATATTTGCTGAATGAATAAATGAATCAGTTAATGAATGAAACAAAAAATTGAGTGACAAATATATAAACCTCAGAGTTCTCTACATATAACATGCCACTTTTGCTACCAAAGCTTGTTTGTACTTGAATTAGTAAGACCCTAATAGTATAGTTATGCTTATTTTGGCATATGAACCTATCAGGAACATTTGTGGGTAAAGTCAGTAATTAGAAATAAGTACCACATAAAATGCATTAATAATTTCAAAGTGAAAAAATAAAATGCACATCAACTGTGGAGGAGAAACAGGGAACAGTAAGGGTCCTTTCAAGCCAATAAAACTTTAAGGGCAAAGACTTGTAATTAAAACTGAAGTGAATTTAATCTTTCCTGCTAATCACTCCTGCAGTGTTAGCCTGTTTTCATTAAACTAATCGATGGCAGATGGAGCAGATGCGTGGTGAGATTACAGCTCCACTTTATGGCAGGGTTATAACAAATGTGACTTTCCCTGTATTTTATGCATTAACATTCAGAAAATTCACTCCTTTGCTGTTTTCAAACACCAAATCATTTCTTCTTCTGTGTAAGACTGATGAAAAGGAATCAAAGGATATTTTACATAAATGGAATCCATTTAATTCCTTTAAATCAGTCTTAAGTAAGCATGTATTTAATGCTGACTATGCATAAGGTATGTGGAAAACACAGTTTGCTAATATCAAGGAGACTACCAGAAATTTTATAGTCTAAAGGTCAAACACAATCATCACTTTTTTTTAGACAAATTTCAAAATGACAATTTCTGAAGTACACGAAGTTTAAAATTGAGTTTCACATTTTTTTTGTTTCAAAAATGGAAACTCAAGAACAAAGCAAGTACTAATACCTTTAAAAATTTCTTTCCAAAAATAACATACCTTTTTAATAGTTTTCTTAAACTAAATTGGCACAAACCTGAATAATTCTAATTATAAATTTGGGAATCATTGAAAGGAAGCAAAGTATAAATTATTATTAATGATGTTAATATTGTTTTATAGTTACATAGGAGAATCACATGTGAATTACTTCAAGTTTGATATGATTCATACATTTAGATTTAACTTAGGTAATGAGAATTTCATCTTGAAACAAGTGGTTGGAAGCAAACACTCAAGTAAAGAATGATGCCTTTTAATATTAACCACTAGCTTGTTCTTTCTTAGCTGGACTCTCAATTCTATACCTTTTTGTGTTTGAAGAGTCACTTCAGTTTCTCTAATCAATATTAATAAAAATACAAAAAAAAAAAAGAAAGAAATCCTATATTTCAAATCTCAACTTAAATGTCATCTGCCTGTAGGGAATTTTTTGGACACTTCAAGTAAATTAGATTCCTCTCCTTTTTTTTTTTTTTTTTTTTTTTGTCACAGCACCTTTTTTCCTTTCAGCACTTCTATCTGTTTATCTATCTTCTATGTAACTTGTTTATTATCTCTTTTTACATATATGCTTCATAAGATCAAGAATTAGATTTGTCTTGTTAACTATTTTATCCTTAGTGCTGAGACAGTTGCTACCATATAACATATGCCCAAGATATATTTGTTGAATATGGTTGAATAAATAATTTCAAAGAAACTTACTTATCCCAGCTCAGTTTATAGACATATACTTCATCATCTAAGATAAATAGAACATAAATCTCTTTTTTGATAATAAAAATGAAAGGAGATTTTAAAAATTTATTATTGATTTTATTTCTTGGGCCTGGTCTGGTTTAGAACCAGATATGAAAAATTATGAAGTGGGCTAAACATGTTATGTCCTCCATTATGTCTTCTTCCTTTTGTCACTTTCCTTAATTTCTTTAGCCTTCTTATGGCCTCTTTAATTTCTTTCTCATCAAAGGAAATGAGGTGAGAAGTCACTTTCACTTAGGTATCATTGAACCAATAACATATTTTCTAGAGATGTAAATGTATTTATACGGATCTCAGCTTTAAATAAAATGAGTGATAATAATACATAAATTGGTCTGACTGTAGGCATGTGTTCAATGGAGTTATTAGGGATAAGAGTTATAGAAATTCCTACCTAAAATTATGGTCTTATAATCACATTACATGGACAGCCAAATACTTTGGTCAAGTATCTGATCTTGAATCTGCTATGAAAGCAGATTAAGTCATTCTTATTTTAAACTTTTTAAACTGATGAAAGAAATGAATTCCACTGAAGGTAGATGTGAATGAACACATGCATTTTTGGAATTTTAATCATCATCATAATAACCATTGCTTACTTTCATATGCAAACGACAGCAATTCTGAAAACTGTGTATACTATACAAGTATAAAGACCTGAGATTTGTCAACACTTGTGAATGAGCTGGGAAGCAGATCCTCTTCTTGTCAAACCTTAAAATGACTGCAGGCCTAATGTAGACCTTGATGGTAGCCTCTTGAGAGACCCTCAGCCAGCAGCACCCAGCTAAACTATGCCCACTGTCTTGACCCACAAAAACTGTGAGATAATAACTGCTGCTTATTTTCAGATGCTAAAATTTGGGTAATCTAATATACAACAATATATAACCAATACAGTGTCCTTTTAGAAAACCCCTTCTACCTAAGTAAACCAGGTTTCTGTTGTTTGCGACCAGGGATAGATATAGAAATTGTTACCAGGAGCATGGAAATAGGTGGAATCTGAGATAGTAGGGACTGAAGGCAGTGAAAATCTTGTTAAGATTCTAGAGAAGGAATCTGGAGATTTATTGTATCCAGTAGTAAAACAGTCAATTATAATAATATACCTCTTGATGGCAAAACTTTGGGAAATCCAATGTCTGCTGCCTTAGAAGACTAGGAGAGGTGAAAGGAATTTGAAGAGTATGAATTGTATGACTTCTTCAAACAGCATTGGTTAAATCAGAGGAGAATGAAAAGCTTAGGTGCCTAGATTCTCAGCTCAAGGAATGTATAAGACTGTGCCAATGATTCACTAACCTTTTGCAGACTTAGAGTTGAATTAGTCAAGAGCCAAATGTATAGTTTGATATGATAAGTTGCTAAATTAGTATTTATGAATTTATGGTCCATGATATCTCTTATATGAAAGTCTGAAAACAGAATTAAAATGGCATTATCTAGGAAGAATGTGAAGCACTTGAAAAAGCTTAAACAGTCACCTCCACTGAACCTTTCATGCAACCAATGCAAGCCCCTTCTCTGCTTTCTGAAAAAGTTGTTCTCTTTTTGCTAGTAGATGCCTTAAGTACTTAATCTGTGGAAGAGTCATTACTGAGACCTTATTTCTGCTGTAAGGATGGTTTTAATTATTTGGTTTGCTTATTAAAACCTGTATTTAATGATATCCCGTATTTAATGGAAGAGAGATGCCAGAAATCTCTTGCTATTAATACAGAAGAAATAGTTCAAGAGACAGAAGCAATGGGGTGAATATATTTATTATGACCCAGTGGATATACTCTATTTCCCAAGACCTTGAAAAATAAATTTGTGAGAAAAATAACGTTATTCCAGAAAGGGGCTTTAAGGTGGTTCCCTGTAGGTTAGGCTCACTATGAAATGTTGGAGGTGAAACTGTTTCCTTAATTTCAGTAAAGATGGTTGCATCATGAGGAAGTATAGGCCAGGGAGCAGCCCTTCACTGTCACTGATAAAGTGAGCAAGAGTTAGCATCAGAATGACTTACCTTCATCCTGTGTTAGGTAGGGGAATTAAAACAGTTGACCAGTCCACTAAGATCCTGCATGATTCTGACTGAGGCCCAATGAATTACATTATTAGAGAATCTACAACCCTTTTCCTGATTGTCAAATGAATCAATCCAGTGACCCAGTATCTATAAATGAAGTATCTTTGAGGAAGAAGAAACCCACAGTGTAAATCTTCATTCTAAGATTCTCTAAATCATCCCGTTTCCACTTGCCATCTCAACTGTACCATTTTTATGATTAGTTGACACTGCCTGTGAGCAGATACTAATTTCTAAGGATTCACAGTGCTACCACAGACTACCAGTCAGCATAGAGCACTATGGAGAGTCAACTGATAAATAGAGTTTTGACCCAAGTAATATTGTATCACTGATGATGAGCAGAGATTAGAGCCACAGTCAAATACTTGAAAGATGTGGGCAGTTGATTCCTACCCCATCTCATTTATCTTTCCAATATGCTTGGTGCTGAAGACAGATGAGCTCTAGAAAATGACAGGTGGTTACTTCAATAGCAGCTGCTGTTTTAAATGTGAGCTCTTTACTGGAGCAAATCAACATACCTGACACCTGGTGTGGAGTTATTTACCGGAAAAATAATTTTTCTTATTTGTTTTATTCTGTTGAGCAGAAGATACCGGAAATTTTAAAAGCTAGCATTGCATCTCCAAAATTTGACCCAGGATACCATGATCATGTAGCTTCACTATATTGATTATATTATACTGATGAGACCTGGAATGCAGCTATCTTAAATGTGATTGTGTGACATGGGCATGTTATTCATTCATCTATTTATTCAGAAATGGCTATTGAGTACTATCTTGTGTTTGTAACCTCAGCAAAAAGTATAGCAGTGACCATAGGAGAAAAAATTTATGTCTTTATGAGCGAACATCATAGAAGAAAAAGACTGATAATAAACAAATAAGCATTTAAGTACATGACATACAAAATTCTGATGAGTCAAGGGAAATAGGAGAGGTCAGGGGGTGGGACACTGTGACTTCATATTGGAGTTAGGTTTAACTGATGCACCAATAGAAGCCTGATAGAAGAGAGGGAGCATACCATGAAACTATCTGAGAGAAGATATTTCCAAGTTTAAGGAAGAGAAAATGCAAAGAGTACAGAACACACTGACCTCCACTTCAAGGCAGTCAGAGTAGCTGAGACACAGTGAGTGAGGTGGGAATAAGGATAATGGCAGCATATCATATAGCGTATTGTAAATCATCTCAGAGTGAGTTAGAAAACAGATGGGTAATTTGGTTCAGAGGTGTGATGTGAACTGAATTATATTTTAAAAGGACTATCCTGGTTTATGTGTAATGAGTATACTAAGTGGAAAAGTGGATACTGTTAGGAGACTAAAATTTCAATGATTAAGGTAGGACATTATGGTGTCTTGGAGCAAGTTTATAGTAGTGGAACATAGTGAGAAATAGTCACATTCTGGATATATTGTTAAAGTAGAGCCAGATAGTTTTACTGATGGCTGGAGTTTGTGATATAAGAGAAAAGAGTCAAGATTTTTGACATGAGATCAACCATAGAAGGAAATGGCTCCCACTCTTTGAGCTGGGGAACCACTAAAAGAGGTAGTATTTCCAGAATCTAAAAGTTAAAGCCATTATGGATACAGAGCCAAGATGAGCATTTCCTAGTGGATGCAGGAGCAGTCTAGCTAGAGCATAGGCAATGGAGGAGAAGCAGTAGCTACTTCTCCTAAAACAGAGTGAGGGGTAAAAATGTAAAAATAATGCACTATTTACTTTACTCCTGCTCTGTAGTCTTCTGCCAGTGTCATCCTCTGGCTGAAGTGGTCTGGAATCCAGAATGGAGGGAAACAGAAAGACAGGGAATGAATCTAAGAGCAAACAGACAGGGAAATGAGATAATGAGCAAGAGGCAGTCGGATATGCAAATCTGGATTTCACAGTGCTATGGTCTGAATGTATGTATCCCTCCAAAATTCATATGTTGAAATCTTAACCTCCAAGGTGATAGTATTAGGAGGTGAGGCCTTTGGGAGATGCTTAGGTCATGAGGGTAGAAGTCTCATAAAGGGATTAGTGCTCTTAAAGAACAGACCCCAGAGAGCCCCCTTTCTCCTTCCCAAGTGAGGACACAAGAAGTCAAATCTGCACACTGGTAGAGGGCTTTCACCAGAACCCACAATGCTAGTATACTGATCTTAGACTGCCATGCCTTCAGAACTGTGAAAAATTTCTGTTCTTTATAATCCACCCAGTCTATTACATTTTTGTTATAGCAGCCTGAATGGACTGAGACAATATGAAAATATGAATTTTTATATTAAAAGCATTTTTTAAAGCTAGGGAACTCAATAAGATAATCTAGGGGGTAAATGGAAAAAATGAAGAGAAGAGATCAGAGAACAGAAATATTGGCCCTCCAGTTTTAAGAGAATGTTTCTAGGTGAAGGACCCAGCAAAAGACCCTCAGAAGGAGTGCTTAGTGAGCTAGGAGATCTGAGAAGGACACATCCTCAAGGCTACATACGTGTAGGACATGTTTAAGGAAGACAGAGATCATCCATGTCAAATGCTGCCCACAGGTCAAGTAAGAGTAGGCCTGAGAATTGAGTCATTGTTTTAGCAATATAGATATCACTGGTTATCTTAACAATGGCCAGAACTAGGATAAGGTGAGTGAGGTACTTGTCTCGGGTGCCAAATATCTCACTATGTAAGTGCAATTAAATGATATCTTATTGCAATATTTTGTAAAATTAAAATTATTGCAAAAAATTAACAATGAACACAATATCAAAAGTTTAAATAATGATAGAATTGGTAACAGTATCAAGCTGAGTCATATTGGAGACTGAGACAAAAGGAAGCATGAGTAATATTGAGTCTGCCTTTATACATTTGATAAATTCATTGTGACTTTTTGCATTGATTTTGATTAAAAAATATTTTTTAAGTACAGTTAACATACAATATTAGTTTCACAGGTACGACATAGTGATCAGACATTTATATACCTTACAAAGTGATCCCCGTGATAAATCTAGTACCTATCCAACACCATACATAGTTATTACAATATTGGCTATATTCCCTATGCTGCACTTTACATCCCTGTGACTGTTTTTTATAACTGCAATATGAACTTCTTTATTCCATGAAAATTATTTCAGCTGATGAATTTTTGGTGCCTCTTAAATTTTGTACTCAAGGGCCTCACTTACCTCACTGTAATCCCATACCTGCTTAATGAGAGCTGTTTACTGAGAGATGAGGGTGAAAGCCTAATTGGAGACTTGGAAGGGGAGTGTTGGTGGATCGGGGAGAAGAGTGAATGGATCAGGAAAGGGGTGTATGAATGCTCTTTCAACGTGGCTCCATCAACAAGAGACAGAGCAGATGGGCAGCCTAAAGCCTACTCAGCTGACTGGCAACTTATATGCAGCTTGACGGGGAAATAATGTTTGTTCTTATAAACCTATGAGATTTGGGAGTTATTACCACAGCAGAGGTGACCAATAAAGGTCTCATTCCTTAGGCATAAAAGTTTGAGATATCTTACTAAATAAAGAATCTTGAATAGCAAAGATAGTTTTAAGGCAAAGAGAATATAGACTGCATAGTAGAGAAGAAAATCAACCACATGGCCAATGCAGAATTAAGAACTGTAGTACATGTGTATATTTTCTTCTTCACTGTGTTTTTAATGTTTTTAGTCAGTTGAACTAGTTTTCTTTTTGTTGTTATTTTCTTTTCCTATACTAGTGAATAGGTGTGGTGAAATTTACAAGTTAGTTTGCTGGTTGTAGAATGTCCAAATAAGATAGTGAAAAACTATAGGATGAGAATTATAATCTAGATGAAGTAATTTATGAGGCTTTGGGAGGGGGGGAACACTTTTGTGACTATATCAGAAAAAAATATATTGTGTCACTAAAATTTTTGTTTTGGAATGGTAAATGTGGAAAGAATTTTGTAAGGGGATCCTGGGTAATGAAAGTTGTGAACTCCATTGTCTTCAGAAGGCATCAGAAAATGGAAGCAGATAGGAGGCATCAACCAGCCTTTGTACCTTATGGGGAACTAAGGGGGATGTAGGATCCTTATGACTGATTCCAAGAAACTCATGAGATGGCCTGTGTATAGGCTCATGTAAAGAGATTATCTACCTTGGCTTAGAAATCTTTAGGGAGGGACTAGACTCACATACAGTTAAAGACTTTTAAGACTTCAGTGTTGAATATCCAAATCTATTAAAAATAGTATGGCATCAGATTCCTTTTCACGAAACTGTGAGACTTAGATGTCTTCTTCCTTTGTTCTGAGTGTTGTAAATCTAATATTTCAGCCCTCTCCTAATTGTGTTAGTGACTGATATACTTCACAATTAAATATTGTTGGTTTGCAACACAAGTTGGGTTTTGTTTGTTTGTTTGCAACCAAGAACCCAGACTGGCACACCCAGATTCTGAGAAAAGGTAATAAATAATTTCAGCAAAGGTCAATAAACTTAAAGCCAGAACTAAAGTCTGAAAGAAGATACAAGGAAATTATGGAATGACTTTAGAAGTCAGTTCACAATCCTGGTAAGAGCATTGCAACTTATGGGAATCTAGTCCAGAGAAATAAAATTACAGTAGTTAAGGGCATGTGTGGTTTAGAATGTTTTTGACAGGCTAATTAATGACAAAACTGGAAAAGAAAAGCAAACTACCCAAATAGGTGATCAAACAAATTATTGTACAGCCATACCAAGAAATAATATGCAGTCACTGAAAACAGAATATTAGATTGATGTCAATTGTCTTTTACATAGTTTAATAACTATAGAATTTAGAAAAGTATATGTACTAAGATCCAATGTAAAAATTAGAGAAAAATTATTTTTTAAATTTTTGTAAACATACCAGTGTTCAAGGCAGAGGCAGAAAAAGAACCCAACTTGGAATTACATTTTAGGAAACTGGCTTTTGCCCATCATCCACCAAGAGAGAGAAATATTAGCTTGACCTAGTGCATATACCCCATGCAAATACACAATCATGTGTACTCTTAGTATGTACAATATAGATTTATTTTTCTATTTTTCTTATTCTCTCATATTCTATTTTCTAAAATGCTGATTGAGACTATATAATTGAGTTCACAGCCTAATTGAGTTCACAACACTACTAATTGGCTAGTGTTTATTTTTGAAAAACCACTATTTTTTACAGATACACCTCATTCAGCCCACCTATTACTTCTCTGACATTATGCACTTGCTTTTTTCTTCTTGTGATGTCAAGAATGGACTTCTTATTTTATCAAGCATCCTGTGATAAAATAATTTTGAAACTTAAAAATTAATAATGTGTATATTTATTTGCAGTAAGCTGCTACTAGGTAACAGTCCTATAATCTCAGACTACAAGGTCCAAATCACTGTGACTTATGGGATGATTAGAACATAGTTGTTCACCACCAGCAGAGGAACTATAAGAGTGATAACTCATTTGTATTTTGTAGTGATCAAAGTTCTTTCATGTAACTCTCCATTTCTGAAGGACTGGTGAGATGGAGCCATCAAGAATATATATTTATATGAAAGACCATGAGAACATCTGGGAAAGCGCTGAAGATAAAAGTAGAGAAACAAGTCTCATAGTTCACAGACATCTATTTAAAATAATATATGGCTTAAGGTCTATTGACATAGTCTCTACTATATTCTCACAAAAATGCCTATAATACAAAGAAGAAAACTCATAGCACCTTAAAATAAGTTTGAGCATCAGCCTCATTCTAGAGTCTGAGAGGAATTTTCACTGATGGCAAGGTCCATGAAACCCTATCAGTGGCTCATTCAGTGACTCAGCAAGCTTTCCCACCATCTTCCTCCTGTCATTTGCAGTATGACTGTGCTTCCTTCTGGGAATGTACACATTTAAAATGGTCATTAGGAAAGCACAGTACAATTAGGCTGAGGATGTTCTAGTCTTATGAAATAATTTATAATGATGGTAATGTTAGGAAAGCATAAACTGTTTTTTATACTTTATTTCTCTCACTGTGTCATGAAAAATTTTGCCTGCTTGGTGCTTTGAAAGATCTTTGTTAGAACCATAGGACATTCTCCTTTTCTTCACCAAGTGACCAAAAATGAGTGGTGATTGATGTCATCACTGTAAATCCTTTTGAGTATAAAAGACATGGAAGGTATGGTGCAAGTTGAGTCTCATCAGGGTCCCCACCATTTGTCACATGTCGGGGTTCGTTTGGGAAGACTTCTGCAGTGTCACACAGTCAGGGTTACGATAACAGGCTTTACTGGGGGAAGCCTACAAATCAAGGACTAGTAAGATAATGCCAGAGTCTAGGCAACTTAATCTAGGTACAGAGTAGATTCTCATTAGCATGGAGGATCTCCATTTTCCTGTCACTCTGACTTCTTATATAGGGCAATTATGAGAGCAGCATTGTTAGTGGGCATAGGAACAGACTACTGGGTTACTGGGAAGTCTGCATTTAGAAGCCAGCTGTTTCCATAAATTGTCTGGGAAAAATTGCAGCCCAATTCTTAGGTGCTTTGAAGGGTTCATAGGGAGTTGAAGTCCCTTCTATATGGAAGAGAAAGTCACTGGTAACATGGGAATTGGAGTTTAAGTATAATCTTATGGCTAGAGAAGGGGAGAGCATCAGCTGGCTCATTCATTGTTCAGGCAATTCAGAGAGACCTAGTCATCTCAGATGAAACAGTATCCTAGATATAAGCATCTTTTTGCCACCCCTGCTATTATTATGGGGAAAAACCTTAGGTTCAGTTTGGACCTTTACAACATTTTTTATTCACTAACAGAATAAAAAAATCACTTTGAAATTATTGTTTATGCTTGTCCACATGTTTATTATATTGTATGCTCTTCATTTCCCATTTTTCTATTTAGTATAATTTTCCTTCCTTTTGAAGGACTTGGTGTTGAAAGATATTTTGGCTTGGTATAGAATTCTAGGTTAATAGTTTTCTTCTTTTCATGTTTTAAAGATGTTGTTCCACCACTTGCATTGTTTTTGTCTAAGAAATCCACCATCATTCCTTGTTTCTCTCTACATAATGCATTTTTTCCCACTCTGGATGCTTTTAAGATTTTTGAATTAGGGTTCTCCAGAAGAACAGAATCTGCTATTAATTTTATTTAGTGTATTTATTTTTTATATCAGACATTGTATTTTTATATCAAAAAATACAGTTTATATATTTAAATCTTTTATATCTACTTTAAATATTCAATCTTGCCTCTACCTTCTTAAATATATAAAAAATAGTTATGCGCAAGTTTTAATGTCCCTTTCTACTAATTCTGTCATCTAGCAGTTCTGATCTGTTTTTATTAGTTGATTTCTTTCGCCTCACTATGGAGCATATTTTCCTCCTTTCTTTGCATGTCT